>BSWB01000005.1:26341446-26941446 GCA_033239125.1 Fagopyrum homotropicum
TCCTTCCTTACGTCTGTCGAGGTCACCCCTTCGCCTCCGGACCATTCAATTAATATCTTCGATGGCTTCCGACAAAAAATCCTCGTTCCATTCTGCTCTCGGAATCTCAAACATCAAGAACAATATCGCCCTTGTTCTTGATCATGACACTCCATACGCATCTTGGGTCACTCTTTTTCGCGTCACTGCGAAGGCTCATAATGTTCTGGATCATATTGATGAAGAAGTTCCGCGCCCCACCGACATCGACAATACATTATGGCTTCAGGTTGATGCTACTGTTCTCCAATGGATATACAGTACGGTTTCTCGCGACATTCTTCTTCAAATTCTTGATTCCGACGACACTGCGCTAGACGCTTGGAAGCGAGTTAAAGACATTTTTCAGGATAACAAGAATACCCGTGCGGTATATCTGGAGCACGAGTTTTCCAACTGTAAGTTATCCGGCTTCTCCTCAGTTAATGCTTACTGTCAACAACTGAAATCATTGGCCGATCAACTAAAGGGCGTCGGATCACCGGTTCCTGCTACGCGCCTCGTTCTTCAATTAATTTCGGGCCTCCCGTCTGAATACAACGCGGTGGCTAGTTTTATTCAGCAAACTGATCCTCTACCGAGTTTTACAAAAGCTCGTTCTCAACTTCTTCTTGAAGAAACAAGATTGGCGACTCAGTCCGGTTCGGGGAACGCCTCGTCAGCCCTAACTGCCGCCACAAAAGCATCCTCCCAGGGTACTGCTGCGTCATCCCAGTCGCCGAGTCCGTCGGATCAGCCCAACAGAGGTCGCGGCCGAAATCGAAAGGGCAAATCCCGCAGCAATGATTCACCCACAGCAGCAGCAAATCAGGCCCAAACACGTTTTGTTTGGCGGCCCAATTATGGCTGGATACCGGCCCATGCTTCTGCTCCCTCTAACAGACAGGCCCCTTTTTCCCAAGCTGTCCAGTGGCAGGCCCAACTTCCTCCTGGCCCACCGTGCCCATATCCCACTATGCATTCTGGGCTTCTCGGACAGGGCCCACCAACAGCAGCGAAACAGGCCTATTACACGCAGGATAGAGCTACACAACCCACATCTTTGGACGCTGCATTCGCGACAATGTCGTTAAATCCGACGGACAATTTATGGTATATGGATACGGGAGCTACATCCCACATGACGAACGATTCCGGTAATCTCTCTTCTTTTTCGTATAATGGTCAATTAAATTCGATAATTGTTGGCAATGGTATGCGAATTCCTTCTACAGGTCTTGGCGATGCCGTCCTTCCCACCACAAAACAACCTCTCCACCTATCCAATGTCCTTCTCGCACCCAAAATTGTCAAAAACTTAGTCTCTGTTAGACGTTTTACCACTGATAACCGTGCCTCTGTAGAATTTGACCCTTTTGGTTTTTCTGTGAAGGATCTGCAAACGGGGACAATTCGCATGAGATGTAATAGTACTGGAGACCTCTACCCCGTCACAAGTCCACCTAGCCGTCCACATCATGCTCTTTCAGCTGAGTCATCGAGTCTATGGCACGCCCGTTTAGGTCATCCTGGCGCACCAGTGTTTGATTTCCTTCGTCATTCTTCTTTTTTCAAATGTAATAAGGCTAAGTTGACTTCTCTTTGTCATACTTGCCAATTAGGCAAACATCATAGATTGTCTTTTGATCGTTCACATACTAGTTCTCTTGCACCTTTTGACATTATTCATAGTGATCTTTGGACCTCCCCGATTCCCAGCAAGGACGGTTACAAATATTACTTGTTATTTCTTGATGATTTTTCTCACTTCTTATGGGTTTATCCCATTCAATTCAAATCTCAAGTTTTTCAATTGTTTGTGCAATTTCACCAACTAGTAAAAACACAATTTCAAGTCAATATCAAGAGTTTTCAATGTGACATGGGACGTGAATTTAATAATTCGGCATTTCACAATTTCTTTCGCTCTCATGGCATCATTTTTCGATTCTCTTGTCCTCACACATCCTCACAAAATGGCAAAGCTGAACGTGTCATTCGAACGATCAATAACATGATGCGCTCTCTACGAAGTGTATTTGCCATAAACTCGTAAAGTTGTTTACGGTAGGGGGCAGTTAAGTTGAACAACTATAAAATATATCACCTTTATATAAAGTAAAGAACAATTGAATTTTTAAATGATAAAAAAAAAAACTAAAGACCAATGACCAACTTCAAACCACGGCATAAACCTATAAATTTAATAGTTGAATATTATGTGAAAAATATTATATAATTATAAATATTTTCATTTGTTGGAAGAGATTTTATTATACGGTAAAATCAATTAACACACTAAACTTTTTTTACTCTTTTTCTTACCATTAGATTTACAAAAATTAAATGATTAAGATTCATCCGTAGTGATTATGAATCAAACTACTTATTATTGGGTTTTGGCCTAGGGTTCGTGATTTGGCTGTGGTTATTTATGTAAGATAGGAGTTTTTTTAGATTTGGATTGGAACCCACATTTTTGTATCTTTGTCTAATTAGGGATTTTCAAAAAAAGGTTAGTAAGCAAAAACCCTACAAAAAATTACTTCGTTTCTCATGTCCGCATCTCCACCATCTCGAGTTTCATCTACTTCATATGGAAAGCCCGGATAATCTCATCTATAACCAAAGTCTCACCCATCCTGCCACTTGTGCCCACAACATCATAAATACCACGAAGAACCACATCTCAAGTTGACTAAGGCACCGATATTGAACATCTTTTACCTTTCCTCTCTATTGAACATCTTCCTCCGATTTGGATGTGGAGGATTTTTACAGTGAAGGCTAGTCTTCTCCGACACCCTAAGAACATGAGTTTTAAATGATATTTTAAGTTGACTAAGTCACCGATATTTATGGTCAAATTGAGAGCATGAGTTTTTAAATGCTTTGGTACTAATTTAGGACATTTTGTGGGATATTAGAGAGCTTAAGACGTGATGGTAAATATTTTTGGACTTTGGGAGTGTTTGTAGGCTAGTTTCTATTATTGTTGAACAGTCTATGATACTTTCAAAATGATCATAAGAGGCTTCCAGCTGCACCACACATGTTCCTCTCAACCACATTGCACAGCCAGGCCCCAACCGCACACGGAATGCATATCATGTGTCACTTATCGTCAAAATTCAAACGTTGGTGCAATAATCATATTCTATTCGATGGATTCGATCATTGAAGAATCAAAAGTCTATCAATATCGACCAAATGCTATCCAAACTCCACATATAAAATCTCAAATATGATATCCTCTAATATAGTTTCGTTCGTATTTGTAATACGAAATATTCTCCTTACACTATTAAATATGTTGGCCTATGAACGTTGAATTAATGCAAACAATGAAAGCGTAAATCTTCTGTTTGACGAAAACTAAATAGTGATCCGGATGAACCTATAATACTTCTTCAAGTAAGTTCTCAGGATATTTTATTTATTTTATGGTTAAATATGTGAAAATTGTGTAAATATCGTTTTAGTACATTCTTATAACTGTATGCTAATGTAACATTATAATACATGTACTAAAATACATTGTTATTAATATAGGGCTACAATACCAGTTTTATCGTTCTTCACTTCTATAATACTATTCATTTGATTTCTCACCGTCGAAACACAAGTCTAATGATTCTACGTTGAAAGAATTTAGTGAAGTAGATTTTTTTTATGGCCTTTTATTTTGTATACTTCTCTTACTTTTAACACTGTAATTGACTTACCACTATTAGTATTACTCTATTAGGGGCATATTTACTAAATGAGATATTATGCTATAAACCTACTTAATAGGGCAATATTGTTAAAATGCATAGTTAGTGATATTGGTCTTTTACGTTTTTCATCGTGCTCATAACTCTAGTTTTCGCTGGGTTACTCAAACAATGTTGTAATGATTTTAGAGTTTTCACTTCACCGATTCTTGACAATACTAGTCAGGATTGGTCTCGTCACATAACATGATTCTATCTAAAAACTACAATGTTAATCCCGATCTCATCCGATTTTGTTTTGGGTCCTACATTATTTTCAATAATGAATAGTGAGGGCGACACGAACGTAAAAGAGCATCCTAAGCACATGACATTATACGGTGAAGAATGAGATGAAAAGGTATTTTAATATATTGGGCGGAATCTCGGGAATGTGAGAAAAACAATGATAATGTTCAAACAAATTTCAACAACATTAATAATTTGAAGATATAGTCAACAGCCTTAATATACTCTGTCTTCTATATAATTATTCTCAATCAAACAAAACGAAAAAAAAAATCATGGATTAAATTTTAATTTTTCTATTTAATTCAAGGATTAGGTGAGTTACACCACACAATTAAAAAAATGCATATTGCAGAGTTTTATTAAATATTGACATCCATTACCATGTCTCGTCGTCTTCCTGATTAATCCATTTGTTAAACATTATTTAATTTCAATTAATTGAACCACTAATTCTTCTATATTTTTGCATGCATGGTAAAGACATCAATGCCGGACAATATACTTATAAGAAAATAGCAAATACACCCAAATTTAAACAAACACTAATTATAAACACATGCAAACAAACATACTCTTAAACATTCACATCGTTAAGGTTCGTATTTAAACACTAAGCTCATTAATTTTTATTAAATAAACACTATTTACATCATACTTTAAATATAACATAGTTTATAAACTAGTAATTATACACAAACAAACGAACCTTAACCTCGTGTCCAATATAAATTAATTACGAATTATATTTATCAAACCCAATCGATTTACACAGGCCCATAATACAAATCGTAATTTCTAATTTAACTTGGGTGAGTTAGGTAACTGATAACCCCACCCTCCCTCCCACCCTTTTACCAGTTAGATTAATTGAATTTGAGTTTTATGTTGTTATTTTTATAAGTTATACTTAATTTCTAATTACACAAACTAGTGTTAACCCAACATAATACCCAAGTTCGATTTACACAATTTACCTAATTTTGATTTAAAAAAATCGTAACTTACACAAATGTTGTAAGATTTACACAATCTCTCTCGATTTACGCAAGCCCTCATTCGATTTACACAAGCTTACACAAACCTTCATTCAATTCACACAAGCCCTCTCGATTTACACAAGCCCACTTACAAATGAAAAATTACAAATCTTAGAAAGTTGTGTTATTTGTTATAATTAAAACTTTAGGGCAAATTTGGCAATTTCATCAAAATAGTGGGTAAATTTTGAAATTAAAGTTAAACCAAATTTCTTGTTCGTCTTCTCCGTCAGGTTGAATACGGCGCCAACGAGTAAAGGACGATGATGAGGGAATGAGGATGATGGCAACGCCCTGCCATGGTTGAGCCAAAGAAGATTCCGGAGTGGGGGGAGACACTATAATACCCAGAAATTTTATTCTGTTATTTCAAAGTCAACACCAAAATTTTTATGATTTTATGTCATCTTACCACTTACATAAAATGATAAGAATTGTTCAATTGCAAGACTAGAAGGCCAATTCCATTTAACAAGCTTATGACAAAGCAATGACAAGTGTAACACCCCAAATCCGCGGACTCGGGGCGCTACGGGGTAGGATCTCACAATGGATCCTAACCCTAAGCTGACAACAAGTTCACTAGATCTTACAACAAGGCACACATAAATTAAAACCAAATACATAAAACTATACAATATATATACATCAAAAGGTTTACAAAATCACAGCCGAGTACAAAACAACATCATCATATCCATACAAGGATAAAACACCCCAAAACCCTCGCATATCCTAGTGTACAGAAGCCCTCGGCTGATCACCCTGTCTGGCTCACTCTGCATTCTTCCTAACCTGCAAATCATCTACAACACGGTATAGACCGTTAGCTAACAGAAATGAATAAGAATGAAGCAACAACAGATATAACACATCAACAATCATATCATGCTATGTACAGACACATATCCATTTATTATCTTCATTTAAGTTATACTATTACTAATTCATTACTTGTGATACGTGGAGTAGAACTACCTCGCCTCTGTTTCCTTTCACACAGGTTTGGAAGGGTGCCAATCATCATCACTTGGAGGACCAGTCACAAAGAACCCCCTAACAACACTTTTGAGCCAAGCAAGTTATCACCGCCCATTATCATACACTTGGGCCAATAATATGCATGTAGGGTCATCCTAGTTCGGTTAAGTGATAAATGCAACATACATATGCACACACACAACCATAACACACACTCAAACTCATACTACTCGCTAAGTAAGTCCCAAGGACTTACCGGTCTCAACCGAATCCCGTGGTCACCGCTTCCCCTCGGGGAAACAATCAGTGTCTGCATCAGCAAAAGCACAACAATATCAACATCGTCCCAAGGTTAGGAGATTCCACCTCCTAAACCTTATAACCATCCTCAACTCATAACTCGAACTAAACCTCAATAACACATCATATAACTCTCAAATGCCTAAGGCATTACCTCGACATTCCTCTCATCATCTCATACACATACCACTAGCCTAGCTAACCTAAAGCCAAGACCAAAGGGAAGGAAGGAAACATACCAACTAGGTATGTCCTGGACACGCACCTGTAGAAGCAGGAAACGCAAGGGCGCAACACAAAGAGATGCAGGGGCGGCAACACTCCCACGCAGGGGCGGACCAACACCAACGCAGGGGCGGCTGTCTAGTGGTGAAGGGGTGGATGGTGTGCAAAGGGGTGATCCTGGACTTCTCTTCGATCCTTCACTTGCTCTCCTTCACCTCTTCATCAACCAGCAACCATACACACACACACATATATATATACATGTATGATCATCAAAACGTCCAAGAAAGGTCCACACAAGCCTAAACTTGTGAATCCTAAGCTAGAAAGGAAGAAAGAGGAAAAAAAGAAAGAAAGAAGAAGAAGGGAAGAACTCACCACAACAGGAA
This sequence comes from Fagopyrum homotropicum, assembly GCA_033239125.1. NCBI lineage: Eukaryota > Viridiplantae > Streptophyta > Magnoliopsida > Caryophyllales > Polygonaceae > Fagopyrum > Fagopyrum homotropicum. The sequence continues at coordinate 26,348,404 of BSWB01000005.1, forward strand.
CCTAAGTAGAAGGGAAGATCAACACCAACACAACCTCAGCTGGCTCTCTATAGCTCAACATCACTTCAAACATCATTATCCAAGCTCAAAACTCAAAAACTCTCTCTTACAAGATCAAAGAAACCAAGAAGAAGATCCAAGGAAGAAGGAAGGAGAAGAAGAACTTGAAGAAGGGAATGGAGCTGGAGAAAATGAACAAACTCTCATCAGGAAGCAAAGGGAAGCTTATATAGGAAGCTAAGATAAATCACGGGTCAAGAGTCAACAAAGACGGCTGAAGCCGCTGAAAACCGCGGGGCGGACCCTGTGAGGTGCACGGGCGGCTCACAGTGGTACAAGGGCGGTCCACAGATCCGCAGGGGCGGCTCAACCCTGACTCAACACAAACTCAACACCAAAAGACCAAGGCTCTTACATCACACTCCCCTAAAAACAAATTTCATCCGAAAACTTGCATAATCCCAAATCCTCTCGGACCCATATACTGAGGTATACACATACTCTCTATCGGAGGTATCATATCTCCGTTTATACGATCACAACCTATAACATTCTATAGCTTCAAGCACATCATGGAGGAATCATCACTCCAACAACACCATCGCATATACTCACAAGGCGTAGAGGTAAACCATCTCTAGCCAACTCATAACCACATCACAATGGCATGGAAGAAAGCCATATCCAGCCAAACCGCACTCGTAATGCAAGGGCGTGGAGGAAAACCGTCTTCACTCTGATAGCATGTATTATAGTCTATATTTTGGAACTTGTTTACACGTTTTATCTTCAAATGTCTGCATGTTTGAATGTATATTATGTGATTATATTGTCATTTCATCTACCTTTACGAGAATCGAGGTCTGCACCAAGTTTTGTTGTAATCGTAGGTAAAATGGCAGGTTTTGCATCAAAATGGAGCTAAGGAGCAAATGAGTCATTGAAGCTACATTCAGGATCTAAAAGAGAACTCAGGAAGCATGAAATTAACAAAGAAGATTTACTTTGGACCAGATTTGAGATATTTCACCTTCAGCTGAGATTCACCTCGGTCAGCTACAGTGTCACCTCGACCAAGGTGATATAGAGGAGCGCCCCGACCGAGGCGAGTACCCTGACACGGCGAGATATATTTTATTTGGCTGAGATCTTTTATTTTTGGAAGGAGAGATCTTATATTTTTGGGCTGGATTTCTGGAAGGAAGATCACATATTTAGGAGATCTATTTTAGAGATATGAATATATTTTATTTTGAAATTATCTTTTTAAGATATTATTATCTTTGGAAGATAATTCTCCTATATAAAGGGTTGGATTTTCCACAATTCAGCCATCCTTTACCCTCTTGGATCATTGAAGAAGCTACAGTTAGGAAAGAATTTTGGAAGTTTGAAGGAAGCTTTGAAGATTGAAGGAAGGAAGTTCATAGCTTTGTTATAGCTTTTTAAGGGGATTTATAAGACTTTCTTAGATTCCCTTGGTTTGTTGTCTTTGTGTGATTTGTGATCCAAGGAACGCTGATTTGTTTAATATTTGATTCAGTTATTGAAGCCTTGATCTTAAGGTTTTTGTGTTCAAATATTCATTCTCTTCCCATATATTTGATTATTGCTTTCATGATGATGAGTGGCTAATTTCCTTGTGCGATTCTAGGGTGATTGGCTGAAAGTTGTGGGAATAACAATGATAGAATAATCTTAAATCCCAGTAGGACCCTGAAAGCTCGAGTCTTTAACCTTAACCCTAGAACATCTCGTTCAGTCGATGAAAATCTCGGCCGGGGTGGAACTTGACTGACCGAGGTGACTTATCTGACCCGTAACTGAGAGTTAAGTGTTAGAGTTTGCCAAATCCTATTCTTATTACACCTTTCTTGGTTCAATGCAAGCTTAGGATGAGACTTACCCGGTGATTCCTTTGTTTGTTTACCTAAGATCATTAGTGTAGGTAATAAAGGTTTATCCTTTATTGGGGTTTAAGTGTGCCTTCATTCCATCTTTGTGAGTTAGCCTGAGACTTACCCAGTAAAGGTTGATTCTATTCCCTTGGGTGGTGTGTTAGTTTGAGATTATAATTCCTTTCCTTAGTACCTTGAGACTTACCCGGTGATAGGTTCTTTTGGTTTGGGATTAGTGAGTAGTGAGACTTATCCGGTGATCTATTCCACTTTAGTAACACCTTCCCTTGCAAAACCTCAGCTTTGTCCGCTTATCTTGAGATCTTGAGTTGGAACCACAACTAGAAGCTTTAATCCCTAGAATTTGCATATTCCCCTTAATTGACTTTATTATCATCTTTGATTATTTTAATCGCTTTTGTGGTTATTTGCAATATTGACAACCCATACTTGCTTTGTTTCACCTAAGTCCTTGAGATCGACACCCCGGAATTCTTGCTTTTACTATAATTGATCCGTACACTGCGGGTTCACATCCTTATTTAAGCATATTTCTTGGGATATAAATTTAAAGGTTGCACACACCATTTGGAGCGAACACACTCAAACTATGTCCATCACAAAAGCATGAAGGAATAACCATCTCCAGCTAATCCTAATCATATACAATAGCATGGAGGAAAGAACCATCTCTAGCTATAACATAACTCGCGCTAGTAAACTACAATCGGGTGCTCCACAAAAGTGTGGTCCGGCTCAACCACTAAGTCATCATAACTGACAATGTGCCTCGGATTTGGTATGTACTCCCGTAGCTAAGACACATAAAACACAGGGTGAACACCCTCTAACCTCGGTGGTAAAGCCAATCTGTACGCTACTCTCCCAACTCTATCCAGTATCCCAAAAGGACCGACATATCGGGGACTCAGCTTCCCCTTTATGCCAAGATGTCTGACGTCTTGCTTCGGAGATACTCTCAGCCAGATATGAGCTCCAACTCTGAACTCTAGAGGCCGATGCCTCTTGTTTGCATACGACTTCTGGCGACTCTGTGCATCCAGCATCCTCTCTCTGATCAGTGCTACTCGAGCCATATCATCCTGAATCTGCTCTGGCGCTATACCACTGACACTGCTAGGCTCGTCCCAGCATAACGGTGTACGACATCTACTCCCATACAGTGCCTCATATGGGGCCATCCCAATCGATGTATGCCAGCTGTTGTTGTATGAGAACTCAACCAATGGGAGGTAATCTGACCATCCTTGTCCCCAATCCAACACACAAGCTCGCATCATATCCTCTAACGTTTGAATTGTCCTCTTTGACTGACCATCTGTCTAAGGATGGAACGTAGTCGTGAAGTGCAAACTCGTCCCCAAAGCAGTCTAAATTTGTTGCCAAAACCTTGAGGTGAATTGTCCATCCCGATCTGAGACGATCATCCTCGGTACACCATGAAGTCTTACTCTCTTCCTAGTGAACTCCTCAACCAATCTGCTCACTGACCAGGTTTCCCTAATAGGAAGGAAACGTGCAGTCTTCGTCAGTCTGTCAACTACAACCCAAATGGCATCAAAGTTCCTGCTCGGTCTCAATCTTATCACAAAGTCCATGGAGCTATCCTCCCACTTCCACTGCAGTACTGTCCTGCCCTGTAATGATCTATCTTGACCTCCTGACAGGTCGCACACTGAGCCACAAATCTGGATACATTGGGCTTCAACCCTCCCCATCAGTACGAACATCTCACATCATGATACATCTTATTCGCACCTGGGTGTACGGAGTAAGGTGTGGAGTGAGCCTCCTGCAGAATCCTCTGCCTCAGATCTGCATCAGCAAGTACTCAGACGTGATCGCGGCATCTCATCCCTCCATCTACTTCTATGGAGAAATATGATGCCTCACCTCGAGACATCCTATCTCGTATCCTCATCAACGTTGGGCAGCTCCCTTGCTTTTTTTGGATCTCACCCAACAGATCAGGTAGAACCTCTAAAGTGCTCAACTAGGGCATCCTCGTCACGGAACTGGATGTCCATCTCTAGCGATGCTAGATCCCTCTGAAGTTGAGGCTGAACTGTCAATCTCGCAACCGCCTTCTCTCGAGACATCTTCCTGCTCAAGGCGTCAGCGACTACATTTGCCTTCCTTGGATGATACAGAATCTCAAGGTCAAAATCCTTGATCAGCTCAAGCCATATACATTGGCGGTTATTCAATTCCCGATGCGTAAAGATATACTTCAGACTCTTATGGTCTATGAAGATCTGACATGTAGCACTATACAGGTAATGTCTCCAGATCTTCAATGCATGAACTACTGCTTCCAACTCCAGATCATGAGTTGGGTAGTTCTCCTCCTACATCTTCAGCTGTCTAGACGCATACACAATCACTCTGCCGTGCTGCATCAGAACACATCCGAAGCCTAGCTTGGATGCGTCACTGTAGACTACAAAGTCCTCTGTTTCCTTCAGCTGCGCTAAGTTGGGAGCAGAAGTCAGACACCTCTTCAGCTCCTCAAAACTCTGAGTACACGGCTCGGACCATACAAACCGGGTAGTCTTCCTCAACAGGTTGGTAAGTGGACGGGCAATCACAGAAAATCCCTCCACGAACCGTCGGTTATATCCGGCTAAGCCAAGGAAGCTACACACTTCCTTGACGTTCGTCAGTGTTGCCCATGCTGTAACTGAGTCAATCTTCACCGGATCAACCTTGATCCTATCGGCGGAGACAACATGACCTAGAAATGCTACCTCTGGCATCTAGAACTCACACTTAGAGAACTTGGCATACAATTTTCTATCCCGCAAAACTCGCATCAGTGTCCTCAGATGTCATGCATATTCCTCTTTGCTACAAGAGTACACCATGATATTGTCTATGAAGACCAACACAAACTGATCCCAAAAGTCAATGAATATGTCATTCATCAACTCCATAAAGACGGCGGGCACATTCGTGAGCCCGAATGGCATCACTACAAACTCGTAGTGGCCATACCAAGTTCGAAATGCCATCTTATGCACATCCTGTTCTCTCACCCTCAACTGGTGATATCCCGAGCGCAAGTCAGTCCTGGAGAACATAGTCGCTCCTTGAATCTGATATAACAAGTTATCAATGCGAGACAATGGATACTTGTTCTTGATGGTCACCTTGTTCAACTCTCTGTATTTAATGCACAATCTCAATGATCCGTCCTTCTTCCGCACAAAGAGGATAGGTGCTCCCCATGGGGATACGCTAGGGCGGATGAAGCCATTCTCAGCCAACTCCTCGAGTTGCTTCTTTATCTCTAACAACTCGATAAGTGCCATACGGTATGGAGCCTTCGAGATCGGTCTCGTACCAGGCTCCAACTCAATACCGAAGTCCACACTCCTCTGAGGCGGCAAACTAGATGGCTCAACAAATACATCTAGAAACTCGCAGACTATTGGGATGTCCTATAATGCTGGACTCTCGGCCTCCTTCATGGCATAACACCAGAAGGCCTGGCAACCTTGTATGATCAATCTTGCTGCCCGTACCGCACTGAAAATAGAACCCGTCTTTCCAAGGTCCCAACCCCGGAAAACCTCTATCTGACCCAACTCGGTAGAGACCGTCACGGTCCTCCTACCTACATCTAACACAACACGATGCCTATGCATCCAATCCATACCTAGAAACTTTTTGCCACTAATTAAACATCTATTCAAGATGAATTTAGCAGTGGTTACTGCTTCAACCCAAAAACTTTATGGCAAATTGTTTTCTAAAAGCATAGTTCTAGACATATCCTCTAGGGTGCGGTTCTTACGTTCCCCAACCCCGTTTTGTTGAGGAGTTCTAGGAGCCGAAAAGTTGTGTGAAATACCATACTTTGCACAAAATAAATCAAACTTTAGTTGATCAAATTCTCTACCATGATCACTTCTTATTGAAACGATAGGTAGGTTTTTCAAGGTTTGCAACTCCTTACACAATTTTTGAAAATTCAAACAATGCTTCAGAATTTTTCCGTAAGAATGATATGCATGTAAAACGTGAAAAATCATCCACAATGACAAGGATGTATTGTTTACCTTTGGGAGATTTGACACGCATAGGACCACAAAGATCCATATGTAAAAGTTCTATGAGTCGAAAAGAACTTACAACCTTCTTTGGTTTGAATGAACCTCTTGTTTATTTATCTTGTGTACAAGCTTTACATAGTTCATCTACCTTGAAGTTTAGGTTTGGCAATCCACGTACCAAATCCATTGAAAGTAACTTCTGCATTGTGTGCATGCTTACGTGACCAAGTTTTTTATGCCAAAGCCTTGGATCATCAGTCAAGGCCTTGAGACATTTTAGCTTAGTTCTTGAAACTTGGTTAGTGCTCATAGAATAAACATTGTTATATCTAGGAGTTGTAAGCACAATATCACCCGATGTCTTGTCTTGAACTTCACATTTTTCTGAATCAAAAACCACTTTGCTGCCTTTATCACATATTTGAGAGATGCTAAGCAAGTTATACTTCAAACCATCAACAAGATATACATCATCAATGAATTTAAATGAATTATAACAGATTTTACCAATGCAAATAATGTCACACTTTCCTTTATCACCAAGCGTAATGGTTCTAGATGATTGCTTCTTTAGATCTGAGAACAATGAGCTTTTTCCACTCATATGTCTTGAGCAACCACTATCTAATATCCATTTATACTCCTTTACCTTGGTAATATCCTGCAAAACAGCAAACATCAACCTTTCCGGGTCGACCAAATGGCATATTTTGGTTCATATTCAGGCTCAGTCATGTTTGGTGGTCTAGTATATTTAGGAACCCATATTTGCTTAAGTTGTTTCCTTAGAAATAGATGATAAGTGTTTCTAATGATGTAAGGATCATTTCTTCTCTATGGACATGTTGATTTTACATGACCCATTTTACAACAATAGAAACATGTGGGCATATGAATACTTTCTTTAGCTTTGACAAAAGTGGTAGTTGTTTTTCTAGAAAAACTGACATGATAGCCTATATCATTTTTGTTAAGGGAAGATTGTTGCTCACCCATAATCCTTTCGAGGTTGGATTTTGAACGAGTGAATTGAATGAGTGCAGCCTTCTCGTCTTGACATGCCACAATTAGATCAACCTTTTCTTTCTCTAGATCGACATATTCTCGATGGAGAGAAGAGAGATTGCCCTTGAGAATCGTATTTTCTGATTCCAAGGCCTTGATATTGATATCAAGGTCTAACTTTCCAGTGTTAAGATTTTCAATCTCCAAAGACATATCACTTAACCTTTTCTCTTGTTTGAGAAGCTTTTCTCTCAAGGAACTTATCTTTACCCTATGTTCTTTATCACATATGATAATGTCTTTAAGGAATTGTGTGAGGTAAGATTCAGGTTGGGACATAATGGTACTTACCACATTATCATTGTAGTGATCTGGATCTTCTTCATGATCGGCCATAGGACAAAGTTTTGCCTATTCTTTTTCGTCTTCTGATTCATTTGAGGAATCTGAATCACTCCATGAAGCTACCATAGCTTTCTTCTTTCGATTATTCTTCCTAAAGTTGTTCCTCTTCTTTTGTGGACAATCCTTTATAAGATGATCTATTTCACCACATTCAAAACAAGTCAGAACTTTAGTTTTCTTGTTAGAGTTAGAAAGCTTACCTCGAGGTATTGATGTTCGCGGATATTCTTTATTGTTTGTAAACTGTTTCTTCATTTGAAGAATCTTCACGAGACCCCTAGTGATCAAGGCAAATGGATCTTCCTCATCTTCATCATCACTATCTTCCGCTTTTTATGGTAACTCATCCTTTTTCGATCTTAATGGTAGATTCTTTGTGTTGGATGGGAGCTCTCCATCTTCTTCACCAAGAACCATCTCGTGTGATGAGTTTTCCAAGGAGGTCGTCTAGAGGAAGAGTTGAGAGATTTTGAGGTTCTTCGATGGCAGTCATTTTTGGTCCCCACTTAGCTTTAAATATGCTCCTTAGAACCTTCCTAACTTTTTCTTCGTTTGTGAAAACCTTTTCAAGTGAGTCCAGGTTGTTCACGATCTCAGTAAATCTTGTGAACATTTCTTTGACTGGTTCATTTGGATTCATCTTGAATAGCTCATATTGTTTGAGGAAGATGCTGATCTTTGTTTCTTTGACTTAACTTGTTCCTTCGTATGTGACAACGAGTTTGTCCCATATTTCTTTTGCACTTTTACATGATGAGATGCAGTTGAACTCATTGGCATCTAATCCATAAATAGTAGAGTAGGTTCATGGTCTTGTAGTTCTTTGAAACACTATAGAAGTCGGCTTGTGTGAAGTCAGCTTCCTTCTTTGCGACTTGGACACCTTCAACTATTTTCGTTGGGATTTTATGGCCATTTTGAATAATACTCCATAGTTCCATGTCCTGATCAATAATGAACATGCGCATTAGTGCTCTCTAATGGGCAAAGTTGTTGCCACAGAGAAGTGGTGGTCGAGATGAGGATCTTCCTTGAGCAAATCCTCCATCACCTACAGAGTTCATGATTAGTCTTACTGATGGTTAAATCAAAATATGTGATTCTAGCTCTGATACCAATTGAAGAACTGTTAGGTGAATATAAAGGATAAAGATACTCTAGAAGGGGGTTGAATAGAGTATGAAAACTTTTCGCAAAAACCTGATTTCAAAGGCCTTGATGTCGATCTGAGCTCTTTGTGACACACTTTGATTTCAAGGGCTTTGAAACTGATTTCAAGAGCCTTGACTTTGCAAACCTACAAAACAAAATTAGTCACAATAAAGCAAGATATGGTGCGGAATTGAAAAAGATCGACACAAGATATGTTTACGAAGTTCGGCTCTAAATAGCCTTCTCTCCGTCCCAGGGTATATCCGTTGGATCTAATTATCTATTATCAGCTTCAAAGAGTCTTAGATACAACCTAGGAGAAATCCCCTTCTTCTCTCACTGTAGCCAACATTACGATCTAGATCCAACTCTTAACCTAGCTATAATAGCCTAGTTACTTCGCAGAGTAACAGACACTCGAGTATAACACTCTTTAGATATGCCAATGGAGCTCTCGAGTTTTATCTCTCTCTAGGGGATAAAGCTTTTGTAGAAAGAGAGAAAGAAAAACTTGTTTGATTGAATGAAGATGCTTTGTATCGCTTGAAGACTTTGGATATTTCCGTGTAAGCATTTATACTTTCTTCTTCAATCGACATCTTCATTTATGGTCTTCAATGGAGAAGTCTTCTAGCCGTTGGAAAGATGACCGTTGTAGATGTTTCTTCTTCACCATGGAAAACGCTTCTTGGTTGAGATGATATAGCCGTTGTAGATCTTCTTTATCTTCTTCATATCCTTAAAGCACGTTAATTCTTCTTCTTCGTAATCTTCTCACGCTGTTGAAGATCTTTGTCTTTTGATCATCGAGATCTTCAGATTTTGTTGAGATTTGTTGAATGAAGATCTCCGAAATCTGTTGAGAAGAAATCTCGTGCTTTTGGGAGGATCTTTGCGCGATCCTATTTGAACCGAATCCTCTAGGTAGAGATCTTCTTGTTGAGCGTATATCCTTGGATGATCTTCTTTTGATTATCGATTGATTTGGTTGGTAGAGATTTTAATTCCTTCAAGCCGTTTTGTCCTTTGAAACTTGCTTCAGGGCTTTGGATTTTGGTCCCTTGAAATGGCTTTCAAGGCCTCCGTGTTGAACTTCTTCAAACTCTGCGTTTGTCCCTTGCATATGATTTTAAGGTCTTTGTCTGTCCCTTGAAGTTCTTTCCAAGGCCTGCTTATATTAGTCAAACACAAAACATACCAACAACCTAGATATACAATCGATATTTTGTTAGTATAAAAACCGCTTTATTTGTGTTAAGTCTCCCATCATCACATATTCAAATATATACTCAAGGTGGAGTTTTCAATCTTTGTGTTCTTTATCCTCATATTTGGTCTAGATGTTTTTTCATCTCCTACCATCTTAAACCTAGTTGGTTTCATGGGTTATGTACTACTATTCTATTGGCTTGTTAACTAAGTTATATGACAGTTGTTCGATTGCTTTTCATTATGGTACTTTTACTATTCATATTATTATGCTCGACTCTTATAGTATCAATTATATTAACTTGATCAAATCCATCTATTATCTACAATACCTTCTCAACTTTTATAATCACTATGACCTTCTTTTGATTTTTTTGTGAAGCTTTTGTTATCTCAGGCTTTTCTGCCATCTATATATTTTCCTATGCGTGTCTTTCTTTTTCCTCTGTTTTTTCTTCCACTCTTCTCTTGCCTTTTTTTTTCCAACTTGTTTCTCTTCTTATCTGGTCTTGGCCAGTTGTAGTTTTCATGTTGTCTTTTTTGTAGGTGATGATGTCAGCCGTGTACCGTTGAACAATTCTATGACTTTATCTCTGAAATGCCATAAATAAATGACTAATCAAAGTATTATGAACAATCGGCTTGAGTGTATGTATGGAACTAAGGTTTCACACTATTTTGGAAACAATCATGATAAACTAGAATAAGTTTGTAACACCCCAAGTTTTGGGAACTCGAAGCGTTACGGGTTAGGACCTCACAATGGATCCGGACCCTCAAAGTAGCAATGACAATCTCAGATCTTACAATGATATACAAATAAATGAAAAACAAAACTCAATATAAAACCAAAGGTTTAAACAAAGGAAGCATAAAAGACTCGAAACCGAGTTCAAAACAAACTGAAAGAACAACAAAAAACTATAAACCTGATCCCGTCCTATAATGTACGGGAACCCCGACTAACCACACCGTCCGGATCACTCAACAACACCAATATCCTACAAGGCATCTACAACATCGGTATAAACCGTTAACTAACATTCTAGATATCAGAAAGACAATAAAGACACAAACACACATAAGAAAAATATAAACATATAGTATGCTTACACTCAACCGGTTATTATCTTTCATTAAGGTTAATCCCTTTACTAATTCAACTTAGGTTGTCACACGAGAATCACCTGCTGTACTGGTCCCAAGAGCACCTCCCAATTTCCCCATTTTGAAATGGACAAGCGGTCACCACCCAATTATAATACACTTGGGCCAATTACGGCTATAAAGGTCAATCCTATTCCGGTTATCCGTTATAACGATAAACAACAATACCAACAAACCAATACATTCAAATCAATATACAGAACGCAGCTAAGTAAGTCAAAGGGACTTACCTCACTCAGGTAACTCAGCAACAACTCAGTTTCCCGAAGGAAAGGAAGGAATGCCTGCCCAAACAAGGCATAAGGAATCTGGAACTGAAATTATTGTTAGAAGTCTATAACTTCTAGTCTCCATGATCTCTAAGAGATCTCCACAAGCTGAGGTGTCAACCTTAGTCTTATAGATCAAGAAGGGTCAACAACATCAACATAAGCCAAGGGAAGGAACGAGGAAAACAAGGAAGAAAGCAGCTCACCAAGAACGGAGATAATGCAGACAAAACCGTAAGGGCGGCTGGACAAACCGCAGGGGCGGCACTGGGCACTTCCCGCAGGGGCGGCGTTGACAGGCGCGGGGGCGGTTTTGGTGCTAAACGGGACTGTCGGCTCTGTCGACAGCAAGGAACACAAAAAGGCCAAAGCTTTCTTCTCTCAACACACACGCACACGCATAACTCAACCAAGGGAGCCTGTGAACATCAAAGAATCCACAACGGAAGGGCCAACAAGAATCAAGGCTCAAACTTGATTCTTGGAGAAGAAGAAAAGGAAGAACGAAAAAAGAAAACAAAACAGAATACACATTCAGCAAGGATTCACAAGGAAGAAGGCTGCAACTTTCGAGGATGAAGGAAAATGTATGCAAGAAACGGGAAAAAGAAGAGAAAGAGGAAAATTATAGGAAAGGGTTAGAAAGATAGAAGGAATGACGTTCTAGGGTTAAGAACATGATAGAAAAGGTAGCCCATAAGATAGAAGATCGGATCTTCTATTTATAGAAATAAATAAAAACAAGATAAAAACAGATTGGCGCATCTGGAGCAAAACCGTAGGGGCGGTTTGCCCTGCCGTATGGGCGGCCAACTGCAAGGTTGGCTCTATTCACCGTGGGGCGGTGAAGGTGAAAATTGGGACATTACATCAGATCCCCCTAAAAAGATGTTTCATCCCGAAACTTGCAACGAACCACAAGATCACGCAACAACAACGCTGAAACACTAAACTCAACTCATATATTCTCACTCGGGGCTAACAACTCAAAACGTCACAAAAGCGTGCACAACTCAACAAAAGAAAACCGTAACTCAAACATCTACACTAAAGGTACATCCAACTCAGCGTAAAAATCCGGATAGTTCCTCTGGATACTATCCTCTTTCTCCCAAGTCGCCTCAACAGCTTCTCGCATCGGCCACTGAATCTTGATCATCGGTATATCCTTCGATTGCAAGCATCTTGTATTACGCTATAAAACAGCTACCGGGTGCTCTACAAACGTATGGTCTGGCTCAACCACTAAATCCTCCTGGCTGACGATGTGTCTCGAATATGGTATGTACTCTCGTAACTAAGACACATGGAAGACGGGGTGAACACCCTCTAGCCTCGATGGCAAAGCAAGTCTGTATGCTACCTCTCCAACTCGCTCAAGAATCTCAAAAGGTCCAACATATCTGGGACTCAGCTTCCCCTTGACGCCGAAATGTCAAATACCTCGTGCCGGTGATACTCTCAACCATACATGAGCTCCAAATCTGAACTCTAGAGGTATGCGCCTCTTATCTGCATAAGACATCTGGTGACTCTGTGCTGCTAACATCCGCTCTCGGATCACTGCTACTCGAGCCATATCATCCTGTATTTGCTCAAGTGCTACACCACTAGCACTACTCGGCTCGTGCCAACACAATGGAGTACGACATCTTTGTCCGTATAAAGCCTCATAAGGAGCCATCCTGATCGATGCGCAGCAATTTTTGTTATAGGAAAACTCTTACAAGGGAAGGTGATATGGCCAAACCTGACCCTAGTCTAACACGAAGACTCTCAACATATCCTCCAGATTCTGGATGGTCCGCTTCGACTGACCATCGGTCTGAGGATGATAAATAGTCGTGAACTGCAGACTCATACCTAGGGCGGCATGCATTTTCTGCCAAAACCTTGAGGTGAACCATCCGTCTCCGTCAAAGACTATAGTCTTAGGTACTCCATGAAGTCGCACTATCTGTCCGGTGAACTCCTCTGCCAATTGACTCACTTGCCATGTCTCCTTGATGGGAATGAAATGTGCGGTCTTCGTTAGTCGATCTATTACAACCTAAATAGCATCAAAACCTCGACTCGGTCTCAAATCGGTGACAAAATCCATCGATATATCCTCCCACTTCCACTGAGGGATAGGAAGTGGGTGTGAATCTCCTCATAGTCGATGATGCTCGATCTTGATCTGCGGACAGGTCGCACACTGAGCTACATATCTTTTCACGTCTAGCTTCAGACCTCCCCACCAGAAAGAGCGTCTGATATCCTAATACATCTTACTCGCACTAGGATGCACTGAGTAAGGTGTAGAGTGATCCTCTTGTAGGATCCGTTGTCCCAACTCTCGATCCGAGGGCACATGTGCCCATTCTTGACGTCTCAAAACTCCATCGGTACCAGCTGCAAATTGTGGTGCCTCTCCTCGAGACATCTTGTCTCGGTTTCATGTCAAAGTTGGGTAACTTTCCTCCTTCTGTCGGATCTCTAACAACAGATCAGGTAACACCTCCAAGGTGGATAAATGGTTGTCGAAATCCGGAAAGTGGATATTCTTCTCTAGCCATGCTAAGTCTCGTTGTAACTGAGGTTGAGCTATCAGCCGAGCGATCTCCATCTCCCGAGGAGTCTTCCTACTAAGGGCATGTTCGCTCTCAAAAGTGTGTGTAACAGTGAAAGAAATAGCTAAATATATAACATAAAATAAAAGCCTCAACAATATGCAAACCCGCAGTGTACGGATCAATTGTAATAACGGCAAATACTCTAGGGTCTAACACAAGGACTATGGTGAAATCAAGCACGGTAAGAATTAGGTTGTCAATCAAAAGCAAAGAAACAAAACAAGATGATGTATAAATCAGATGAAGGAATGCAGATTCTTGAGGTCAAAGCATCCAGTTGTGGTTCCGACTCAAGATCCATAAGGATAACGTGGACAAAGTTGAGGTCTGCAAGGGAAGGTATATCTAAGGTGGGAATAGATCACCGGGTGAGTCTCACTACTCGCTATCCCAAACCAAAGATCCTCTCACCGGGTAAGTCTCAAGGAACTAAGGAAAGAAACTATAATCTTAAACCAGCACACCACCTAAGGGGATAGAACTAACCTTTACCGGGTAAGTCTCAGGCTCACTCACAAAGGTAGGATAAAGGCACACTCAAACCCTAATAAAGGTTAAACCTTTATTACTTAACACTCATCATCATAGGCATACAAGCAAAGGAATCACCGGGTAAGTCTCATCCTAGGCTTGCGTATGAACTAGGAAAGGTGCAACATGGATAGGATTTGGCAAACTAAAACCTAAACTCAGGTTTGGATTGGATCTGGTTCACGTCTCGCTCATTTCATATCGATCTCGGTCAAGATGTTCTATGAACCGACCGAGGCAAGGTTCAGTCTGGTTTTGGCTCGACCTTTCAGGGTCCACTAAGGTAAAGGTTCACTCTTTCATTGTCTTTCCAAAAACTTTCAGCCAATCACCCTAGAATCGCAAGGGAATTTAGCCACCAATCATCATGATAATAACAATCAAATATATGATAAAAAAATCAATAATCAAACAAGAAAACCTTAACACAAAGGCCTCAATAATCAATCAATCAAACAAACAATCAATCCAATCAATCATCAAACTGTGTTCCTCAATAACAAATCAATAGACAACAATCAAGGTTCCCTATGAAAACCTTACAACTTCCTTTAAAAAGCCTTCAACTTTCACTTCAAAGCTATCTTCCTTCAACTTCCTCTCCCTTAAAATATCTTCAATCGCCAAAAATAATTACCTAACCAGACATCCTTCCATCCAGAAAATATCTTCAATCTTACAGGAAAATCATATGCCAAAAATAAAAGATCTCATGGGCCATGGGCCGTGCGTCTCGATCCAGGCCCAACGAGTCATCTCGGTCGAGGTGATCTTGTAGTCAACCGATATGATCTTCAGTTGCATACAAATCTCTCAAAACTGGTCCAATATCAAATTTCTATCCAACTTCCATGGTTCGTATGCCTTCCTTGTAGCTCCTCAATGTTCCAAAATGCATATCCAATGACTCCTTAATTCCCTTGGCTCCATATCGATCTAAAACGTGTCATTTTCCCTAAAATTACAATAAAACTAGGTGTAGACCTTGATTCTTGCAAAGTAAACAAAACGATATAATGATCAAGAATATACAGCCATGCATGCAGATTTATGAAGATAAAACGTCCAAACCAATCCCAAAATATAGACTATAATGCATGCTATCAAAATACCCCATACTTGTACCTTGCTTGTCCCCAAGCAAGATTCAAATCTTAGATACAAGATAGATGGATTATAAGTCATCAAAAAGATTATTGAAAACATTTTACAAAACCTTTTGGTGGTGCGCTCCATTCATAGATCGCCCTAAGAGAATGCTTTGTAGCAAATAAAATCAACACATCGTCAAAACATTATATGAATATAAGAAAGTTGATCATCTTTGCATAAAATCATAGAATGCATAATAAATTATATGTATCAAAATCAATCATGTATAACCCAGTTCAAACCACAAAGTCATTCAGCATACTCAAGGTCTCAAGGGCTTTCAAAAGAGGTCAAGAAATGTGTTAGGGTGGGATATATATAGGGTAATGTGGTGCTAAAATCTGGGAATAGGATCTTTACTTCACTTCTTTGAATCACAAACATTTTCCACCAATAAGTTTTGCTTATTTTTACTTTACTTTTTGGGATGCATGGACAGAGGTGCACAATAACCGAAGCTTAGGAGATCAGCAATCATCAATTTATCGAGATGGCTCAAACCCTTGATGCACATACCATGACCCGTTAGGAATATCGCTCAATCCGACTTTGGCAAGACACAAATACCCGGCTATTTGAATGGTGCCGAGTTACTCATCATCATGATTGACTTCCCCAAACCTAATTGTTTCTTTCTAACACTTTCAGCCAACATCTCAACTTCGCTTTACTTGCTTTTCTTCACTTGCTTCAAATTTCCCGGATAGGTAAAGGGAGGCAAATATGTATATGAGGGGCTAAAGCATGGTCAAGAAGAAGAAGAGAAGTGAATGAATTGCCTTAATCGTCCCAAGAAGAATGTGATAGAACTCATCATGTGGTGTCAACCTTCAAATCCAGCATAATTTTGATAAAAACAAAGTATTAAACATGCTAGCACTTCAAACAAAGGATTTTGCAACTTAAACATATCATAAAATCTTTCGAGCATATAAAGATTTCAAAACCAATCTGCAAACAGAATCATCATTGAGGTCATATCCAGAGAAGAAGCACAAAACTGTTTCGAAAACCTTTAAGTTAAAGCCACCTCGGTCGAGGTGTTCTGACGTCATCCGAGGCGTCATCCTCGATCGGCCATGAACGTCGCGGTCGAGGTCATAAATTTTTTTTTCAAACCAGTTTTCGACGTTTTTCTCAAACAGAAACCTGTATGTATGCATGTAATGACAAATAAGCACATAGAGCCAAGTAAACAGAATAAGATCATAATATCCAAGGGAGTCATACAAACATAGACAAAAGTCACATAAAATACATCCAAATACCCCATACTTGGGACACATTGTCCCAATAGGTCAAATATAAGTTTAAGGAAATAAAGTACTCATCGGACCTAGCTGAACTGCATAATAAATAGAGAAAGAAATCCATGAAGCTCTAGTCCTCGTCAGCTGGAGGTGGTGGTTGTGGAATGTAACGGTGAAGGGTCGGGTCGAAAGGGTAGCCCATAGCCTGCTGATGCTAGATCTCCATCATCCGTCTGGTATAGTGCTGACTCTTCAACATCTAATGTGTCCATCCCTCGATATGTCTACGGTCCTCCTCAAAGCGCTCATGAATGTCAACTGTAAGGGCTGCGTAAGAGTCAATCATCCGCTCAGTAAGATCATATATCCTCTGATGTGCCTTTGGATCACTAAATCGGCGGCGGGATCTGCGCTGAGGTTGTGGTGGTGGTGCTCTATCCTCCTCCGTCGCCTCATCAACAAGATCGACAACGGGAACACTGGGACCGCTGGTATCAGTACCGGTCTCCATGACAGCTCCTTCATCATCATCATCATCATCATCATCATCATCATCATCATCATCATCATCATCATCATCATCATCATCATCATCATCATCATCATCATCATCATCATCATCATCATCATCATCATCATCATCATCATCATCATCATCATCATCATCATCATCATCATCATCATCATCATCATCATCATCATCATCATCATCATCATCATCATCATCATCATCATCATCATCTCTAGCATCCTGCATGTATGGAAACCAAGAACTAGACCAGTACTGACGGTCAAAAACAGAAAACTGAGATGACCACATAATGCCCTGTGGTGTAGTCGTCTCCCATGGCATGGCCATGTAAGTTGTGCCAAGGCCACGAGGAACGAGAATACGTCTCGTGATCATCTCCTGCAGTCCCAGCGGCTTCCCAGTCACAACCAATGTACACGCCGAAAGATCCAACCCCATAGAAGTGGCGATGTGGGTCACCAACCCACCACAACAGATATCGCCCTTCGACTTGCCCTTGATCTTGTGCAAATAGTTTGCCAGCATAGCAGCAAAATCCGGCACTCCTTCCGTGACCATACTAAATAAACTGAGCAGCTCTCCCTGGACCTTCTGGGGCGTCTCAGTACGCGCCAGAAGTGTCTCACTGAAGATCCTGTGAGCAAGGTGGAAAGCAAGATGAAATATAATACGCTCCCGGGAATCTCCGGGCCTCCACCTGTCACTGTGGTCAGTCACATGGGCTATCTCGCCCTAGAAACTCCGAGCCACCGCTCGGGAAGGAAAGTCAGTCACTGTCGGGGTAGGGAAGCCGAAAATCTCCCTAAACTGGTCCATAGGAACTACATAGGTCATGTTCAGCAGCCGGTACTTTATCCCATTGTGCTCCGGCACATAATTAACTGAGCTCACAAACTCCATCGTCGGCTCCAGATAAGCCGGCGCTCTAATGTCCATGAACTCCTCCAGTCCAACCATGGAGATCATCTTCTTCAAGTCCTCCACCACACGGAGGAACTCGAAGGCATCAACGTGAAGGAAGCGCGGGGCAACAATTGGACGCCCACAAATATGATCAAAGTCCTTTTGGTGACGCTCATGGATCACTGGAATAGCAAAATGAGAAGCAGAAGAAGGGGAAGACTGATGGGAACTGCTAGGCCTGTCCCTCAAGGCCAACTGACGATCAGATCTGTTGCTCATCTTTTTCTGAAAAGATCACCTCGGTTTCCCCAAGAACACGTCGGCCGAGACACAGTCGACTGGACCAAGGCAAAATGTTGTTCGATCGCACTCTCTGAATTTGTAAGTTCTTTTCCCCCAAATCACTACCAAAAGCTTCCTAAGGGGTACTTATATCCTTTTCAGCAACAAATAATGGCAACCAAAGCCAATTCTGCTCGAAATCAGTAAAAGAAGGAGTTAGGGTTTTGGAACGAAGTACCCAGATTCTGCAGATTTGAAGCGTTTTCCTTGCTGTTTGATCTTTGAAGACTGATTCTCTTGCTTCCTCCGGTGAAATCGAGCCAAGAAAAGCAAGAAACGAGCAAGAAACAAAGATTTGAGGGTTGAGAGTCGCCGTGGTCGAGGATTTGGTTGGGAGGGAAAAAGGTGTGGAGGGAGAAACCGTCTCGCCTTTTATACCCCTCGCTGAATTTGATTCCACCTCGGTCGAGGTGGTCTCGACCGGACCGAGGTGTCTTACTGGATGTTAGACCTAGTCACCTCGGTTGACCAAAAACATCTTGGTCGAGGTGTTGTGATAGCAACCGAGATGTGTCTCAGTCAAGCTTTGTCTTCTCAATTTCTCGAACTTCTGTCCTTCTTGTGTAGCTCCTGAGTTGTAATCCTTTCATAGAAAGTGCATGGTTCTTGTCTAAAGGACGCAAAAACAAAACGAAGCAAACTATCTAAAACTAAGCTAGAAAAGGGAAAAGAAAGCAATACCTTGGGTTGCCTCCCAAGAAGCGCTTGGTTTAAGGTCGCTAGCTGGACCATACATCATCATCAAACAAGATATAGTGGTGCAATCTCCTCAGCCGGGACTTCCGGTCGGTACTTCTTCAGCCTATGACCATTGGCCTTAAAGCTTCCGCTTGTTTCACCCTATATCTCAACTGCACCATAGGGAAAAACAGTTCTCACAACGTAAGGTCCTGTCCATCTAGATTTCAACTTAGCTGGAAAGTGGCGGAGGCGGGAGTTGAAGAGTAGAACAAGATCTCCTTCTTTGAACTCATTAGGAATGATATGCTTGTCATGCCATCTCTTTGTTCTTTCCTTGTAGATCTTGGCATTCTCATAGGCGTTTAAAAGCAAGTCCTCCAGCTCATTAATGTCTAAAAGTCTCTTCTTTCCGGCTTCCTTGATGTCGAAATTACCACTTGATTGCCCAATATGCCTTGTGCTCCAGCTCAATGGGTAGATGACAAGACTTCCCATATACCAAAATGTAAGGGGCGGTACCAATGGGAGTCTTGAATGCGGTCCTATAAGCCCAAAGAGCATACTCCAACTTCATGGACCAATCCTCCCTCATCCTAGAAGTGGTCTTCTCCAGGATTGCCTTGATTTCTCTATTCGAGATCTCAATCTGACCACTAGTTTGAGGGTGATAAGGGGTTTCTACCTTGTGGGTTACCCCATACTTCGATAAAAGTGCCTTGAACTTCCGGTTGATGAAATGTGTCCCTCCATCGCTGATGATGATGCGTGGTGTCCCAAAACGTCGAAAGATAGTCCGATTGAATAAATTTACAACCACCATGGTGTCATTAGTGGGGGAGGCGATAGCTTCCACCCATCTAGAGACGTAATCAACAGCTAAGAGAATGTAGAGGTTCCCTGCGGATGATGAGAAAGGTCCCATGAAATCGACTCCCCATACATAAAAAATCTCAACCTCCTAAATATTGTCGAGTGGCATCTCGTTCCTTCTTGACAAGTTCCATGTTCTTTGGCATGCATCACAAGAAACAACAAACGTTTCCACATCCTTAAATAATGTAGGTCAAAAGAAACCAGAACGTAATACCTTACCGCACGTTTTGTGAGCGCTAGCATGTCCTCCACAAGGAAGTGAGTGGCAATGCCGTATGACACTAGCAACTTCATCCTCCGGAATGCGTCGTCGAAGGATCCCATCCGGACCTCTTTTGAACAATAGAGGTTCATTCTAGTAGTAATGGTGTACATCTTTAAAGAACTTCTTCCTTTGAGCGTACGTCAATCCGGGCGGTATTTGCTGACAAACAAGGTAATTGACAATATCAGCATACGAAGGCCCTTTACCATCAGAAACTTAGCGGAGCTAGTGCTCCACCAACTGTAAGTGACTCTCAAAGAACGAATTAGAAAGTATGTTGTCCTCAATTAACAACATCCCGCTTGCTATCTCGGTCGGTGTCCGAGGTGGGTGACCGAAATGTTCTTCAGATAAGAACACCTTGCTTGGTCCAGGAAGTGCCTAGGTTGAGGTACTGGAACTAGGATCAAAACCTAACGTGCTTTTCTTCTCCTGAATCAGTCTATCAAATCTAGCTCCTGGATCTACTTCCAATGCCTTTAAGCTTCGTATATCTGCATCACAAGAGACATCTATACCTTCCTCCATTAAACTAAACCTAAGGACTCTTTCAAGAGGATCGTTAATAAGGATAGAGCTCACCAATTCTCTTGATTCTTCTTCATCATAGATGTTGAAGATGTTATCCTCCAGCGGCTCTCCCTTCATTGCAGCAAGCAATGCAAACTCCACATGATCTCCACCAATGTTGAATTTCAACTTGGCGTTTTTACAATCCACATTGCAACCCGAAGTTGCTAGAAATAGCCTCCCGAGAATGATAGGAATGGGATAATCTGCGGGAATGTCAAGTACAACAAAGTCTATATGTATGTAGAAATTACCTAACTTGATGGGGACGTCTTCTAAAATACCCACGGGACGGGTAATGGAGCGATCCACCATGTATAGAGTCATCTTCACGGGATTGGGCTCTCCAAGTCCATCTTTCTCACAAAGCTCCAGCGGGATGATACTCACGTTGGCTCCTAGATCACATAATGCATCATAAGTTACATTCCCAACTTGAATGGGAATGCAAAATGAACCGGGATCCCTTAATTTAGGTGGCATCTTCTCCTTCATGATTTGAATGACCTTCAAAGACTTAGATGTCATCCTTATTTTACCAAAATCCTCCAGCTTCATCTTTCTTGATAGGATCTCTTTTAGAAACTTTCCATAGGCAGACATCCCTAGAATGGCATCAAGGAAAGGGATGTTAATATGTAGTTTATTCATTAGGTCTAGAAACTTACCAAAATGCTTGTCTAGGTGTGCCCTAGCCCTTGACTGAGGGAATAGAAGTGGTGGTTTATAAGCAGGAGGTGGAACATAAACTTCAGATTTGTCTTTCACTTTCTGGGACTCCATCTCGGTTGACACCTCGACCGAAGTGGTCGTTTGGTCGTGGCTCGACCGAGGTACTGGATCTGCAGTCTTCAATCCACTGCGTGTTGTTATTTCCATGATCTGTCCATTAGGGTTGCTCTCTGTCCTTGTTGGGAGCTTCCCTAGATCTCTTTGCGCTTCATTCGCCTTGTTGAAAAATTGTTGCTCTAAGGCTTTTTGTGCCTTCGAAAATGAATTCATCGATGTCTCCATAGCGTTGAGCTTGATCAATATTGCCTCCAGCACAACATCTTTCTTTTCTGGCTGGGACGAACTTGATGCAGACTCCTGGCTTCTCAATGGAGTAGAAGAAGAAGAGGGGGCGTTAAGAGCATTATTAGCATGAGAATAAGGGTTACCGGAATTTTGTTGATTAGATCTCCAATTGTTGTTGTTGTTGGAGTTTCCGTTGTTGTTGTTGTAATTGTTGTTCCGCGGCCCTTCATAGTTGTTTCTTCCTTGATATCCTCCATCTTGCTCCTTCTTCATTTGAGCTACTAAAAGCTCCTTCAATGCCTTTACTTCATTGCTAAGCGAGGTGAGTTGAGCTCCATTTGATGATGTGTCTTGAAAGCTAACTCTCCTTGCTCCATTTTCAGTTCCTTGATGGGAGTACTTCTCCATGTGTAAAACTTGTTTTCAATGAAATCCCAAGCTTCATCTATTTGCATATCCATGAAGGTGCTGACGGAAAGTAATTGGAGCTTGAATTAAGTATCTCCATCCAAACCCTTGAAGTAAATTTTCAGCAACTCGATCTTTGGAATCCCATGATGTGGGCAATCCTACAGAAGATCCTTGAATCTATCCCATGACTTGGACAAACTCTCCTTGTCCTTCATAATAAAAGTATCAATCTTTCCCCTTAATTCAGCGGTTTTAGAAGGCGGAAAGAACTTAGTAAGAAACTCCGTCGTCATCTCTTCCCAAGTGTTGATTTTTCCAGCTGGAATAGATTGATACCAAGCAAGCGCCTTGTCTTTCAAAGAGAAATAGAAAGGCCTCAACTTGTAGTTGTTATTCTCCACTCTTGACGGTCTCAAACTCTCCATCAGAATCTCATAGTTTTGCTAATGATGATGCGGAGACTCTCTCTCCAAATTTCCAAATTGACATTGTCGAATCATAGTTAGAACTTGAGGTCTAAGTTCATAATCATTCTCAGCTGGATCACCTAGGTTGACTCTTGGACGCCTGACTTGCTGATTGGGGTCCATCCTCTGTCCTAGGGTTTGTGGAACTCCAACAAAGAGAACATCTCGGATAGGCATACGAGGTGGTAGATGTATCTCGGCCGGGGCAACTTGAACTGGGTCTTGCCTCGGTCGAGGATCTGGGATCGTCCGAGGCAGAAACCGGGCCCTTAGAGCGGCCATATCTGCTTCGATTCCTTCTGTTCTTGCGCAAGTCTCGTCTTTCTCTCGTT
This sequence comes from Fagopyrum homotropicum, assembly GCA_033239125.1. Lineage (NCBI taxonomy): Eukaryota > Viridiplantae > Streptophyta > Magnoliopsida > Caryophyllales > Polygonaceae > Fagopyrum > Fagopyrum homotropicum. The sequence continues at coordinate 26,371,526 of BSWB01000005.1, forward strand.
GCAGTTCTTCCTTACTGAGGCGTAGCTGTTCTAGTGCCTCCTTCAATTCGGCTTCAAGATCGCGATTGTCTTGATTGGCCATCTTAGCTTCTTTCAATCTTCTCTTGTAGGTCTTTTCTTGTTTGGGATCGTAGGGAACGATTTCCTTTCCAGCACGAGTTCTTCGCATAAACCTAACGAAAGATCCTGCGAAAACACTCAAGTAAAGTGATCAATAGCAACAAGGGCAATAGCCCCGAAAGACAACCGAAACCGAACTTGGTCTAGACCAAGTCCCCGGCAACGGCGCCAAAAACTTGTTCGCTCCAAAATTGTGTGCAAGCTTTAATATTTATAACCCAAGAAGTATGCTTGAATAATATGCAAACCCACAGTGTACGGATCAATTGTAATAAAAGCAAGATTTCCAAGGGTCGAACACAAGGACTATGGTGAAACAAAGTACGGTAATCAGGTTGTCAAATAACAACAATTAAGCAATTAAAGCAATCAAAGATGATATAAAAGTCAGATAAAGAGAATGCGGATTCTAGGGATTAAAGCATCCAGTTATGGTTCCGACTCAAGATCTCAAAAGATAATGTGGACAAAGCTAAGGTTTGCAAAGGGAAGGTGTTTCTAAGATGGGAATAGATCACCGGGTAAGTCTCACTACTCACTCTCCCAAACCAAAGATCCTTTTACCGGGTAAGTCTCAAGGTACTAAGGAAAGGAACTGTAATCTCAAACCAACACACCACCCAAGGAGATAGAACTAACCTTTACCGGGTAAGTCTCAGGCTTACTGTCAAAGGTGCGATGAAGACACACTCAAACCCCAATAAAGGATAAACCTTTATTACCTACACTCATGATCTTGGGTAAACAAACAAAGGAATCACCGGATAAGTCTCATCCTAGTCTTGCGTTGAACCAGAGAAGGTATAACAAGGATAGGATTTGGCAAACTGAAACCTCAAACTTAGATAAGGTTCGGGAAAGGTTCACCTCGTTCAGTTATATTCCATCCCGTCCGAGATGTTCAATGACTGACCGAGGTGTTCTATGGTTAAGTTAAAGACTCGAGCTTTCAGGGTCCTGCTGGGATTAAGATCATTCTATCATCGTCTTTCCCATAACTTTCAGCCAATCACCCTAGAATCGCATAAGAAACTTAGCCAACAATCATCATGATAACAATAATCAAATTTATAAGAAAGAAATCAATATTCAAACAAGAAAACCTTAACAAAAAGGTCTAAATAACTCAATCAAACAAACAAACGATCAACGTTCCTCAATCACAAATCAGAAAGACAAAAAAACCAAAAGCAAACTAAGAAGATCTTATAAACTCCTTCAAAGCCAACTTCAACTTCATTCCTTCCTTCCTTGAACTTCAACCTTCAAAACTTCCTTCAAACTTCCTTCAGAAAAACCTTTGATCTGAAAATCCCAAGATGCTCCAAGCATGGCTGAATTGTAGAAAATCCAACTCTTTATATAGGAGAACTATCTTCTAAAGATAAAATATCTTAAAAAGATAATTTCCTAGAAAAATATATCCATATCTCTCAAAATATATCAACCAAATATAATATCTTCCTTCCAAAAATCCAGTCAAAAATATGTGATATTCTCTTTCCAAAAATAGAAGATCTCAACCAAAAATAAAGATCTTGTCGGTGGTAAGGTGTTCGCCTCGGTCCAAACGCTTCTCAAGATCACCTCGATCGAGGTGGTACTGTAGCTGACCGAGGTGAATCTCAGCTGAATGTAAGTCATCTCGAATCTGGTCCAAAATCAATCCTTTAAATCATTTCCATGCTTCCTGAGATCTTCTTATAGCTCCAAAATGTAGCTCTTATGACTCCTTAGCTTCCTTAGCTCTATTTCGGTCCAAAACGTGCTATTTTCCCTACAATTACAACGAAACTAGGTGTAGACCTTGATTCCTACAAATGTAGATAAAACAACAATATAGTCAAAGAATATGCATCTATACATGAAGATTTATGAAGATAAAACGTCTAAACCAATCCCAAAATATAGACTATAATACCTTGACGAAACTGGTCGTGGACGGAGAACTATGAAGACCAAGCAATACCTTGACGAAACTTCATTTCCCATGACATGGCCACATAACGAGTGCCAAGACCGTGGGGAACGAGAATGCAACTTGTAATAAACTCATGTAAACCCAGCGGCCTTGCCGCCGCAACCAAAGTAAATCCCGAGAGATCCAACTCCATCTCAATGGCGATGTGAGTCACTAGACCGACATAACAGATATCTCCCTTGGCCTTCCCCTTCACCTTGTGCAGCTCCTCTACAAGCATAGCAACAAAGTCTGGAATCCTGACTGGAGGTATTTCTATGGTCGTCTATACCCTATCAAAAATATAATCCCGACTTAGCACTAAAATAAGTATAGTGGTTAAGTAAGGGTCGAACCCAAGAGAGTTAAGGTGTTTTATTAGATGCAATTATTGAATATAGAAACAAGTAAAAGGGGGGGGGGGGTTCTGGTTGAATTGATGCACATAAAAACATACGAAAATGAATAACGCAACAAGTAAGACAATAATGGGTGAATCTACACTAGGTTGATTCTAAGCATGCAATTGCTACTTTGGTGAGTTCCTTTTACAAGTTTTCAAGTAATCTCCCGTCTCGATCATATATGTGTTGAGCCCACCGGCATCAACACAACTTAACAGGTTAGTGTTCCGTAAACCTTCAAGAACAAATAACAAGTTAGCTTTGAAATGAAGACTAAGGGATATAAAGAAAAGATTAAAGCCGTTAAACTTATCTTTATATTTGTGTTCTTTTTCTTTAAGCAATTACAACCCATTATTACTTAAAGTTTACTACTAGAGTAAAGACCCGAACCCGGAACCTATTAATCCTAGTTCTTTGCATGTACTTTAGAACCTAAGGTGATTAATCTCAAGTAATAGTAAAACATGCAATTAGACAATGAAGACCAAGGAAACACAAAGAGTTACTGAATGAAAACTTATATTAAAAGAACTTACAACCAAGGTAACAATGCAGCTTCAAACCAACCCAATGTAGGAAGGGAGTTAGCAACTCATTACAATGGAAGTGATGAGAAAATTGGATTCTAAGTGGATAATGATGGATGATTCTAGCAATCAACAAAGGACTATTTATACTACAAAAGACACTAAATAGGAGTAAATGGCCGGCCCAAAATAGCCACCTTTAATGCCATAAAGGTGGTGTAAACAGCCAGAGTAAAGCTTCTGTCGTTGAACCGCAGGGGCGACCTTCAGCTCCGCAGGGGCGGTGAAGGCAAAAACGCTTGGTCTTCTTCATGGCCGCAGGGGCAGCTAGGCAATTCCGTAGGGGCAGATCTTTAATGCTCTTCAAACGTCTGACTCTTCAACTTCCTGCCGTTTCTGATGCCAAGCCGCCGGAGCATCCCAGTGTCGACGCAGGGGCGGTGACACAGACTCTTCATCTTCTAACTCCCAGTTTGAGGCGCAGGCAGAGGTGTAGGGGAAGGCGCAGGGGCACTGGTCTTCGCTTCTTCAGGGCAAGTCACCGCAGGGGCGCTAGGGGTTGACGCAGGTGCGGTGACAGTCTTTGTGGCTGGCGCTGGCGAAGGCACAGGGGGCGCTCCGGAGTATGGTGTCACCCGCAGGGGCGGTGACAAGGCTCCGCAGGGGAGGTGAAGCAGTAGAAGCTTTGCTTCGTGAACGAACTTCCATCCTAAGTGCTTATAAATCCTTCCTTAGCTTCTTTTAGTCTTCTTCTTCTGGACCATGGAGTTAGTAGCATAAACCGGCACTAATGCAATAAAAAGACTCTAAAAACTATCCTAAATGATAGTGAGTCCATCACCTATCAAACTCCCCCATACTTAGACCTTTTACTTGTCCCGAGTAAAACATATGACAACAACTAGACTCAAAGGCCTCAGGAAGCATGGGCAAGCAGAAAAGACAATGAAAACAAAAGAAAAGCCAAGAAGGAAAGAAGGAAAAGAGAGAAAATGTGAGAAAAAGGTGAGAAACTACCATCCTTATTGCTCCAAGAGTGACCTACCCGGACAACCTCCTTATGACTCCCCTTCTTATGTCGCCAAACGCCGGAAAGGGATTCTACACTCGGTGCCGCTCATTTTGCCAAGGTGCCCTTTCGGGTTTTCACCTTGCCACTCTTCTTCTTTTGCTTTGATAATCTCACTTTGAACTCACATCCCTCAAGTCCAATTTTTGCACCGACCTAAGGTTGGTCGGACTACCTTCTTTTTGCCTAAACCTCCCTTTCGGGTTTTTGGTTTATCCAAGGATTTTTCATGCCTTTTTTCATTTTCATTTTCTTTGGATTTTTCATTTTCTTTTTTTTTATATGAATTTCAAAAGGAATTACAATTCATAAGACTCGATGAAAAACAACTCAAAAACAAACTGTACATGCAATGATATGTCCCTCCCCCATACTTGAAGTACACTTTGCCCTCAAAGTGGAAATGAAGCAAAGATAAATGTGGGAAAGGGATGAGAATGATACCACTAGTGGGATGGTCCAGATGGACCACCCGGACCCTCCTCCGGTGCGTACGGAAAGTGGCTGAAGAAGTGCTCCTGCCGGCGGTAGAGCATCTCGATGCGGTCCTCCTGAGCATCCAACCTCTCTCTAAATGAAGTCTCGTAGCTAGCTTGCCAAGCCAGTTGTTGAGTCTCTAATTGCTGCCGATGCGCTGCATGCCAAGCTTCCTACTGGCGGTCAAAATGGGTGGTCATAGAGGAGGCGAAGCTGGACTGCCACGCCTGCTGCTGCTCAAGCATGGACCGCTGGTACTCGGTCTGCCATGCCTGATGCTGGGTGGTCAGGGCGGCTATCTGAGCCTGAAGGCTCTCAAGAGCTGGATCCTCCTCCGGTGCTGCAGGAGGCATCTCCTCATCAGTAATAGGAGCCCGGCTGGAGCCCGCAACATACCTCTCAACAATGTCCCCCTAAGGCCATCTCGGAGCAAAGGGGTCAGCTGGTATGTATAACTCGGAGAGCTCGTCTCCAAGTGGAAGTGGTCGGAGGAGGTATGTGATGTGACTCCCATGTGCCAACGAGAGCCAAAAGAGGTTCTCCCCGTCTCTCTTGAGGAGCCTGCACCTCCTCAACATCCCTTCCGTGTATAGTGGGGCCTCTAAACTTTCCTCCAAGTCAGGGAGATCCATCACCTGTGCAGCCAACAAGGAGATCACCCCACCTCCCACAATGTCTCGTGGCTCATTCTTCCTAATCTGCTTGAAAGTGGTAAGGAAGAGGTATGGCCAATCTAGTACCCAGTCGTTCGTGGGGAGGCAGGCGTATAACAGTGGAAGGTCCTTGAGGGCGACCTTGTTTTCTTCCTTGTGTCCAAAGAAAACACTCATGAAGATCTTGGAGATGAGCCTCAAATAGGGGTGAGTGAGTTTGTTGGAATACTCACCCCTTGCATGAAACTTAGATCTGGTGGCGGCCTACCAAAACTCAATCAAGTCGGGTGTCGGGATGGGTTCCCACCAGTCTTCAGAGGCGCAAATAGTCACCCCTAATGCCTCCTGTAGTTGGGTGTAGTCCAATGTATACTTTCTCTTGTTGAACTTGAATGAAAGTCCAACACACATGTGGTCCACCGTTTCCATTTTGAATGTGGCGATGAATTGGCGGCTGAACTCGGGGTGTGTTGGAGCACTCATTATTAGAAAATCACCGAGCCCAACATTGTTGAGGAATGCATGCATGCTCTCCAACATGACCAAATTTTCCAAAGTAGGAACGTTCAAAAATTGAGTAGCATACACATCCCGACCTTGCACAATCCTATACTGCTCCTTCTCAGCTTCCGACAACTTGTATTTCTTCTGATTTTCCATCTTTTGAAGTTGAACAAGCAAAGGAATTAGAAAGTTCAGAAAAAAAAGTAAGAGACGAACCCTCTATTGTGTTTTCCGCAGAGGCGGCTTGGCGCAGGGGCGGCAACTTGCAGGCACAGGGGCGGGAGAAGAGTAGAGGCCGATTCTGGGAGCCTACGAAGGTGATGGTGCTGGGGATATTCCGGCGTCTTCTTTGTTGGTGTAGATGTCGCCGGCGGTGATGAGCGGTGGAGGGACGAGAGTGTGAGGGGCGAGAGGTTTGAGAGGATGTGGGGTGTGTGTGGTGGTGGCAAGGGCCGGTGTCGCAGGGGGCGGTTGTGGCTAGGTCGCCAGAGGTGGCGCTTGCACAAGGTGGCGTGTGAGAGTTTCCAGAGAGCGCAGGGGCGTGGGAGGTGAGGCGGTGTAGGGTTCAAAGAGTGAATGGAGAGGGAGGGGAAGGTGCGGTAGTTGTAGGTTATTTTTGGGAAGTGTATTTTTTTCTTTCCTTAATAAGACCGCAGGGGCGGTGGCTTGCCGCCGCAGGGGCGGTGCCAAGAAAGAGGAGGCACGCAGCCTCAGTGCCGGGGGCGACGCTGAGGATGTGTGTCAAGGATGGCCGCCGCAGGGGCGTGGGTTGTCACCGCGGGGGCGGTGACCAGTATGTTGCAGACGCTGGCCCAACGCCGGGGGCGGTGCTGAGCATGGGTGCGGGGCGGGGACATAGAGCCACAAGGGCGGTTTTCTTGACAGAGGCTCCTCTTCTTATTCCTTCGGGTTGCCTCCCGAGCAACGCCTTTGTTTTACGTCGTTGGCTCGACGTAAGGACTCTACCTCTATGATTGAGCCTCCTCCAGCATTACCTTTGGGTTTATAACCGTTTGTGAAGGTAATCCTCCGGAGGACCTAGTTTCAATCCTTGTTATGGCTTCCGCCATTTGACCAACCTATTTTTCAAGGTTCTCGATGCTGGATTCTGTTGTTTGGACATGAGTAGCAAAGTGTTTAGTCAAAACCTGCAACATGTCTTCAGTTGTTTGATACTTACCTTGTCGGGGTTGTTGTTGTTGGTTTTGTTGATCCCTCCAACGAAAGTTTTGTTGATCACGCCAGTTTGGCATGAAATTTTGTGCATAGGGATCGTTCCTAGGTCTTTATTGTTGTGGTTGTCCATAGCCCATTGCGTTCACCTCAGCATCATCATCCTGGACTTGGGTACACATGTCCGTTGGATGGTATGGGTCAGCACACACTCCACATGCCTTCAGCTGTTGTGGAGTTCCCATAAGTATTAATCTCTTCACCATCTCCTTCAGCTCCGTAAGTTCAGTGGAGATCTCACTCTTCCTGGAACTCACAGCATGAACACCTCTCTTGGAAGGAGTCTTTCCAAAGTTTCGGGTCCCTTTAGCTAGTTCCTGTATTTTTTCAAAAGCAAGGTCAGGGGTAGAGTTAAGAATGTTACCTCCACAAGCCGCATCGACGATCCTCCTTTCATTGTCTAGCAAGCCATTGTACAAGTATAAGACTAGATCCTGAGTTAAATATCCGTGGAAAGGACAACTGAATCGGAGGCGTGCGAATCTTTTGAAGTACTCATAGAGAGTTTCGTCCGCCTGTTGCTCGATGTTGCTTATAGCTTTCTTCAAGCTATTTGCCTTCTTGGTTGGGAAGCATTTCTCCAAAAACACCTTGTGGAGGTTCTCCCAAGTGTCGATACTCCCGGATAGAAGGTGGTAATACCAATCATCCCCTGAATCTTTGAGTGTGAAACCGAATGCCCTCATCTTGATTTGTTCTTCGGTAATGTTGGCCGGCTTCATGCTCATACACACGGTATGGAACTTCCCAAGGTTTTTCATGGGGTCTTCACCACTTAGCCCATGGAAGGATGGAAGTAGGTGGATGAGACCCGGCTTTAGATCAAAGTTGATTCCTTCCCCTAATGCCGGTATGGTAACCGCAAGAGGGTTTTGAGCCAAAGTGGGCTGAGTAAGTTGACGAAGAGTACGATCAGCCATTTCTTGTTGGAGTTGTTGTTGTCTTCGTTGCCGGATGTGCGTCCTCTCAATTTCTGAATCAAAAGAAGCAAAGCCGGAGTTAGTTGCACGGGTTTGAACCATATAAATGGTTCAAACCAATAATCAATAATAACAATAGAATAAAAACACTAAACTCCCCGGCAACGGCGCAAAATTTGACTGGAGGTATTTCTATGGTCGTCTATACCCTATCAAAAATATAATCCCGACTTAGCACTAAAACAAGTATAGTGGTTAAGTAAGGGTCGAACCCAAGAGAGTTAAGGTGTTTTATTAGATGCAATTATTGATTATAGAAACAAGTAACAAGGGGGGGGGGGTTCTGGTTGAATTGAGGCACACAAAAACTTATGAAAATGAATAACGCAACAAGTAAGACAATAATGGGTGAATCTACACTAGGTTGATTCTAAGCATGCAATTGCTACTTTGGTGAGTTCCTTTTACAAGTTTTCAAGTAATCTCCCGTCTCGATCATATATATGTGTTGAGCCAACCGGCATCAACACAACTTAACAGGTTAGTGTTCCGTAAATCTACAAGAACAAATAACAAGTTAGCTTTGCAATAAAGACTAAGGGATATAAAGAAAAGATTAAAACCGTTAAACTTATCTTTATATTTGTGTTCCTTTTTTCTTTAAGCAATTACAACCCGTTATTACTTAAAGTTTACTACTAGACTGAAGACCCGAACCCGGAATCTATTAATCCTAGTTCTTTGCATGCACTTTAGAACCTAAGGTGATCAATCTCAAGTAATAGTAAAACAAGCAATTACACAATGAAGACCAAGGAAACACAAAGAATTACTGACTGAAAACTTATATTAAAACAACTTACAACCAAGGTAACAAAGCAGCTTCAAATCAACCCAATGTAGCAAGGGAGTTAGCAACTCATTACAATGGAAGTGATGAGAAAATTGGATTCTAAGTGGATAATGATGGATGATTCTAGCAATCAACCAAGGACTATTTATACTACAAAAGACACTAAATAGGAGTAAATGGCCGGCCCAAAACATCCACCTTTAATGCCATAAAGATGGTGTAAACAACCGGAGTAAAGCTTCTGTCGTTGAACCGCATGGGCGGCCTTCAGCTCCGCAGGGGCGGTGAAGGCAAAAACGCTTGATCTTCTTCATGGCCGCAGGGGCGGCTAGGCAATTCCGTAGGAGCGGATCTTTAATGCTCTTCAAACGTCTGACTCTTCAACTTCCTGCTGTTTATGATGCCAAGCTGCCGGAGCATCCCAGTGTCGACGTAGGGGCGGTGACACAGACTCTTCATCTTCCAGCTCCTAGGTTGAGGCGCAGGGGCACTGGTCTTCGCTTCGTCAGGGCAAGTCACCGCAGGGGCGCCAGGGGTTGACACAGGTGCGGTGACAGTCTTCGTGGCTGGCGCTGGCGAAGGTGGAGGGGGCGCTCCGGAGTGTGGTGTCACCCGTAGGGGCGGTGAAGCAACAAAAGCTTTGCTTTGTGAACAAACTTCACTCCTAAGTGCTTATAACTCCTTCCTTAGCTTCTTTTAGTCTTCTTTTTCTAGACCAAGGAGTTAGTAGCATAAACCGACACTAATGCAATAAAAAGACTCTAAAAACTATCCTAAATGATAGTGATTCCATCACCTATCAAATCCCTCCTATCACCATGCAGAACATACTAAAAAGCTCACCCTGACGGATCTTCTGGGGCATCTCAGTATGGGTCAGAAGCATCTCATTAAATATCCGGTGAGTGATGCGGAAGGAAAGGTGGTAGATAATGCGCTCCCGAGAATCTCCGGGATTCCATCTATCACGGTGGGATGTAATCTGAGCGATGCTCTCCCCGAAGTTGCGGGCCTGTGCCCGAGATAAGAAATTTGTAGCTGTAGGAGTGTGGAAGCCAAAAATCTCCCCAAACTACTCAAGGGGGACGATGTAGTTCTTGTTCAGCAGCCGGTACGTGATCCCTTTCTTCTCCGGTATGCACGTGACAGAACTCAGAAATTCGAACGTCGGCTCTAGATAAGCCAGCGCTTGAATAGCCATAAAAGTCTCTAAACCGACCATAGAGACCATCTTCTGCAGGTCCTCCACCACATGCAGACACTCGAAGTAAGTATTGTCTACGTATCTCGGGGCAATGATCGGGCGGCCACAAATACGGTCAAAGTCTTTTTGGAACCGCTCGTGGATTACTAGGATCGGAGGTTGTGGAGGAGGGAAGGGGAAGACTGTCCGGAACTACTAGGACGGTCGCTAAGTTCTAACTGGCGATCGGATCTCCACAAATTATCCATCTCTGAGTTCATGTTCGCCACTTAGCGTGCGTGCAAATAAGCTTTAAATTTATAAAACTAGAATCAAGCAAGGGAACCCACAGTGTACGGATCGATATAGTTGAGCAAGAATTCCAGAGTATCGAACACAGGGATTTGGGGAGTTAAATCCAATTATAGGTTATCAAGCAAGTAAATGTATGAAGCTTTTCAAATATTGGGAAAACAACAATCCTAAAGATCCAGATATCCAGCTATGGCAATCAATTCAAGATATACTAAAGATATAAGGACAAAGTTGAGGTATGCAAAGGTATGCTAATGTAAGGTAATCGTACGGTGAAGTTCCAAAAACCTTATATGACTCACCTACAAGACACTCTTTATAAAGGTTGTTGAGGCTTCAGTATAGAAAGGTTCTAAAGGTAAAAATTAATGTCAAATACCCAAACTTGTAATCCAAGGATCAAGACTAACTAAACCGATTAAGGTTATGACACTCACAATCGAGGTAGAGGTTGTTGAGGCTTCACTACCACCTAGAAAAGGCAAGCCAAGACTAAGTTAAAGCAAATCTTTAACTTTGGATTAAAGTAAAAGCAAGTTCGTAACTTAACACAAAATTACGGCTAGTTCTTGAGTTCCACGGCCGTGGAAGCTCAAGAACAGACCGTGGATTAGGGTTATCGTCGATTCTCTCTAACTCTCAGGGTCCAATCTGTTTACGATCGATCTATCATCATCTAAGCCACAACTATCAACCTTTCACCTTAGAATTGTTAAGGGTTTTTAGCCAATAACAGTCATATTGATATCAAATTCAAGGGTTAAGAGATTGAAAGATGAAAACTTCCGAAAACCTTCAATAACTTTCAAATCAATCTCAAAGTCACAATCAAGAACAATAATCGTCACTAGATTCGGAATAAGACAAACAAACACAAATCTTAGATAAGAAGGAAGAACGGGATGTCAATCCGTCTTCTAAATCAAACCTAAGCAAGAAGCAAAATCTCCTTGCGAACAATCTTCCGAATCTTTGATCTTCCGTCAATCCGGAAATCCCAATGGCAAAGCGCAAAAATCTCTCAAACACAATATCCGCCAAATGCGAAATTAGGGCAATTCCAAACGCAAGCGTAAGATGCGTCTATGCGTAAGCGAAGGTGACGGAATCCCTCTTCGTCCGTCCTTATATAGTGTAAGATAAAATATCGGCCCGGCCCAATTGCGTAGGAGATCGTGGCTTAAAGTGTGGCGAAAAAAATCACCAAGATCACGGTCGTGGAAGGATTCCACGGCCGTAATTTAGAGCGTGGAAATCAACACGGTTTGGCACAACTCCTCCACGGCCGTAGAAGTTGCTGGAATGAACCACGCTTCTCTTGCCATGGTTCCACGGCCGTGGACTTGAACGTGGAAAGTGGTACGGCCGTATTTTAGAGCGTGGTTTAGGGCTAGAACGTGATTCTTCCTTAGCCTCGTGCATCCTTCAAGATGACACTCCCTTAGCTCCTAGGAATGCCCTCAATCCATGGACATGTTCCATCAACTCCATCCTTGCTCAATTCCGTTCGGAAATAGCTCTCAATTACCTATAATCAACATAAAGCTTGTGTAGATCTCTATATCGACATTATAGACAAACTAGCTCACAAATGCATCAATGCTCAATCAATGACTATCATAATGGATCAAATACACTTAGAAAACGTGCCTAAAATATCACAATATTTCATGCTAACAATTCACCTTGGTCGGATTTAGGGGTATCTCGGCCGAGACGCAGACGACTAGACCAAGGCGAAGTGTTGTCTCGATCGAACTCCAAAAATTGTAAGTTTTTCCCCCAATTTCCACTAGCAATTGCTTCCTATGGGGCACTTAAGCACTTCTCAACATCATGAAACAACAAATAACCTCTAATCCGTGCAAAATCAAGAAAAAACCGAACAAAATAGGGTTTCGAACGAAATACCCGAATGATGCAGCGTGTGATGGATTTGAGTGCGGTTTGATGCTTGAAATCCGTAAGCCTAGCTTCTCTTGGTGATTTGGAACAAAAAATCGTGTAAAATGGTTGAGATTTGAGAATTTTGGAGCAAAAGGGCGTCGGTCGAGGTGAGAGCAAAGAGGGACTTAGGGTTGTGAGGAGAGAGAAATTCGTTCTCCTTTTATACCCCTCGCATAATTTGATTTCATCTCGGTCGAGGTGTTTCTGGACGGATCGAGGTGACATAGCGAAGTGATCACCATATAACTCCATCTCGGTTGAGTGAACTCCGTCTCGGTCGAGGTGCTTTGACAGCATCCGAGATGTGTCTTTGTTGAACTCTGTTTTCTCAATTTCCTCAAACATCAATCCTTCCATGTATTTCCTGAGTTGTATTTCTTCTTCTTGGAGTACACCTGATTCCTTTCTAAGAGGAAACACAAACACAAAGCAAACTATCTAAACTAAACTAGAAAGGGAAAAGAAATCAATATCTTGGGTTGCCTCCCAAGAAGCGCTTGGTTTAAGGTCGCTAGCTAGATTGTACGTCACTCTCAAGCAAGATGCAAAGGTGCAATCTCCTCAGCTGGAAATTCAGATTGATACTTCTTCAACCTATGACCGTTGACCTTACACATTCCGCTAGCTTCATCCCATACTTCAACTGCACCATGGGGAAAAACATTTTTCACAATGTAAGGTCCTGTCCATCTAGATTTCAACTTACCTGGAAAGAGGCGGAGGCGGGAGCTGAAAAGTAGAACAAGATCCCCTTTTTTGAGCTCCTTAGGGATGATGTGCTTGTAATGGCATTTCTTTTTTCTTTCTTTGTACATCTTGATATTCTCATAAGCGTTTAAGCACAGCTTTTCCAACTCATTGATATCCAACAACCTCTTCTCTCCAGCTTCCTTGAGATCGAAGTTGAGCCAAGCCCAATACGCCTTGTGCTCCAACTCAACGGGAAGATGACAAGACTTCCTATATACCAAATTGTAAGGGGTGTTACCTATGGGAGTCTTGAATGCGGTCGTATACACCCAAAGAGCATCATCCAACTTCATGGACCAATCCTTTCTCGTCCTTGAGACGGTCTTCTCCAAAATTGCCTTGATCTCTCTATTGGAAATCTCCACTTGCCCACTAGTTTGAGGATGATAAGGGGTTGCTACCTTGAGGGTGACCCTATACTTCGATAGAAGTGCATCAAACTTTCGGGCGGTAAAATGTATCCCTCCATCGCTGATGTTGACTCGTGGTGTCCCAAATCGTGGAAAGATAATCCTTTTGAAAAAATTCAGAACCACCATGGCGTCATTAGTGGGAGAAGCAGTGGCTTCCACCCATCTAGAGACGTAATCAACAACTAAGAGAATATAGAGGTTCCCTGCAGATGATGGGAAAGGTCCCATAAAATCAACTCCCCACACATCAAAGATCTCGACCTCTTGAATACTGTTAAGTGGCATCTCGTTCCGCCTAGATATATTTCTTGTTCTTTTGCATGCATCACAAGAAACAACAAACGTTTGCACATCCTTAAATAATGTAGGCCAAAAGAAACCAGAGCGTAATACCTTAGTGCACGTTTTGTGAGCGCGAGTATGTCCTCCACAAGGAAGTGAGTGGCAATGCCGTATGTCACTAGTAGTCTCATCCTCCGGAACGCATCGTCGAAGCATCTCATCCGGTCCTCTCTTGATGAGTAGAGGCTCGTTCCAATAGTAGTGACGAACGTCTTTGAAGAAGTTCTTCCTTTGAGCATACGTCAATCCTGGAGGTATTTCCTGGCAAACAAGATAATTAAAAATATCAACATACCCAGGCTCTTTTCCATCAGAAGTTTGGTGAAGTCAATGCTCCACCAAATGCAAATGCTCATCGGGAAATGAATCATTAATGGGTAGATCGTCCCTTTCGAGCGAGATATATGGTAGTTTGCCGAGACGATCTGCTACGGAATTCTCGGATCCCTTCTTATCGCGAATCTCTAAGTCAAACTCTTGAAGCAAGAGAATCCAACGAATAAGACGCGGATTTGCATCCTTCTTAGCTAGCAAGTATCGAATAGTTGCATGGTCAGTATAAACAATAACTTTTGCTCCCACTAAGTAAGAACGAAACTTCTCAAATGCGCAAACAACTGGCAAGAGCTCCTTCTCGGTGGTGGCGTAATTCAGCTGAGCTTTATCCAGCGTCTTGTTGGCATAGTAAATGGCGTTGGTAAGGCCATCCTTCTTCTATCCAAGTACCGCTCCTACGACCACATCACTAGCATCACACATGATCTCAAAGGGCAAGGTCCAATCAGGAGGTTGAATGATGGGAACGGTGATCAATGCTTCCTTTATCCTGTAAAAAACATCAAGGCATTCCTGCGAAAACTCAAAAGCAGCGTCCTTATTCAAAAGATTAGTAAGCGGTTTAGAGATCTTAGAGAAATCCTTGATGAACCTCCTATAGAAACCTACATGCCTAGAAAACTCTGCACACCTTTAACAGAACAAGGTGGAGGAAGTTTCTCAATAGTCTCGATCTTAGCTCGATCTACCTCTATATCTCGGTTGGAAACGAGGTGTCCTATGACAATTCCTTCGCTAACCATGAAATGACACTTCTCCCAATTCAAAACAAGATTAGTGTCTTCACAACGTTGTAACACTAGAGAAAGGTTAGCCAAACAGATATCAAAAGAGGAATTATATACCGAAAAATCATCCATGAATACCTCAATGATATCGTCAATATACTTGTAGAAGATAACCATCATACAACGCTGAAAAGTGGTGGGTGCGTTACACAATCGGAATGGCATCCTCCGATAGGCGAATGTCCCCTATGGACAAGTGAAAGTGGTCTTCTCTTGATCATCCAGATGTATAGGAATCTGAAAGAAGCCACTATAACCATCTAAATAGAAAAAATGGGAGTGTTGTGCTAACCGTTCAAGCATTTGATCAATGAATGGAAGAGGGAAATGGTCCTTTCTTGTAGCCAAATTCAATCTCCTATGGTCAATGCACATCCTCCAGCCTGTAACGGTCCTTGTGGGAATCAACTCGTTGTTCTTGTTGGTTACAACGGTCATCCCACCCTTCTTTGCAATTACATGCACCGGACTCACCCATTTGCTATCCGATATGGGAAATATGATACGTGCATCAAGCAACTTAAGAATCTCCATCTTCACAACCACTTTCATGATCGGATTTAACTGTCTTTCAGGTTCCCGTGAAGGCTTGTGATCATCTTCCATTAGTATCTTATGCATACAAAGAGAATGCTTAATACCAACAAGATCATCAATAGTATAACCCAAAGCCTTTCAATGTTTCCTTAACTCATGCATCAACTTAGATAACTCATCTTCAATAAGAGTAGCACTAACAATAACGGGATATGTAGAATCCGGACCAAGGAAAGCGTACCTTAAATGAGTTGGGAGCGGTTTAAGCTCTAAGATAGGAGGTGCCTTAAGTGGTGGATTCGTACCTCCTTCCTCTATCGAAGAGGATTTAGAAACTTCAGAAGAGATGGAAGAAACATATGCATCATCCAAGAAAAGAACGTCCTTTGAAAAGGTGGAGAAATCGTTTGCCTTAGGTGAGGCTCGGTCGAGGCATCTAGGGTTACCCCGAGGTGATGAACCCAGGTGATCCTCAGTTGACACCATCTCGCTTGCATCATAATATGTCTCGGTCATGGACCGAGGTGATGGACCGAGGTATTCTCCAGAGAAGGTCACCTCGATTGCTTTAGAAACCATCTTGGACGAGGTACTGGGAGGTGGACCGAGACCTTATGTGTTTTTCGTCTCCTTGACGAATTCTTCAAACCCAACTCTTGGATCCTCTTCCGATGCTACCAAGTTCGTATATCTGCATCACATAAAACATCTACACCTTCCTCCATCATACCAAAACTCAAAACTTTCTCAAGAGGATCTTTAATTAAGATAGAGCTCACCAATTCTCGAGAATCTTCTTCATCATAGATGTTGAAGATGTCATCCTCTAAGGGTTGTCCCTTTATCGTGGCTAAGAGTGCAAACTCCACATGATCTTCCCCAATATTAAATGACAACTTGGCGTTTTTACAATTAACGTTGCATCCCGAAGTTGCAAGAAATGGTCTTCCGAGAATGATGGGAATAGGATAATCTACAAGAATGTCGAATGCCACAAAATTTTTAGGTATGTAGAAATTACCTATCTTGACGGGAACCTCTTCTAAGCTCCCAGATCACAAAGTGCATCGTAAGTCGCATCCCCAACTTCGATGGGAATGTAAAATGAACAGAGATCTCTTAGGTTTGGTGGCATATTTTCTTTCATGATTGGAATGAGCTTTGAAGATCTAGAGGTCATCCGCACTTCTCCAAAGTCTTCCAGCTGCATTTTCCTTGACAAGATCTCTTTCAAAAACTTCCCATAGGCGGGCATACCTAGGATCACATCAATGAAAGGGATGTTAATATGTATCTTATTCAGAAGGTCAAGAAACTTACCAAAGTGTTTGTCTAGACGCTCATGTTCCCTAGACTGATGGAACGGGAGTGGAGGCTTGTAAGCAGGTGGTGGAACATAAACATCCGACATCTCTTTCTCTTTTTGGGTCTCCATCTCGGTTGGCACCTCGACCGAGGTGTTCTTTGTCAGATCGTGGTCCGAATGAGGTATTGGATCAGTTGTCTTCCATCCACTTCGTGTGGTGATAGCCATGACTTTCCCTTTTGGGTTCTTCTCCGTCCTTCCTGGGAGTTTACCCGGATCTCTTGGTGCTTCATTATCCTTGTTGAAAACTTGATGTTCCAAGGCTTTTTGTGCCTTCGAAAATGTATACATAGAATTTTCCATAACATTGAGCTTTGTCATGATTGCTTCTAATACAACATCCGTTTTTTCCTTAGGCTGCTGGGATGAGCTTGGAGATGGCTCTTGACTCTTCAATGGAATAGAAGAAGAAGATGGGGGAGTTAGAGCACTTTCAGCATGAGAGTAAGGGTTACCGGAATTTTGTTGATTTGATCTCCAATTGTTGTTGAAATTTCTGTTGTTGTTGTTCTTGTTATTGTAATTGTTATTCCTTGGCCCTTGATAGTTTCCTCTTTCCACGTATCCAATATCTTGATCCTTGGGTGCTCCCTTAGCTTGAGATAATAAGAGCTCCTTTAAAGCTTTGACTTCATTGTTGAGCGTAGTAAGTTGAGCAACGCTCGAATTAGTAAGATTCAGCTCCGGAGCTCCAACTCGTTTTACTCCATCTTCAACCCTTCGATGGGAGTACTTCTCCATGTGTAAAGCTTGTTTCTCAACAAACTCCCAAGCTTCGTCAACCGGTGTATCCATAAAAGTGCTAGTAGAAAGTGATTGGAGTTTGAATTGCGTTTCCTCATTCAAACCCGTGAAGTAGATCTCTAGCAACTCAATCTTTGGAATCCCATGGTGAGGGCAATCCAACAAAAGGTCCTTAAACCTTTCCCATGACTTGAACAAAGTTTCTCTATCCTTCATGACAAAAGCATAAACCTTACCCCTTAAGTCCGCATTTTTTGATGGGGGAAAGAACTTAGTTAGAAATTCCGTAGTCATATCTTCCCATGTGTTAACTCTTCCGGCTGGAAGAGATTGATACCAAGAAAGAGCCTTATCTTTCAAAGAGAAGTAGAAAGGCCTTAACTTGTAGTTGTTGTTCTCCACTCTTGATGGTCTCAAAGTCTCCATAAGAATCTCATCGTTTTGCAAGTGTTGATGCGGAGATTCTCTTTCCATGCCTCCAAACTGACATTGTCGAATCATTGAGATGAATTGAGGTCAAAACTCGTAGTCATGCTCAGCTAGATCTCCTAGATTAACTCCGGGACGCCGCACTTGTTGATTTGGATTCATCCTTTGATCTAGGGTTTGCGGTTCTCCAGCGAACAAGTTAACTCGGTCAACCCTAGCCAACAACCGAGGTTGTAGTGGTATCTCGACTGGTGCAGGTAGGTGTTAGCATGAAATATTGTGATATTTTAGGCACGTCTTCTAAGCGTATTTGATTCATATTGATAGTCATTGATTGAGCATTGTTGCATTTGTGAGCTAGTTTACCTATATTGTCGATATGGATGTCTACACAAGCTTTATGTTGATTATAGGTGATTGAGAGCCATTTCCGAACGGAATTGAGCAAGGATGAAGTTGTTTGACATGTCCATGGATTGAGAGCATTCTTAGGAGCAAAAGGAGTGTCAACTTATGGAATGCACGAGGCTAGGGAAGAATCACGTTCTTGCCCTAAACCACGCTCTAAAATACGGCCGTACTACTTTCCACGTTCCGTTCCACGGCCGTGGAACCCTAGCAAGTGAAGCGTGATTCATTCCAGTGGCTTCTACGGTCGTGGAATCATGTGTTCAAACCGTGTTGAATTCCACGTTCTAAATTACGGTCGTGGAACCTTCCACGACCGTGATCTTGGCGATCTTTTTTACCACACTTTAAGCACGATCTTTTAAAAGGATTGGGCCGGACCGCTACTTCATCATACACTATAAAAGGACGGACGAAGAGAGATTCCGTCATCTCACTTTAGGCTTACGCTTACAACTCCGTTTGACGCACTCTCGCTGACGCCGCGACTTAGAGATCTTTGCGATTTGGCAAAGGACGTACTTTGCGCTCATCCTTGGAGTTGCCCTAATCTCGCACTTTGGTGGAGATTGTGATTGAGATATCCGGATTGACGGAAGAATCGAAGATTCGGAAGGTTATTCGCAAGAAGATTCCTCTTCTTGCTTAGGTTTGATTTAGAAGACGGATTGACCACCCGTTCTTCCTTCTTATCTAAGATTGTGTTTGTTTGTTCTATTTCGAATCTAGCGACGATATTTGTTCTTGATTGTGACATTGAGATTGGTTTGAAGTTTATTGAAGGTTTTCAGAAGTTTTCATCTTTCAATCTTTTAAACCTTGAATTTGATATCATAATGACTATTGTTGGCTAAAAACCCTTAATAATTCTAAGGTGAAGGGTTGATAGTTGTGGCTTAGATGATGATAGATCTATCGTAATTAAATTGGACCCTGAGAGTTAGAGAGAATCGCTGACAACCTTAAACTACGGCCTATTCTTGAGTCCACAGCCGTGGAACCTCAAGAACTAACCGTGATTTCCCTTAAGTCTACGAACTTGCTTTTACTTTGATCCAAAGTTAAAGATTTTCTTTAACTTAGTTTAGGCTTGTCTTTTCTAGGTGGTAGTGAAGCCTCAACAACCTCTACCTCGATTGTGAGTGTCACAACCTTAATCGATTTAGTTAGTCTTGAACCTTGGATTACAAGTTTGGGTATTTGACGTTAAATTCACATCTTTAGAACCTTTCTATACTGAAGCCTCAACAACCTTTATAGAGAGTGTCTTGTAGGTGAGTCATATAAAGTTTTTGGAACTTCACCGTACGATTACCTTACATTAGCATACCTTTGCATATCTTAACTCTGTCCTTATATCATTAGTATATCTTGAATCGATAGCCACAGCTGGATACTTGGATCTTTAGGATTGTTGTTTTCCCAATAATTTGCAAAGCTCTTACATTTACTTGCTTGATAATCTACAATTGAATTTGTTCCCCCCAAATCCCTGTGTTCGATACTCTGGAATACTTGCTAATCTACGCCGATCCGTACACTGCGGGTTCGCTTGCTTGATTCTAGTTTTATAAATTTAAAGCTTATTTGCACGCACGCTAAGTGGCGAACAAGTTTTCGGCACCGTTGCCGGGGATTTGGTCTAGGCCGAATTCGGTAGCCGGTTGTCAAGCTTGGGAGCTTGCTCTCGTTATTTGATATCTTTTTGAGTGCATGCGCAGGTCTAGGAACACCGAAGACCTCTTACCTCTTGATCAAGAGCTTGAGAGGACTTTAAGGCAAAAGCGTAAGGAAAAGAAGATGGCTGAAGAACACGAACGTGATCTTCAAGCGGAGTTAGCGGAGAAAGAAGCTCAACTCCAATGGAATGAGAATATGCGCTGGGATGAGATGGATTGTCATCAATCCCAAGTCAATGATCTGAAGGACATGATGTTCCAGATGAGGATAGAAATAAGAAACCTTAAGAATAAGGGAAGCAAGAAATCCTCAAAGAGATCGATGAGATCGAATAGGGGTCAATCATCCGCTGATGATAGCGACTCTTCCATGCCACCGTTAGAGGAGATTGATCCAAGAATCAATGTGAATCTATTTGCTCCACGGGCGACCGCAAACCGACACATTCCACCTAGGAATGTAAGGGTGAACCGTGTAGATGATGAGCCAAGAACTCTTGGCCAAAGGATGGATCCAACGCAGCAACCACGCCGTCTAGGTGTGAACTTTGATGCTGATAATGTGCAAGGGTTTAGCTTCAACCCTCAAGTTATTACTCTTGTTCGCCAAAACCAATTTGGCGGGACAAGCGCTGAATCTCCACACCAACACTTGCAAAACTTTGAGTGTATGATGGAGACAATGAGACCGAAGAACGCTACTACCAACAACTATAAGCTCAAACCTTTCTTCTTCTCCTTGAGGGGAAAGCATTGTCTTGGTATCAAGCTCTTCCTAGTGGGAAACTAGATACGTGGGAAGACCTTTCCGCGGAGTTCCTCACCAAATTCTTTCCGCCATCCAAAACAGCGGAACTTAGAGGTAAGATCAATGCATTTTCCATGAGGTCTAACGAAAGTTTGTTTCAATCATGGGAAAGGTTTGAAGACTTGTTATTGGATTGCCCTCATCATGGCATATCCAAGCTTGCATTGCTGGAGATTTACTACAAGGGGCTGGATGCGGGGCGCAATTCAACCTCCAATCCCTCTCATGTTGAACATTTATGGACATGAGGGAAGATGACGCTTGGGACTTCACTGAGAAGCAAGTAAGGGTCATAGAGAAGTACTCCCACCAGAAAGCTGAGGGAAATCGTGTGGAGCAAGGAGCAAAGCTCACACATGAAGCTCAAAATCAGATTTTCTCCCTCAACAATGAGATCAAGGAGTTGAAGGAGGCTATCAAGACCAACTTCCCAAAGCAACAAGGCAAGGATGTTGGATATTTGGGCAACAACAACAATGGCGGTGAGAACACAAACCGCAACAACAACAACAACCGGAACAACAACCAGAACAATTGGAATGGCAATAACAACAACCGGAACAACAATTGGAACAACAATAGGGGTTCAAACAACAACAATTAGCGCTCCAATCAACAAAATTCCGGTAAGTCTTATCCTTCCAATTCTAATTCACTAACTCCACCTTCCTCTTCCTCTACTCCTTTGAAAAGCCAGGGGCAATCATCTAATGGAGGAAACACTTCGGGGAAGGAGAAGCCCGATCCCATGTTGGAAACGATTTTGGGAAAGCTTCAAGGATTGGAGAACCGCATCATTAAGGTTGATGATCAAATTTCCAAGGTTGATAAAGCCCAAAAGGTTTTAGAAAACCAAATGTTCAGCCATGCGGAGGAAGTTTCTAGGAATCAAGGAAAACTTCCAGGAAAGACGGAGGACAACCCTAAAGGAAGGGTGATGGCAATCACAACTAGGAGCGGAGTGACTACCACTGATCCGTAGCCTAAGTTCGTTGAAGTCCCCGTAGAGAAAGACAAAGAGAAGGGGAAGGAGAAGGAAGATGTCTACGTTCCTCCTCCGGCTTACAAACCTCTCCTACCATTCCCTCAATCTAGAGTGAGAGCACGCCTAGATAAACAGTTTGGTAAGTTTATAGAACTCATGAGCAAGCTGCATATTAATATACCCTTTATCGATGCTATTGTAGGTATGCCGGCTTATGGCAAGTTCTTGAAGGAGCTCCTCTCCAACAAGAGGAAGCTAGAAGATTTCGGTGAGGTTAAGATGAGTTCGGATTCTTCGGATCTCATCAAAACCATGAAGGAGAAAATGCCCCCAAAGCTAAAGGATCCGGGGTCATTTTGCATTCCCATAGGGGTGGGAAATGTCACATACGATGCGCTATGTGACTTGGGAGCAAGTGTGAGTATCATACCACTTGCATTGTGTAGGAAGATTGGTTTAGGCGACCCTAAACCGGTGAAGATGACGTTGTACATGGCGGACCGATCCATCACTCGCCCCGTCGGTATTGTAGATGACGTCCCAGTCAAGCTAGGTAAATTCTTTGTTCCCATTGATTTTGTCGTGCTTGACATTCCTGCAGATAGTCCGGTCCCGATCATACTCGGAAGACCGTTTCTTGCAACTTCCGGCTGCATAGTCGATTGCAAGAATGGTAGACTCGCTTTTGATATAGGAGAAGAGAAAGTAGAGTTCGTTCTTTCCACTATACTAAAGGAGCCCATCTTGATGAGGATATATTCGATATCCAAGATGAAGAAGGGTTATCTAGGGAGGAGGTAAGTGCTATTCTCTTCAACGATCCTTTACAAAAGGTTATTACTATGAGTCTAACAAATGTAGGGGAAGAAGAAGAGTGCAATGAGGCAATTGAAGCCTTAGAAGCACAAGAAGAGATGGGAGAAGTGAAGTTTGAAAAACTCCACGATGAGGCAGAAAACGTGAGAATCCACGGCCATACACTATATTCCACGGCCGTGGATCTCACAACCCAAAGCGTGGCTCACTCTAGGGGGTTACACGGTTGTGGAGAAGGCAGAGCAACCGTGACCACCTTCCACGCCCTAAACCACGGCCGTGGAGGACATGAGGAATCCGTAATTTTGGGCGTGGAAAGGGGTGATCGAGACACTTCTTCAACTTCTTCCGATTCTTCTCCCACACATTCAACACCCTTAGAAACTTCTAAGGAGACATCGGATGCTTCTCAAGGATCATTGGAAGGTCCGAAAGCAATGGAACTCAAACCACTTCCTACTCATCTAAGGTACGCTTTTCTAGGATCTAATTCTACCTTTCCGGTTATTGTTAGTTCCGACTTAAGCATTGATGAACATAATGAACTCATGGTTGTCCTTAGGAAACATAGAAAAGCTTTAGGATATACTATTGAGGATTTAGTAGGAATTAAACCCTCCCTATACATGCATAAGATATTAATGGAGGAAGACTTTAGGACTTCAAGACAATCTCAAAGGCGGTTGAATCCGACCATGAAGGAGGTTGTCAAGAAGGAAATTCTTAAACTTCTTGATGCAGGTATCATCTACCCTATCTCCGATAGTAAGTGGGTGAGTCCGGTTCAAGTAGTTCCGAAGAAGGGAGGAATGACGGTCATCACCAACCAGAACAACGAACTCATTCCTACCCGAACCGTAACGAGATGGCGGATGTGCATTGACTACCGCAAGCTTAACAATGCAACGAGGAAGGATCACTTCCCATTGCCATTCATTGACCAAATGCTTGAAAGGTTAGCACAACACTCACATTTTTGCTACCTTGACGGTTATAGTGGTTTCTTTCAGATCCCGATACACCCGGATGATCAAGAGAAGACCACATTCACGTGCCCGTGGGGTACGTTCGCTTATAGGAGAATGCCGTTCGGGCTTTGTAACGCCCCAGCCACCTTTCAAAGGTGCATGATGGCCATCTTCTCCGAATACATTGAGGAAATCATGGAAGTCTTCATGGATGACTTCTCCGTATACGGTTCCTCTTTTCACAATTGTCTTTCTAACCTTGCTCTTGTTTTACAAAGGTGTGAAGACACTAACCTAGTTCTTAATTGGGAGAAGTGTCAATTTATGGTTAAAGAAGGAATTGTATTAGGACACCTAATCTCTAGTAGAGGGATAGAGGTGGATAAGGCTAAGATAGAGACCATAGAAAAGCTTCCTCCCCCAACTTCGGTGAAAGGGATAAGAAGTTTTCTAGGACATGCTGGATTCTATAGACGCTTCATTAAAGACTTTTCTAAGATATCAAAACCTCTCACTAATCTATTGATGAAGGATGCGGTTTTTGAGTTTTCGCAGAAATGTTTGGATGTGTTTAACACCATTCGGCAAGCTCTAATTTCAGCACCTATTATCCAACCTCCGGATTGGACTCTTCCCTTTGAGGTTATGTGCGATGCTAGTGACGTAGCTATAGGAGATGTCCTTGGACAACGAAAGGAAGGGCGAACCCATGCCATATACTATGCTAGCAAGACGCTAGATGAAGCGCAGCTCAACTACGCCACTACCGAAAAAGAGTTTTTAGCCATTGTCTATGCTATTGACAAGTTTCGCTCTTATCTTGTAGGTGCAAAGGTGATTGTCTACACGGATCATGCTGCGATCCGGTACCTCCTTGCGAAGAAAGACGCGAAGCCAAGGCTAATTAGATGGATTCTTCTCCTACAAGAATTCGATCTAGAGATCCGCGACAAGAAAGGTTCAGAAAATTCTGTTGCGGATCATTTGAGTCGCCTAACACATCTAGAGGACGACCATTTACCCATCGATGACTCCTTCCCGGACGAACACCTACACATTATAGAGGAGTGCATCGACGTGATCTCTAAAGGTAACGAACCATGGTTTGCTGATTTTGTTAACTATTTGGTTTGTCAGGAGATACCGCCCGGATTATCCTACGCACAAAGGAAGAAGTTCTTCAAGGATGTCCGGGAATACTTTTGGAACGAGCCTCTCCTCTTTAAGAGAGGTCCGGATGACATCATTCGGCGATGTGTGCTGGAAGATGAGATGCAAAGTGTCATCCGCCATTGTCATTCACTACCTTGTGGAGGACACGCTAGTTCGAACAAGACTAGCGCAAAGGTATTGCAATCCGGATTCTTTTGGCCTACATTATTTAGAGATGTGCAATCCTTTGTTTCTTGCTGCGATACTTGTCAAAGAACAGGCAATATCTCTAGGAGGAATGAGATGCCCCTCAACAACATCCAAGAAGTGGAGATTTTCGATGTTTGGGGAGTGGATTTTATGGGACCGTTCCCATCCTCTTGTGGAAACCAATACATACTATTGGCGGTAGATTACGTTTCTAGATGGGTGGAAGCAATTGCCTCTCCCACCAATGATGTCATGGTGGTGGTTAAGTTCTTCAACAAGACCATTTTTCCTCGATTTGGGACGCCAAGGACTATCATTAGTGATGGAGGTTCTCACTTCATTGCCCGGCGCTTTGAAGCTCTTCTAGCTAAGTATGGGGTTACTCACAAGATTGCTACCCCTTATCATCCACAAACAAGTGGACAAGTTGAGATCTCAAATAGGGAGATCAAAGGAATTCTAGAGAAGACGGTTTCAAGGACTAGGAAGGATTGGTCTTTGAAGCTTGACGATGCATTGTGGGCGTACCGGACTGCGTACAAGACTCCCATAGGAACCACACCATACAACCTTGTGTATGGGAAGTCTTGTCACTTACCGGTGGAGTTGGAGCACAAGGCGTTTTGGGCTATCAAGTGGTTGAATTTCAGCATGAAGGAAGCGGGAGAGAAGCGTCTCCTAGACCTTAATGAGCTGGACGAACTCCGCTTGAACGCTTATGAAAACGTCAAGATCTATAAGGAGAGAGCAAAGCGTTGGCATGATAAGCATATCATTCCAAAGGACTTCAAAGAAGGAGATCAAGTTCTCCTCTTCAATTCAAGGCTTCGTCTCTTTCCAGCTAAGCTTAAGTCTCGTTGGACCGGACCTTTTCTAATTAAGCGTATTTTCCCCCATGGTGCAGTTGAAGTATGGGGTGACGCGGGCGGAAGCTTTAAGGTGAACGGCCAACGACTCAAGAAATATACGCCGGAACTCCAAGCTGAAGAGTTCGCGCCTACCGCACTCGAATAAGTGCGAGATTGGTCTAGCTATGGACCTTAAACAAAGCGCTTCTTGGGAGACAACCCAAGGTATTGCATTTTTGTTTTTGTTTTCGATTCATAGTTTAGCTTAGTATAGACGTTTTTGCTTTGTTTTGCCTTCGATTTCTTCCGGTATGTTCGTGTTTTTGGATGTAGGAAAGATGGAAAAGGAAAAGGGAAGATAATGTTGAAGAAAAGTGATGAAACTTGGACTTTGGAGCATTACAGAGAGTTCCACGGCCTAAACCACGGTCGTGACAGCTACAGTGACCGTAATTTACATGGCCTAAACTACGGTTCCGTACAATTCCATGGCCGTGGAACACCCCGAAAGACCGTGATTTTCAAAATTTTTCCTGTGACTATATAAACCACGTTCTTCACAAAAACCACTCCACAAAACCCTTTTCCACGACCCTAAAATGCCGAATCCACGACCCTCTCCCAAATCCTCGTTTCTTAATCGTTTTCAACGATTCTTCTTCCCAAATTGAAGCAAATTCAACTACCAACAAGATCCAAGCGACGAATCGAGCGGAAATTCACCAAGGGACGCGCAATTCGGATTTTAAAATCCGAAACCTAGGTTTTCCAGTCCTCTTGATCTTTGTCTATTTGGTTCGTTTTTGTTAGAGATTTTAGGAAGAACTGATTTAAATTGGAAGGAATTAGATTAGGGCTGCTTGATTGTTGAGTTTGAGAGTTGTTTGCTGAGATTTGCGAAATAAACAGACAAACCACGGTTCCTGGAAGAACCACGGCCGTGGAAAGGCAAGAACAGCCCGTAATTTTGAACAGTGATGGATTTCGTAAGGAGAGTTTCAGGGAGGATTAAGGAGAAAAAGAATGACCAGAACAAGAAGAGGAAGGGTAATCCCTCTTCTTCCTCATCCTCTAGAGCACCACCACCTTCTTCCCCTTCACCTCCATCATCACCTTCATCACCCTCACTACCTAGTCCTAGAGTCCCGACCATTCATGAGGATCACCTCGATGCATTCGAGAAGATCCATGAGAGAGCTGTGATTGGACCTAGGTACCTATTGTTAGAGGATCTAGCTCCTCTTAACATCATAGATGACCTTACTTGGCTCTTGGATAGAGCCGGACTAGTTGTCTTCTCGGCTATCCGAGAAGACGCGTATGAGGAGATTACGAGGGAGGTTGTGACGTCTTTTTAGCACAGCCATGTAGATAGGACTGTTTATTTCCGTCTCATGGAAAGAAACTATGACTTTTCCATCCGTGAGTTCGGGACCTTCTTTGGGTTCCATGAGATCTTTAACGGTCGTTTTCCTAGTGGCGTTTACGCCAAGGACTTTTGGGAGGAGGTAGCGATGATCTACGCCAGCGAGGACCGCTGGCAACCTGCTGACACCAAGGCTAAGTTGATGTACCACTTAGCCTTGAAGATTTCTCACCGTGTTCTTTCGGAGTGTCTCTTTCCTAGGACGGAGATGCCCCAAAAGATCAAGACGGATGAGCTATTTTTGCTGTATTCTATGCTGTATGGGTGCCGAGCTGACTGTGCCACCCTCTTAGCTGCTACTATGAGCAAGCTCAAGAACAAGAGGAAGGGCAACATTGGATACGGTGGGATAGTTACCCACCTTGCTAGGAGTTTGGGTGTTGATTTTTCTGCCTGTACCCGTATACCAGCCGTACCTTTAGGTCTTCATGCATTCATGACTAGAGGTCTCATCTTCCCCACACATAGAGGTCCTCCTTATGCGGCCATGTCTTGGGAGAGCAGGACGGGTAGGGGTATTGAGTGGCTACAGGAGTACTCCATTATGGCCGGACGCCATAATTGGAAGGAGACGTTCGCTGCTATGCATGCGAACAGGATTGCAGCTCCACCGTATGTTCCACCACCACCCGTAGTCGAGGAGGAGGAGATGAGGGATCAGTTTGAGGGTGGAGGAGAAGCCGAGCAGGAGTTTGGCACATTTCCGGATCAGCCGGATGCGGCCCCCGATGTGCCTAGACGTTCTCCACGTCCCGCCAGAGCTTCAGGCTCGTCTTCTCGCCGCGCCAGCGTGAGTGAGAGACCCACATGGGCTGAGACACCTCCTGCATGGTATGGAGCTCCACCTCCATGGGCTACAGAGACACCATCTGTATCAGCACCAGCACCATCCGACGCTCCAACATGGTACAACCAGGCTCCGGGATGGTATGAGCAGATGCCGGATTGGGCTACTGGTCTTTCGGAGAGAGTAGGAGCATTGGAGGTACGAGCCGATGCTAGAGATGGACGCTTGGACGACCTCGATCACATGATGAGAGACGTCTACCGCCAGCAGTTTGGGCGGTTTTATGATCCTAGCTTCTCTCCATTCCCGCCTCCACCAGCACCGCAGTGATTGATTTGCATGACCGTTTGCTTTAGCCACTCCACCGCCATTTTGTGAGTTTCTTTTTCTTTTCTTTCTTTTATTTTGAACATTAGGGACAATGTTCGTCCTAAGTATGGGGTGGGGTGTGACTAAAAGTTGTAATAACTCTTACTCACTATGTTTGCTTCTATCGAGACTATCATTGCATGTTCATATATTGTTGCATGTTTCGTTATTGCATTGCATGAAAAAGAACTTGAAAAACCCATAAAAATTGAAAAATTTTGAAAAATTTTGTGCTTCTAAGGAATTGAGATGATTTTTATGATAATCACTACTTGTGAATTGAGTTTGATGACAATTGCATGCTTAAAAGAATAGTGAATTGAAAAGGAAATAAATGAGTTGATTATACCTCTTTTGCAAGTTTCATAATGTGATGAATGTTACTTAAATCATGTTGAGAAATTGAAGTTGAAATCACACTATAAGTTCTTATACTTCTTGTTGAGATGATTAAGGCAATTCGATTTTTCTTTCTTCCTTCTTTGATCATTTAGCTCCTCATTGAAATATTGACCTCCTTTACCTATCCGGGAATTTGGAGAAGTGAATGAAAAAGGCATGTTTGATGTGGGAGGGCCATGAGAGCAATTATTTGCAATCAAAAGAATAGAAAGAAATTGTAGGTTTGGGGAAGTCAATCATGACGATGAGTAACTCGGCACCATTCACATAGCCGGGTGTTTGTGTCTTGCCAAAGTCCGATTGAGCGATATTCCTAGCGGATTATGGTATGTGCGCTAAGGGTTTGAGGCATCTCATAAAAATTGAGAAACGCCAATCTCCTAGGCTTCGGTTTTTGTGCACCTCTGTCCATAACTCCAAAAGTAAAGTCGAAAAATGAATGGAAGAGAGCGAAGCTCTAAGTTGAAGTTGTTGCGGAAACCGCAAGAGAAGAAGGAGCAGTTGTCCACTTTCCCGGATTCATGCACCACATTCCTTAAAGTTTCCTTCCCTTTCCACATTCTAGACCTTTTTCTTTGAAAGTCCTTAAGATCAAAAGAATGTTATATGGCTTGGTGATCTAAATTGAAGTTTTTTATGATTGATTTTGATAATGTTTAAAGGTTATGGTGTTTGTATGAAAGTTTGATTGATTCATGAGTTTTCTTTACTCTTTACTTTTTGGATTAAGTGTATGAAAGTCTTATGAACGATTGAAGCAAGATTTGAGAATGATCTATTGATTAGAAGGCACATTCCTCCAAAAGAAGTATTGCTTTGAGAAGGTACACATATTTCATCCTAACTCTTGTTTTAAAGCTTTTGAAAGACCTTGCTTAGGGACAAGCAAGTGTTAAGTATGGGGTTATTTGTAAGCATGAAATATTGTGATATTTTAGGCACGTCTTCTAAGCGTATTTGATTCATATTGATAGTCATTGATTGAGCATTGTTGCATTTGTGAGCTAGTTTGCCTATATTGTCGATATCGATGTCTACACAAGCTTTATGTTGATTATAGGTGATTGAGAGCCATTTCCGAACGGAATTGAGCAAGGATGAAGTTGTTTGACATGTCCATGGATTGAGGGCATTCTTAGGAGCAAAAGGAGTGTCAACTTATGGAATGCACGAGTCTAGGGAAGAATCACGTTCTTGCCCTAAACCACGCTCTAAAATACGGCCGTACTACTTTCCACGTTCAGTTCCACGGCCGTGGAACCCTAGCAAGTGAAGCGTGATTCATTCTAGTGGCTTCTACGGTCGTGGAATCATGTGTTCAAGCCGTGTTGAATTCCACGTTCTAAATTACGGTCGTGGAACCTTCCACGACCGTGATCTTGGCGATCTTTTTCGCCACACTTTAAGACACGATCTTTTAAAAGGATTGGGCCGGGCCGCTACTTCATCATACACTATAAAAGGACGGACGAAGAGAGATTCCGTCAGCTCGCTTTAGGCTTACGCTTACAACTCCGTTTGACGCACTCTCGCCGACGCCGCGACTTAGAGATCTTTGCGATTTTGCAAAGGACGTAGTTTGCGCTCATCCTTGGAGTTTCCCTAATCTCGCACTTTGGTGGAGATTGTGATTGAGATTTCCGGATTGACGGAAGAATCGAAGATTCGGAAGGTCATTCGCAAGAAGATTCCTCTTCTTGCTTAGGTTTGATTTAGAAGACGGATTAACATCCCGTTCTTCCTTCTTATCTAAGATTGTGTTTGTTTGTTCTATTTCGAATCTAGCAACGATATTTGTTCTTGATTGTGACATTGAGATTGGTTTGAAGTTTATTGAAGGTTTTCGGAAGTTTTCATCTTTCAATCTTTTAAACCTTGAATTTGATATCATAATGACTATTATTGGCTAAAAACCCTTAACAATTCTAAGGTGAAGGGTTGATAGTTGTGGCTTAGATGATGATAGATCGATCGTAATTAAATTGGACCCTGAGAGTTAGAGAGAATCGCTGACAACCTTAAATTACGGCCTGTTCTTGAGTCCACGGCCGTGGAACCTCAAGAACTAACCGTGATTTCCCTTAAGTCTACGAACTTGCTTTTACTTTGATCCAAAGTTAAAGATTTGCTTTAACTTAGTTTAGGCTTGTCTTTTCTAGGTGGTAGTGAAGCCTCAACAACCTCTACCTCGATTGTGAGTGTCACAACCTTAATCGATTTAGTTAGTCTTGAACCTTGGATTACAAGTTTGGGTATTTGACGTTAATTCTCATCTTTAGAACCTTTCTATACTGAAGCCTCAACAACCTTTATAGAGAGTGTCTTGTAGGTGAGTCATATAAGGTTTTTGGAACTTCACCGTACGATTACCTTACATTAGCATACCTTTGCATATCTTAACTCTGTCCTTATATCATTAGTATATCTTGAATCGATAGCCACAGCTGGATACTTGGATCTTTAGGATTGTTGTTTTCCCAATAATTTGCAAAGCTCTTACATTTACTTGCTTGATAATCTACAATTGAATTTGTTCCCCCCAAATCCCTGTGTTCGATACTCTGGAATACTTGCTAATCTTCGACGATCCGTACACTGCGGGTTCGCTTGCTTGATTCTAGTTTTATAAATTTAAAGCTTATTTGCACGCACGCTAAGTGGCGAACAGTAGGTCAGGATTCGGCCTCAGTCCGATGACTGGTTTCGGTCGAGGTAGAATGTGAGACTGCACTTCGGCCATGTTGGCTCGAATATTTTCCGTTCTTACACGAGCTACCTCTCTTTCTCTTTGTAAAGCTTCATTACTTAGCCGAACTTTTTCTAGTGCGTCCTTCAATTCAGCTTCAACATCTCGATTATATTGTGCTGCCATCTTAGCTTCTTTCATTCTTCTTTTGTATGTCTTTTTCGGTTCAGGATTGTAAGGAAAGATTTCTTTCCCAGCACGAATTCTTTGCATAACCTAAAGAAAGATCCTGCGAAATCAATCAAGTAAAGTAATCAATAGCAACAAGGGTAGCAGCCCTAAAAGGCAACCAAATACCAGACTTGGTCTTGACCAAGTCCCCGGCAACGGCGCCAAAAACTTGTTTGCTCTCAGACGTGTGTGCAATAGTGAACGAAATAGCTTTAAATTTATAACCTAAAATAAAAGCCTAAACAATATATGAATCCTCAATGTACGGATCAATTGTAATAACGGAAAATACTCCAGGGATGAACAGAGGGACTATGGTGAAATCAAGCACGTTAAGAATCAGGTTGTCAATCAAAAGCAAAGCAACAAAACAAGATGACGTATAGATTAGATAAAGGAATGCAGATTCTAGAGGTCAAAATATCTAGTTGTGGCTCCAACTCAAGATCCCTAAGGATAACGTAAACAAAGCTAAGGTTTGCAAGGGAAGGTATTTCTAAGGTGGGAATAGATCGCCGGGTAAGTCTCACTAATCACTATCCCAAACCAAAGATCCTCTCACCAGGTAAGTCTCAAGAAACTAAGGAAAGGAACTATAATCTCAAACCAGCACACCACCTAAGGGGATAGAACTAACCTTAATCGGGTAAGTCTGAAGTTAACTGACAAAGGTAGGATAAAGGCACACTCAAACCCTAATAAAGGTTAAACCTTTATTACCTAACACTCGTCATCATAGGTATATAAGCAAAGGAATCACCGGGTAAGTTTCATCATAGGCTTGCGTATGAACTAGGAAGGTGCAACAAGGATAGGATTTGTCAAACTAAAACCTAAATCAGGTTTGGATTGGATCAGGTTCACGTCTCGCTCAGTTTATATCAATCTCGGTCGAGATGTTCTATGAACCGACCGAGGCGAGGTTAAGTTTGGTTTTGGCTCGAGCTTTCAGGGTCCACTAAGGTAAAGTTTCACTCTTTCATCGTCTTTCCCACAACTTTCAACCAATCACCCTAGAATCGCAAGGGAATTCAAACAACAATCATCATGATAATAACAATCAAATATATGACAAAAAATCAATAAGCAAACAAGAAAACCTTAATACAAAGGCCTCAATACTCAATCAATCAAACAAGCAATCAATTCAATCAATCAGCAAATTGTGTTCCTCAATAACAAATCAATAGACAACAATCAAGGTTCGCTAAGAAAATCTTACAACTTCCTTCAAAAAGCCTTCAACTTTCACTTCAAAGCTATCTTCCTTCAACTTCCTCTCCCTTGGAATATCTTCAATCCCCAAAAATAATCAGCTAACCAAACATCCTTACATCTAGAAAATATCTTCAATCTTATAGGAAAATCATATGCCAAAAATAAAAGATTTCATGGGCCATGGGCCGTGCGTCTCGATCCAGGCCCAGCGAGTCATCTCGGTCGAGGTGATCTTGTAGTCAACCGAGATGATCTTCAGTTGCGTACAAATCTCTCAAAACTGGTCCTATATCGAATTTCTATCCAACTTCCATGGTTCCTATGCCATCCTCGTAGCTCCTCAATGTTCCAAAATGCATATCCAATGACTCCTTAATTCCCTTGGCTCCATATCGATCTCAAAGGTGCCATTTTCCCTACAATTACAATAAAACTAAGTATGGACCTCAATTCTTGCAAAGGTAAATAAAACGATATAATCATCAAGAATATACATCCATGCATGCAGATTTATGAAGAAAAAAATGCCCAAACCAATCCCAAATAAAAGAGAATAATGCATGCTATCAGCATCCGCTACCACGTTCGCCTTCCCCGGTGGTATGAGATCTCAAGATAAAAATCCTTGATCAACTCCAACCATCGGCGATGACGGTTATTCAACTCCCGTTGAGTGAATTTATAATTCAGACTCTTATGGTTTTGTGAAAATCTGACACGTATCTCCGTACAGATAATGTCTCCAAATCTTCAAAGCGTGAACAACAACAGCCAACTCGAGATCGTGGGTAAGGTAATTCTCCTCGTACGTCTTCAACTGTCTAGACGCGTATGCTATAACCTTACCCCTCTGCATCATAACACATCCCAAGCCATGCTTGGATGCATCGCTGTAAACCTCAAAATCCTCAATGCCCACTAGCTGAGATAAGATAGGAGTAGAGGTCAACCTCTTCTTCAGATCCTCGAAGCTCTACAGGCACAGCTCGGACCACACGAATCTCATAGACTTCCTCAGCAAGGAAGTAAGCGGTTGGGTGATAACTGAAAAGCCCTCCACAAAGCTACGGTAGTAGCCCGCCAATCCTAGGAAGTTGCGTACTTCCTTGAAGTTTCTAGGAGGCGGCCAAGATGCTACATACTCGATCTTGACCGGATCTACCTTGATCCATTCAGCGGAAACGATATGACCAAGAAATGCCACCTCAAACATCCAAAACTCGCACTTAGAGAGCTTAGTGTAAAGCTCTCTATCCTACAGGAGTTAGAGTACAATCCTTAAGTGTTCTGCATGCTCATCTTTGCTACGAGAGTATATTAAAATGTCATCATTGAAGACAACCACGAACTGGTTTAGAAAGTCGATGAAGATGTTGTTCATCAACTCCATGAACACTGCGGGCACATTTGTAAGCCCGAAAGACATCACTACGAACTCGTAGTGGCCGTATCTGGTCCGAAATTTTGTCTTGGCTATGTCCTACTCTCTCACCCTCAGCTGGTGATATCCGGATCTCAAATCGATCCATGAAAACACTGAAGCTCCATGGAGCTGGTCTAAAAGATCGTTAATACGAGGCAATGGGTATTTATTCTTGACTGTCACCTTGATAAGATCACGGTAATCAATACATATCCTCTTTGACCCGCCTTTCTTTCTTACGAAGAGTAATGGTGCGCCCAAAGGAGATACGCTAGGGCGAATGAAGCCATTCTAAGCTAACTCCTCGAGCTGCTTCTTAAGCTTGAGCATCTCGATAGGCGCCATGCGGTAAGGAGCCTTTGAGATTGGTCTCGACTCGGGCTCTAGATCGATGCCAAAGTCTACACTGCTTTGTGGAGGTAAACCTAATGGCTCTCCAAAAAAGTTGGTAAACTCACATGCTACTAGAATTGCTTCCAATGTTGGACTCGTACTATCCTTCATGGCATAGCACTAGATATCCTAACAAATATGACTGATAAGTCTCGTAGCTCAGACTGAATTGATTACTGTATCGGTCTTCCCGAGATCCCACCCTCGGAAAATCTCCACATGGCCTGGTGATAGGTGATGCAATCACTATCATTTAGGGTAGTTTTTAGAGTCTTTTTATTGCATTAGTGTCGGTTTATGCTACTAACTCCTTGGTCCAGAAGAAGAAGATCAAAAGAATCTAGGGAAGGAGTTATAAGCACTTAGGAGTAAAGATCGATCAAGAAGCAAAGTTTCTGTTGCTCCACCGCCCCCGCGGGCCCTTGTAGCTGCCCCAACGGGTGACACTTCCCATTGAAGCGCTCCTAGCACCTTCACCAGCGCCGGCCAAGATGCAGATCACCGCCCCTGCGCCGCCCATCGGCGCTCCTGTAGTGACTTGCCCAATCAAGACGAAGGCCAACTCCCCTGCCCCTCCCACTGCGCCCTGCCTGCGCCTCGCCTTGGGAGCTGGAAGGCGAAGAGTCTGTGTCACCGCCCCTGCGTTGGCCTTGAGGCGCCCCTGCGCCTTGACATCAGAAACGTCAGGAAGACGAAAGGTCAGACGTTGAAGTGCATTAAAGATCCGCCCCAGCGGAACTGTGTAGCCGCCCCAACGGTTATGAAGAAGATCAACCGATTCTGCCTAAACCGCCCCTGCGGGTCCCGAAGGCCGCCCCTGCGGTTTAACGCCAGAAGCTTTACTCCGGCTGTTTACACCACCTTTATGGCATTAAAGGTGGCTGTTTTAGGCCGGCTATTTACTCCTAATTAAGTGTCTTGTGTAGTATAAATAGTCCATGGCTGATTGCTAGAATCAACCATGCTTTTCCCCACAAAATCCATTTTTAGACTTGAGTTTTCCATTGTAATGAGTTGCTAACTCCCTTGCTACATTGGGTTGGTTTGAAGCTGCTTTGTTGCTTTAGTTGTAAGTTCTTTTAATATAAGTTTTTATTCAGTAATGCTTTGTGTTTCTTTGATCTTTATGGTTTAATTGCATGTTAACTATTACTTGAGATTGATCACCTTAGGTTCTAAAGTACATGTAAACAACTAGGATTAATAGGTTCCGGGTTTGGGTCTTTAATCTAGTAGCAACTTTAAGTAATAACGGGTTTTAATTACTTAAGGAAAAAGGAACACAAATATAAAGATAAGTTTAATGGTTTTATTCTTCTCTTTATATCCCTTTGTCTTTGTTTGAATGTTAACTTATTATTTGTTCTTGTAGGTTTACGGAACTTTAATAGGTTAAGTTGTGTTGATGTCGGTTGGCTCAACACATATGTATGATCGAGATGGGAGATTACTTAAAAACTTGAAAAGGGAATACACCAAAGTAGCAATTGCATGCTTAGAATCAACCTAGTGTAGATTCACCCGTTATTGTCTTACTTGTCGTATTCATCGTTTTCATAAGTTTTTGTGCATCAATTTAACCAACCCCCCCCCCCTTTGTGTCACTTGTCATTATAATCATTAATTGCATCTAAAAAACCTCAACTCTCTTGGGTTCGACCCTTACTTACTCACTATACTTGTTCTTAGTGCTAAGTCGGGATTTACTTTTGATTGGGTATAGACGACCATAGAAATACCTTCGGTCAAATTTTGGCGCCATTGCCGGGGAGTTTTTGTGTTTTATTGTTATTATTGATTATTGGTTTGAACCATTTTATGGTTCAAACCCGTGCTACTAATTTCGGCTTTGCTTCTTTTGATCCAGAAATTGAGAGGACGCACATTCGGCAACGAAGACAACAACAACTACAACAAGAAATGGCTGACCATACTCTTCGTCAACTTACGCAGCCCACTTTGGCTCAAAACCCTCTTGCGGTCGCAATACCGGCACTAGGGGAAGGAGTCAACTTTGAGCTCAAACCGGGCCTCATCCACTTACTTCCATCCTTCCATGGGTTAAGTGGTGAAGACCCCATCAAGCACCTTGGGAAGTTCCACACCGTTTGTATGAGCATGAAGCCGGCCAACATTACCGAAGAATAGATCAAGATGAGGGCATTCGGCTTCACACTCAAGGATTCGGCGGATGATTGATATTACCACCTTCCATCCGGGAGCGTTGACACTTGGGAAAACCTTCACAAAGCGTTTTTGGAGAAATACTTTCCACCTAAAAAGGTCAATAGCTTGAAGAAAGCTATAAGCAACATCGAGTAAAGAGGCAACCGAGACTCTCTATGAGTACTTCGAAAGGTTTGCACGCCTCCAATCCAGCTGTCCTTTCCATGGATATTCAACTTAAGATCTAGTTTTGTACTTGTACAATGGCTTACTAGACAATGAAAGGAGGATCGTCGATGCGGCTTGCGGAGGTAATATTCTTAACTCTACTCTTGACCTTGCTTTGGAAAAGATACAGGAACTAGCGGAAGGAACTCGGAACTTTGGAAGGACCCCGGCTAAGAAAGGAGTTCATGCCGTGAGTTCCGGGAGAACGAGATTTCCACCGAGCTAGCGGAACTCAAGGAAATGGTGAAAAGGCTAACACTTATGGGAACACTGCAACAACTCAAGGCTTGTGGAGTTTGTGCCGACCCATATCATCCAACGGACATGTGTCCACAAGTTCAAGATGACGATGCTGAAGTTAACGCAATGGGTTATGGACAACCACAACAGCAAAGACCTAGGAACGATCCCTATGCACAGAATTTCATGCCAAATTGGCGTGACCAATAAATTTTGTTGGAGGGATCAACAAAACCAACAACAGCAGCCCCGCCAAGGTAAGTATCACTCAACTGAAGATATGTTGCAGGTTTTGACTAAACACTTTGCTACCCATGTCCAAACAACAGAATCAAGCATCAAGAACCTTGAAAAGCAAGTTGGGCAAATGGCGGAAGCCATTACAAGAATTGAAACTAGGGCCTCCGGAGGATTACCGTTGCAAACGGTTATTAACCCAAAAGGCATGCAGGAAGAGGTCCAAACATAGAGGAAGAGTCCTTACGTCGAGCCAACGACGGAAAACAAAGGCGCTAATTCGGGAGGCAACCCGAAGGAATAAGAAGAGGAGCTTCTGTCAAGAAAACCGCCCCTGCGGCGACACCCCTGGCCAGCGCCACCCCCGGCGCCGGGCATGCGTCTGCTCACGTAGGTCACCGCCCCGCGGTGCCAACCCTACGTCCCTACGGTGGCCACCCTTGACACGCACCCTCAGCACCGCCCCCGGCGCTGAGGCTGCGTGCCCCCTCTCTCTTGTCACCGCCCCTGCGGCGACACACACCGCCACTGCAGTATAGTTATGGAAAGAAAAAAAATACACTTCCCAAAAATAACCTACATCTACCACCTTCCCCACTCCCTCTCCATTCACTCTACAAAACCTAGCCGCTCATCCCCCTACGCCCTTGCGCCCTCTAGCACCTCATCACCACCACCTCGATGCGCCCCCTGCGCCACCTCCGACAACCCAACAGCGCCACCTGTTCCTGCAAACACAAACAATCTCCACCACATACACTCACCCCTTCTCCCCACTCCGCTGTCCCACCTCCGGCGGCGTCTGCGATGGAAAGGAAGGAATCGGAAAAGCACAATCACCACCACCTTCGTCGAACGACCAAATTGCCCTTCTGCTCTTCGACCGCCCCTACGCCTGCAAGCTCCCGCCCCTGCGTCGAGCCGCCCCTGTGCCTGTCGCAGCCGCCCCTGCGTAAATCACGACAGAAGGTTTGCCTCTTGATCAAATTGCTAAACTTTCTAACTTTTTACTTGATCAATTGCAAGAGATGGAACCACAAAGGAAATACAAGTTGACGGAAGGTGAGAAGGATCGGTACAGGATTGCTCAAAGCCAGGAGGTGCATGCAACCCTGTTCCTTGATGCTTCCACCTTGGAAAATCTTGGGATGTTGGAAAGTATGCAGGAATTTCTTAACAATGCCGGGTTAGGAGATTTTCTGTTAAAGAGCGCTCCAACACACCCCGACCTCACCAGACAGTTCATAGCAACATTCAAAATAGAGACGGAAGACCAATTGTGTATATGAGTTTCATTCAAGTACAACAAGAGGAAGTACACATTGGATTACACTCAAATACAAGAGGCATTGGGAGTGACCATTGCAACTTCCGATGACTGGATGGAACCCATTCTGACACCGGATCTGTTGGAGTTTGACAAAGCCGCTACTAGGTCAGAGTTTCATGCAGGGGGTGAGTATTCCAACAAACTCACTCACCCCTGTTTAAGGCTCATCTCCAAGGTATTCATGAGTGTCTTCTGTGGACACAAGGAAGAGAATAAGGTCGCTCTTAAGGACCTTCCATTGTTATATGCTTGTCTCTCCAACAAATTTGTGCCAGATTGGGCATATCTCTTCCTTACCTCTCTTAACCGGATTAGGAGGAATGAGCCTCGTGACATAGTGGGAGGAGGTATCATTTCACTACTAGTTGAACGGGTGATGGATCTTCCTCCAATGGAAGAAGGTTTGGAGGCACCCTTATACAATGATGGGTTATTGAGGAGGTGCAGGCTCCTCAAGCTAGATGGAGGACATCGTTTTTGGATCTCCCTTGCAGATGGGAGTCATCTCACATATTTGCCCCGCCGACTCCCCTTGGAAGAAGAGCTCTCCGACCTATATGTACCGGCTGACCTTGTCCCTCCGAGACGACCTCAGGTTGATATTGTTGGGAGGTACGTAGCCGGCTCTAGTAGGGCCCACCACACTAATGAGGAGATACTGAAGGCGGGACACGACAGTCGGACCATGAAGAGTCTGCAGGCTCAGATGGCTACTTTGACTACACAGCACCAGGCATGGCAGACAGAGTATCAACAGTCCATGCTTGAGCAGCAGCAGACGTGGCAGCCCAGCTTCGCCTCCTCCATGACCACCCACTTTGACCGCCATCACGATGCTTGGCAGGTGGCTCATCGGCAGCAGTTGGAGACTCAGCAGCTAGCTTGGCAGGCTAGCTATGAGACTTCATTTCGAGAGAGAATTGTTCGCTCCAAACGGTGTGTGCAAGCTTTAAATTTATAATCCTAGATGTAAGCTTAAAACAAGGATGCGAACCCGCAGTGAACGGGTCAATCGTAGTAAAAAATAAGGAATTCCAGGGGTCGATCACATGGACTTAGTGAAACAAAGCCGTAATAGGTAAGCTTTGTAAATACTAACCACAAAAGCAATTAAAACAATCAAAGATGATAAAAAGTCAATAAAGGAAATATGCAATTCTAGAGATTAAAGCATCTAGTTGTGGTTCCAACTCAAGATCTAAAGATAAGCCGACAAAGCTGAGATTTTTGCATAGGGAAGGTGTTTCTAAAGTGGAATAGATCACCGGGTAAGTCTCACTACTCACTAATCCTAAACCATAACTCCTATTACCGGGTAAGTCGCAAGGAATTAAGATAAAGAACTATATCCTCAAACTAACACTCCAACTAAGGGAATAGAATCAACCTTTACCGGGTAAGTCTCAGGCTAACTCACAAAGATGGAATGGAAGCACACTCAAACCCCAATAAAGGATAAACCTTTATTACCTACACTTATGACCTTTGGTACACAAACAAAGGAATTACCGGGTAAGTCTCATCATAGGCTTGCTTTGAACCAGGAAAGGTGTAATAAGAATAGGATTTGGCAAACTCTAACACTTAACTCTCAGTTTCGGATCAAATAAGCCACCTCGATCAGCCAAATTCCACCCCGGCCGAGATGTTCATCAACTGAACGAGATGCTTAGGGTTAAGGTAAAGACTCGAACTTTCAGGGTCCTACTGTAATTTAAGATTATTCTATCATTGTTTTTCCCACAACCTTCAGCCAATCACCCTAGAATCACACAAGGAAATTAGCCACTCATCATCATGAAAGTATTAATCAAATATATGGGAAGAAAGAGAATAATTGAACAAGAAAACTTTAGGAGAAAGGCTTCAATAACTGAATCAATTATAAAACCAACAAGCGTTCCTTGGATAGAAATCCAACAAGACAAACAACAAAGAAAGGAATCTTAGATGATCTTACAAAAACCCTTCAAAAAGCTATAGACTTTCTTCCTTCCAAGAACCCAGCCCAAAAATATTAGATCCTCTTTCCAAAGATAAAAGATCTCAGCCAAGAATAGAAATATTCTCGCCGCGTCCCAGGTGTTCGCCTCGGTCGAGTCGACTCCTCTGGATCACCTCGGTCGAGGTGACTTTGTAGTCAACCGAGGTGAATCACAATTGAATGTGAAATCTCTCAAATCTGGTCCAAAGTGAATCTTTAATCCATGGCTGTGCTTCCTGGATCTTTCCTTAAGCTCCTGAATGTAGCTCCAATGAGTCCATAGCTCCTTTTGCTCCTTTTTGATGCAAAACGTGCCATTTTACCTACGATTACAACGAAACTAGGTGTAGACCTCGATTCCCACAAAGGTAGATGAAACGGTAATATAATCACATAATATATATACAAACATGCAGATTATTGAAGATAAAACGTCTAAACAGGCCCCAAAATATATAGACAATAATTCATGATATCAAAATACCCCATACTTAGCCCTTGCTTGTCCCTAAGCAAGTTCCTCATATAAAATACAAGAGAGAATGGATTATTAGTCATAAAGATCAATGAAAAAATCTTTATAAAAACATTTTTATGGTGTGCTACAATCATAGATCACTCTAAGAGAATACTTCATGGAATTTAAAATCAAAACATTTTATAAATATAAGAAAGTTGTTCATCTTTGCATAAAAGCATAGAATGCATAATAAATCATAATCATCGAAATTAATCATGTATAATCCAGTTTAAACCACTAAGTCAATCAACAAGCTCGAGGTCTCAAGGGCTTCCCAAAAGAAAGGTCAAGAAACGTGTAGGGTAGGGATGTATGTAAGGTAATGTGGTGCTAGAATCCGGGAAAAGGATATCACTTCACTTTCACTTTGACTTTCAACATCTTCCACCAATAAGCTTTGCTTATTTCACACCTTTTTCTTTTTTACTTTACTTTTTGAGATGCATGGACAGAGGTGCACAATAACCAAAGCCTAGGAAATCAGCAATCATCAATTTCTTTAGATGTATCAAACCCTTGATGCACATACCATAACCCGTTAGGAATATCGCTCAATCCGACTTTGGCAAGACACAAACACCCGGCTATGTGAATGGTGCCGAGTTACTGATCATCATGATTGACTTCCCCAAACCTATTTATTGCTTTCTAACACTTTCACTTCCCACCAACTTCTCAACTTTTACTTCACTTGCTTTCACCACTTTGCTTGCTTCCAAATTCCCGGATAGGTAAAGGGAGGCAAAAATGTATATGAGGGGCTAAGCATGATCAAGAAGAAGAAGAGAGAGAGAAGAACGAATTGCCTTGGTCTTTCCAGGAAGAAAGTGAGAGAACTTATCTTGCGGTGTCAACCTTCAAATTCAACATAATTTGGATAAAAACAAAGTATTAAACATGCCAAAAATTTCAAACAAAGCATTTAGCAACTTAAACATATCATAAAACCTTTCAAACATATAAAGATTTCAAAACCAGTCAGCAAACAAGATCTTCACTGAGATCATATCCAGATAAGAAGCACAAAACGTTTCGAAAACTCTCATTTAAACCACCTCAGTCGAGGTGTTCTAGGTCAACCGAGGTGAAGTACCTCGTTCGGCCAGAACTATCCCGGTCGAGGTCAAATTTTTTTTTTCTAAACCAGTTTTTGACGTTTTCTCAATCAAATAACTTGTATGTATGCATGCAATCTCAAATAAACACATAGAAGCAAAATAAAGCATAAATATCCGAAAATGTCGAGTCATACATAATAAATAAGAAAGAAAATCCTGCAAGCTCTCAATAATCACGATCCGGTGGTGGTGGTGGTGGCATGTATGGATACTGGGATGGGTCAAATGGATATCCCATAGTCTGCTGAAATTGGATCTCCATCATCCGGCGCTGATAGTGCTGGCTCTCTAGCATCTCATGAGTCATGCGGTCAAGCTCTCGGCGCTGGTCAGCAAATCTCTCATGGATGTCCACAGTAAGGGCAGCATAAGAGTCTATCATCTGATCCGTCAGATCATCGATCCGACGGTGAGCCTCTGGATCTCTCTGTCGGCGTACCCTGCACCTAGCAAATCGCATTGGTGATGCAGCCGGCGCGGTCTCAGTATCGTCATCGTCTGAGTCAATGACCGGCGCACTCGTCCCAACAGTATCAGTCCCTGCATCCATAGGAACTCCACCATCCCTGTCATCATCAGCAGTCTCCTCAGCCTTATCCTCCTCAGCTGGTGCAGCTACTGCCTCTCTAGCATCCTCCATCAATGGGATCCAAGCAGTCTGCCAGTAGTGAGGATCATAAACTGAGAACTTGGGTGACCATCTGATCCCTTGTGGTGTAGTCGGCTCTCATGGCATAGCTACATACGGCGTAGTGAGTCCTCGGGGAACCAGAATCCTCCGAGTAATCATCTCCTGAAGTCCTAGCGGCTTGGCAGCCGCCACCATGGTACATGCGCTGAGATCCATATCCTGGTAACTCGCAATGTGAGTCACGATGCCTCCGCAGCAGATATCCCCCTTTGCCTTGGCCTTGATCTTGTGCAGATCCTCTGCCAACATCAAGCCAAAGTCTGGAATCCCTCCAGTCACCATGTAGTAAAGGCTGAACAGCTCACCCTGTCTGACCTTCTGGGGCGTCTCAGTACGCGCCAGAAGC
Source organism: Fagopyrum homotropicum (assembly GCA_033239125.1). NCBI lineage: Eukaryota > Viridiplantae > Streptophyta > Magnoliopsida > Caryophyllales > Polygonaceae > Fagopyrum > Fagopyrum homotropicum. The sequence goes on from BSWB01000005.1 coordinate 26,415,068, forward strand.
GTCTCACTAAAAATCCTGTGAGCTAACCTAAAAGCTAGGTGAAAAATAATACGCTCCCTGGAGTCTCCAGGGCGCCATCTGTCTGCGTGCTCAACTACATGAGCAATCTGACCCCACAACTCCCTAGCTACAGCTCGGGAGGGAAAATCAACAGCAGTCGGAGCCGGGAAACCAAAATTGTCCCGCCAGTACTCTAAAGGAACTATGAAGTTCTTGTTCATCAACCGGTACTTCACAACCCGCTTTGTGAGAAGGTAGGTGAAGGAGCTGACAAACTCCAAAGTGGGCTCTAAGTAGGCAGGTGCGTGGATCTCAGTAAACTGATCTAGCCCTACCATCAAAATCATCCGTCTCAAATCTCCATCCACATGGAGACAATCAAATTCTGATACATCTAGGAAGCGTGGTGCAATCACTGGACAGGCCGCGATGCGGTCATAGTCGACCTGGTGTCGCTCGTGGATCACCGATCTAGTAGGTCTGGAAGAAGAAGAAGAAGGGGAAGGAGAGGATCTGTCCCTCAGGACCAACTGTCTATCTGAACTCATCTCTCAAACAACCTGTCAGATCACCTCGGTCGGCCCGACAAATCTCAAGAACACCTCGGCCGAGGCACAGGCCGACTGGAACGAGGCGAATAACTGCGCGACGAATTTCCTCAAAAATCCAATTCTTTTCCCCCAAAATCACTACAACTGGTTCCTATGGAGTACTTAATCTGTTTCTCAGCAAATGCAAGGGCAACCAAAGCCCAATTCGAAGTAAAACAGTGAAAAGGAGCGAGGTTAGGGTTTTTTTGATGTTTACCCTGATTCGGTCGATTCGATTCGTTTTTCTCGTAGATTAGAACTTGCACTAGGATCCTCTACCCTTTCTTTGTAATTTGGAAGCAAGAATCGTCGAAATCGATCGAAGAACGACGAAGCGAGGCGAAATGGCTACCGCGGTCGAGGAGAAGGTAAAGGAGGAGAGAGAATTTCAACCCCCTTTTATACCCTTTTTTGGAACTGTTGTCACCTCGGTCGAGGTGGTCTCGACTGGACCGAGGTGGTACGGACCGAGGTGGTTCTTCAGAAACCCTAGTCGTCTTGGTTGCTCAAGAATCATCTCGGTCGAGGTGCTTTGACAACAACCGAGATGTGCTTCAGTCAAACTGCATCTTCACAAATTCTCGAACTTCTGTCCTTCCAGTTGTGCTCCTGGTTTGTATTCCTTCCTTAGATGTCACTTGTTATCTGTCTAGGACGCCAAAAACAAAACAAAGCAAAGCAAAAGCAAACTATCTAAGCTAGACTAGAAAAAGGGAAAAGAAAGCAATACCTTGGGTTGCCTCCCAAGAAGCGCTTGATTTAAGGTCGCTAGCTGGACCATACGGCGTCTCTATGTGTGATGGGAGGTGCCCTCACCCCATACTTCACCTCCATCGTGGGGTGAAGTAAGTAAGTCTATCAAACGCTCCAACAAGTGCAAGTGCTCATCGGGGAATGAATCGTCTATGGGTGGGCTGTCCTTCTCGCGTGAAGATGGAGGTAGCCGGCTGAGGTGATCCGCAACAGAATTTGCGGATCCCTTCTTATCGCGGATCTCTAGGTTAAACTCTTGAAGCAAGAGAATCCATCGAATAAGGCGTGGCTTGGCATCTTTCTTAGCAAGCAAGTAACGAATGGCTGTGTGGTCGGTGTAGACAATGACTTTCGCCCCTACTAAGTAAGAACGAAACTTCTCAAAAGCATATACAACCGCCAATAATTCCTTCTCGGTGGTAGTGTAGTTGCGCTGGGCTTCATCTAGCGTCTTGCTAGCATAGTAAATGGCGGTGGTCCGGTCATCCTTCTTCTGTCCAAGCACCGCTCCTACGGCTACATCACTAGCATCACACATGATCTCAAAGGGCAAGGTCCAATCCGGAGGTTGGATAATGGGAGCGGAGATCAACGCTTCCTTAATCCTTTAAAACGCATCAAGACACTCTTGCAAAAACTCAAAAACAACATCTTTATTCAAGAGGTTAGTTAGAGGTTTAGAAATCTTAGAGAAGTCCTTGATGAATCTCCTGTAGAAACCTGCATGCCCGAGAAAACTCCTCACACCTTTAATAGAGCAAGGGGGAGGGAGTTTCTCAATAGTCTCGATCTTAGCGTGATCGACCTCAATACCTCGATTAGAAATGAGGTGTCCTAGCACAATGCCTTCATTAACCATAAAATGACACTTCTCCCAATTCAAAACAAGATTAGTGTCCTCACATCTTTGTAGCACTAGAGGAAGGTTAGATAGGCAATCATCAAAAGAGGGACCATATACTGAAAAATCATCCATAAATACCTCCATGATCTCCTCTATATACTCGGAAAAGATAGCCATCATGCATCGTTGGAAGGTAGCGGGTGCATTGCACAATCCAAATGGCATCCTCCTATAAGCGAATGTCCCCCATGGACAAGTAAAAGTGGTCTTCTCCTGATCATCCGGATGGATAGGAATCTGGAAGAATCCACTATAGCCATCTAAGTAGCAAAAGTGTGAATGCTGGGCCAACCGTTCGAGCATTTGATCGATGAAGGGAAGTGGAAAATGGTCCTTCCGAGTGGCCGTGTTCAGCTTCCTATAATCAATGCAAACCCTCCAGCCCGTGACTGTCCTGGTTGGGATTAACTCGTTGTTCTTATTTGTCACAACGGTCATCCCTCCTTTCTTCGGAACTACATGCACCGGGCTAACCCATTTGCTGTCCGAGATAGGATATATGATACCTGCATCCAACAACTTAAGAATTTCCTTCTTCACAACCTCTTTCATGATTGGATTTAACCGTCTTTGACATTCTCGTGAAGTCTTATGATTGTCCTCCATTAGAATTCTATGCATGCAGAAAGAAGGCTTAATGCCAATAAGATCATCTATAGTATAACCCAAAGCCTTTTGATGCTTTTTCAAGACATGCATTAGTTTAGACAATTCAGATTCGGAGAGGGAAGCACTAACAATAACGGGATAAGTAGAATCCGGTCCAAGAAAGACATACCTCAAGTGATTTGGGAGTTGTTTAAGGTCCACAACTGGGGGTGCTTTCTGAGGGGAATCCTGGCTTCCTCCTTCCAGTGGAGTAGATCCAGAAACTGGACTTTCGGAAGTCTCAGTTGAAATCGTCTCGCCTTCGACCTCGGTCGAGGCGCAGAGGCGTTGACCGAGGTGTTCTTCAGTCGCCTCGCTCGGTCTAGAAAGTGCCTCGGTCGAGGTACTGTAACTAGAACCGAAATTGGAGGTCTTCGTCTCCTGGATTAGTTTCTCAATTTTGGCTCCTGGATCTTCTTCTAGCGCCTTTAGGCTCCGTATATCTGCATCACAAGAAGCATCTATACCTTCCTCCATTAAGCTGAAACTAATAACTCGTTCAAGTGGATCGTTAATAAGGATATAGCTCACCAATTCTCTTGATTCTTCTTCATCATAGATGTTGAAGATATCATCTCCTAGCTGCTCTCCCTTCATGGCCGCAAGTAATGCGAACTCCACTTCATCTCCACCAATGTTGAATTTCAACTTGGCGTTCTTACAATCCACATTGCAACCCGAAGTTGCTAGAAATGGCCTCCCGAGAATGATAGGAACAGGATAATCTGCGGGAATGTCAAGTACTACAAAGTCTATAAGTAAATAGAAGTTACCTAACTTAACCGGAACGTCTTCCAAGATGCCCACGGGATGGGTAATGGAACGATCCGCCATGTATAATCGAATCTTAACCGGCTTGGGCTCTCCAAGTTCAATCTTCATACATAGCTCCAGCGGAATGATGCTCACGCTGGCTCCTAGATCGCATAAGGCTTCACAAGTGACATCCCCAACTTGGATAGGAATGCAAAATGAGCCCGGATCTCTCAACTTAGGTGGCATCTTCTCCTTCATGATTTGAATAAGCTCCGAGGATTTAGATGTCATCCTTACTTCACCAAAGTCTTCTAATTTCCTCTTCCTTGATAGGATCTCTTTCAAGAACTTCCCATAGGCGGGCATCCCTAGAATAGCATCAAGGAAAGGAATGTTAATGTGTAGTTTATTCATCAAGTCAAGAAACTTACCAAAGTGTTTGTCTAGATGTGCTCTAGCCCTTGATTGGGGCAATGGAAGTGGTGGTTTGTATGTAGGAGGTGGAACATCAACTTCAGTTTTCCCCTCCGCTTTCTGTGGCTCCACCTCGGTTGGCATCTCGGCCGAAGTGTTCTTCGACTGCACCTGGACCGATGTGGTCTTCGTCGGTACTGGCACCGACCGAGGCACTGGATCTGCAGTCTTCAGTCCACTCCTCGTTGTTATGGCCATAATCTGGCCCTTAGGGTTGCTTTCCGTCCTTGCTGGAAGCTTCGCTGGATCTCTTGGCGCTTCATTCGTCCTACTAGCAAGTTGTTGTTCAAAGGCCTTTTGGGCCTTCGAAAATGAAGTCATGGATGTCTCCATAGCACTAAGCTTGATCAAGATAGCCTCCAGCACCGCGTCTTTCTTTTCCCGATGAGACGAACTTGATCCTTGCCTTTGGCTCTTTAATGGAGTAGAAGAAGAAGAAGAAGAAGGGGGAGAGAGGAAAGGATTAGAGGAATCATTAGAATTGGAGTTAGAATGATTGTTACCCGAATTTTGGTTGTTCGCCCTCCAATTATTGTTGTTGGATCCTCTATTGTTGTTGTTGTAGTTGTTGTTCCGAGAACCGTTGTTGTTGTTACGGTATCCATTATTGTTGTTCCTTGATCCTTGATCTTCCTTCTTGGTTTGAGCAACCAAGAGTTCCTTCAATTTCTTCACGTCATTCTTCAAAGACGTGAGTTGATTGTTGTTAGGCGGAGCATCTTGAAAGTTGACTCTTTTGACTCCACCTTCAGCTCCTTGGTGGGAATATTTCTCCATATGCAAAGCTTGCTTCTCAATAAAGTCCCAAGCTTCGTCAATTGCCATGTCCATAAAGGTACCGGCGGATAGTAGTTGGAGGTTGAACTGGGTGCTTCCGTCCAGTCCCTTGAAGTATATCTCCAACAACTCTATCTTTGGAATCCCATGATGTGGGCAATCCAAAAGAATGTCCTTAAACCTCTCCCATGAGTTGGACAAGCTCTCCTTGTCCTTCATAATGAATGCATTAATCTTCCCTCTCATTTCAGCGGTTTTAGAGGGGGGAAAGAATTTAGTCAAGAATTCCGTAGTCATCTCCTCCCAAGTACTGATTTTTCTTGGAGGAAGAGATTGATACCAAGTAAGAGCTCTATCTTTTAAAGAAAAGTAAAAAGGTCTTAGCTTGTAGTTGTTATTTTCAATTCTTGAAGGTCTCAAGGTCTCCATTAAGATCTCATAGTTTTGAAGATGTTGATGCGGAGATTCCTTCTCTAGCCCTCCAAATTGGCATTGGCAAATCATGGAAAGAACTTGCGGTCGAAGTTCGTAGTCATGGTCCGCCGGATCTCCTAGGTTAACTCCTGGACGCCTCAGTTGTTGATTGGGGTCCATCCTTTGACCTAGGGTTTGCGGGATTCCTGCAAAAAGAGCGCCTCGGACTGGTATCCGAGGTGGAAGTACATCGGCCGGGGCATCAGGTAATGGGACCTGCCTCGGTCGAGGGTCTTGAACTGGATCCTGCATCGCTCGAGGATCAGGGACTGGATCTTCCCTTGGTCGAAGTAGATATTAGTCTCGTAAGGCTGTCATATCTGCTTCGATCGCTTCAGTCCTGGTGCGAGTTTCTTCTTTCTCATGCCTCAGCTCTTCTCTGCTAAGGTGTAGCTGTTCTAACGCCTCCTTCAATTCGGCCTCAAGATCGCGATTGTCTTGGTTGGCCATCTTCGCTTCTCTCAAGCGTCATTTGTATGTCTTTTCTGGTTCGGGATCGTAGGGAACGATTTCCTTCCCAGCACGGGTTCTTCGCATAAACCTAAGAAAGAACCTGCGAAAGTCACTCAAGTAGAGTGGTTAGTAGGCACGGGGGCAAGTGCCCCAAAAGCAAACCACAACCGGCTCGGTCTAGACCAAGTCCCCGACAACGGCGCCAAAAACTTGTTCGCTCCAAACGGTGTGTGCAAGCTTTAAATTTATAACCATAGATGTAAGCTTAAAACAAGGATGCGAACCCGCAGTGAACGGGTCAATCGTAGTAAAAAACAAGGAATTCCAGGGGTCGATCACAGGGACTTAGTGAAACAAAGTCGTAATAGGTAAGCTTTGTAAATACTAACCACAAAAGCAATTAAAACAATCAAAGATGATAAAAAGTCAATAAAGGAAATATGTAATTCTAGAGATTAAAGCATCTAGTTGTGGTTCCAACTCAAGATCTAAAGATAAGCGGACAAAGCTGAGATTTTTGCATAGGGAAGGTGTTTCTAAAGTGGAATAGATCACCGGGTAAGTCTCACTACTCACTAATCCTAAACCATACTCCTATTACCGGGTAAGTCTCAAGGAATTAAGATAAAGAACTATATCCTCAAACTAACACTCCAACTAAGGGAATAGAATCAACCTTTACTGGGTAAGTCTCAGGCTAACTCACAAAGATGGAATCGAAGCACACTCAAACCCCAATAAAGGATAAACCTTTATTACCTACACTTATGATCTTTGGTACAGAAACAAAGGAATTACCAGGTAAGTCTCATCCTAGGCTTGCTTTGAACCAGGAAAGGTGTAATAAGAATAGGATTTGGCAAACTCTAATACTTAACTCTCAATTTCGGATCAGATAAGCCACCTCGGTCAGCCAAATTCCACCCCGGCCGAGATGTTCATCGACTGAACGAGATGCTTAGGGTTAAGGTAAAGACTCGAACTTTCAAGGTCCCACTGTGATTTAAGATTATTCTATCATTGTTTTTCCCACAACCTTCAGCCAATCACCCTAGAATCACACAAGGAAATTAGCCACTCATCATCATGAAAGTATTAATCAAATATATGGGAAGAAAGAGAATAATTGAACAAGAAAACCTTAAGAGAAAGGCTTCAATAACTGAATCAATTATAAAACCAACAAGCGTTCCTTGGATAGAAATCCAACAAGACAAACAACAAAGAAGGGAATCTAAGATGATCTTACAAAAACCCTTCAAAAAGCTATAGACTTTCTTCCTTCAACCTTCAAAAAGGTTCTTCAAATCTCCCAACTGGAGTATGGCTCCAGCGGATGTCTAAACACAATCGGTGGTATAGCATGATATGGATTTGTGGAAAATCCAACCCTATTTATAGGAAATTTACTCTCCAAAGATAAGATATCTTAGAAAGATCTCTTCCCATAAAAATAGGTAAAATATACGGTGTAACTTATCTTCTTCCTTCCAGGAACCCAGCCCAAAAATATAAGATCCTCTTTGCAAAGATAAAAGATCTCAGCCAAGAATAAAATATTCTCGCCGCGTCCCAGGTGTTCGCCTCGGTCGAGTCGACTCCTCTGGATCACCTCGGTTGAGGTGACTCTGTAGTCAACCGAGGTGAATCACAATTGAATGTGAAATCTCTCAAATCTGGTCCAAAGTGAATCTTTAATCCATGGCTGTGCTTCCTGGATCTTTCCTTAAGCTCCTGAATGTAGCTCCAATGACTCCATAGCTCCATTTGCTCCTTTTTGATGCAAAACGTGCCATTTTACCTACGATTACAATGAAACTAGGTGTAGACCTCGATTCCCACAAAGGTAGATGAAACGGTAATATAATCACATAATATATATACAAACATGAAGATTATTGAAGATAAAACGTCTAAACAGACCCCAAAATATAGACAATAATTCATGCTATCAAGGATGGAGGCTCAAGAGGACCGGATTGATACCCTTCACCGCCGGCAGGAGCACTTTTTCAGCCATTTCCCTTACCCGCCGGAAGAGGGTCCTGGTGGTCCATCCGGACTACCCCAGTGAGGGGTACATTTCTTTCCCCTCTCCCATATTTATCTTTGACTCATTTTCACTTCGAGGACAAAGTGCACTTCAAGTATGGGGGAGGGATATATATCATTGCTTGTACAGTTTGTTAGTTGTTTTTGGTATTTTGTTCTGCACTATTGAAATCAGTTTGAAAAAAAAAAGAAAAAAGCCGAAGAAGTGAAAAAAAAGCATAAAATCCTTGGATAAACCGAAAACCCAAAAGGGCGGTTTAGGTAAAAAGAAGGTAGTCCGACCAACCTTAGGTTGGTGCAAAAATGGACTTGAAGGATGTGAACTTAAGAGAGAAAAGAAGAAGAGTGGCAAGGTGAAAACCCGAAAGCGCGCCTTCGCAAGATGAGCGACACCGAGTGTAGGTTTCCCTTCCGGCGTTTTGGCGACATAAGAAGGGGAGTCATAAGGAGGTTGTCCGGGTAGGCCACTCTTGGAGCAATAAGGATGGTAGTATCTTATTTTTCTCACATTTCCTCTCTTTTCCTTTCTTTCTTTCTAGGTTTTTCTCTTGTTTTCCATTATTTCTCTTTCTTTCCCTTGCTTCCTGAGACCTTGAGTCTAATTGTTGTCATTTGTTTTACTCGGGACGAGTAAAAGGTCTAAGTATGGGGGAGTTTGATAGGTGATGGAATCACTATCATTTAGGATAGTTTTTAGAGTCTTTTTATTGCATTAGTGTCGGTTTATGCTACTAACTCCTTGGTCCAGAAGAAGAAGATCAAAAGAAGCTAAGGAAGGAGCTATAAGCACTTAGAAGTAAAGATCGATCAAGAAGCAAAGTTTTTGTTGCTCCACCGCCCACGCGGGCCCTTGCAGCCGCCCCAGCGGGTGACACTTCCCACTGAAGCGCTCCCAGCACCTTCACCAGCACCGGCCAAGATGCAGATCACCGCCCCTGCGCCACCCATCGGCGCTCCTGCAGTGACTTGCCCGGACAAGACGAAGGCCAACTCCCCTGCGCCTCCCACTGCGCTCTGCCTGCGCCTCGCCTTGGAAGCTGGAAGTCGAAGAGTCTGTGTCACCGCCCCTGCGTTGGCCTTGAGGCGCCCCTGCGCCTTGGCATTAGAAATGTCAAGAAGGCGAAAGGTCAGACGTTGAAGTGCATTAAAGATCCGCCCCAGCGGAGCTGTGTAGCCGCCCCAGCGGTTATGAAGATGATTAACCGATTCTGCCTAAACCGCCCCTGTGGGTCCTGAAGGCCGCCCCTACGGTTTAACGCCAAAAGCTTTACTCCGGCTGTTTACACCACCTTTATGGCATTAAAGGTGGCTGTTTTAGGCCGGCTATTTACTCCTAATTAAGTGTCTTGTGTAGTATAAATAGTCCATGGCTGATTGCTAGAATCATCCATGCTTTTCCCCACAAAATCCATTTTTAGACTTGAGTTTTCCATTGTAATGAGTTGCTAACTTCCTTGATACATTGGGTTGGTTTGAAGTAGCTTTGTTGCTTTGGTTGTAAGTTCTTTTAATATAAGTTTTTATTCAGTAATGTTTTGTGTTTCCTTGATCTTCATGGTTTAATTGCATGTTAACTATTACTTGAGATTGATCACCTTAGGTTCTAAAGTGCATGTAAACAACTAGGATTAATAGGTTCCGGGTTCGGGTCTTTAATCTAGTAGCAACTTTAAGTAATAATGGGTTGTAATTACTTAAAGAAAAAGGAACACAAATATAAAGATAAATTTAACGGTTTTAATCTTCTCTTTATATCCCTTTGTCTTTGTTTGAATGCTAACTTATTATTTGTTCTTGTAGGTTTACGGAACTTTAATAGGTTAAGTTGTGTTGATGCCGGTTGGCTCAACACATATGTATGATCAAGACGGGAGATTACTTAAAAACTTGAAAAAGGAATACACCAAAGCAGCGATTGCATGCTTAGAATCAACCTATTGTAGATTCACCCGCTATTGTCTTACTTGTCGTATTCATCGTTTTCATAAGTTTTTGTGCATCAATTTAACCAACCCCCCCCCCCTTTATGTCACTTGTCATTATAATCAATAATTGCATCTAAAACACCTTAACTCTCTTGGGTTCGACCCTTACTTACTCACTATACTTGTTCTTAGTGCTAAGTCGGGATTTACTTTTGATTGGGTATAGACGACCATAGAAATACCTTCGGTCACCTGGCTCCGTAGTTACCGTCACCGTCCTCTTGCAGATATCCAAAACAACTTGATGTCGATCCATCAAATCCATTCCCAGAATAACTTCTTCTTGTACTAAGTACATGATGAAGAAGTTAGTTGGCCAATCCCGACCTCCCAACCTAATACGGAATCGCAAATATCTAGTGTCCCTCTAATCTTACCCCAATCAGGTAATCCTATGAAGAAGGGTCTCCCCTCTATGGTAGTTAAATCCAATCTATCTACACATGAATCAGATATAAAAAAATGCTTAGCACCAATATCAAAATGAACTCTAACAGGAAAATCATTAATATGAATGATACATGTGGTCGTTGGAGCTGCCGGCTCCACTTTACTCTTCAACTCATAAACTCTGTCTGAAGCATCTTTGGTGTTTGACTTACCACCAACTCGTCCACTACCTCTCCACTGTCCCTGAGAGGAACCTTGAGGAGTGGTAATACCAGGAGCTCTCTATTGTTGTTGCTGCTATTGGTACTAGGTCTTTGCCCACCTCCTACAATGCTAGTAGTTGTAGATCCTTTCTAAGATAGCGTCTTGCCTTGACTAGAAAAATGCAAATCTGTTTCCTAGCTTGCCACAAAAAAGCAAGTCACTACAATCTTCTTACATTCAGCTCGGATGTGTCCGAACCCTCCGCGGTTATGACACTACCGTCCTCGGTCGGAACTATTCATCGTCTACTTGAAACCGGAGCATCCCGGCGTCTGACTACACCCAATCCAGTTGCTCCAGCTCCAGTACTGGCTGGTTCAATCCTCTGCCTCTTCTCAGGACCTCCTGTCATAGAAGCTCTCCTCTGACCCGGTCGGTCTCTCTCATAAGCAGATGCTCTTTCCTGATAGTCCGTCAACGACTCGCAACGGAAACAAACAAGATAAGAGCGGGTCAACTCTCTCAACCTCCGAGAGAAAAGGTAAACATGTTGATCCTCTAGTGGTTCAAATTGACCTAGGAAAGACAACTCCTGTTGAAACTTGCTGACAATCTCAACAATAGGAAGATCCTCGAATCCAGCCTCGAGGAAATCCTATAGTCGATCTCTCCTCATAGCCGCAGGGTAATAGCAATCCCTTATCACCGTCTTTATATGCTCATAACTCTTGACCTTACTACTTATGGTCATCCACTAGTGATGAGCCTCATCCTACAGCAAATTCTGTGTTATATCGACTCGACAACTCTTTGGGCAACAGATTGCCTCCATTGCATGATCCAACTGGCCTAGCCACATATACACCTCTAATCTGGTCTTTCACTTGAAAGACGGAACCTTCAGCTGGTTGAAGCCGTAAAACAACAGTCGGGTCTCAGCTCTCTCATCTCATCCGGAACTCTAGCAACCTCAGTAGCTCTAGCAGGTGCAGCAACCACCTACGTCACTCTCTGTGAAACCTCGGTTGATCTCGCGGGTATTGGCGGTGCTGGCGCAGATCCTCCAGTTTTGATAGCCTCCTCGACTCTCTGCACGTTGTAACGATATGCAGATGCTTCGATGGACACTCGACCGGACTTGGTTTGATTGCCCTCTTTGTGCTCCGGACCTAGAGGCGGCCCCGTTCCAATCCTCGGGAACAACATTCTCAACAACCTCTTCGACGAACACCTCAACGATAGGTGGATCAACAACTGGGGCTTGGCCCCGACCTCTAGCTAGTGAAGGTCTTCCTACACGCCCTCGTCCATGGACGGCATGTGGAAGAGGTGGTTGACCCCTTCCTCGCCCCATAGCATATGTAGCTCTAGTACGCGCAATCAGCGATAGGGATATATATAGATATAAGGCCACACTATCAACTACTGCAAAAATCTTGAAAAAGCATATAAAGGCCAACATAAAAGAAAACTAACTACTGAGATTCGTGGATGTAGTGGTGGTCGCCGGTACATCTATCCCAAACCGACAAGTTTAAAATAAAGCCACCTTTTGAAAACGTAGACCCCTTGTGGGCTATGTTTATTGAACTATTTGACCTTTAGAATATTACGAGTGCCATTGTTACCAACCTAAGGACTGATAACATATTGTAACACCCCAAATTCTGGGAACTCGAAGCATTATGGACTAGGACCTCACAATGGGTTCTGACCCTCAAAGTAGAAACAATAATATCGGATCTTACAACAAGGCACAAATAAATAAAAACCAAATTTGTTATAAAAACCAAAGGTAAAAAAGGGAAGCGTCAAATACTCCCAACCGAGTTCCAAACAAACTGAAAAGAAACAACATAAATAGAAACCCGATCCCGTCCTATAATGTATGAGAACCCCGGCTGACCATACCGCCCGGATCACTCAGCAACATCTCTATCCTGCAGGACATCTACAATATCGGTATAAACCGTTATCTAACATTCTAGACATCAGAAAGATAGTAAAGGTACAAACGCACATAAGGTAATATAAACATATAGCATGCTCGCACTCAACCGGTTATTATCTTTTATTAAGTTATCCATTACTAGTTCAACTTCTTTTGTCACACGAGAATCTTCCGAAACTCGCCTTCGCTTTCGTTTACCAACAGGATTAGATCAGTACTATCCATTACATGTGGGCATGGGTCGCAAGAGCACCTCCTAGTTGTAGAACTAGACAAATGGTCACCGCTTGGTTATCATACACTTGGGCCAATTACGGTTATAAAGGTCAATTCTAGTCCGGTTATCCGTTATAACAATAAATAACAACACAAACAAGCCAATACACTCAAGCTAATATACGCAATGCGGCTAAGTAAGTCCAAGAGACTTAACTCACTCGAAGGTAACTCAAAGGTCAACAACAACTCAGTTTCTCGAAGGAATGGAAAGAATGTCTACTCAAACAAGGCATAACGCATCAGGAATGAAACGATTGCTAGAAGTCTATAACTTCTGGTCTCAATGTTCTCTAAGAGATCTCCATAAGCTAGGGTCTCAAACCCTAGTCTTATAGATCACCAAGGGCCAACAACAACCAACACAACTCAAGGAAGGAACGAGGAAACAAGGAAAGGAATTAGCTCACCGAAGATGGGAGCGACTGCAGGAAAACCGCAGGGCGGTTGTTCAACGCGCGGGGGGCGGCACTAGGCAAATCCCGCGGGGCGGCACTGATTAGGCACGGGGGCAGTTTCAGCACAAACGGTGCGTCTTCTCCTTCGACAACAAGGAACTCCACAAAGGCCAAAGCTTTGTTCTTTCACTCTTCACACACGTCACAACTCAACTCAGGGAGCCTGTGAACATCAACATATCAATGACGGGAAGGCCAACAAGAATCAAGGCACGATTTTGATTCTTGAAGAAGAAGAAGAAGAAGAAGAAGAAGAAGAAGAAGAAGAAGAAGAAGAAGAAGAAGAAGAAGAAGAGAAGAAGAAGAAGAAGAAGAAGAAGAAGAAGTAGAAAAAGAAGAAAAGAGAAAGAGAAAAAAGAAGCATGCAGCAGGCTAAAGAACGTGTAGAAGAATCAAAGGAATGAAGACTTACACGTTCAGCAGGAGAACACAAGGGAAAGGCTGCAGCTTTGCTCGAGGTTGAAGAGAAACGTATGCAAGAAACGGGAAAGGGAAGAGAAGGAAGGAATTTATAGAAAACGGTTGGAAAGGATAAGGAAGGACGTTTCTGGGGTTAGAAGATCAAAGGAAAGCCAGCCCAAAAGGTAGAAGAACGGATCTCTATCTATGGAAAGAAATAAAAACGGGATAAAAACAGATCACCGGGATCTGGGGCAAAATCGTAGGGGCGGCTAGCCCTACCGCGGGGGCGGCAGGCCGCAGGATCAGCCCTCTTCACCGCGGGTGCGGTGAAGACAAAAAAACTAGGGCATTACAGGTACGATATTTGTTTTGTCTTCCATCAAGGGGGAGATTCATAGCTTCACCTTTATTATGAAATTTTTTATAATAATGATGGAAGACATAACATATATATACGGTTTTATGAACTAAAAAGTATCGATTATATTTCAAGATTGCATGTATTGGTTTGTCTGTTCAAATGTGTACAGGCCTTGAAAAGCTTTTAAAAGGAAGAACTCGAGCCCTGAAAAGCATTACAAAGGAATGACTCGGCTAAGGGTTTTACTACAAGACACGCACATCTACAACGACCAAAACAAGAAGATCTTAGAAGATCTCAACCGAAAGAGTTAGAAGATTTGAATAAGAGAAGATCTCGACACATCAAGAAGATAAGAAGATCTCGGCTATCTAAAGTGAAAGATCTTCAATGGCTTTAAAGGTGAAGATCTCGGTTCAAAGTAAAATATACTTAAAGATCTTCAACGGTTTTCAAGTGAGAAGATCTTGGCTGGATTGAAGATTCTCAATGGCATGACAAGCGTCTCATCCCAAAGGAGTTGAGTGAAGGCGACCTTGTCCTCCTCTTCAACTCAAGGTTGCGGCTCTTCCCCGGAAAGTTAAAGTCAAGATGGACGGGTCCTTATGTGGTGAAGAAGATCTTTGACGGAGCGGTTGAGATAGGGGGGGAGCATTACGGAAACTTTAAGGTGAATAGGCACCGGTTGAAGAGGTATATCCCGGAAGCTCCGGTGGATGTGATTGCCCCACTTCACCTTGAGTGAAACGCCCCCGAGTTTGGTCAAGCTAATGACCTTAAAGAAGTGCTTGATGGGAGGCAACCCATTGGTAGACATCTTTCCCATTTTTGTTTTTGTTTTGATTTTTCTGTTTTTGTGTGTTTGGTGTGCTTTGTGTGTGTGCTAGAGTCTTGGTAGCATGGAAGTCTTGCAAGGCATGAGTTGATGATGATGATCCCATATCAATTATGGGTGGAGCGGACATGGGACTTGGACGGCTAGCGGTGCCTATCGCGGATCCCGACACCATGATGAACATTTAGAGCTCTCTACCATCGTTGATAGGATCATCCAACATCACTCCATTTGAGTAATCCCAAATACCAAAGCAAACCATTTTTACATTGTGAGAACCTTCTTTCACTCTTCTTTACTTCATTTACACATTGGGGACAATGTGTTTCTAAGTATGGGGTGGGGTTTTCATGATCACTTGCATGATTAGCATCTAGGATAGTTTAATATTGTCACATGTTTTGCATTGTACATAGATATTTCGAAAAATCCAAAAAAATCAGAAAATTTAAAACTTGTTACGCTAAGAACGTGACACGCAAAAGTATGAAATTTATACTCTTTATATTTTCCTAACTCCTAGCGAACCCGCAGTGTACGGGACGTTTCGTAGTAGGGATAGTATTCCGAGGTCGAACACAAAGACTGAGGTGAAATCGAGTCAATTAGTGACTAAGGATAGTGTAGATCTAGGCTAAGAAAAGATGAAAGAAACAAATAAATGAAAATCTCAATGTTTTTAGGTTTGGTTTTGTGTGGTGATCAATCAAGGCTCACAATGATATAATATGGCAAAACAAACTAAGGAATCAAGCTAAAACACAAATAAACAAAGCAAAGACAAAATATGTGATCAAAGAGAGAAAAGTGGATTCTAGGGGTTGGGAATTCCGGTTATGGCATTGGACTCAAGCTTCTAATCTTCCTTGGATAAACTATGGTATGTTAGGAAGGAATGTTTCTCGAGTGGGGTCAATTACCGGGTAGGTCTCATGATCCACTAATCCCGCACCTAAGGTCCTATCACCGGGTAAGTCTCTAGGAGCCTATGGTAGGGATATCTACACAAACCGGATGGTTATCTAGGGATTTAACCCCTCCTTACCGAGTAAGTCTCGGGAAGGCAAGTCCTAAACACCTATCCTAGCACATTCAGTCCAATAGCGGCTTGTGAGGCTCACTACTACCTAGAGTTCGTCATCTTCGGTATCTAAGAGCAAGAATCACCGGGTAGGTCTCTTCTAACACTTAGTTGCTAACACTAGGTCACCCTAGGATAGATTTAGCTCATCAAACACTAGGATTTCAACAATCTAACATCCTAGCACTTAGATTTATCAAAACAAGAAAGTCAGTCAAAATCACGGGTAGTTCATCAAGAACCACGGCCGTGGAATGTATAGAACAAGCCGTGGTTTACAACAGAGGCTAGGTTCGAGCAAACAATTCATCCAAAGGTACATCTAAGTCCATTCTATCATATTCCAAGCCATAACCATCTTTCCCTTACCCTAGAATCGCATCTATTTAGCCAACAATATGCATCATCACAATCAAAGTCATCAAGCATAAAATCATGTTATCCATATCAAGAGGATGAAATAAAGGGGAGATGAAACAAGTTGAACAAGAAATCCAAGCTTAATATGAGTTCAAGAAAGACTTACAACCCTTCAAAAGAAGGTTCAATCGTTTCTTACAAAACCTTGCAAAACGTCTTCACAAAACTCACTTAAAACTATGAAAAGCTAAGAATGGTGTGTTCTTCTCTTCTTCTCCAATGGAATCCTTTCTTCTCCTCCAAGAGTAGCTCCAATCCAATCTTCCAATGAGAGAATATGTGTTGTTGAGAGTGTGTGAGAGAATGGGAGTGAGGGGTCTTTCCCTAACAGCCTGCAGGACCACCTTATATCCTCAACAAATTGCAAGAGTCGGCCATGAAGATCGTGGGACAGTTTTCACAACTGTATGGGGAAAACCACGGCCCATTTCCACGCCCGTGGAAGTCCCAGTGGCCGTGGTTTTGGTGTCTCGGCTTGTTTTGGATCATCAAGCCTCAATTTGGTGCAAGGCATGCACCAACAAGGTCCCATGTGTCCCCCTTAGCTCCTAGTTTGCTTCCCAATGAGTCCGAAGGTGTGTCATCTCGAGGAATGATCCTCAAATGTATCGATTGAGCTCCTAAAGCTCCCAAAATACCTACAAAGCATGCAAAAGATCCGTGTAGACGTCTATCTTGACAAAATACATGAATTGAGTGCAAACGTCATGAACTAATGCTAAACCATGCATGAATGAGCGGGAAAACTATCTAAATGAGTGTCTAATCTAAGATCATAAATCGTGTTATCAGGTTTTTCAAGTGAGAAGATCTTGGCTGGATTGAAGATTCTCAACGGCTTGATAAGATCTTCAAAAGGCTTAACAAGAAGGTACTGTGAAGATCCTAAACGACCATCAAGAGAGAAGATACGGTGAAGATCCTCAACATCTATCAAGAGAAGATCTAGGGCTTGAGTTGAAGATAAAGATCTTGCAACGGCTACTTCACAACAAAGATCCCGTTCAACCAAGCAGCATATTGTATGGAGAAATAGAAACGTTACAACTGCTATCTTACAATGGCTAAATAAGATCTCCATAGAAGACTATAAATGAAAATGGCAATTGAAGAAGAAAAAAACAAGCTTACACGCAAAAGAATTCAAGTCTTCAAGTGATCATACATCTTCATCGATCCAAAAAGTTTTTCTTCCTTTTTAAGCTTATAATTGTATACTTCCTTAGATTGAAGATAAACAAAAGAGCTCCATTGGCATATCTAGAGAGTGTTATACTCAAGTGTGTTACTCTTTAAAGTAACTAGCCTATTATTGCTAGAACAGAGTTGACTACATCGCAGCATTGAGGCTACATTGAGAGAAGAATGGAAGTTCTTCTAGGTTGTATCTAGGACTCACAAAAAGTAGATAATAGATAGTTAGAATCCTAGGGTCAGAAACCCTAGGCCGAGAGTAGGTTATTATGGCCGAATTTCGTAAACATATTGTCGCGTCGATCTTTTTATAAGCCGCAATCTATCGCTTATATTGTGACTATCAATCTTTTGCATATTTCGAAGTCAAGGCCTTGAAATCCACTTAAAAGCCTTGAGATGTAGTTTTTTCACCTAGCGCACAAATCGACTTCAAGGACTTGAGATTAGTTTCAAAGCCTTGATATACGATATTGCGAAAAGTTCTTATACTCTATTCAACCCCCCCCCCCCCCCCCCTTTTCTAGAGTATTTATATCCTTATTATTCACCTATTCGGTTATTTACTAAGGAGGACCCCAGAACAACCTTCGAGCCTATTCACATATCAATATTCATTGACAAATTAGCGTTTGCAAATTCCATGATGAGACGGGCTCAAACAACATCCAGACGGCCAACAAACGGCCTGCCAGATGGCATATCAAGCCGTTTGGAAGCCGTTTCGAGTAAAAATTATTTAATCCCAGAATTTAATTTTGGAATTTCTTCGAAATACCGTAGGCTCGGACGGGCTTGAGACAACCACAAACGGGCAAGGAGAATGCTTGATAAGCCGTTTCGTCACCCCTTCAAGCCATTTCCCTCCTTGATTTATTTGGCAAGACTTGTAATGCCATAAATTATAACGAACCACCAGGTATGCCTTCTTCCTACCAAAGCATGAACTCAAGCCACTCCCAATAAATCTCAGGTATGAATTTCTTGGTCCAAACTCTAATTTTTCGGTAACTAATAATTTTTCACATCTCCTTAATGAATTAACGTTTTACCAAAAAGCTTTGGGTTATTCCATAGATGATCTTACAAGAATAATCCCTTCTCTATGCATGCATAAACTTCATATGGAAGAAGAAGTCCGACCCTCTAGGGAGGCAGAACGAAGACTTAATCCACCAATGACGGAAGTCGTCAAGAAGTAAATTCTCAAACTTCTCGATATTGGGATAATGTATACCCAATATCAAACAACCAATGGGTTAGCCCTGTACATGTTGCACCAACAAAAAAAGGAGGAATGGAAGTTGTGAAGAACGAAAATTATGAACCAATCACACAAAAAATTTTCACTAGATGAAGGATGTGCATTAATTACCAACGCTTGAATAAGGCATCCAAAAAAGATCATTTTCCACTTCCCTTTATTGACCATTTATGAAAAGGTTGGAAAAACATTCTCATTTTTTTTGGCTTGATGGTTACAGTGGTTTCTTTTAGATTTCTATCCACCGAGTTGATCAGGAGAAGAACATTTTGACATGCCCAAACGGAACGTTTGCATACAGAAGAATGTCTTTTGGTCTATGTAACGCTACTGCTACTTTCCAAAGGTGCATGATGGATGTCTTCTCATATTTGATCAAGGATATTATGGAGAAGTTGCCACCACCTTCCTCTATGAATGGAATGAGGAGTTACCTCGGTCATATTGGTTTTTATCGATACTACTTTAGAAATTTCTCTAAGATAACTAAACCATTGGCTAACCTAATTCTTAATATGTCATTTTTGAGTTCACATATGAATGTCACAAAGCTTCCAAGAAGCTAAAGAAAGCACTTGTAACTACTTCAGTCATGTAGGTGCCAATTTGGAGTCTTCCATTTGAAATCATGTGTGATGCTAGTGCCTACACATTTGGTGCTTTATTGGGGAAAATAAAGGATAGGAAGCTTCATGCCATCTACTATGCCAACAAGACATCATATCCTACACAAGTGAACCATGACACAATTGAATAAAGTGCTTCTCGCTATCGTCTACGCCTTCGACAAATTCAGGTCCTATTTAGTTGGTTCAAAAGCCATCCTCTATAGTGATCATGTTGTTGTCATCTATCTATCTATATGTCTGTCTGTCTGTCTGGCTCTCTGTCTATTTCTCTCTCTCTCTCTCTCTCTCTCTCTCTCTCTCTCTCTCTCTCTCTCTCTCTCTCTCTCTCTCTCTCTCTCTCTCTCTCTCTCTCTCTCTCTCTCTCTCTCTCTCTCTCTCTCCCCCCCTCCCTCCCCCCCTCCCTCTCCCTCCTTATATCGAATAGAACATCTCGTAACAATGCTTGATTTTTGTGTCTATAGGTCAAGAACACACCTTAGGGCATCATCAAAGAATAATCATCAAGAAAATCGAGGAAACAATGTCATTTTTGGACCAAATGGCTTCAAAACTACTTCTCCATGGAAGTCGACCATCTTTCCAAACGGCTTCCACATCGTAGCTTGGCCTTTTCACCCAATTAATTCGTAATAATTGAATTAATTGAGTGCAAAATGCTACAAGCACCACTTTTACCAAACGGCTTCTACCGGGCTAAAATGGCTTCCAAACCGTTTGTGAAATGACATAAAACCTGTCGCAAGGCCGTTTGAATCATAAACTAGCTTTGCACCACCAAAAATTGTTGCATGTAGTATTTTTGGAAACGGCTTCCGAACAACATGGATACGGGCTAGCCAGACGGTTTGTAAGCCGTCTCCCTAACTGTTTTGAGGCAAATCGATCGCTATAAACAGGTTATATGAGGGTTTTGGATCTCTCTCACCTCACTTTTTCTTTCATCTCAAACAAAGCCGATAGGTCCGTCATCTCTCTCCCTCTAAATTTCTCGTTTCTCATCCGATTTTCGTAATCTAGGTATGAAGGCGAACCAATTTCTACAATTTTATCACATTTCATGCTTATGTTATCAAATTTGGTTCGTTTTTGAGGTTTTTTTTAACTTTATGAAAATGATGCCCTAACATGAGACATTTGGATGCAATTTGAGTTCTTGTTGATTGTTCTTCATATGTTTGTTATTAATTAACATTACTTGATCCATTGTTATGATTGTTGAGTTTTATTTTGTGTTATTCCGATTGTTTTTATGCTTTTGGAATTTTTAGCCCTAGGAATGCCTTGTTGAGAACTGGAATATTAGATTTTTGTGCTTCCAGGTTATGTACGTCCAACTATGTTTGATTATCGTTCTTTATTGTGATTGACTGATTAACAAGATGTGGATCGACATTTGTCGATATTCAGTTTGCAGGGAAATTATGGCAAAAAATTTTAGTTTATTTTTCCCACAAGCTTTCCTTGCACTATACTAATTCCTTCAAATTATGTTATGCATAAATGCCTCTACGACGTGCTCCAAACGGTGCTCTCAAGCAATACACCATCATCAGAGAGTACAAACGAATTCATTCTCTCCTTCGGGCTTTATCAATGAGACCGACGTGTTACATTGATATGGAAATGACCGATGCCATCAACGCTTGAGAAGACCTAGAGTGGCTTACAAACCCTTGCGGCTTCTTCATTTACATGACTACGCCATTCGTCAGTTATGTGGAGCCGACACTAGAGTTTCTGCCCTCATTTTACATTGACATCGTGGGTCACACCCCGAACGGCTGAGTCACCTTTAGACTTCTAGAACAGGCTCATGATTTGAACGTGGACAAGTTTGGTTCACGCTTCGATTTTCCTCTTGGTGGTATGTGCGTTGTACCCATGAGGTATATGATTCTATCACCTTCTAGCTGCCTTGTAGGTACACATGTTGTTCGGGGTCCTTCCGGAGTGATAGCATCTCAGATCTACCATCCACTGATCCGGGTGTTTTATTTCCTCCTATCCTCATGCTTTATCCCCAAGCATGACTTGACAGAAGCCATGATTGCCCAATAAGTATTCATTTTGTAATGCTTGTTACATGGTCTTTAGCCTAACATGAATTATTTTCTCTGCCTTAACATTTACATGAAGAAATCCCGTCATGCTAGCACCACTGTTTGTTGTGGCATGTGACAAGACTGATGACCCCCTTGTGACCCTTAAACTACTCAGTGAGTATTCCTTACCACTATCTCTTCTCAAACCAATTTGTTAAACTATGAGGACTCAACTTGCTTTTAAGTATGGGGATTAATAACTGAATTACTATGTTGTATTTGGATTGAATGTTTGTAATATCTGTTTGAAATTTATGTACTTTAATACCCAAACTTCATTTTCTACCTTAATAATACGTGTCAACGATGCTTTAAAATATCGAATTTTTTCTATTGCCTGCATATGATATTTTCGATGGAATTATCGATAATAAAAACATAGCCGAACATCGCCTAAACTTCGGACATGCACTATGTGTACCTTATTTCCTACTTGTGAGTGATCTCCAAATTACTTAGGTTCTTCTAAAACTTGTGATTAAGTCTTTTGCAAAACTGCATGCTCTTTGAAATATATATATATATATATGTATGTGTGTGTCTATCTATACTATATTAAAATAGGGACTTTCCCTAATAAATAGGACAATTCCTATTTTACCCTTATAGTGTATTAATTGACTATTTCTTTTATTTATTTACACAACTGTTATATCTATCTATCTTACACGTATGTCCTGTTGTGTCGACTCTTCAGTATGCCACATTTTTTCCACCGTTTACGCCGCTTGTTCTTAAGGTACTGAAAGACAGTTCTCCATTGACGGCTTCCATGGAGACCTGGTTTCATCTCCCTTTCTCTATCTCTCACCCTGTCTTACCTCCCACTGTACTTTCATAGCTACTTCTTTCGATTTCTTCTTGATATGCTCAGTGTCGTCTTCATCTCTATCCCCGAACAAACACGAATCTTTCGCCCTTTCATCCAGATTTGGTATTGATTTGCCGCTTAACCACCGCCCTAGGGTTCGCATACAACTAGACAACCACCGTCTATTTTATACGGCGATGTTCAAAGGTAAGTTTCAACTCCTTCATTTTATTCGAGGCTAAATTAAGAGTAATGGAGGTTGTAACCGGATGTATCGGAATCAATCGGGACGTTGGGCAGTAGCTTGTTCTTATTCTTTATTCAATCTCTTTTCTATTACTCTCACATTTGTACATCTCCTCTGTATCATCAGGTATCCATAGTCTTTGTACATTATTTATCTTTCTGCAAGTAATCTTTCTTTGGATGGTATAGGAATTTGACTTTGCTTCACCGCCTACCTTCGTTTACCCTGTCTCAATTTTTGGTTTGCTCTCTTTCAGACCTCACGTATCTGGTTGCTCCATGGAATTCAGAGATGGAGATGGAATCGAGTCGCTTCATGGAATTCGGAGATGGAGACGGAACTGGAGAAGCGGGAATTTAGGCTCGATTTTAGGGTATTTTTCAATCATTCTCTTCTTCTTTGCTTTTTTTTTTTTTTTTTTTGTCTTGATTCCCAATTTTATGTTTTTAACTTGCAAGTGTCTGATCGTGTGCCAATCTACCATTTTGCCGATGCAAGCCTCACCATTTCAACGACCATGGCTTCCACTCCCAAAATGACTACTTCTAGGTACTCAATGGAATGCCCATCACCCGATCCCTCTTCTATTCAACTCTAATTTTCATCTAAAACTGAAAAATGCAGGTGCTGGAATAAGCAAAGATATACAAAGAGAGAGAAATGAAATCTACAAACACCTTCCATTTCAAGTTTTAAAAGCCCGACTGATGTAAGAAGAAGAACTTCCGACGGTGGTGGAAGACTACTTATTCAGAGAAAGTCGATGACGCCCTTAAAATGTTGCTGCTTAAGGTTGTAATTTTAGCTTTTTTTATGTTAGTATTTTTCCAGCTTATTTATCTTCTTATTTCTGATATGGGTTTATATGGCATGTTTGGTTGGACCTTCCATTTTCAGTGTTTACTTGCTCTCTTCTTTATACTTCTTTATACTGCTCACCAGAAGTTTTCTAAATTTGGTTAATACTCAATCCTCTTGTACAACCCAATGTTTTGAATTCATTTTGATCATCCGCATTTTAAGTTGGACATAATTGTTGCTTTTGCAAATATGTTGAAGCTGAAGATTGCTAAACTAAGAAAAGAAATGGCTCCAACTCAACTATTGATATGTAGTCATCTCAGGAATGAAATATCTAGCTTTCATTCATCATAGCATGCGAATCGTACTGACCATCAAATGAATGACATATCTGAGGATGGATTTGCATGTCTTATTTATTTGCGCCTGTAATTTATCCACTTTTGTTGTTGTTACTTATCAGTTGATTCTCATGTTGGACTACTGACTGAAAGTGGTGGAACTAAAGATGACCTCAGGCTTCCTTTTGATGAAGCTATTCTTAAGTAGGTATGAATACTTGCTCAGATTAATGCTAAGTTTCCAGTTGTCTTGTGCCTTTTATAGCTTCTTGCTGTTTTTGGCCTTTGCTGATTTTGTAAGCTGTTTGTTGAAGGTTGGACTTGCAGTTATTTGTTGAATTTTCGGCTATTTTCTGAATTTACAAGATTTCCTCTCCTCCAAAACCGTATGGAATGAGCATATCTTGCTTTTCACACTAGAAGTTGTTATTCTCTCCTCCTGGAAAGGAAGACTTACCAAAGGTATCTTTTTTCTCATAATATTTGCTGCTATTTATCTTGACCTATTGACCTCATATTGTTCTTCTGGTGCTTTGTTGCTTTTGCAGATTTCTTGAGCATATATTGTGCTTGCCACTGGAGTCCACCTTGCCTCATGAATATATAGAAAAATTCAACACAAGACTCCATGTATTCTTTTGCTTACATTTGTGATAGTTTAGATGCAATGCTGTATTTTTATCTATTTGCATAATTCAAACCATAGATGATACGTATGCTATTTTATTATATTTTCTGGGATCTCTTCGTTCTCTTGAACAAATTTGTTTCCTTCATCAGCATTCCGTCCCAAGCTTTGTACTTTGTAGTATTGTATCGAGGCTGTCAAAAACCAATGACAATTCCTGTTTGGTATAGTAATTGCAAGATGCTAACAGACTAAACTAGCACTAGGAATCTGATGGACATGTTGCATATCAAATGTCAGTACACTATGTTTATTTGTCGCAATTCCTTGACAGTTAACAGAAGGTATCCACGAAGGTTAATTCAGCCATGATGAGAAAGATGATACTGATAGATATCCACGAAGGTTAGAAACATCGGAAAATGCTTCTGGTATATCATTCCATAGTGGAATGCAACGTTCTGCCTCTGCTATTAGGTAATATATATTATAAAATCTACTCTAATTTTACAAGCTTTTGCAAAATGAAAATGGTTATCTGAAGTTAAAGTTTCCCTAGCTTATCAAAGGGTAAACCAATGCTGCAACCTCATTATTGCAGAGGAGTTGGAGAAAGGTCACTGTTGAGCAACACTGCCTGTTCAAGGTCTTCTAAAACAGGTTGAAGAAATGGAATAAAGGCTTGTAAAATTTAAGAAGAGTTACTCTTGTGAATATTTGGCTTCAGATCTTGTCTCTTGATCGTCTTATATGGTTGATTTGTAGGCATATCTTACTTTCTTCGATTATTACAAAATAAATGGAAGAACATGTATATATGGAAGAACATGTATATGTAGCGAATTATTACAAAATGAACAAATCCCGAGTTGATATACGACATTTAATTTTCGATTTTATCTACGGCGCGCGTGCGAAGCACGCGCGTCCGGACTAGTATATATATATATACAAGGTGTACCACAAAAATTCCGAGATATATTGCAAGAAAATTTTAAATTATCGGAACATATGAAGCTCCGAGACATTTTCAGGACTAGTGGAGAGGACGAAAAGTTCCCGCTAGAAATCTTGTAGAAATCTTGTTGCATACCATGTAAGAGTTTTTTTTGTTGAACGTTGCTATGGTTGATGCCTAAAAGAAGAAGAAATGCGTGCTTAAAGATAGATGTTTGTGCAAGAAGTAAAAAAATCAAGGAAAAGAGTAAATGTAGATCCATGAAAGGTGAATGATTGAAGCAGAAGTGTTGACGCTCCGGATATTGATTTTCTTCTTTTAACTACTCATTTGGCTTACCAACATCACTACTCCTTGTTCCATCTTTCCCATTACACCCTATAAAAGACCTCATAATTTACGTCATCTGTTTGAGTGTGTCTTTGACATGTGGTGGAATTTAAGAACACCTTGAGTATGGTAAGACCTCTGTGTTTTTGTTGAGCTTGAGCGATGAAGCTAAACACATTTCGGTGAGATGAGTCAAACATGTTTATCCTTTGAGAGGTTTGGAAGGTTTGGATTCATCTCTTCTCAATTCCTTAAATGATGATTGATACTATGATGGTTTGGTTTGAATTTTTTTTGCATTTCCTAGGTAAAGCATGCTATTAATTCTTGATTTTCATAAATACGTACTCGAGGATGAATAAGAGCTAAGTATAGGGTGTTTTGATAGCATCAAAACATAAGGGTTTTCTAACCTGTCATTCATGTAGGTTTACACATCTTTTGGAAAATTATATATCGTTATAATGGAGAATGCATTCATATATGTTTTTGGTATCTACTTTTGGTTATTTCACATTCTAGGCACTCAAGGCCTATTTTAAGGCATTTCTGCCTCATTCCCCTAACTATGAATAAGGAGCTCGACCTTTCCTAAATTCAAGCATCACAATTTTGATATCTTATGTGGCTAAGGATCGACTACTAGAGAAGCTGAATAACCACCTTGGATGCAAGCAAAGAACCCACTTACAAGGGAGCATAAAATCATACGAAACAACCAAGTCAAACGAGGCGATTCACCTGCCAAACGACTTGAGGGCCATTTCATGGCTATCTCACCAAGACATTTCTACGTTTTCTATCTCAAGGGCCACAAGCAAATGTTTCTTTTGGTCTTTTCCCGATTCCTAAGGTCTCAAAGGTTTTCATATACTTACCGAACCGTCAAATTGAGGGCTAAACGAGCTGGAAAGCACGGTCTTTGTTTGTCTATGCCAATTATATCACTTTGCATTTGCTACCTATTATTCTATGTTCACAACTTTCCTACAAATTTGATTTTACCCAAACCTTTTTCTCTCTTTAGCTTAGCATATTTGATTATTGTTTCAACCAATACATATGTGATTCGACTAAATTCGATACCCGAATCTACTATATACGATCTCATATCCTTATGGGGGACATAGCTAACTATTTAAGTTAAAACTTCGACGAGCAAGCGTCGGGAGACATGGTTAGAAACCACAACCGCAACCTGATTCCCTAGGTTATCTTCACAAGTGAGGATATATCATCTTACCCCGACACTTGAGGCATGTGTTACGTGTCTCTGCTTGTTGGACAAGATAAGATGCCTAAAGGAGATATGTACATCTCATGAAGATTTTGTAGGGCAATGATATATTTGTATTCATTGTAGTGACTAAGTTTGAGTTGGCCATAAAATGCTTAACAGGTATACACAGAGACAAAGATAAAATGTGTCATCAAATAATTGTAAGAGCATTGTCGTATAATATTCGGAAGGTTTGAATTTTGATAACCTTCTGTTTCCCCCATGCAGCTGACACCATTCAGCTGTGTCCACGCTAAATTGTTTCACTTCAATCTTCAATATATGTGCGTGGTTGTAATATGCAAGTCCTTGGCCAACTCAAAAATAAAGTACTGAATTTAAAAAATTATGAGCTTGCATACAAACTACTAGTTAGATGCCCGTGTCATATACTGGTTTATATTTTTTTGTATCATTTGATAAAAAGAATAAAAATTATAAATATATCCGTGTTTATTTTTTAAAACTTAGAAATTTATACTTGTTCATTAAATTTTACATGTAATAAGTAGATTGTTTCCTAATAAGCTATTGTTGTTTTCACGTTTGTTTACCCAAATTTTTTGATAAAATTTAGGTGATGATGATTATAGTCAATTTTATAATGTTTATAAGACCTTTTTTTATTTTCTTTTATATTAAAATTTGCCAATTTAATGTTTTATTCAAATTTTATATGCATTTACAAAAGGGAAAGAAGGAAAAGAATTAAAATACACGGTACAAAGGAGTCAAGAATTTATATAGGATTCTAAACGAAACCTTTCAGATTATTTGTAGTCATTTTCTAATTATGGCTAAAAAAATCTTGAAATCACACAAACCTAGACAAACAGAAGAGAGAAAAAAGAAAGAAAGAAAGAAAAAGAAAAAAAGGATTAAAACGAAGACATGTTTCACAATTAATAAGTCGTTGTGAATCAAAGCCTTCATTGGCAACAACGTCAATTTGAAGATGTTCAAGTGTTAACCTCGCGTCTCGCAAATAGATACAAGATCCGTTGTTGTGTAGAGGGTTAGGATCGAACACAGGGAAGTCGATGTCTTCCTTTGATAAATTAATGAAGAAACCAAAATAGAGAAATAAAGTAAACTGAGTATGGACATGCAGAATGTATAAGACCCGAGGTCTTAGAGACGTCGTTCCCTTCACGGTGGTTGAGTGTATACAAAGAACTCTAGATTTATGCGTGCTCGGTGGAAATAATTTCAAGATGGGTGGCCTCCTAGAAAGTTTCACCCCCACAAGCACACTTAACTCAAGAGTTTTTAGTCCTTACTCAACCATTGGAATAGAAAAATTCTTGTTAAAATGGGTAGCAATCCAATAAATATCCATTCAAATGATGATGTGGGGTGATAATGTTAAAGGGTGTTACAATAACCTCCACCTAACTCCTAACGCCCACGTCAGGCCAAAGACCGTCCATCGAGCTGAGTGACCGCCTGATAGAGAAAATACACTCGTAACTCATGATTAGCTCTAATACCATATGCAAGACTTGAGGTCTTAGGAACGTCAGTCTCATGCCAACCATGCTCGCACAGAAACTTTCCATGAGATCATCCATCCTAAAATTGCTCTCGCACAACACACTTAACTCTAGAGTTCTTTGTCCTCACTCAACCACTAGCAAAGAAGAATTCTTCTTGACATGGCAAACAACTCAATTCCTTATAGGTTCATAATGAATCCTCATTCAAATGATGTGGATGATATTTTTGTGGGTATTACAAAAACGGTCACAAAAGGAAACCAAAAAACGAAGACATGTAAGGTAAGTCAAACGACATGAGCGAGGTCGACTAGGACAAAACGCAATTAAAGTACTAGAAGAAAACCATGATACAATCAGAGATAAGAGCGGAGCAAAACCCTAAAGCTGGTAGGGTAGGTTGCTCGACCTCGGCCAGGAAATTTTCCCGACTACTTTGTAATATAGTTTGGAAAAAAAACGAGAAGAAAGGAGAAAGATTTGATCTTTATATAGTTAGAAAACAGTATATAGAGAAGAATCAAAGCATGAAGCAAGTATCAATAGATAAATCATTCAAAAAATGTTGATCACCACAACAAAATATAAGAGATCTCGATTGACAATTTCACAATATAGAAACTAAGTCAAAGTTATGTAAAAGACTACTTCGTTGATTGTCACATGTGGCGAGAATCTATTGCTTGTGGTACCTTAATGTTATCATCGTCGATTTTCACATACCCAAGACATTGCAGAATCATCACATCAAACGAATAATGGAGGGAAGCAAATTATACTCTCATCGAAAGTCAACCACCTAGAAGAACATATAGTATATATAATACTACCATAAAATACAGACGTACAATCAATACATAGAATCTATCTAAGATCATAGATCCATGCAAGTCAGACTCACCAGACCCAAGAACAAAGAGGGACTACTCACACATACCGTAAACATAATGTATTAGATTTATTGATGATCGAATAGGTGTTTGTCGAGCAACTTATGAGCCCATCGAGCGACATGTGATCCCATCGAGCTACCTCTAGAAGAAAAAAACAAAATGATAATTGAATGCGGAAGAGGAGATATCTTACCTATGGCTGAAAGGCCTTATTTACATTGTTAGGGGATGCCTAGAAGCCTTAGATCTCCTTAATCTTCTCATCTAATAAGATGAGATCGAATCTATCTAATCCTATCTTCTATTAGGATATGTTCAAAACTAAACATAAAACTACACAGCAAATAGGTCAGCAGGATAACCCAACTAAAATGGAAATAAAATAAGACGTAGGAGCGAGCAAATCGAGTGGGCTGTCGAGTGACATCGATCTTTGGCCAAATTTTATGGGCTTAGCCTAGAATTTCTCCCGAATCTTCCTTGCAACAGTGGGAGATCTTTTCGAGGTTTAGTGCACAAGTGGTAGGGGTTGTCGAGCTACCTTCTACTAATATATGTTCCCTAATGTTCTCCTTTTTCAGACTTTAGTTATTTTTGTCTTGACCTTGACTTTTTTATACCGTAGGGAAGTGCTTAGTATGTATCACGTCATTCAACAACAAATATGTCATTTGTGCTCCATAAGTGCCTAGAGTGCTTGCATTTGCATAAATCAACTCGTAGGTCTCCAAAACACGAATATAAAGGAAATAGACCAATAAGATATGTTATATAGCCCGCCAACAGCTCTTAAAAAGACCTTTTGGATGGGGCCCACTCTGCAACGGCTACTAGTTGTTGCACATTGGTTTTTTTATTTATTTATTAATATTTTAAAAAAAAATGTTTGTTTTAGAAAAATAACTATTTCCTATAAATCTATAAATACTTGAATCTTCTTCCATTTTATCTCCACCATCTTCCTACATTATCTAACCTCTCTATTACTCAATTCTCGATTCTCAAGTATCAAATTCTCAACTCTCAATCTCAAATTCTCATAATTGTCGTCTTTGTCGTATTCATGTCTCGACTCCCATAATGAAAAACCTTAGTGCCAATATTCATTCTCAATTCTTTTCTAGCACCCAAGAAAGTGAAATCCAAATGCCCAAGAAGCCCAAGAATAACAAAATGTCACAACGACAACTACCGGCACCGAAAATACTTACATCTGAGATTTTTACAAATCATTACAAGAAGGGGTGCTGCTGAACGATTATTGCAAGTTTCATGCAACTATTGTATAAAGGTGTACAAGTAGAAGGCGAAGGGAGGCTACGAGACTTTGCAAACGCACATGTAAAATATCAATCCCGAAAACATAGGGATATCACGGGGACAATCACCTTTATCTCACGGGTTTGCATCTTCTTCCTCTCAATATCCTCTATTTATGTATAACCATAATGAAGAAAGTTTAGGATTAGCCGATGTTATATGATCTCGTGCATTTCCATTTTCTCATTGTGAATATGAAGAAGTTCGAGCATGTAACACTAATATCTTCAACTTTCTTTTAAACCAACTTCGCGCAAAATTGTTTCCAAATTAGTTTCCATATATTACCTACAAAAGAAGAAAAAAATTCTTTTGTTTTTGGCATCTTTTCGCATCAACTATCTATTTGTAGTGATATTTGGAATACACAATCGCAAAAATATTTATACATGGGCATTATCTTAAATTTTATTGATAATAGTACTTTTTTGCATAAATATGTTACTGCATTTTTCCATTAAACCAAATACATGATGCACTAAACATTGTAAACATGATGAAAAACGGTTTCGCAAGAATTTAATTTACAAGGTCGAGTTTTTTCATATTCTTTTGATAATGCATTCCTAACACCGCCTCCGTAAACCATTTGGTCGAGGAGGCGGGACATATTTGATGAACGTCTTTTACTCATTGAAGATGTGGATATCATATTTTAAACTTGTGTGTTCAAGAAGGACTTAAGATTTTAGCGATTATGGTAACCCCGTTACCGACGTTATTGATCATATTTGGCACTACTCCAAATTGAGGGGAAAAAATGGAGAACATTATGTTTAGATAATAATGTTTATCCAATTGCATTTTTAAAAGACATTGGTACTCGATGAAACTCTAATTACAAATTAATTGGTGAAACCCTTCGTTACAAAGATCGTTTAGAAGCTTTTTTCGCACAAAACATTCCTTGGTCAATTCTTGATGATGAAAATATTTGGCAAACTTGCATTGATATTTGTAATATTTTATAGATTTTTGTGATGTAACTAAGGCCATGGATTACGTTTACACCCCCAACTTCTTGTAGATTTTTACAGATAACCGTAAACATTTCTGAGGCTTTTCAAAACGGTACAAATTTTTTCAATCCTTATAAATGCTATGAATGACATGAAATCGAAATGGTTAAAATATTACACTGATATTCCCGTTATTTATCTTGTAACCGCCATTTTTTATCGTAACTTTAAGTTTATCGTGTTTCCGATTTGTTAGTTGTTTATTATGATTGTTTCGGTTTAGATGTCATAGTTCGTAACATTATTCAACATGTTCGTATTGAAGTAGAAAAGTTACTTTCTTCATTTCAAACAAGTGATAACTCTTCTTCTACCGCACCAACTCCTCCACCCTCTTCTTCTTCATCTTCTTTTCTTTCAAAAGCACAATAAATTTTAGCCAAAAGGACAAAAATATCAAGATATTCATCCTCAAGCGCGGAATATTAAGATTATATAACAACATGTTTTAGTTTTGATAGTGAAGATTCATTTGATATTTTGGATTGGTGGAAGAAACTAGCACCGAAATATCCAACACTAGTGAAATTGTAAAACAACTCATGGTTGTGCCTGCATCAACGGTTGCCGTGGAGAAATAATTTAACCAGGGAGGGAACATGCTAAATTACAAGAGAACCCAACTGAAGCCCGAAAAGTTGGAGGCGCACGTTTGTATTGAAGATTGGATAAGGGCAGAGAATCAGAAACAACATAATGACCCGGTGTATGACTTAATATCGGATTTCAACATTGGTGACGGCACCACTACTTCCACGTCCGAAGCCAAAAGGTAAGCGGGATAATAAAAACAACTCAGAATTCCAAAAAAAAGGAAAGTAAAGGTAAGAGAACTATGTGGGTTTTGATGCCTCTTTACCGCAAGAGGATACGTAGGCAACCGGGTAACCGGTTCAAGTCCTTTATTTTTTTTCTTTTTCTATTTTAATTACAATACCGAGCCATAAATTTGTTTTTATAATGAACCTATACTAAAATGGCAAACCGGCAGTTTGCAAGTTTTTTTTTTTTGAAAGGTTGGTAGGTAACTCCCGGTTCGATTAGCTTCGCCGATCTACATCCGGGACGGGAATAATTCGTGGCCCATTGCTGGGGGATACCCTCCCAATATCAGTTTTTCCATACATACCGCCAGGAGGATTCGAACTCGAATCTCCAAGCTAACCACTTAAGAAGTATAGCACCACATCCCGCTAGACCAACTGAGTATTGGTGCAGTTTGCAAGTTTGGATACCCACGGTTTAGGTTTAGGTTCAGGTCTGGCCTTAGGTCAAACCTAAACCGCCGGTTTTGGTTTACAGTCCATGTCTACTAATGACTGAAATGCCCTATTTATAGGGTCCAAGAGAAGCTTGAAAACCCTAAATCTTCTTTGATCTTATCTTCTAATAAGATAACATCAAAGCTATCTAATTCTAGCTTCTTACAAGATAAGATCAAACTAAAAAGATAAGACTACATAGAAAATGGGCCAACAGACTAGCTCAACTAAAAGGAAAACAAAATAAAACTTCGGAGTGAGCAGATCGAACATGCCGTCGGCCGACCTCTTGGGCCAAAGTCAAGGGCTTGGTCCAGCACTTACTCTAGGATCTTCCTTACAACAACAGGAGGTCATTCATGGTCCGGTGTAGAAAGTGGGACATGCATGTTAGACGGTCGGTGCTTGTGGAGCACTTATACACGTTTCCGGATTTTCTTCACTTCACTCTTGGACATCAGCCATTTCCGGTTTGACCTTGACTTCTTTGACCATAGGTAATCCCTTAGTTTGTATTAGGATATCCAGTTATTAGATGTTTTATTTGTGCTCCGCAAATACCTAGAATGCTAGCAACTACATAAACCAACTGGTAGATCTCCAAAATACAAATATAAATGAAATATAAAATAAAATATGTTACAAAAGAGATAAAGAATGGAATAAAATGATGATGAAAAAAGTCGCTAATTTGAGTGATAAAATTTGAGTGTTATCACCTAGTCGTACATAATTTGGAGTGTCATTCAACAAGGCTTATGGTAAGACACGATGATAGGAACATATCCATTGATCTTTTAATTGTTATGGACTTTAGAGGTACTCAATTCCTAAAAGGGATGAAGATCATATAGAAATAAACAAAAAATATCAAAGATGGTTGTTATAAAATCTTAAAGGGTTTTGAGTTTTTGTTTTTTAATATATGAAATATGTTTGATTACATTGATTACATCGATAAATGAATAAACTAAATATTTATAATATAATAATTTAATTAATATTAAAATCTTAATAATATATAGGCACAATAATACTTGGCTCATTAATTTATGATTTTTTGATAAATTAGATTGATAAAATTTTTAAAAATTAAATTCTTGATATATGATTTAACTAAAATTTAAATTTAAATATATAACTAGTTTAGGATATATTTGACAAATCATACAGATCAAAATTTTATTACTCATGATAGGTTATCCCATAATTATATAATTAGTTTAGGTCATGAGCTAATAACTAAACTTACCGTTTATAATATACTAGTTTGGTCGCACATGGTATGCACATACGCCGTGACTTTAAAACGTACAATACATCGAAAATAATCGAAGGAAAGAACTATTTCATTGAATTAAATCTGGTAAACTATTGTTAGCCTATGTACAATAAGGTTGTGGAAGGAATCGTTCTTTCATCGATTTGCTCCCGTATAATAGTTGTTTATGTTGCTCTTCAAATGTGTTCCTGCAATAAAGAGAAGGTATTTAAAAAGTTGCTAAAATACATGTTAGTTTAGACTGAAGACAGAGGTTTTGTGGTGTGCCAGAAGTGTAGTTGAAAATGGAATTTTAAGAATACAAAAGCCCATGAACATTGTATTGTTCACTTCATTCATACATAAAATCAAAAGATCAAAATTTTGATTCTCAACATAGCAACTACATAATTCAAGTTCAAAGATCAAAAGTCATAAACAAAAAGCTACTACATATTATATTATTCATTCCATTGATACATTAAAATCCAAATTTTCTATAACATTTTTTAAACACCCATAAGGCAAAGTTTCAAGAGCAGTCTATATTCATCAAAGTTGCAGCCAAAAGACATCACTAAATAATAGGTCTTATTATCCAATGAGTTCATATTTTCCATAGCTGCACTGGATAATGGATTATCCTACATTAATAGAATCACTTGAATGATCTAATTTGCTACTTATATATGCCAGGTTGGAGTGACTTGAGATTCCTAATGATTGCCTTCCTTCAAAACTGTAGTATAGATAGAGTAACTTGACAGTCTTAATGAGTGGATATTGGCAAAGCTTATCTAGCCTCAACAATTCTGGATATTTAAAACTGTAATATCCGGAATTTTTATTCCGTTTAATTTTGAATTAAATCGGACTTCGAGCCATTGACCGTTTCCCATTCTATCTAGTACTTCTTTCTTCACAAATTTTATTATTTTATGTAGAATTTAATTCACATAAAATGATAAAATTCTATCAAGCTCTAATTCTTATAATTATTTATTATTTTATGTAGAATTTAATTCACATAAAATGATAGATTTATATCAAACCCTAGTTATTATAATTCATTCTTATCGATGACTTTAGACGAGATCATGACAAGCTGTGACGAGACCATGACTTAGCTGAGACGAGGCCATGACAAAGCCCGACAAATCTATGACAAATTCGTTCATGGGCCTGACAAGGCCATGACGAGTTTTGAATAATTTTTGACAAACAATTCAACCCATCTTGCTTGCAATTATTTCAGCCATCCTTCTTGCACTTTTCAGCCAACTATTCCTACCTTAATCTCAGCCCAGCTCTTGCTTCAGTCCAGCCAGGAGCAACCCAAGGAATGCACGCCAGAACGGTCAGCTGCCCTCTCTCCCCATCTGCTTGTAGCAGCTGCATAAATGAGATAATTAAGGAGCTGTAACAGCCCTATAGTTACGCCAGAAGAGAAGAAACTGCAACGTCTCTCTTGCCTCCAGATTCACGCAGCTTGTCGTCCACCCTTGCTTCCAGATTCACGCAGCAAGCCACCCTTCTGTTGCCCACGTTCTGCACACATTCCTTCACGCAGCGGCTGTGGTGAGTTTAAATCCTTCGACCCTCTCTTCACCTACTATTCTGTCGTCCCTACCCATCTGAACGAGACCTTCTGCAGTGGTAGTCGAAGGCTGGTTGTGGACGGCCTTCAGCACAGCAGTGAGGACGTTCTGCACACCCCAGTCGACTCCAGGAGCACCTTTACAGCATATGTTTCTGCATACGTTCGGTTGGTCTCTCACTCCCTAGTTGTTCTCTTTCTATTCAGTCCAGTAAGTAAAATCGCTATGATGATAAGCTGGCACAACAGATAGATTAATCATGTATGCATACAAGGATGACTGCACTAGAAAAGACCTTAGGATGTTAGATTTAGGTCGATGTTTAGATGGTACCTTGAAAGATACGAACTAAGGACTTAGGGGTAGTGTAAAGGGTGAGTTATACTGATAAGTGAATTCGAACTAGAGACCTATAGGAGTGTGTTGTGGCTGTAAAGGAATTATTTTAATTGTTTCTTTCAGTTTTGAAGTTGAAGATTACCCACTGTTGTGAATCAATGTTAAAGAGTTTCGTAAAATATCCACCATTGAAATTTTAATAGATAATAGGTAGATATAAGTAGTTTACAGTGGTAAAATTTGAGAAGAAATGAACGGTCGGATTGAGAGTTATACGGTCTCAAAGTGGAAGAGTTGAGCTGATTTTTCCAGCATTGAATTTTGACCAAGTATAGAAACGTTTTAGTGTTATAGCCAACTTTAAAGATTTTTGTAGGATTAACGATTGAACAGTTTTTAGAAATTCTTTCTCCGATGAGTAGATTAAATATCATAGATAATTTAGAAATGTATTTTAGAATTTTTACAAGTTTATTTTAATTTCATATTTGAAGCTGTAGTCGGACCTTAGTGACTTTTCGGGAAATAGAAAATGGGTAGTTTTTATAGTTCTCACCTAAAATCATCCTAGGGAGTAGAATATGATTAGTTAGCCTCAAGTAAGAATTTAAGTACATATTACGGGTTTTTGGAAGTCTCAGGACCAAGGGTAAAATAGTCAATTTACCTTAAATAAACACTGTAATAACTTCTGCACATAGAATCGTACTTCTTAGGAGTTTTAGACTTCTAAGTATCCAAGGAAAAGTGTTGACCCACGTGCCTCCTTTGACAGGCAGCTGAGTTCCTGCAGTTACTGATTGAGTGTTGTTAAGAGAGACGAGATTTGATTCGGTAAGTCCACTGACTTACTTTGCTAGCTTCTTGCATGTGTGTGATGTGTATGAGTGGTGTTTGATAGCTATGATAAATAACGAAACCGGAATAGGCCGAATGTAGTATATTGTATAATTGACCCAAGTGTATGATAACGGGTCGTGACATCATCTGCCTAGCTCTTGCGAGAGTCTAGGAGGTTCCTTGCGACCAACCCAGTCCGGTAGACGGTCACATGCATTAGTACCATTCCGCGTTGGTAAACAGGGACAAGGGCGAGGTTTGGGATTCCCTCGTGTCACAAAATAAGTATCATTGGTAATGACGTATCACTTAATTAAAGATAATAAAAAGGAATGAGTGTTGCATGCTGATTGCGTATGTTGTGTGTTTGTGCTTCTACCTTTATACTTATGCATAGAATGTTAGCTAACGGTTTTATACTGCTTGTTATGCTAAGATTGTGACACGCAAAACTCCTAGCGAACCCACAGTGTATGGGTCGTTTTGTAGCAAGGATAGTATTCCGAGGTCGAACACGAAGACTAAGGTGAAATCAAATCAAGCAAATGATCATAGATAGTGCAAATCTAGTCTAAGAAAAGAGAAAGAAATAAAGAAACGAAAATTATGATATTTTTGGTTGGGTTTTTGGGGTGATCAAGCAAAGATCACAAATCAAGCAAGATAATAAATCAAACTAACAACTCAAGCTAGCAAAATCAACAAGCAACACAAACACAAGATATGTGATCAAAGAGAGAAAAATGGATTCTAGAGGTCAAGATTTCCGGTTATGACATTGGACTCAAGCTTCTAAAGATTCTAAGGACAAAGTTGCGGTGTTGGGAAAGGGTGTTCCTCTAATGAA
Source organism: Fagopyrum homotropicum (assembly GCA_033239125.1). NCBI lineage: Eukaryota > Viridiplantae > Streptophyta > Magnoliopsida > Caryophyllales > Polygonaceae > Fagopyrum > Fagopyrum homotropicum. The sequence goes on from BSWB01000005.1 coordinate 26,452,771, forward strand.
AGCAATTACCGGGTAAGTCTCTTGCTTCACTAATCCCGCATCAAACTCCTATTACCGGGTAGGTCTCAAGGGGTTAAAGTCGGGAATTCTACACAAACCGGACTCTACTTAAGGGGCAAACCTCTCCTTACCGGGTAAGTCTCGGAAAAGACAAGTCTCAAGCAACAATCCTAGCACACTCAATCCAATAGCGGCTTATGAGGCTCACTACTACCTAGAGTTCATCATCTTAGGTATCTAAGATCGGAAATCACCGTGTAGGTCTCTTCCCTCACTTAGTTTGCTAGCATTAGGTCACCCTAAGCTATATTATGCTTAATAAACACTAGGATTTCAACAACCTAACATCCTAACATACAGATTCATCAATTATAGAGCAACAGAGAGAAAAATCAGGTGGATCATAGCAAAAATCGGACGATTTGCCTGAAGAACAGGTTGATTTTTCCTTCTGGGTTAGGTTTATGCATACGAATCATCCTAAACTAACATGTAAGTCCATTCTATCATCACCCAAGCCATAACCATCAATCCATCACTCCAGAATCACAATAAACTAGCCAATAATATGCATTTCAAGATCCAAAATCATCAAACAAGCATACATGGTTTTCATGAATAGATGATGGGAGAAAAGCAAGTAAAAACAAGAAATCTCAGCTGGATATAAGTTTAAGCAAGACTTACAACCCTTCAAAAGAAGTTCCAAAACGTCTCTAACAAAGCTTCTAAAAGTTCTTACACCAAAGACTCTAAAAATCACTCAAATTCCCTAAAAAACTCACTATCACTCTAAGTCTTTGATGTTCTTCTTCTTCCCCAAAATGAGAGAGTTTTTCTTCTCCTCCAAGTCTATCCTCCAATGCAATGAGGTGTTTGAGAGAGAATGTGGGGGGAGGGGTCCCCAACCACAGCCTGCAGGACCACTTATATTCTCCATCAAGAGCAAGGGCCGGACAAAGAGATCATGGGACACGTGGCTCAAGCTGTCAAAAGCCAGAAAATCGACCCAGACAGAAAAATCGTCCGATTTTCCTGAGTGTTGGGTCGATTTTCTTCAACAGAGGCTTGTTATCATCGTCTAGCCATGAGTTGCTCCATTGCTTGCACCAATAAGGGTTCTTGTGTCCTTCATTGCTCCAATTATGTTCCTTCAAAGCCTTGGATGTGTACCACCATGAGGCTTGACCCTCGAATGTATCGATTAATGTCCAAAAGATCCCCGAAATACCTACAAAACCGACAAAAGCTCGTGTAGACGTCTTTTCTAGAAATATGCATGAATTAAGCGTAAACGTCATGAACTAATGCCAAACCGTGCATGAATAACGGGAAAAACTATCTAAATGAATGCCTAAACTAACGTCATAAATCACGTTATCAAAATACCCCATACTTAAGATTTGCTCGTCCCCGAGAAAGACCCAACTATAGACTAAGAGATGACATGATTTATGCATGCAGAAAAACAACAAAATCTTTTTGGAATCGTGCTTCTAACATTGGATCACCTTCATAGTCATGTTTCATGGCAATGGACAATCAATCATGCATCAAATGAATGAACGCATGGAAAGACAATTATACTTAACTAGAAAGCATGCATGAGAGGTGAAAATAAAGAAGTCAAGATGATCATGAGTATATCCAATCTAGATCACTAAGTCTTACACACATGCAATTAGGTCACAAGGACTTAGAAAAGAAGAAGCTAAGAAACGTTGTGATTAGGTGGGAATTTTTAGGTCATGTGATGCTAATCCGGGAAAGGAACTAACTCCACAATTTCGTTTTTGCTCAACTTCCCAACAAGTGTATAATTTTCTCCATCTTTTCTTTGTTTTCTTTTCTTTTTCACTTATTTTTGAGACAATGACATTAGTGTACAAAAGCCGAAACCTTGGTGATTAGCGGGCCTCGGGTTTTTTTTTATTTTTCGAGGTGCTCCACACCGGGCACACATACCAAAGCTCGTTAGGACTATCGGTTTATTTGACTTTGGCAAGGCAAAAACACCCGATTATGTGAATGGTGCCGAGTTACTCGTCATTTAAACCAACGTCCCCAAACCTTTTTTTTTTTCCTACACTTCACAACAAATTCAGCACTTCATTCACATCATTCATTCATCGACAACTTCACCCACGCTTGCTTTTCACACACATCAGCACACTAGCATGCTCCTATTCCCGGATGGGTCAAAAGAGGTCAAATTTTCATCAATTGAGGTGCTCAAACAACATGATCAAGATGAGAAGTAGAGGAAAGTGAATTGCCTTAATCACTCCTAAATGATGTGCACAAACTAGCATGTAATTTCGACTATCAATCCTCAATCCAATCAAGGCAAACATTCATGATCACAATTCACATATGGGATTCAAGATAAGTACTTCAAGTCCACATATGCATACATCAATTCAACACATAAGGCTATCCATAGCCAATTCACAAGACAATTTCATCATAAGGGTCATACCCAAGCTTAGAAGCACTAAAAGTTTTTAAATTTTCTGTTTTTTTTTTGGATTTTTTGAAATATGTATGTACAATGCAAGACATAATGAAACATGTGACTAAAAGAAACTATCCTAGATGCTAATCATGCAAGTGATCATGAAAACCCCACCCCATACTTAGAAACACATTGTCCCCAATGTGCAAACTAAATAAAGAAGTGAAAGAGAGTTCTCACAATGTAAAATTGGTGATGCTTTGGTATTTCGGTTCACATCGAATGATGATGGTGGATGATCGATCAAGGATGGTAGAGAGCTCTTGATGTTCATTGTGGTGTCGGAACCCGCGCTTGGCACCGCAAGCCGTCCAAGTTCCACGTCCTCTCCACCCATGCTTGATTGGAGATCATCACTTTCCTTGACAGAAGGAAAAATCAGACCATCTACCTTGGAAAATCGGCCGATTCCTGTGCAAGATCAGTCCGATTTTCCTAGGTGCTTTCTTCCTCATCCATGTGCTCGGATCTTGTACCTTGAACAGTTCCATGAGGTTTTCACATGACCTCCAACATCTCCTCACACATGACAATCAACAAGATCTAGCACCCAAAAACACAAAAGAAAAACAAAGCACAACAAGAGCAAAATCAAACAAAAACAAGAAAAATAAAAAGGAAAAATATGTACCAACGGGTTGCCTCCCATTAAGCGCTTCTTTAAGGTCATTAGCTTGACCAAATTCAGGAGCGTTTCACTCGAGGTGAAGTGGGGCAATCACTTCCACCGGGGCTTCCGGGATGTACTTCTTCAAACGGTGCCCATTCACCTTAAAGTTACCACAATGATCTCCTCCTATCTCCACCGCTCCATGAGGAAAGATCTTCCTCACAACATAAGGACCCGTCCATCTTGACTTGAGCTTTCCGGGGAATAGCCGCAGCCTTGAGTTGAAGAGAAACACTAAGTCACCCTCACTCAACTCCTTTGGGATGAGACGCTTGTCATGCCAATGCTTGGTCCTCTCCTTGTAGATCCGGGCATTTTCATAAGCATCCAACCGGATCTCCTCAAGAGCATTCATGTCTAGCAACCTCTTTTCACCGGCCTCCTTGAGGTCAAAATTCAGCCACCTTATGGCCCAATATGCTCTATGCTCCATCTCCACCGGAAGGTGGCAAGACTTGCCATAAACTAGCTTGTAGGGAGTGGTGCCAATCGGTGTCTTGAAAGCGGTTCTATAAGCCCACAAAGCATCATCGAGCTTCATAGCCCAATCCTTTCTTGTTCTAGAAACCGTCTTCTCAAGTATCCCTTTTATCTCCCGGTTGGAGATCTCCACTTGGCCACTAGTTTGGGGATGGTAAGGTGTTGCCACCTTATGAGTCACCCCATACTTAGCCAAAAGTGTCCAAAGTTCCTATTAGTGAAGTGCTTTCCTCCATCACTTATGATCACCCTTGGTGTCCCAAACCTAGGAAAGATCACTCGGTTGAAGAACCATACCACAACCTTGGCATCATTTGTGGGAGAAGCGATTGCTTCTACCCATCTCGACACATAGTCCACCGCCAATAGGATGTAGAGGTTTCCACACGAAGAAGGGAATGGTCCCATGAAGTCCACACCCCATACATCAAATATCTCCACCTCTTGTATGTTGTTCAAGGGCATCTCATTCCTCCTTGAGATGTTGCCCATCCTTTGGCAAGCATCACATGCTACCACAAAATTCTACACATTCCTAAACAAGTTAGGCCAATAAAAACCGGATTGCAATACCTTTGCACACGTCTTGTGTGAGCTAGCATGGCCTCCACATGGCAAGGAGTGACAATGGCGGATCACACTCTCCATATCATCCACCGGTATGCATCTCCTAAAGACTCCATCCGGCCCTCTCTTGAACAAAAGCGGTTCACTCCAATAGTAATTCCTCACATCCTTGAAGAACTTTTTCCTTTGGGCATAGGATAAACCGGGTGGGACCTCTTCACACACAAGGTAGTTCACGATATCTGCATACCATGGCTCACTCCCTCTATATACTTGAAGTAAGCACTCCTCCATCACTTGCAATTGTTCGTCCCGGAATGAATCATCAATCGGGATCTTATCTCTCTCAATCCCCAATGGTGGTAGCCTACTAAGATGGTCCGCTACTGAATTTTCGGAACCCTTCTTGTCTCGGATTTCCAAGTCAAATTCTTGGAGGAGAAGGATCCACCGAATGAGGCGAGGCTTGGCATCTTTCTTTGTGAGGAGGTAACGGATCACAGCATGATCCGTGTACACAATGACCTTTGCTCCAACAAGATATGACCGGAACTTCTAAAAGGCATACACCACCGCTAGCAACTCCTTCTCGGTTGTGGCATAGTTAAGTTGGGCATCATCTAGCGTCTTGCTAGCATAATAGATGGCATGTGTACGCCCATCTTTCTTTTGTCCTAAAACAGCCCCAACGGCCACATCACTTGCATCACACATCACTTCAAATGGTAAGCTCCAATCCAGAGGTTGCATGATGGGGGCGGTGATCAAACAATCCTTCAACCTACAAAAAGCCTCAAGGCAATCCTTGGAGAAAACAAACTCAACATCTTTCATTAGTAGGTTAGTAAAAGGCTTAGAAATCTTAGAGAAATCTTTAATGAATCTCCAGTAAAAGCCGGCATGCCCTAGAAAACTCCTTACCCTCTTCACCGAGGTAGTGGTGGCAACTTCTCTATCGTCTCTATCTTAGCCCTATCAACCTCAATGCCACGGTTGGACACCAAGTGTCCCAACACAATGCCTTCACTTACCATGAAGTGGCATTTCTCCCAATTCAAGACAAGATTTGTCTCCTCACATCTCTTAAGCACCAAAGACAAGTTAGCTAAACAATCATCAAATGAAGATCCATAAACAGAGAAATCATCCATAAACACTTCCATGATGTTTTCAATATATTCAGAAAAGATAGCCATCATACACCTTTGAAAGGTGGGGGGTGCATTACACAACCCAAATGGCATTCTCCTATATGCAAATGTTCCCCAAGGACATGTGAATGTAGTTTTCTCTTGGTCATCGGGGTGGATAGGGATGTGGAAGAATCCACTATAGCCATCTAAGTAACAAAAATGGGAATGTTGAGCTAATCTTTCTAACATTTGGTCAATGCAAGGGAGAGGGAAGTGATCTTTCCTAGAGGCCACATTTAGTTTCCTATAGTCTATACACATCCTCCATCCGGTAACCGTTCTAGTTGGGATTAGTTCATTATTCTCATTAGCTACTACGGTCATACCAGCCTTCTTAGGAACCACATGTACGGGACTAACCCATTTACTATCCGAAATCGGGTAGATGATTCCCACATCTAGCAACTTAATGATCTCTTTCTTGACTACCTCTTTCATTATAGGATTCAATCTTCTTTGATGTTCAATAGAGTGTTTATGGTCATCTTCCATCAATATCTTATGCATGCACAAAGAGGGCTTAATGCCAACAAGGTCATCAATGGTGTATCCTATTGCCTTTCTATATAGTTTCAATTCAGTCAACAATCTATTAAGCTCATCATCATTCAAGGATGCATTCACAATCACCGGATAAGTATAATTTGAACCAAGGAAAACATACTTTAAATGAGAAGGAAGAGGTTTTAGATTAAGTTTAGGAGGACCTTTATCGGTTGGAGATGATCCATACAATGTAGGTTGAGATGATTCCAAAGCCATGGAAGCCTCACCTAAGTCCCTCGATGATTGCTCACAAACACTTGGATGATGCTCAAAAGACTCAGGAAAATCGACCCTCTGTGAAGAAAATCGGACGATATGGGGGTCGATTTCAACTACGGCATTTGCAAAATCGGATGAAAATTCAGGATTTATGCAAAAATCGGCCGATTTTTGCCCCTCTGGTCCGATTTTTCTACAGGTATTTGTCCCTTCCTCTAGTACTTCGAATCCAACACTTGGTAGCTCATCCAATGCATTCAAGGCCTTGATCACTTCATTGCTACTCTCCACAACTTCTTCCTCCATCAAACTCGAGCTAAGAACCTTCTCAAGTGGATCCTTGAGCAAGATTGAGCTCACAACTTCTCTAGACTCCTCTTCCTCAACAATGTTGAAGACATCTTCACCTAGGGCTAGCCCCTTCACCATTGTGGACAAATTAAACTTGATGTTCTCCTCTCCAATGTTGAATGAGAGGGTTGCATTTTTGCAATCCATCAAACATCCGGAAGTAGCTAGGAAAGGTCTCCCCAAGAGGATAGGAACCGGATAGTCCACCGGGATGTCCAAAACAATGAAGTCTATGGGCACATAGAACTTCCCAAGTTGAACCGGTATGTCTTCTAGGATCCCCACGGGGTGAGTAATGGATCGGTCCTCCATGTAAAGGGTCATTTTGACCGGCTTCGGTTCTCCTAGCCTAACCTTTTTGGAAAGTGCAAGCGGGATTATGCCTACACTAGCACCAAGGTCATAAAGGGCTTCATACTTCACTTCTCCCACTCCGATTGGCACACAAAAAGATCCCGGATCTCTCAGCTTAGGAGGCATTTCCTCCTTCATAGTTTGAATCAATTCCGAGGACATCTTTGTCATCCTCACTTCCCCATACTCCTCCAACTTCCTTTTGTTAGAGAGTATTTCCTTCAAGAATTTGCCATATGCCGGCATACCTAGAATAGCATCCATGAACGGATGTTAATATGCAATTTAGACATAAGTTTAAGGAATTTACCGAAGTGTTTGTCCAAACGAGCTCTTGCTCGTGATTGTGGGAATGGTAGTGGTGGCTTGTATGGAGGTGGTGCCACATATGATGACTCATCATCCTTGCTCTTTCCTCCATCTTCTTGCAATGGCTCTTCTTCTATCACCACTTGCTTCCCCTTGTCATTTCCCTTAGGTAAGGGATCCTTCATGCTCAGCTCACTCCTTGTTGTAATAGCCAACACTTGGCTTCTTGGGTTATCTTCGGTTCTTCCGGGAAGCTTTCCCGGATCTCTATGAGCTTTACCCGCCTTTTGGAACACTTGTGCTTCCAACACCTTTTGAGCTTTAGAAATCGAAGTCACCGTGCTCTCAAGACCACTCAACCTTCCAAGCAATTGCTCAAACATCATCTCGGTTCTATCCTTTGGAGGTTGAGTAAATCCGGGTGGAGGCTCTTGTGAAGCTTTAGGCGGTGGAGCTGCGCTTGTGGAAGCGGGAGGGTTCAAGGCTCCATCCGGGTTAGAATAGGAAAACCCGGGATGGTTATGGTTAGGCCGGTAATTGTTAAATTGCCGGTTGTTGTTGAAGTTTCTTGGGCCTTGATAGTTGTTGTAATTGCCCCTTCCCATGTAGTTCACATCTTCCTCCTTGGAAGACAAGTTTGCTTGCACTTGCACTTGAGGGTTTGCTTGACTCTTCAAAGTTGTAGCACACAACTCCCTCAAAGACTTAAGCTCATTGTTGATTGCATCAAGCTTGAAATTACTCATGGTGACTTCACTCACCTCATATGCTCCCGCTTTCCTCCCATCACTCTTCCTATGGGAGTACTTCTCAATCACCAAAGGTTGTTTTTGTACAAATTCTCAAGCTTCATCCACATTCTTTTCCATGAAAGTCCTACCGGAAAGAGATTGAAGCTTGAATTGGCTATCTTCATCAAGTCTCTTGAAGTAGATCTCCAAAAGCTCTATTTTCGGTATACCATGGTGGGGACAATCTAGGAGAAGGTCTTTGAACCTCTCCCAAGACTTGAATAAGCTTTCTCTATCCTTCATCACGAAGGCATTGATCTTCCCTCTTAACTCGGTAGTCTTGGAAGGTGGGAAGAAGTTTGTCAAAAACTCGGTTGTCATCTCCTCTCAAGTACTCACTCGCCCTTGTGGAATAGATTGATACCAAGCTAAGGCTTTATCCTTAAGTGAGAAGGAGAAAGCCCTAAGCTTATGGTTGTTACTCTCCAATCTAGGCGGTCTAAGAGTCTCCATCAAGATCTCATAGTTCATCAAGTGTTGATGGGGAGACTCTCCTTCCATCCCTCAAAATTGATTATGCCGGATCATTTGTAGAACTTGAGGGCGGAGCTCGTAATCATGGGCTGCAGGATCTTCTAAGTTCACACCCGGACGGTGTGCTCTTTGTGCCGGATCCATATGTTGCCCTAACGTTTGTGGCTCTTCAATAGAAATGGGCACAACCCAAATATTAACCGCCGCCGGCTGCGGTTGTGGTGGAGGTGGAGGTTGTTGACAATTAAGCTCTCTTTGCACAAGAGCTTGCCTAATCTCTTCAATCTCCCTCCTAGTTGCTTCTTGCCTCTCATTGGCAAGTCTCCTTTCATTCTCCAAGAGCTCATCTCTTAACATAATTTGCTCTAAATCCTCATCCAATTCAGCTTGGAGATCTCTCCCCGCCATCTCTTTTCCTTTTCTAATGCTCTTGGATCTAGATCTAAGGGTTTTCTCCGGTTCGGGATCGAATGGAGCTAAATCCTTGCCACGAGATCTTCGCATACACCTAAAGAGTGAGAGATGTCCTGAAAATGCAAAGACACAAACCAAACAAGATCAAAAGCAACAAGAAAGCTCTACACTATAAACAATCACAAAAATGACTCAATCTAGACCTAGTCCCCGGCAACGGCACCAAAAACTTGTTACGCTAAGATTGTGACACGCAAAAGTCTTACAATTTATAACTCGATATAATTTTCTAAATCCTAGCGAACCCACAGTGTATGAGTCGTTTTGTAGCAAGGGTAGTATTCCGAGGTCGAACACGAAGACTAAGGTGAAATCAATTCAAACAAGTGATTATAGATAGTGCGAATCTAGTCTAAGAAAAGAGAAAGAAATAAAGAAATGAAAATCATGATATTTTTGGTTGGGTTTTTGGGGTGATAAAGAAAAGATCACAAATCAAGCAAGATAATAAATCAAACTAACAACTCAAGCTAGCAAAATAAACAAGCAACACAAACACAAGATATGTGATCAAAGAGAGAAAAGTGGATTCTAGAGGTCAAGATTTCCGGTTATGGCATTGGACTCAAGCTTCTAAAGATTCTAAGGACAAAGCTGCGGTGTTGGGAAAGGGTGTTTCTCTAATGGAAGCAATTACCGGGTAGCTCTCTTGCTTCACTAATCCTGCATCAAACTCCTATTACCGGGTAGGTCTCAAGGGGTTAAAGTCGGGAATTCTACACAAACTGGACTCTACTTAAGGGGCAAACCTCTCCTTACCGGGTAAGTCTCGGATAAGGCAAGTCTCAAGCAACAATCCTAGCACACTCAATCCAATAGCGGCTTATGAGGCTCACTACTACCTAGAGTTCCTCATCTTAGGTATCTAAGATCGGAAATCACCGGGTATGTCTCTTCCCTCACTTAGTTTGCTAGCATTAGGTCACCCTAAGCTATATTATGGTTAATAAACACTAGGATTTCAACAACCTAACATCCTAACATACATATTCATCAATTATAGAGCAACAGAGAGAAAAATCGGGTGGATCATAGCAAAAATCGGACAATTTGCCTGAAGAACAGGTCGATTTTTCCTTCTGGGTTAGGTTTTATGCATACGAATCATCCTAAACTAACATGTAAGTCCATTCTATCATCACCCAAGCCATAACCATCAATCCATCACTCCAGAATCACAATAAACTAGCCAATAACATGCATTTCAAGATCCAAAATCATCAAACAAGCATACATGGTTTTCATGAATAGATGATGGGAGAAAAGCAAGTAAAAACAAGAAATCTCAGCTGGATATAAGTTTAAGCAAGACTTGCAACCCTTCAAAAGAAGTTCCAAAACGTCTCTAACAAAGCTTCTAAAAGTTCTTACACCACACACTCTAAAAATCACTCAAAATCCCTCAAAAACTCACTATCACTCTAAGTCTTTGATGTTCTTCTTCTTCCCCAAATTGAGAGAGTTTTTCTTCTCCTCCAAGTCTATCCTCCAATGCAATGAGGTGTGTGTGAGAGAATGTGGGGGGGTCCCCAGCCACAACTTGCGGGACCACTTATATTCTCCATCAAGAGCAAGGGCCGGACAAAGAGATCGTGGGACACGTTGCTCAAGCTGTCAAAAGCCAGAAAATCGACCCAGACAGAAAAATCGTCCGATTTTCTTGAGTGTTGGGTCGATTTTCTTCAACAAAGACTTGTTATGATCGTCTAGCCTTGAGTTGCTCCATTGCTTGCACCAATAAGGGTCCTTGTGTCCTTCGTTGCTCCAATTATGTTCCTTCAAAGCCTTGGATGTGTACCACCATGAGGCTTGACCCTCGAATGTATCGATTAATGTCCAAAACATCCCCGAAATACCTACAAAACCGACAAAAGCTCGTGTAGACGTCTTTTCTAGAAATATGCATGAATTAAGCGTAAACGTCATGAACTAATGCCAAACCGTGCATGAATAACGGGAAAAACTATCTAAATGAATGCCTAAACTAACGTCATAAATCACGTTATCACCGCTTGTAGATGCCTTGCAGGTTAGGGAGGCGATCGAGTGATCCGGCGGTAGTGGGCAGCCGGTGTTCCGTGCATTGTAGGACGGGAAATTTATATTTTATTTTATGACTATTGAGACTGATGTTGGTATTTTTGGTTTTGAGACTTGGCTGTATTGATTTTCGGATTTGGATTCTTATTTCGCTCATGTTATAAAACTATATGTTTTGCCTTTTTATTTGTGCCGTGTTGTAAGATCCGATGAAGTTGTTGCCACGCTAAGGGCCGAGACCCATTGTGAGGTCCCAACTCGTAGTATTTCGAGTCCTCTAGGATTCGGGGTGTTACAATATGGTATCAGAGCCCTAGGTTGGCAACAACGGCACTCGCCATCTTCAAAAAGGCCGAATAAACAAATAAACGGAAACCGCAAGGGTTCCGAACTTTTAAAATGAATATTTGTTATCCAAACCATGAGCATAAACGGGTTGGGATAAAATGCACGGACCGCCACTACCTCCGCTAAACTCGATAGCATACTTTATTGGACTTCTGTTATAGCTTGTAATTTTAGTAACATTGTGACCTTTAGAAGTGACCTAAAGTAATAAGATAGTTATGTCCTTACTAGGAACTAAAGTAGTCTTATATTGATCACGTTATTACTAGATGGCACGTACGAGAGCGACAACTTACGTTGGACGAGGAAAGAGCCGACCTCCCCTTCCTCCTGGAGCTCCAAGACAGGGACGTGTGGGCAGGCCTCAGAGGGGCCGAGGTCGAGGACGTGTCCCTGTTGTAGATCCGCCAGCTGTAGATGTACCTGCTGAGGAGGTGGCCGAGAGTATTGTTCCAGATGTTAGGGATGAGACTGCTACTAGGTCCAGAGAACGGAGTGCAAGGCCTACTGATTCTGGCCGCGTATCGATTGGAGCATCGGAGTATCGAGCTTATGTCAAGCAGGTGCAAGAGGCATACAGGACCGGAGCACCACCTCCAGTACCACCAGTGCCAGCTAGGTCAGCAAAGGTCTCTCAGAGGGTGACTCAAGTGGTAGTCCCACCGGTGGTAGCTGCACCAGTGAGGGTTGTGTTAGCATGAAAAATTGTGATATTTTAGGCACGTTTTCTAAACGTATTTGATTCATATTGATAGTCTTTGATTGAACTTTGTGCATATGTGAGCTAGTATTACCTATATTGTCGATATGGATGTCTACACTAGTTCTATGTTGATTATAGGTGATTTGGAGCTATTTCCGAACGGAATCGAGCAAAGGAGAGTTGATTTGATATGTCCATAGATTGAGGACATTCTTTGGAAGCAAATTGAAGTTTAGCTTGAGGAATGCACGAGGCTAGGGAAGAATCACGTTCTTGCCCTAAACCATGCTCTGAAATACGGCCGTACTACAAACCACGTTTAGTTCCACGGCCGTGGAACCCTGCAAGGGAAGCGTGATGCATTCCAGTAACTATTACGGTCGTGGAATATATGGTACAAACCGTGACCTAATCCACGCCCTAAATTACGGTCGTGGAAACTTCCACGACCGTGATCTTGGTGAATCTTTTCGCCACACTTTGAAGCCACGATCTTTTGAAGATTGGGCCGGACAGATATTTTATCTTTCCCTATAAAAAGACGGACGAAGCAAGATTCCGGCACCTTGGCTTAGGAGGGAATTTTGGCATCGACGCTTAGGATCGTTCATCTCCGCTTAGAGAATTTCAACGCCGTTTGGCCTTCGCTTGGAAGCATTGATCATCTCATTGGAGATTGAAGTTCGCATCTGGGAATTGCCCTAATCTCACACTTTTGGTGGAGATTGCTGTTGAGATCTCCGGATTGGCGGAAGATCGAAGCTTTTGGAAGATTTTGCAAGAAGATCTCTCTTCTTGTTTAGGTTTGATTTGGAAAACGGATTGACATCCCGTTTTCCCTTCTTTCCTAAGGTTGTGATTGTTTGTTTTATTCTGAATCCTTTGACAATACTTGTTCTCATTGTGACTTTGAGATTGGTTTGAAGATTATTGAAAGTTCTTGAAAGTTTTCATCTTTTTATCTTTTAATTCTTGAATTGATATCAACATGACTATTATTAGATAAAAACCCTTAACAGTTCTAAGGTGAAGGGTTGATAGTTGTGGCTTAGATGATGATAGATCGATCGCAAACAGATTAGACCCTGAGAGTTAGAGAGAATCGCCGACAACCCTAAATTACGGCCTGTTCTTGAGTCCACGGCCGTGGAACCTCAAGAACTAACCGTGATTTCCCTTAAGTCCACGAACTTGCTTTTACTTTAATCCAAAGTTAAAGATTTGCTTTAACTTAGTTTAGACTTGTCTTTTCTAGGTGGTAGTGAAGCCTCAATAACCTCTACCTCGATTGTGAATGTCACAACCTCAATCGGTTTAGTTAGTCTTGATCCTTGGGTTACAAGTTTGGGTATTTGAAATAAATTCTCATCTTTAGAATCTTTCTATATTGAGCCTCAACAACCTGTATAGAGAGTGCCTTGTAGGTGAGTTACATAAGGTTTTTGGAACTTCACCGTACGATTACCTTACATTAGTATACCTTTAGGATTGTTGTTTTCTCAACTCTGTCTTTATATCATTAAGTATATCTTGAATCGATTGCCACAGCTGGATACTTGGATCTTTAGGATTGTTGTTTTCCCAATATTTGCAAAACTCTCATATTTACTCGCTTGATAATCTGCAATCGAATTTGATCCCACCCAAATCCCTGTGTTCGATACTCTGGAATTCTTGCTTAGCTACGTCGATCCGTACACTGCGGGTTCGCTGCTTGATTCTAGTTTTATAAATTTAAAGCTTATTTGCACACACCTTTAGGGGCGAACAAGTTTTTGGCGCCGTTGCCGGGGATTTGGTTTCGGCCGAATTCGGTAGCCGGTTGTCAAGCTTGGGAGCTTGCTCTCGTTATTTGATATTACTTTGAGTGCATGCGCAGGTCTAGGAACACCGAAGATCTCTTACCTCTTGATCAAGAGCTAGAGAAAACCTTGAGGCAAAAGCGCAAGGAAAAGAAGATGGCCGAAGAACACGAACGTGATCTTCAAACGGAGTTGGCAGAGAAGGAAGCTCAACTCCAATGGAACGAGAACCTCCGCCGGGATGAAATGGATCGTCATCAATCTGAAGTTAGCAAACTGCAGGATGCGATGTTCCAAATGAGGATGGAGTTAAGCGACCTTAAGAATAAAGGAAGCAAGAAATCCTCAAGGAGGGGATCAAGAACTAGAAGAAGAAGTCACTCGTCCTTTGACGATAGTGACTCTTCCATGCCACCGTTAGAGGAGATTGATCCCATGATCAATATGAATCCTTTGCATCCACAAGGAGCTGCTAATCGCCGCATTCCACCTAGGAATGTGAGGGTCGAACGTGTGGATAATGAGCCAAGAACTCTTGGCCAGCGGATGGATCCAACACAACAACCACGCCGCTTGGGCGTGAATTTTGATGCTGAAGATGTGCAAGGGTTTAGCTTTAACCCTCAAGTTATTACTCTTGTTCGCCAAAACCAATTTGGCGGTACAAGCGCTGAATTTCCACACCAACACTTGCAAAACTTTGAGTGTATGATGGAGACGATGAGACCGAAGAATGCTACCACCAACAGCTACAAGCTCAAGCCTTTCTTCTTCTCCTTGAAGGGGAAAGCGTTATCTTGGTATCAAGCTCTTCCTAGTGGGAAACTAGATACGTGGGAAGACCTTTCCGCGGAGTTCCTCACTAAATTCTTTCCGCCTTCCAAAACGGCGGAACTTAGAGGTAAGATTAATGCTTTTTCCATGAGACCTAACGAAAGTTTGTTTCAATCTTGGGAAAGGTTTCAGGATTTGCTCTTGGATTGCCCTCATCATGGCATATCCAAGCTTGCCCTGCTAGAGATTTACTACAAGGGGCTGGATGCGGGAACGCAATTCAACCTCCAATCCCTCTCATGTGGAACGTTCATGGACATGAGAGAAGATGACGCTTGAGACTTCATCGAGAAGCAAGCAAGAGTCATAGAGAAGTATTCCCACCGGAAAGTGGAGGGAAATCGTGTGGAGCAAGGAGTAAAGCTCACACATGAAGCTCAAAATCAGATTTTCTCCCTCAACAATAAGATCAAGGAGTTGAAGGAGGCTATCAAGACCAACTTCCCAAAGCAACAAGAGAAGGATGTTGGCTATTTGGGCAACAACAATGGCGGTGATAACACCAACCGCAACAACAACAACAACAACAACAATAACCGGAACAACAACCGGAATAACAATTGGAATGGAAACAACAACAACCGGAACAACAATTGGAACAACAATAAGGGTTCAAACAACAACAATTGGCGCTCCAATCAACAAAATTCCGGTAACTCTTATCCTTCCAATTCTAATTCACTAACTCCACCTTCCTCTTCCCCTACTCCTTTGAAAAGCCAGGGGCAATCATCTAATGGAGGAAACAATGCGGGAAAGGAGAAGCCCGATCCCATGTTGGAAACAATTTTGGGAAAGCTTCAAGGGTTGGAGAACCGCCTCATCAAGGTTGATGATCAAGTTTCTAAGGTTGACAAAGCTCAAAAAGTTTTGGAAAACCAAATGTTCAACCACGCGGAGGAAGTTCCTAGAAATCAAGGGAAAGTTCCAGGAAAGACGGAGGACAACCCTAAGGGAAGGGTGATGGCGATTACAACTAGGAGCGGAGTGACTACTACCGATCCGCAGCCTACGTTCGTTGAAGTCCCCGTAGGGAAGGAAAAAGAAAAGGGGAAGGAGAAGGAAGATGTCTATGTTCCTCCTCCAGCTTACAAACCTCCCCTACCATTTCCTCAATCTAGAGCGCGAGCGCGCCTAGACAAACAATTCGGTAAGTTCATAGAACTCATGAGTAAGCTGCATATTAATATACCCTTCATTGATGCTATTGTAGGTATGCCGGCTTATGGTAAGTTCTTGAAGGAGCTCCTCTCCAACAAGAGGAAGCTAGAAGATTTTGGTGAGGTCAAGATGAGTTCGGATTCTTCGGATCTCATCAAGACCATGAAAGAGAAAATGCCCCCAAAGTTGAAGGATCCGGGGTCATTTTGCATTCCCATTGGAGTGGGAGATGTCACATATGACGCTTTATGTGACTTAGGAGCAAGTGTGAGCATCATACCACTTGCATTGTGCAGGAAGATCAGTTTAGACGACCCTAAACCGGTGAAGATGACGTTGTACATGGCGGATCGATCCATCACTCGCCCCGTCGGTATTGTAGAAGACGTCCCGGTCAAGCTAGGTAAATTCTTTGTTCCCATTGATTTTGTCGTGCTTGACATTCCTGCAGATAGTCCGGTCCCGATCATACTCGGAAGACCGTTTCTTGCAACTTCCGGCTGCATGGTCGATTGCAAGAATGGTAGACTCGCTTTTGATATTGGAGAAGAGAAAGTAGAATTCGTTCTTTCCACTCTAGTGAAGGAGCCGATCTTCGACGAGGATATTTACGATGTCCAAGATGAAGAGGGTTTATCTAGGGAAGAGGTAAGTGCGATTCTCTTTAACGATCCTTTACAAAAAGTCATTACCATGAGTCTAACAGATGTAGGGGAAGAAGGAGAGTGCAAAGAGGAAATTGAAGCCTTAGAAGCACAAGAAGAGATGCATGAAGTGGAGTTTGAGAAACTCCACGATGGGGATGAGAATGTTAGAATCCACGGTCATACCCTGTATTCCACGACCGTGGATTTCACAACCAAAATCGACCTCCATTCCAGGGGATTACACGGCCGTGGAACATATGGAGAGCCCGTAATTCTGACCGTGGAAGAGGGTGATCGGCATACTTCTTCAACTTCTTTTGATTCTTCTCCAACTCACTCAACACCCTTAGAAACTTCTAAGGAAACGTCGGATGCTCCTCAAGGATCATTGGAAGCTCCGAAAGTGATGGAACTCAAACCGCTTCCTACTCATCTAAGGTACGCTTTTTTTGGATCTAATTCTACCTTTCCGGTTATTGTTAGCTCCGAACTAAGCATAGATGAACACGAGCAGCTCATGATTGTCCTTAGGAAACATAGAAAAGACATAGGCTATACTATTGAGGACTTAGTAGGAATTAAACCCTCCCTATGTATGCATAAGATACTAATCGAGGAGGACTTTAGAACTTCAAGACAACCTCAAAGGCGGTTGAATCCGACCATGAAGGAGGTTGTCAAGAAGGAAATTCTTAAACTTCTTGATGCAGGTATCATCTATCCTATCTCCGATAGCAAGTGGGTGAGTCCAGTTCAAGTAGTTCCGAAGAAGGGAGGAATGACGGTCATCACCAACAAGAACAACGAACTCATTCCTACCCGAACCGTGACTGGATGGCGAATGTGCATAGACTACCGCAAGCTCAACAACGCAACGCGGAAGGATCACTTTCCATTGCCATTCATCGATCAAATGCTTGAAAGGTTAGCACAACATTCACATTTTTGCTACCTTGACGGTTATAGTGGTTTCTTTCAGATTCCGATACATCCGGATGATCAAGAGAAGACCACATTCACATGCCCTTGGGGTACGTTCGCCTATAGAAGAATGCCGTTCGGGCTTTGCAACGCCCCAGCCACCTTTCAACGGTGCATGATGGCCATCTTCTCCGAATACGTAGAGGAAATCATGGAAGTCTTCATGGACGACTTCTCCGTATACGGTTCCTCTTTTAACGATTGCCTTTCTAACCTTTCTCTTGTTTTACAAAGATGTGAAGACACTAACCTAGTTCTTAATTGGGAGAAGTGTCAATTCATGGTTAAGGAAGGAATCGTATTAGGTCACTTAGTCTCTAGTAGAGGGATAGAGGTAGACAAGGCTAAGATAGAGACCATAGAGAAACTTCCTCCCCCAATTTCGGTGAAAGGGATAAGAAGTTTCCTAGGACATGCTGGATTTTATAGACGTTTCATTAAGGACTTTTCTATGATATCAAAACCTCTCACTAATCTATTGATGAAGGATGCGGTTTTTGAGTTTTCGCAGGAATGTTTGGATGCGTTTAACACCATTCGGCAAGCTCTAATTTCAGCACCTATTATCCAACCTCCGGATTGGACTCTCCCCTTCGAGATTATGTGCGATGCTAGTGACGTAGCAATTGGAGCTGTTCTTGGACAACGAAAGGAAGGGCGAACCCATGCCATATACTATGCTAGCAAGACGCTAGACGAAGCGCAGCTCAACTACGCCACCACCGAGAAAGAATTTCTAGCCATTGTCTACGCTATTGACAAGTTTCGCTCTTATCTTGTAGGTGCAAAGGTGATTGTCTACACGGATCATGCTGCGATCCGGTACCTCCTTGCGAAGAAAGATGCGAAGCTAAGGCTGATTAGATGGATTCTTCTCCTACAAGAATTCGATCTTGAGATCCGCGACAAGAAAGGTTCAGAAAATTCTGTTGCGGATCATTTGAGTCGCCTAACACATCTAAGAGACGACCATCTACCCATTGATGACTCCTTTCCGGACGAACACCTACACATCATAGAGGAGTGCATCAACGTGATCTCCAAAGGTAACGAACCGTGATTTGCTGCTTTTGTTAACTATTTGGTTTGCCAGGCGATACCGCCCGGACTATCCTACGCACAAAGGAAGAAGTTCTTTAAGGACGTCCGGGAATACTATTGGAACGAGCCTCTCCTCTTTAAGAGAGGTCCGGATGGCATCATCCGGCGATGTGTGCCGGAAGATGAGATGCAAAGTGTCATCCGCCATTGTCATTCACTACCTTGTGGAGGACACGCTAGTTCGAACAAGACTAGCGCAAAGGTATTGCAATTTGGATTCTATTGGCCTACTTTATTTAGAGATGTGCAATCCTTTGTTTCTTGCTGCGATGCTTGTCAAAGAACAGGAAATATTTCTAGAAGGAATGAGATGCCCCTCAACAACATCCAAGAGGTCGAGATTTTCGACGTTTGGGGAGTTGATTTCATGGGACCATTCCCATCTTCTTGTGGAAACCAATACATACTATTGGCGGTAGACTACGTTTCTAGATGGGTGGAAGCAATTGCCTCTCCCACAAATGATGCCATGGTGGTGGTTAAGTTCTTCAACAAGACCATCTTTCCGCGATTTGGAACACCAAGGACGATGATTAGTGATGGAGGTTCTCACTTCATAGCCCGTCGCTTTGAAGCTCTTCTAGCTAAGTATGGGGTTACTCACAAGATCGCTACCCCTTATCATCCACAAACTAGTGGACAAGTTGAGATCTCAAATAGGGAGATCAAAGGAATTCTAGAAAAGACGGTTTCAAGGACTAGGAAGGATTGGTCCTTGAAGCTAGATGATGCATTATGGGCGTACCGGACTGCGTGCAAGACTCCCATAGGAACCACACCATACAACCTTGTGTATGGGAAGTCTTGTCACTTGCCGGTGGAGCTGGAGCACAAAGCGTTTTGGGCTATCAAGTGGCTGAATTTCGGCATGAAGGAAGCGGGAGAGAAGCGTCTCCTAGACATCAATAAGCTGGATGAACTTCGCTTGAACGCCTATGAAAATGCCAAGATCTACAAGGAAAGAGCAAAGCGTTGGCATGATAAGCATATCATTCCAAAGGACTTCAAAGAAGGAGATCAAGTTCTCCTCTTCAATTCAAGACTTCGCCTCTTTCCAGGTAAGCTTAAATCCCGTTGGACCGGACCCTTTCTAATTAAGCGTATTTTCCCCCATGGTGCAGTTGAAGTATGGGGTGAAGCGAGCGGAAGTTTTAAGGTGAACGGCCAACGACTAAAGAAGTATACGCCGGAACTCCAAGCTGAGGAGTTTGCGCCTACCGCACTCGAATAAGTGCGAGATTGGTCTAGCTACGGACCTTAAACAAAGCGCTTCTTGGGAGGCAACCCAAGGTATTGCATTTTCGTTTTTGTTTTCGATTCATAGCTTAGCTTAGAATAAACGTTTTTGCTTTGTTTTTGCCTCGATTTCTTCCGGTATGTTCGTGTTTTTGGTTGCAGGATCGATGGAAAAGGAAAAGAGGAGAGTAATGTTGAAGAAAAGCGACGAAATTCGGACTTTGGAGCTTTACAGGAGGTTCCACGGTCTAAATTACGGTCGTCATAGCTACAGTGGCCGTAATTTCCAAAAGCCTTTGAAAAATCACCAAAACCACGGTTCCGTACACTTCCACGGCCGTGGAACACCCCGACAGACCGTGATTTTCAAAAATTTTGCCTGCAACTATATAAGCCACGTTCTTCACAAATTCATCCCAAAAACCCCTCTTTCCACGACCTAATTACCGGAATTCCACGACCTCCTCAAAATCCTCGTTTCTTAATCGTTTCTAACGATTCTTCTTCCTAAACTGCAGCAAATTCAACCAGAAACAATATCCAAGCGACGAATCGAACGGAAATTCATCAACAAACGTGCATTTCGGATTTTTCAATCCGAAAAAGAGGTTTATTCTTTCTTCTTGATTCTCGCCAATTTGGTTCGTTTTTGCTATAGATTTTTAGGAAGAACTGATAGAGACTGGAAGGAATTAGACTAGGACTGCTTGTTGTGGTGATTGCTTGTGAATTTGCTGAGATTCGTGAAATTCTAGGACGAACCACGGCCTCTGGGTAAACCACGGCCGTAATTCTTGAAGAGCAGACCGTAATTTTTCTGCAGAATGGATTTTGTAAGGAGAGTGTCGGGAAGTATAAAAGAGAAGAAGGGTGAGCAGAATAAGAAAAGGAAAGGCAATCCCTCCACCTCCTCATCCTCTAGGGCACCACCACCCTCATCTCCTTCACCTCCATCTTCACCTTCACCTCCATCCTCACCTCCTCACCCTAGAATTCCGACCATACATGAGAACCATCTTGCTGCTTTTGAGAAGATCACGAAGAGGCCAGTGATTGGCCCTAGATATTTGTTGTTGGAGGATCTACATCCTCTCAACATAGTTGATGATCTTACTTGGCTCTTGGATAGAGCCGGATTAGTTATCTTCTCGGCTATCCGAGAAGACGCCTATGAGGAGATCACCCGGGAGGTTGTGACGTCTTTCGAGCACAACCACGTAGATAGGACCGTCTCTTTCCGTCTCATGGAAAGAGACTACCATTTGAGTATCGTTGAGTTTGGGACTATTTTTGGGTTTCAAGAGACCTTCAATGGTCGATTTCCGAGTGGTGTTTACCCCAAGGATTTTTGGGAGGAAGTTGCAATGATTTACGCCGACGAGGACCGTTGGCAACCCGCTGATACCAAGGCTAGATTGATGTACCATCTAGCCTTGAAGATAGCTCACCGTGTTCTTTCGGAGTGTCTCTTTCCTAGGACGGAGACGCCCCAAAAGATCAAGACGGATGAGCTATTCTTGCTCTATTGCATGCTTTATGGACGCCGTGCAGATTGTGCTACTCTCTTGGCTGCTACGATGAGCAAGCTCAAGAACAAGTCGAAGGGAAACATCGGATATGGTGGGATAGTTACCCACATTGCTAGGAGTTTTGGTGTAGATTTTTCTGCTTGCACCCGCATACCGGCCGTTCCTTTAGGGCTACATGCATTCATGGTTAGGGGTCTCATTTCCCCCACACATGGAGGTCCGCCTTATGCGGGCATGCCTTGGGAGACTAGGACGGGCAGGGGTATAGAGTGGCTGCCGGAGTATTCCATTATGGCGGGACGCCATAATTGGAAGGAGACGTTCGCTGCGATGCATGCGAACAGGATAGTAGCTCCCCCTTATGTCCCACCACCGGTTGTCGAGGAGGAGGATATGGGAGATCAGTTTGAGAGTGGAGGAGGATCGGAGCAGGAGTTTGGCACGTTTCCGGACCAGTCGGAGGCGGCCCCAGATGTACCTAGACGCTCTCCACGTCCAGCTAGAGCCTCAGGCTCGTCATCTCGCCGCGCTAGCGTGAGTGAGAGGCCTACGTGGATGACCACACCTCCCACATGGTATGGCGTTCCCCCTCCTTGGTCCACGGAGCAGCCAGCAGCACCACCACCAGCACCAGCACCATCCGACGCCCCAGCATGGTACAGTCACGCCCCGGGATGGTACGAGCAGATGCCGGATTGGGCTACCGGACTTTCAGAGAGAGTTGGAGCGTTGGAGATCCGGGCCGACGCTAGAGACGGACGCCTCGACGACCTCGACCACATGATGAGGGACGTCTACCGCCAGCAGTTTGGGCGGCACTACGACTCCAGCTTCTCCCCATTCCCGCCTCCGCCGGCGCCGCAGTGATTCGATGCATGACCGTTCGTTTTAGACATTCCCGCCACCACTTTGTGAGTTTCTTTTTCTTTTCTTTCTTTTCCTTCTTTCTTTTGAACATTAGGGACAATGTTCGTCCTAAGTATGGGGTGGGATGTACTAAAAAGTTTGTAATAACTCTACTTACTATGTTCGCTTTCATTTGAGACTATCATTGCATGTTCATTATGTGTTGCACGTTTCCTTATTGCATTGCATGAAAAATAACTTGAAAAACCCATAAAAATTGAAAAATTTTGAAAATTTTGAGCTTCTAATGAATTGAGATGATTTCCATGATAATCACTACTTGTGAATTGAGTTTGATGACAATTGCATGCTTAAAAGAATAGTGAATTGAAACGAATTTGAATGAATGAATTATACCTCTTTTGCAAGTTTCATAATGTGATTATGTTACCTAAATCATGCTAGGAAATTGAAGTTGAAATCACGTTATAAGTTCCTATACTTCTTGTTGAAATGATTAAGGCAATTCGATACTTTCTTTCTTCTTTCTTTGATCATCTAGCTCCTCATTGAAATATTAGCCTCCTTTACCTATCCGGGAATTTGGAGAAGTGAATGAAAAAGGCATGTTTGATGTGGGAGGGCCATGAGAGCAATTATTTGCAATCAAATGAATAGAAAGAAATTGTAGGTTTGGGGAAGTCAATCATGACGATGAGTAACTCGGCACCATTCACATAGCCAGGTGTTTGTGTCTTGCCAAAGTCGGATTGAGCGATATTCCTAGCGGATTATGGTATGTGCGCTAAGGGTTTGAGGCATCTCTTGAAAAATTGAGAAACGGCGATCTCCTAGGCTTCGGTTTTTGTGCACCTCTATCCATAACTCCAAAAGTAAAGTCGAAAAATGAAAAGAAGAGAGCGAAGCTCTAAGTTGAAGTGTTGCGGGAACCGCATAAGAAGAAGAAGGTAGTTGTCCACTTTCCCGGATTTATGCACCACTTTCCCTTAAATTTTCCCTTCCCTTCCGTATTCTAAACCTTTTCTTTGAAAGTCCTTAAGATCAAAAGAATGTTATATGACTTGGTGATCGAAATTGAAGTTTCTTGTGATTGATTTTGATAATGTTTGAAGGTTATAATGCTTGTTTAGAAGTTAAATTGGTTCATGAATTTTCTTTGATTTTTACTCTTTAATTGAGTGTGTGAAAGTTTGATAAACGATTGAAGCAAGGTTTGAGAATGATCTATTCTTTAGAAGTCACATTCACCCAAAAAGAAGGTACACATATTTCATCCTAACTCTTGTTTAAGGCTTTTTGAAAGACCTTGCTTAGGGACAAGCAAGTGTTAAGTATGGGGTTATTTGTTAGCATGAAATATTGTGATATTTTAGGCACGTTTTCTAAACGTATTTGATTCATATTGATAGTCTTTGATTGAACTTTGTGCATATGTGAGCTAGTATTACCTATATTGTCGATATGGATGTCTACACTAGTTCTATGTTGATTATAGGTGATTTGGAGCTATTTCCGAACGGAATCGAGCAAAGGAGAGTTGATTTGATATGTCCATAGATTGAGGACATTCTTTGGAAGCAAATTGAAGTTTAGCTTGAGGAATGCACGAGGCTAGGGAAGAATCACGTTCTTGCCCTAAACCACGCTCTGAAATACGGCCGTACTACAAACCACGTTTAGTTCCACGGCCGTGGAACCCTGCAAGGGAAGCGTGATGCATTCCAGTAACTATTACGGCCGTGGAATATATGGTACAAACCGTGACCTAATCCACGCCCTAAATTACGGTCGTGGAAACTTCCACGACCGTGATCTTGGCGAATCTTTTCGCCACACTTTGAAGCCACGATCTTTTGAAGATTGGGCCGGGCCGATATTTTATCTTGCCCTATAAAAAGACGGACGAAGCAAGATTCCGACACCTTGGCTTAGGAGGGAATTTTGGCATCGACGCTTAGGATCGTTCATCTCCGCTTAGAGAATTTCAACGCCGTTTGGCCTTCGCTTGGAAGCATTGATCATCTCATTGGAGATTGAAGTTCGCATCTTGGAATTGCCCTAATCTCACACTTTTGGTGGAGATTGCTGTTGAGATCTCCGGATTGGCGGAAGATCGAAGCTTTTGGAAGATTTTGCAAGAAGATCTCTCTTCTTGTTTAGGTTTGATTTGGAAAACGGATTGACATCCCGTTTTCCCTTCTTTCCTAAGGTTGTGATTGTTTGTTTTATTCTGAATCCTTTGACAATACTTGTTCTCATTGTGACTTTGAGATTGGTTTGAAGATTATTGAAAGTTCTTGAAAGTTTTCATCTTTTTATCTTTTAATTCTTGAATTGATATCAACATGACTATTATTGGCTAAAAACCCTTAACAATTCTAAGGTGAAGGGTTGATAGTTGTGGCTTAGATGATGATAGATCGATCACAAACTGATTAGACCCTGAGAGTTAGAGAGAATCGCCGACAACCCTAAATTACGGCCTGTTCTTGAGTCCACGGCCGTGGAACCTCAAGAACTAACCGTGATTTCCCTTAAGTCCACGAACTTGCTTTTACTTTAATCCAAAGTTAAAGATTTGCTTTAACTTAGTTTAGACTTGTCTTTTCTAGGTGGTAGTGAAGCCTCAACAACCTCTACCTCGATTGTGAATGTCACAACCTCAATCGGTTTAGTTAGTCTTGATCCTTGGGTTACAAGTTTGGGTATTTGACATAAATTCTCATCTTTAGAATCTTTCTATATTGAGCCTCAACAACCTGTATAGAGAGTGCCTTGTAGGTGAGTTACATAAGGTTTTTGGAACTTCACCGTACGATTACCTTACATTAGTATACCTTTGCATATCTCAACTCTGTCTTTATATCATTAAGTATATCTTGAATCGATTGCCACAGCTGGATACTTGGATCTTTAGGATTGTTGTTTTCCCAATATTTGCAAAACTCTCATATTTACTCGCTTGATAATCTGCAATCGAATTTGTTCCCACCCAAATCCCTGTGTTCGATACTCTGGAATTCTTGCTTAGCTACGTCGATCCGTACACTGCGGGTTCGCTGCTTGATTCTAGTTTTATAAATTTAAAGCTTATTTGCACACACCTTTAGGGGCGAACAGGTTGTCGAGGATAACCGAGTGAGAGACGAGCTGAGGGTATCGAGACCAGATGAATGGTTGAAGACATTCAACCATCAGCGAGTGCCCACCTTCGACGGGAACGTTGGACTTGAGGTGGAACATTGGATCAGTCATGTGGAGTCCACGCTAGAGGCGATTGGCTGCCCTGAGAGTAGTAAGGTGGAGCTGGTTCAGACATTGTTTAGGGACCAGGCACATTACTGGTGGAGGACAGTGAGGGGCGGAGTGTCCCGATTTGAGCAGTTGCTGAGTCTCGTGAGAGAGACATTTTGTCCTACCTCACTGAAAAGGGACCAAGTGCGGGACTTCTTGGAGGCAGGTTTTGAGGATGTTCCGATAGTTGAGGCTATTAGGAGGTTCCGGGAGGAGCTGTCATTGTTGGGTCCTGCTGCACTACTTGTGGACCAGCACGTGTATCTATTTTCCCGGACACTGAGAGAGACTACCCGCTCCTATCTAGCAGGTTTCCGCTGTGATTCCTTAGCTGATTATCAGGATCGGGCTTTAGCGTATGAGAGGGACCGAATGGGTTACCGGAGAGCTATGCAGTCTGGAGGGTCAGACAAGAGACAGAGGACCGGACCAGTCAGCACTGGAGTAGGAGGGTCAGGTCATAGGCGTGGTCAGTCCCAAGGCCGTTCTAGTTACCAGGTGGTACCGCTGATGGGATCTAGAGTACGTCAGTGCTACAACTGTGGGTAGCAGGGACACATTAAGCCGGAGTGTAGGAGGCCACCAGTTACATGTTTTACTTGCGGCCAGCTGGGCCACAGGGCTACCTTCTGCCGATAGGGCAAGGTAACATCACAACAGGGGTCCTCACCTGCTGGTACTCCAGGAGGAGGACAGAGACAGTCTCAGTATCAGGCTTGGGGTCAGCAGCAGCGGGCTCCTAGTCAGGCATATTCAAAGGGTTCTACTCAGATTCCAGCTAGAGGTAGAGGGCGTGGTGGGGGCACTTCAGAGACTAGGGGTACTCAGGCTCGAGTCTTTGATTTGAGGAGTGCCATAGAGCCAACAACGCCCGCAACCACAGGTATTATCACGATTCATGGCTTTCCAGTCCGAGTACTTTTTGATATGGGTGTGACACACTCTTTTATATCTGATGATTGCATAGATAGGTTGACCTTAGATACAGTAGAGGGGGAACCTTTCCTTATAAGGTTACCCGATGGGAGTAGGGTTCGTGGTACTCGGGAGATTCACGATTTTCCTATCCACTTGGAGGTCGTGACTAGCTAGCCGACTTTCACGTCATGCACTTAGTGCATGAAGAAGTCATACTTGGGATGGACTGGATGGACCGCCATAGAGCTGTTCTGGACGTCAGGAGGAGGACAGTGACGGTCACTACGGAGTCTGGGCAGGAGGAAGTCTTTCGAGGGTGGGACCTCGGAAAGATAGGGACAATCATTAGTGTGGTCCGAGCCGTAAAGCTCATAGGTCAGGGATGTGAGGCCTTTTGGTGTTACGCCATGAAGGAGGAGACGAGTTCATCATTAGCAGAGACTCCGGTAGCTTGTGAGTTCGAGGATGTCTTTGGCGAGCCGCCTGGCTTACCACCACAGAGGTGCGTAGATTTTGGGATTGAGTTGGAACCCGGCACGAGGCCGATCTCCAAGGCTCCATACCGCATGGCACCAGTCGAGATGCTTGAGCTTAATAAGCAACTCGAGGAGTTGGCAGAGAAGGGATTCATCCGACCCAGTGTGTCTCCCTGGGGTGCACCAGTCCTCTTCGTTAGGAAGAAGGACGGATCCATGAGGCTTTGTATCGACTATCGAGAGTTGAACAAAGTCACCGTCAAGAATAAGTTCCCGCTGCCACGTATTAATGATTTGTTGGATCAGTTACAGGGAGCTACGGTGTTTTCACGTATCGACTTGAGGTTAGGATATCATCAGCTGAGAGTACGGGAAGAAGACATACCGAAGACAGCATTTCGGACCAGATACGGTCATTATGAGTTCATGGTGATGCCTTTCGGGCTCACCAATGCTCCTGTTGTCTTCATGGAGTTGATGAATGGCATCTTCATTAACTTCTTAGATCAATTTGTGGTAGTTTTCATCGACGACATCTTAGTATACTCCCGGAGTAGGGAGGAGCACGCCGGACACCTGAGGACGGTGTTGCGGGTTTTACAGGATAGAGAGCTTTATACTAAGCTCTCTAAGTGTGAGTTCTGGATGCCTGAGGTTGCCTTCCTTGGCCACATTGTCTCCGCCGAAGGAGTCAAGGTGGACCCGGCAAAGATAGAGTCAGTTGCATCATGGCCGCCCCTAAGACGGTCAAGGAGGTACGCAGTTTTCTAGGTCTGGCCGGATACTACCGTAAGTTTGTGAAGGGTTTTTCTGTGATTGCCAGACCACTCACTTCCTTGTTAAGGAAGTCCATCAGATTTGCATGGACCGAGCCCTGTCAGTGGAGCTTTGAGGAACTGAAAGAGAGATTGACTTCTACTCCGGTGCTAGCACAGGGCGTTGAGGACTTTGTCATTTACAGTGATGCATCCAAGCTAGGCTTGGGATGCGTCCTGATACAGAGGGGTCATTGCGTATGCGTCTCGACAGCTGAAGACATATGAGGAGAATTACCCTACTCACGACCTTGACCTAGCTGCAGTCATTCATGCCTTAAAGATCTAGCGTCATTACCTCTACGGGGCCACTTATTAGATCTTCATAGACCACAAGAGTCTGAAGTACATATTCACTCAACGGGAGTTGAATAACCGCCAGAGGAGATGGCTAGAGATGATTAAGGATTTTGACTTAGAGATCCTTTATCATCCGGGAAAGGCGAATGTGGTCGCCGATGCCCTTAGTGGGAGGACACCTCGCGAGGCCGCGATTGCTAGACTGACTGTTCCAGTTGCAGCGAGATTTGATTTGGTTGGAGGTAGACATCCGGTTTCCAGATACTGACAGGCATTTGTCAACGTTAGAGGTTTCACCGGATCTGACGGAAGAGATCCGGCAGAAACAGGAGGGTTGTCCAGCACTGACGAGGATCAGGGATAGGATGTCCAGAGGGGAGGCACCACAGTTTATGGTGGGTGCAGGTGGGATTTTGAGGCGCTAGGAGCGCATATGTGTACCCTCTGACAAAGAGTTGAGGCAGTATATACTGCAAGAGGCCCATTCTACACCTTACTCCGTCCACCCCGGTGCGAGTAAGATTTATCAGGATATACGACGATCTTATTGGTGGGGCAGGCTCAAGACCGACGTGGATAGATATGTAGCCCAGTGTGTGACCTGTCAGCAGGTCAAGATTGAGCACCACAGGCCCGGAGGAGAGCTCCAACCACTTCCGGTTCCACAGTGGAAGTGGGAGGACATTTCCATGGACTTCGTTACTGGCCTGAGGTTGAGTAGAGGCTTTGATGTGATATGGGTTGTAGTGGATCGGTTGACGAAGACGGCACGATTCATTCCTATTAAGGAAACGTGGCCGGTGTCTCGTTTAGCCGAGGAGTTTACCCGAAAGATTGTGAGGTTCCATAGAGTGCCGAGGACGATCATTTCAGATAGGGATGGGCGTTTTACCTCGAGTTTTTGGCAGCAGGTACACGCCGCCTTAGGGACGAGCTTACAGTTCACCACGGCATACCATCCTCAAACGGACGGGCAGTTTGAGAGGACTATTTAGACCCTTGAGGACATGTTGAGGGCATGTGTGCTTGATTGGGGGCAGGTATGGCCCGACCACCTCCCTTTGGTGGAGTTTTCTTATAACAATAGTTGGCACGCGACTATTGGGATGGCTCCTTACGAGGCACTATATGGGCGGAGGTGTCGTACACCGTTGTGTTGGGATGAGCCTGGGAGGATGAGTGGGGTAGCACCCGAGCAGGTGTAGGATGAGATGGCTCGGGTAGCATTGATCCGAGAGCGGATGTTGACCGCACAGAGCCGTCAGAGATCTTATGCTGATAAGAGGCGCAGACCTCTGGAGTTCAGGGTTGGCACCCAGGTACGGTTGAAGGTGTCACCGACGAGGGGTGTTTGACGTTTCGGCATTAAAGGGAAGTTGAGTCCCCGATATGTCAGGCCCTTTGATATCCTACAGCAGATAGGAGAGGTGGCTTATATATTGGCATTGCCACCCCGATTGGAGGGAGTCCATCCATTTTCCATGTATCTCAGTTGAGAGAGTATGTGCATGACCCGAGACACATAGTGAGCCATGACGACCTAGTGGTCGAGCCGGATCATACATTTCCTGAGCACCCGATAGCAGTTTTGTAGAGAGGTATGAGACACCTTAGATCGAAAGTAATACCCATGTTGAGAGTACAGTGGTCGAGACGAGGGATTGACGAGGCCACTTGGGAGACGGAGGATAGTTTCCGGCGGAACTATCCCGAGTTTTATGCGGACCTAGAGGTGTCTTGATGTAGTAACTTGTTAGTCATAGGGCTCGCTTACGTTTTATGAGCTTGGGAACTACCCTAAGTTTCAAAACGAAACTTATTTTTTAGGGGGATCTAATGTAACGACCAGTTTTTTTTTCGTTACGCTTTGATAAGGTTAGAGAAGTTTAGAAAAGGAAATTAAATTTTAGTGAGACTAGGACATACCAGTTTATTTATGGAAGTCGTTTAATTAAGTACCTTGTCCTAAGTTTCGGGATGAAACTTATTTTAAGGGGGTACTGATGTAATATCCGGAATTTTTATTCCGTTTAATTCCGAATCAAATCGGACTTCGAGCCGTTGACGGTTTCCCATTCTATCTAGTACTTCTTTCTTCACAAATTTTATTATTTTATGTAGAATTTAATTCACATAAAATGATAAAATTCTATCAAGCTCTAATTCTTATAATTATTTATTATTTTATGTAGAATTTAATTCACATAAAATGATATATTTATATCAAACCCTAGTTATTATAATTTATTCTTATCGATGACTTTAGACGAGATCATGACAAGCTGTGATGAGACCATGACTAAGCTGAGACGAGGCAGCGTGTCGTCCTCCCTTGCCTCCAGATTCACGCAGCCTATCGTCCTCCCTTGCTTCCAGATTCACGCAGAAATAAGCCGCCCTTCTGTTGCCCACGTTCTGCACACATTCCTTCATGCAGCGGCTGTGGTGAGTTTAAATCCTTCGACCCTCTCTTCACCTACTATTCTGTCGTCCCTACCCATCTGAACGAGACCTTCTGCAGTGGTAGTCGAAGGCTGGTTGTGGACGGCCTTCAGCACAACAGTGAGGATGTTCTGCACACCCCAGTCGACTCCAGGAGCACCTTTACAGCATACGTTTCTGCATACGTTTGGTTGGTCTCTCACTCCCTAGTTGTTCTCTTTCTATTCAGTCCAGTAAGTAAAATCGCTATGATGATAAGCTGGCACAGCAGATAGATTAGTCATGTATGCATACAAGTATGACTGCACTAGAAAAGACCTTAGGATGTTAGATTTAGGTCGATATTTAGATGGTTCCTTGAAAGATACGAACTAAGGACTTAGGGGTAGTGTAAAGGGTGAGTTATACTGATAAGTGAATTCGAACTAGAGACCTACAGGATGTGACACGCAATGGGTTTTAAATTTATATTCTCGTTATACTTATCCTAACTCCTAGCGAACCCGCAGTGTACGGGACGTTTGTAGTAGGGATAGTATTCCGAGGTCGAACACAAAGACTAAGGTGAGACTGATTCGATTTATGATCAAGTTTAGTAAAGACCTAGGTTAAGAAAAGAGAGAGGAATAAAGAAATGAAAATCTCAATGTTTTTGGTTGGGTTTTTGGTGATCAATCAAGGATCACTAAGCATGCAAAATAAACGAATCAACTATGCTAACAAATCAACACAAACAAACAAACTAAAACGAGATATAGATCAAGGAAAGAAGAGCGGAATCTAGGGGTTGGAAAGTCCGGTTATGGCATAAGACTCAAGCTATCTAATCATTCCTTGGATTAACTATGATATGTTGGGAGTAAGCATTTCTAGATTGGGATCAATTACCGGGTAGGTCTCATGGTCCACTAATCCGTCCCTAAGGCCTCATCACCGGGTAAGTCTCTAAGAACCTAAGGGATGGAATTCTACACGAACCGGATTGTCGCCTAGAAATCCAACCTATCCTCACCGGGTAAGTCTCGAAAAGGTTAGTCCTAAACAACTATCCTAGCACACTTAGTCCAATGGCGGCTTGTGAGGCTCACTACTACCTAGGGTTTGTCATCTTTTGAATCTAAGAGTAAGAATCACCGGGTAAGTCTCTTCTAACACTTAGTTGCTAACACTAGGTCACCCTAGGGTAGATTTAACTCAACAAACACTTAGGATTTCAACATTATAACAATCTAAAGCTAGATCCATCAAACAAGGGAGAATCACGGGCTGTTCTACACCGTCCACGGCCGTGGAAAGGCAAGAACAAACCGTGGACTCCAACAGAAGCTACGTCCAAGCATGAGAGTCATCCAAGGGCTAATCTAAGTCCATCCTATCATAGTCCTAGCCATAACCATTCCTTCCTTACCCTAGAATCACATCTATTTAGCCTACAACATACATCATAGCAATCAAAATCATCAAACATAAAATCATAGCTTCCATTTGCAAGATAATGAGAGAAAGAGATGGACAAGAGAGGTAAACAAAACCAAACTGAAAAATGGAATTAGAATGACTCACAACCCTTCTTAAAGAAGGTTCAAATGGTTCATACAACTCTAGAAATCGATTCCGAAATTCTTCACTACAAAGCTATCAAAATCTATCAATGGTGTGCTCTTCTTCTTCTCCAATGAAGCTCTTCCTCCAATGGTAGATTCCTTCTACCTCCTTCTTCCAAGAATCTTATTGTTTAGAGAATATTTTGATTGGATGATAGTGGATAATGGAGAGTTGCTCCAAGATGATTCTCTCAGCCAATGCAGGACCACTTTTATACTACAACTTTGCAAGAGCTGGCCACGAGATCGTGGCACAGCTGTCATGAAAACCTGGCAAAATCCACGGGTAGAATCACGGC
This sequence comes from Fagopyrum homotropicum, assembly GCA_033239125.1. Classification (NCBI taxonomy): domain Eukaryota; kingdom Viridiplantae; phylum Streptophyta; class Magnoliopsida; order Caryophyllales; family Polygonaceae; genus Fagopyrum; species Fagopyrum homotropicum. Next base: position 26,485,111 of record BSWB01000005.1, read on the forward strand.
CGTGGAGTGTCAGTGAACCGTGATTTTGTGCTTCAGCTTTGCCTTTAATCATTAAGCTTCGATTTGGTGCATGGCTTGTGTTGGCAAGGTTCCATGAGTCCTCCCTAGCCTTTAGCTTGCATCCTAATGAGTCCGAGGGTGTGTCATCTTGATGAACGATCCTCAAACGTTTAGTTTTATCTCCTAAATCTCCCAAAATACCTACAAAGCAATGCACAAGTCCGTGTAGACGTCTATCTCGATATAATACGTGAATTGAGTGCAAACGTCGTGAACTAGTGCTAAACCACGCATGAATGAGCGAGAAATCTATCTAAATGATTACCTAAACCTAAGTCATAAATCGTGTTATCAAAAATACCCCATACTTAAGGTTTGCTCGTCCCCGAACAAATTCTCAACTATAGACTACGAGATAACATGGTTTATGTATGAATGCAGAAAAAAAAAAAAAAAAAAAAAAGGCAAAATCTTTTTGGGTTTGTGCTTCTACTATTGGATCACCTTCATAGTCATGTTTTATGGCAACGGACAAGCAATTATGCATCAAATAAATGAAGGCATGGAAAGACAATTGTACTTAACTCAAAAGCATGCATGAAATGTAAAAATGAGGAAGCCAAGAAGATTAAGAGCATATCCAATCTAGATTACTAAGTCTTACAAACATGCAAATAGGTCATAAGGTCTTGTGAAATAAAAGGCCAAGAAACGTTGTGATTGGGTGGGGGATTTTTCTAGGCTATGTGATGCTAATCCGGGAATGGAACTAACTTCACAACCTTGTCCTCGATCAACTTCCCTCAAGTGTATATTTTCTCTATCTTTTCTTTCTTTTCTTTTTCTTTGACTTATTTTTGAGACAATGGCATTGGTGTACAAAAGCCGAAACCTTGGTGATTAGCCATCCTCGGGCTTTTTCTATTTTTCGAGGTGCATCTATACCGGGCACACATACCAAAGCTCGTTAGGACTATTGGTTTATTTGACTTTGGCAAGGCACCAACACCCGATTATGTGAAGTGTACCGAGTTACTTGTCATTTAAGCCAATGTCCCCAAACTTATGTTTTTGTCTATACTTTCACAACAAATTCAGCATTTTATGCATGATATTCTTTCATCAACATCTTCACCCCACACTTGCTTTTCACACACATCAACACACTATCATGCTCCTATTCCCGGATGGGTCAAAAGAGGTCAAATTTATATCAATTGAGGTGCTCAAACAATCATGATCAAGATGAGAATTAGAGGAAGATGAATTGCCTCATTCATTCCTAGATGGTGTGCAAGAACTATCATGTAATTTCGACCTTCAATACTCAATCCATTCTAGGCAAACATCATGATCACAAATCATTCATGGGATTCAAGAGAAGTATTTCAAGTCCACATATGCACTCATCAATCTAACACATAAGGCCATCCATAGCCAATCCACAAGACAAGATTCATCATTAGGGTCATATCCAAGCCTAGTAAGCACAAAAAATTTTAAATTTTCTGATTTTTATGGGATTTTCGAAATGAATATATACAATGCAAGACATGTGCGAATATTAAACTACCCTAGATGCTCATCATAAAAGGGATCATGCAAACCCCACCCCATACTTAGAAACACATTGTCCCCAATGTGTAAATGAAGTAAAGAAGAGTGAAAGAAGGTTCTCACAATGTAAAAATGGTTTGCTATGGTGTTTGGGATTCTCAAGTGGAATTGATGTTGGATGATCCTATCAATCATGGTAGAGAGCTCTAGGTGTTCATCAAGGTGTCGGGACCCGCGCTAGGCACCGCTAGCCGTCCAAGTTCCGCGTCCGCTCCACCCATAATTGATGAGGGGTTCATCATCATCATTCACTCGCCAAGCAAGGCTTCCAATGCTACTAAGGTTCTAGCACACACACACAAAGCACACAAAACACACACAAAAACAGAAAAATCACAAAACAAAAACAAAAAGGGAAAAACGTTACCAATGGGTTGCCTCCCACCAAGCGCTTCTTTAAGGTCATTAGCTTGACCAAACTCGGAGGCGTCTCATTCTAGGTGAAGTGGGGCAATCATATCCACCGGAGCTCCCGGGATATACTTCTTCAACCGGTGCCCATTCACCTTAAAGTTTCCACAATGCTCCCCTCCTATCTCAATAGCTCCATGGGGAAAGATCTTCTTCACCACATATGGCCCGGTCCATCTCGATTTTAGCTTTCCGGGGAAAAGCCGCAGCCTCGAGTTGAAGAGAAGGACAAGGTCGCTTTCACTCAACTCCTTTGGGATGAGGCGCTTGTCATGCCACCGTTTGGTCCTTTCCTTGTAGATCCGGGCATTCTCATAAGCATCCAACCGGATCTCCTCAAGGGCATTCATATCAAGCAACCTCTTCTCTCCCGCCTCCTTGAGGTCAAAATTTAGCCACTTAATGGCCCAATAAGCTCTATGCTCTATCTCTACCGGAAGGTGGCAAGACTTGCCATAGACCAACTTGTAAGGAGTGGTGCCAATTGGTGTCTTGAAAGCGGTCCTATATGCCCACAAGGCATCATCGAGCTTCATAGCCCAATCCTTTCTTGTCCTAGAGACCGTCTTCTCAAGAATTCCCTTTATCTCCCGGTTGGAGATCTCCACTTGGCCACTAGTTTGGGGGTGGTAAGGTGTTGCCACCTTTTGGGTCACCCCATACTTAGCCAAAAGTGCCCCAAAGTTCCTATTGGTGAAGTGCTTCCCTCCATCACTTATGATCACCCTTGGTGTTCCAAACCTAGGGAAGATCACTCGGTTGAAGAACCGCACCACAACCTTGGCGTCATTTGTAGGAGAGGCGATTGCCTCCACCCATCTCGAAACATAATCAACCGCCAATAGGATGTAGAGGTTGCCACATGAAGAAGGGAATGGTCCCATGAAGTTCACACCCCACACATCAAATATTTCCACTTCTTGTATGTTGTTCAAGGGCATCTCATTCCTCCTTGAGATGTTGCCCGTCCTTTGGCAAGCATCACAAGCTACCACAAAGCTTTGCACATCCTTGAACAAACTTGGCCAAAAGAAGCCCGATTGCAACACCTTAGCACATGTCTTGTGTGAGCTAGCATGCCCCCCACATGGCAAGGAATGACAATGGCGGATCACACTCTCCACCTCATCCTCCGGTATGCATCTTCTAAACATTCCATCCGGCCCTCTCTTGAACAAAAGTGGTTCACTCCAATAGTAGTGCCTCACATCCTTGAAGAACTTCTTCCTTTGGGCATATGTCAAACCGGGAGGCACCTCCTCACACACTAAGTAATTCACAATGTCGGCAAACCATGGCTCGCTTCCTCTAGACACTTGGAACAAGCATTCCTCCACCATTTGCAATTGCTCATCCCGGAACGAGTCATCAATCGGGATGTCATCTCTTTCAAGCTCCAATGGTGGAAGTCTACTAAGGTGATCCGCCACTGAGTTCTTGGATCCCTTCTTGTCCCGGATTTCCAAATCAAACTCTTGAAGAAGAAGGATCCATCGAATCAACCTAGGCTTGGCATCCTTCTTTGTAAGGAGGTAACGGATCGCAGCATGATCCGTATACACTATGACCTTCGCTCCAACAAGATATGAGCGAAACTTCTCAAATGCGTACACAACCGCTAGCAACTCCTTCTCGGTGGTAGCATAATTGAGTTGGGCATTATCTAGTGTCTTGCTAGCATAATAAATGGCATGAGTGTGCCCATCTTTCCTTTGCCCCAAAACAGCCCCAACGGCTACATCACTTGCATCACACATGATCTCAAACGGTAAACTCCAATCCGGAGGTTGCATGATAGGTGCGGAGATCAAAGCGTTCTTCAACCTACAAAAAGACTCAAGACAATCTTTGGAAAAGACAAAATCAACATCCTTCATTAGTAGGTTATTGAGAGGCTTAGAAATTTTAGAGAAGTCTTGAATAAACCTCAAGTTAAAACCGGCATGCCCTAAGAAACTCCTTACCCCCTTCACCGAGGTAGGTGGTGGCAACTTCTCTATCGTTTCAATTTTGGCCCTATCAACCTCAATGCCACGGTTGGACACCAAGTGTCCCAACACAATACCTTCACTTACCATGAAGTGGCATTTTTCCCAATTCAAGACAAGATTTGTCTCCTCACATCTTTGCAATACTAATGACAAGTTAGCCAAGCAATTATCAAAGGAAGAACCATAAACAGAGAAATCATCCATGAACACTTCCATGATATTTTCAATGTATTCCGAAAAGATAGCCATCATACACCTTTGGAAGGTGGCGGGTGCATTACACAACCCAAATGGCATTCTCCTATAAGCAAAAGTACCCCATGGACATGTAAATGTTGTTTTCTCTTGGTCATCGGGGTGGATAGGGATTTGGAAGAAACCACTATAGCCATCTAAGTAGCAAAAATGAGAATGTTGAGCTAACCTTTCTAGCATTTGGTCAATGAAGGGGAGAGGGAAGTGATCTTTCCTAGAGGCCATGTTCAACTTCCTATAGTCAATGCACATTCTCCACCCCGTAACCGTCCTAGTTGGGATTAGTTCATTGTTCTCATTAGTCACTACGGTCATCCCACCCTTCTTAGGAACTACATGAACGGGACTAACCCACTTACTATCCGAGATAGGGTAGATTATCCCCGCATCTAGCAACTTAATGATTTCCTTTTTGACTACCTCTTTCATTATAGGATTGAGTCTTCTTTGATGTTCAATAGAGGGTTTATGGTTATCTTCCATCATTATCTTATGCATGCACAAAGAAGGTTTTATGCCAACCAAATCATCAATAGTATAGCCAATGGCTTTCCTATGCAATCTTAGCTCATGCAACAACTTAGCAAGTTCATCATCACTCAAGCATGCATTAACAATCACCGGATATGTTGAATTATCACTAAGAAAAGCATACTTCAAATGAAAGGGGAGGGGTTTAAGTTCAAGTTTACGAGGACCTTTGTCGAGCGGAGACGATCCAAATAACGTTGGATGAGATGAATCCAAAGCAAATGAAGACCCTCCAAGGCTCCTTGAAGCTTGATCATCAATGAGGTCTGATTCAGGGAAAACCACGGTTGGAATCACGGTTGGAGCCACTTCCACGGCCGTGGACCTTGCCTGGCTCGTTTGTTGAGATTTTACAGAGAGTTCTACGGCCGTGGAACCACTTCCACGCCCGTGGAACATGCAGCTGTTCAGCACCTCTTCGTGGTCTTCATCTTCAACTCTTGTCTCCTTTTCTAGTGCTTCCAAGGCCTTGATCTCTTCATTGCAAGCCTCCTCAACACCTTCCTCCATCATACTTAAGGTAAGAACCTTCTCCAAGGGATCCTTGATCAAGATCGAGCTCACAACTTCTCTAGATTCCTCTTGCTCGACTATGTTGAAGACATCCTCATCAAGGGTTGGCCTTTTCATCATTGTGGATAACTTGAACTTAATGTTCTCTTCTCCAATGTTGAAGGAGAGAGTCCCATTCTTGCAATCCACTAGGCATCCAGAGGTGGCTAGGAAGGGTCTTCCTAAAATGATGGGAACGGGATAGTCCGCCGGAATATCCAAGACAACAAAATCAATTGGCACATAGAATCCTCCTAGTTGCACCGGGATGTCTTCTAGGATCCCGACCGGATGAGTGATAGATCGGTCCTCCATATAGAGGGTCATTTTGACCGGTTTCAGCTCTCCTAGCCCAACCTTGTTGCAAAGTGTAAGCGGTATGATGCTTACACTTGCCCCAAGATCACAAAGGGCCTCATCCTTTACATCTCCCACTCCTATTGGGACACAAAAGGAACCCGGATCTCTTAGCTTGGGAGGCATCTCCTTCTTCATTGTTTGGATCAATTCCGAGAATCTCTTGGTCATTCATATCTCCCCATACTCCTCCAACTTCCTTTTGTTGGAGAGTATCTCTTTCAAGAACTTGCCATATACCGGCATTCGTAAAATAGCATCCATGAACGGAATGTTAATATGCAATTTAGACATTAGTTCAAGGAACTTACAAAAGTGATTGTCCAAGCGAGCTCTTGCTCGTGATTGTGGGAACGGTAGTAGTGGTTTGTATGGAGGCGGTGCCACATATGTCGGCTCAACATCCTTGCTCTTGCCTCCATCTCTTTGCAAAGTCTCTTCCTCTATCACCACTTGCTTCCCTTTAGCATTGTCCTTGGGCAAAGGATCTTTCATGCTCAACCCACTCCTTGTTGTAATGGCCAACACTTGGCCTCTTGGGTTGTCTTCGGTCCTTCCGGGAAGCTTTCCCGGATCTCTATGGGCTTCACCCGCCTTTTGGAACACTTGTGCTTCCAACACCTTTTGAGCCTTAGAAATGGAAGTCACGGTGCTCTCAAGACCACTCAACCTTCCAAGCAATTGCTCAAACATCATTTCGGTTCTATCCTTTGGAGGTTGAGTGAATCCGGGTGGAGGTTCTTGTGAAGCTTTTGGTGGTGGAGTTGTGCTTGTGGAAGCGGGAGGGTTCAAGGCTCCATCCGGGTTAGAGTAGGAAAATCCGGGATGGTTGTGGTTAGGCCGGTAATTGTTGAATTGCCGGTTGTTGTTGAAGTTCCTTGGGCCTTGATAATTGTGGTAATTGCCCCTTCCCATGTAATTGATATCCTCCTCCTTGGAAGATAAGTTAGCTTGTGGAAGCACTTGAGGAGTTGCTTGGTTCTTCAAAGTTGTAGCACACAACTCCCTAAAGGACTTTAGTTCGTTGTTGATGGAGCCAAGCTTGAAATTACTCATGGTGACCTCACTCACCTCATATGCTCCTGCCTTTCTCCCTTCACTCTTCCTATGGGAGTATTTCTCAATCACTAGAGCTTGCTTCTCCACAAACTCCCAAGCTTCATCTACATGTTTCTCCATGAAAGTCCCACCGGAAAGAGATTGGAGCTTGAATTGGCTATCTTCATCAAGTCCCTTAAAGTAGATCTCCAATAGCTCAATTTTCGGTATGCCATGGTGTGGACAATCTAGGAGAAGGTCTTTGAACCTCTCCCAAGACTTGAATAAACTCTCTCTATCCTTCATCACGAAGGCATTAATCTTCCCTCTTAACTCGGTAGTCTTGGAAGGTGGGAAGAACTTAGTCAAAAACTCGGTTGTCATCTCCTCCCAAGTACCAACTCGCCCTTGTGGAATAGATTGATACCAAGCCAAGGCTTTATCCTTAAGAGAGAAGGAAAAAGCCCTAAGCTTATGGTTGTTGCTCTCCAATCTTGGCGGTCTAAGAGTCTCCATCAAGATCTCATAGTTCATCAAGTGTTGATGAGAAGACTCTCCTTCCATCCCTCCAAATTGATTATGCCGGATCATTTGTAGAACTTGAGGGTGGAGTTCGTAATCATGGGCTGCGGGATCTCCTAAGTTCACACCCGGACGGTATGCTTTTTGTGCCGGATCCATACGTTGCCCCAACGTTTGTGGCTCTTCCATTGCAATGGGCACAACCCTAATATTCACCGCCGCCGGCTGCGGTTGTGGTGGAGGTGGAGGAGGTTGTTGACGGTTAAGCTCTCTTTGCACAAGAGCTTGCCTAATCTCCTCAATCTCCCTCCTAGTTGCCTCTTGCCTCTCATTGGCAAGTTTCCTTTCATTCTCCAAAGCTTCATCTCTTCTCCTAATTTCCTCTAAAGCCTCATCCAACTCAGCTTGGAGATCTCTTCTGGCCATCTCTTTTCCCTTTTTAATGCTCTTGGATCTAGATCTAAGGGTTTTCTCCGGTTCGGGATCGAATGGAGCTAAATCCTTCCCACGAGATCTTCGCATACACCTAAAGAGTAAGAGACGTCCTGAAAAGCGAAGACACAAACCAAAAAGAGATCAAAAGCAACAAGAAAGATCTACACTATAAACAATCACAAAATAGACTCAATCTAGACCTAGTCCCCGGCAACGGCGCCAAAAACTTGTTACGCTCACGATGTGACACGCAATGGGTTTTAAATTTATATTCTCGTTATATTTATCCTAACTCCTAGCGAACCCGCAGTGTACGGGACGTTTGTAGTAGGGATAGTATTCCGAGGTCGAACACAAAGACTAAGGTGAGATTGATTCGATTTATGATCAAGTTTAGTAAAGACCTAGGTTAAGAAAAGAGAGAGGAAAAAAGAAATGAAAATCTCAATGTTTTTGGTTGGGTTTTTGGTGATCAATCAAGGATCACTAAGCATGCAAAATAAACGAATCAACTATGCTAACAAATCAACACAAACAAACAAACTAAAACGAGATATAGATCAAGGAAAGAGGAGCAGATTCTAGGGGTTGGAAAGTCCGGCTATGGCATAAGACTCAAGCTATCTAATCATTCCTTGGATTAACTATGATATGTTGGGAGTAAGCATTTCTAGATTGGGATCAATTACCGGGTAGGTCTCATGGTCCACTAATCCGTCCCTAAGGCCTCATCACCGGGTAAGTCTCTAAGAACCTAAGGGATGGAATTCTACACGAACCGGATTGTCGCCTAGGAATCCAACCTATCCTCACCGGGTAAGTCTCGAAAAGGTTAGTCCTAAACAACTATCCTAGCACACTTAGTCCAATGGCAGCTTGTGAGGCTCACCACTACCTAGGGTTTGTCATCTTTTGAATCTAAGAGTAAGAATCACCGGGTAAGTCTCTTCTAACACTTAGTTGCTAACACTAGGTCACCCTAGGGTAGATTTAACTCAACAAACACTTAGGATTTCAACATTATAACAATCTAAAGCTAGATCCATCAAACAAGGGAGAATCACGGGCTGTTCTACACCTTCCACGGCCGTGGAAAGGCAAGAACAAACCGTGGACTCCAACAGAAGCTACGTCCAAGCATGAGAGTCATCCAAGGGCTAATCTAAGTCCATCCTATCATAGTCCTAGCCATAACCATTCCTTCCTTACCCTAGAATCACATCTATTTAGCCTACAACATACATCATAGCAATCAAAATCATCAAACATAAAATCATAGCTTCCATTTGCAAGATAATGAGAGAAAGAGATGGACAAGAGAGGTAAACAAAACCAAACTGAAAAATGGAATTAGAATGACTCACAACCCTTCTTAAAGAAGGTTCAAATGGTTCATACAACTCTAGAAATCGATTCCGAAATTCTTCACTACAAAGCTATCAAAATCTATCAATGGTGTGCTCTTCTTCTTCTCCAATGAAGCTCTTCCTCCAATGGTAGCTTCCTTCTACCTCCTTCTTCAAAGAATCTTCTTGTTTAGAGAATATTTTGATTGGATGATAGTGTATAATGGAGAGCTGCTCCAAGATGATTCTCTCACCCAATGCAGGACCACTTTTATACTACAACTTTGCAAGAGCTGGCCAAGAGATCGTGGCATAGCTGTCACGAAAACCTGGCAAAATCCACGGGTAGAATCACGGCCGTGGAGTGTCAGTGAACTGTGATTTTATGCTTCAGCTTTGCCTTTGATCATTAAGCTTCGATTTGGTGCATGGCTTGTGTTGGCAAGGTTCCATGAGTCCTCCCTATCCTTTAGCTTGCATCCTAATGAGTCCGAGGGTGTGTCATCTTGATGAACGATCCTCAAACGTATCGTTTTAGCTCCTAAATCTCCCAAAATACCTACAAAGCAATGCACAAGTCCGTGTAGACGTCTATCTCGATATAATACGTGAATTGAGTGCAAACTTCGTGAACTAGTGCTAAACCACGCATGAATGAGCGAGAAATCTATCTAAATGATTACCTAAACCTAAGTCATAAATCGTGTTATCACCACGTGCCTCCTTTGACAAGCAACTGAGTTCCTGTAGTTACTGATTGAGTATTGTTAAGAGAGACGAGAATTGATTCGGTAAGTCCACTGACTTACTTAGCTAGCTTCTTACATGTGTGTGATGTGTATGAGTGGTGTTTGATAGTTATGATAAATAACGAAACCGGAATAGGCCGACTGTAGTATATTGTATAATTGACCCAAGTGTATGATAACGGGTCGTGACGTCATTTGCCTAGCTCTTGTGAGAGTATATGAGGTTCCATGCGACTAGCCCAGTCCGGTAGACGGTCACATGCATTAGTACCATTCCGCATTGGTAAACGGGGACAGGGGCTAGGTTTGGGAATACCTCGTGTCACAAAATAAGTATCATTAGTAATGACGTATCACTTAATTAAAGATAATAAAAAGGAATGAGTGTTGCATGCTGATTGCATATGTTGTGTGTTTGTGCTTCTACCTTTATACTTATGCATAGAATGTTAGCTAACGGTTTTATACCGCTTGTAGATGTCTTGTAGGTTAGGGAGGCGATCGAGTGATCCGGCGGTAGTGGGCAGCCGGGGTTCCGTGCATTATAGGACGGGACTGTTATATTTTATTTTATGACTATTGAGACTGATGTTGGTATTTTCGGTTTTGAGACTTGGCTGTATTGTTTTTCAGATTTGGATTCTTATTTCGCTCATGTTATAAAACTCTATGTTTTGCCTTTTTATTCGTGCCGTGTTGTAAGGTCCGATGAAGTTGTTGCCAGGCTAAGGGCTGGGACCCATTGTGAGGTCCCAGCTCGTAGCATTTCGAGTCCTCTAGGATTCGGGGTGTTACAAAAACCGGATACTAAAATGATGAAAAGGGTGTGAACCATAAGCAGAAGAGGCAATACGGTAAATAATAAGAGATCAATAAATTATTCTTGTTCTTCACATACACTTTTAGACAACAGCTTTTTGTTATATAAATGTTTGTAATTTAATACAAGCTCTACAACCTATTAGGACTTGTATACGCAAGTTCTTCTTTTATTAAATTCATGCTTTTATTTATTTATCTTTTTTTGTCAAGTGTAGTTGGATTTTAGCCCCCTTTATTTCTCTATGTTCATCTTATTTTGTGTATTTCCAGAACTAGACTCTATTCTAACAGATCCAATACCGTTAATCTCATCCATAAGAATAAGTAATGGAGCATGTTGTCTACAAACAAGGACAATAAACCAGGGTGTAACTATAAGGAAGCAAACAACTGAGTCAAAAGACAACCAATCAAGTAGTTGTATCACAAAGGAGAGCAGAATTGCCAACAACGGATAAAAATAACAAGAACAAGATCAAACCTAGTCAGGATAAAAAAAAAAGACAGGAGAAAAAGAGGCATGGCAAAGATCAACCTTAACATCGGTGGGCTATCTGTAGACAAAGAATTGGATTTGACTTTTCAACAAGAGCATATCTTGAATCAGGAAATCGAAGAGCCATTACACCGCAAGGATGGGATTTGATGCGGGGTTGAAGCCGCTATTTTCGATCTAGATTGAAAGTCCACGAACAGTCTCAGAGAAGAAATATCGGTCACAAATCTCGGGCAAGATTCTGGTGTTGGCCGAAATTTATGTAACTTCGAACCAAAGAATGTGTGTTTGATGGGTTGTTAACGAATAGATAAGAAAATGATTGTATGGAATAAAACTGATAGAAATATAGGAAGATACGAACTAAGGTATTCCCGAAAAGAATCTTAACCAATTATGTGTCAAAACCTCTTAACGAAGAGCTTACCTTAACCCTCTCTTTTTTAACCTTACACAAGTCTTTTAAATAAGACAAGCACAACGAGGGACTAGAATTGACCAGGAGCTCTAACCTTTAAAAAGATTAACACACACAAGCACAACCTAGTAAGCACTCACAACGATTCAATCAAAGGCTCTCTCTCACAATATTGTCGAAACATTAATCAAATCAAATCTCCCTATGAATCTCAAATATCTTGGTGGTGAACGGATGAAGGACATTCATAGGCAGATTTGTAATACTTTGGCCTTGAAAATTTTCACCATAATATTGTAGAAAAAAACTCCCCTATAAATACCCTGGTGGTGAAAACTTTGATTTCCTTGACTCTCTTGGAAGGTCTCTCGAACTTTGTAATACTCTGGCCTTGAAAAATTTCACCATAATACGCAACAGTAGTAAATCTCGGTCTTGATACGCAAATCTCGGGCAAGATTTCCTAGTTGGGGCCGAGATTTTCATTGTAAGTCTACATCCCGTCTTTGATGGAAAATGGAATATATCCTTAGAGCTTTCCTTCTTCTAGGTGCAACCAAACTGGATCTCCTGGTTCAAATGGAATTTTCTTGCGAACTTGATGAGCCTTATCCGCAACTAGTCTCCATTTCCCCTCTAGCTTCTTGCATGCTTCCTCATGTATCTCCTTTACAATGGCCTCCTGTTTTCCTACAATAAATTTTGCTCGCTCCATGAAAGGTAACGGTATAAGATCAAAGTAAGTTATGGAAAAAACTTCAATACCAAATCATGGTAGTTCAAGGCTAGATAAGGATCGCATCTTCCAAAGTAAGAAAAAGTAATAGGTGATAATCCTACAACCTCAAAGATGTAACTTCTCCCCCTTCTTAGATCTATCTAACTCCTCAAATAAGCTCATACTAATGTTTCCCAAAGAAATGACAATAAACTCTAATGGCCAACATAAGTCATGAAAATTAATCTAGATATACTCATGAAATGCAATATACACCTAAATATACTAACAATATTCCTCAAATATGTCATGAAAACTCTAACTATAACCTCAAGCAAGTATGGTCCATAATGTAAGATCCTAGTTTTTGCCTTCACCGCCCCGCTGTGATGAGGGCCGCCCCCTCGGCCAGCCGCCCCTACTGCTGTGTTGATCCGCCCCTGCGGATTTACGACAGATCACGCCCGATCTTTTGTCATTCGTTTTATCTTTCTTCCATAGATAGAATATCCGATATTCTATCTTATGGACCGGTTTCCTTGTCTTCTTTCTAACCCTAGATGTTGTTCCGTCTATCCTTCCAGCCCATCCCTATATATTCTCTTCTTTTTCTCTTTTTCCCGTCTCTTGCTTACGTCCTTTACAACTTTAGAGCGCTGCAGCCGTCCCTTGCTTCCTGCAACCTTGCTGAACGTGTAAGTTCATCTCTTCTGGTTTCTTCTTCACGTTCTTACAGTTTTTGCATGCCTTCTCCTCCTGTTTTGGTTTGTTCCTCTTGTTCTTCTCTTTTCTTCTTCCCAAAGAATCAATTTTGATCCTTGATTCTTGTGAAGCGTTCCGTTGTTGATCATTTGTTATTCTCAGGCTCTCTGGAGTTGAGTCTTGACGTGTTGGAACCAAAACTTCGAGCTTTGGTTGCCCTTGTTGTGAGTTTGGTCAAAGAGGAATCCCGACAGAGCTTTTGTCAGTGCAACTGCCCCTGCGCCTGCACCAGCCGCCCCTGCGTGTTGCCTCCCCTGCGCCTCTGATCAGCCGCCCCTGCGGTTTCTCTGTAGTAGATCCCGTCTTTGGTGAGCTGCTTCCTTCCTTCCTTTCCCTCGTTCTTTTCCTGGTTCCTTTTGGTTGTTCCTTGTCCCCTAAGTTGCTGTAAGACTAAGGTTGAGTCCTTAGCTTGTTGAGATCTCTTAGAGATCGTTGAGCCTAGAAGTTATAGACTTCTAGCACCGTTCCGTTCCTGATCCGTGTTGCTTGTTCGTACAGGCTATCCTTTCTCCTTTCTTGAGGGAAACTGAGCCTTCCCGAGTTGTTCCTGAGTTGTTGCTGAACCTTTTGTGTTACCTTCGTGTGAGGTAAGTCCCTTGGACATACTTAGCTTCATTCTGCGTATTAGTTGGATTGTATTGACTTGTTTGTGTTCTTTATCATGTTATAATGGATAACCGGAATAAGATTCACCCTTTATTACCCTTAACTGGCCCAAGTGTATTATAACCGGGCGGTGACCACTTGTCTAGTTCTAGGGGAGACTATAATATGCTCTTGCAACCCAGGCCCGTAGGTAACGGATAGTACTGATCTATTCCTATTGGTACAGGGAAGCGGAGGCGAGTTTTGGGAGATTCTCGTGTGACAAAAGAAGTTGAATTAGTAATGTATAACCTTAATGAAAGATAACGGTTTGTACCGTCCTGTTTTCTTTACCTTATGTGTGGTTGTGCCTTTACACTCTTGCTTGTACCTAGAATGTTAGCTAACGGTTTATACCGTCGTTTTAGATGTTCCGCAGGTTCAGGATGCTGTTGAGTGATCCGGATGGTGTGGTCAGCCGGGGTTCCCGTACATTATAGGACGGGATTGGGTTTTTGTTTTCTTTGTTGTTTCCCTTTTGTTTTGAACCCGGCTGTAGAGCTTTTGTGTTTTCTTTTGGTTTGAACCTTTGGTTTTATATTGAGTTTTGTTTTTCATTCGTCTATGCCTTGTTGTAACATCCGTTTGTTGTTGCTATGATAGCATGAATTATAGTCTATATTTTGGGACCTATTTAGACGTTTTATCTTCAATAATATGCATGTTTGAATGTATACTATGTGATTATATTGTCGTTTCATCTACCTTTGTAGGAATCGAGGTCTACACCAAGTTTCATTGTTATCGTAGGTAAAATGGCACGTTTTGCATCAAAATGGAGCAAAAGGAGCTAAGGAGTCATTGGAGCTACATTCAGGAGCTTAAGGAGGAATCCAGGAATCATGAAAATGGATTGAAGATTCACTTTGGATCAGATTTGAGAGATTTCACATTCAGTTGTGATTCACCTCGGTCAACTACAGTACCATCTCGACCAAGGCGAACACCTTGGACGCGGCGAGAGATATTTTATTCTTGGTTAAGATCTTTTATTTTTGGAAAGAGGATCTTATATTTTTAGGCTGGATTCCTAGAAGGAAGAAGATAATTTAGCCCATATATTTTACCTATTTTTATGGGAAATATCTTTCTAAGATATCTTATCTTTGGGAGGGAATTTTCCTATAAAAAGGGTTGGATTTTCCACAAATTGAAGATCCGCTTATGCTGAGAGCATCCGCTGACCCCGCATACACACACTACAACTGGGAGATTTGAAGAACCTTTTTGAAGGTTGAAGGAAGATTGAAGGAAGGAAGTTGATAGCTTTTATAGCTTTTGTGAAGAGTTTTGTAAGATTCTCTTAGATTCCCTTCTTTGTTGATTGTCTTGTTGGATTGTGATCCAAGGAACGCTTGTTTAGTTAATAATTGATTCAGTTATTGAAGCCTTTTTCTTAAGGATTTTGTGTTCAATTATTCACTTTCTTCCCTTATATTTGATTATTGCTTTCATGATGATGAGTGGCTAATTTCCTTGTGCGATTCTAGGGTGATCGGCTGAAGGTTGTAGGAAAAACAATGATAGAATAATCTTAAATTCCAGTAGGACCCTGAAAGCTCGAGTCTTTATCCTTAACCCGAGAACATCTCGTTCAGTCGATGAACATCTCGGCCGGGGTGGAATTCGTCTGACCGAGGTGACTTTTCTGATCCGAAACTGAGAGTTAAGTGTTAGAGTTTGCCAAATCCTATTCTTATTACACCTTTCCTGGTTCAATGCAAGCCTAGGATGAGACTTACCCGGTAATTCCTTTGTTTGTTTACCAAAGATCATAAGTGTAGGTAATAAAGGTTTATCCTTTATTGGGGTTTGAGTGTGCTTTCATCCCATCTTTGTGAGTTAGCCTGAGACTTACCCGGTAAAGGTTGATTATATTCCCTTAGTTGGTGTGTTGTTTTGAGGTTATAGTTCTTTTCCTTAATTCCTTGAGACTTACCCGGTAATAGGAGTTACGGTTTGGGATTAGTGAGTATTCAGACTTACCCGGTGATCTATTCCACTTTAGAAACACCTTCCCTTTGCAAAATCTCAGCTTTGTCCGCTTATCTTTAGATCTTGAGTTGGAACTACAACTAGATGCTTTAATCCCTAGAATTGCATATTCCTTTAATTGACTTTTTATCATCTTTGATTGTTTTAATCACCTTTGTGGTTAGTAGTTGCATTGACAACCTATACCTGATGTGTTTCACTAAGTCCCTGTGATCGACCCGTGGAATTTCTTGCTTTTTACTACGATTGACCCGTACACTACGGGTTCGCATCCTTGTTTTAAGCTTACATCTAGGGTTATAAATTTAAACTTGCACACACCATTTGGAGCGAACAAGTTTTTGGCGCCGTTGCCGGGGAACCTGGTCTAGACCGAGCCCGTTGCGGTTGGCTTTCGAGGCGCTTGCCCCTGTCTCTACTAACCACTCTACTTTAGTGACTTTCGCAGGTTCTTTTTTCTTAGGCTTATGCGAAGAACCCGCACTGGGAAGGAAATCGTTCCCTACGATCCCAAACCAGAAAAGACATACAAAAGACGCTTGAAAGAAGCGAAGATGGCCAACCAATACAATCGCGATCTTGAGGCCGAATTGAAGGAGGCGTTAGAACAACTACGCCTCAGCAAGGAAGAGATGAGACTAGAAAGGGAAGAAACTCACACAAGAACTGAGGCGATCGAAGCAGATATGGCGGCTTTACGAGACCAGTATCTACCTCAACCGAACCCAGATCCACTACCGAGGGCAAAATCCAGTTGCCCCGGCCGAGATACTTCCACCTCGGATACCAGTCCGAGATGTTCTTTTTGGAGGTATTCCACAAACCCTAGGGCAGAGGATGGACCCTAATCAACAACTGAGGCGTCCAGGAGTTAACCTAGGTGATCCAGCGGACCATGATTATGAGCTTCGACCGCAAGTTCTTTCCATGATTTGCCAATGCCAGTTTGGAGGGCTAGAGAGGGAGTCTCCACATCAACATCTACAAAACTATGAGATCTTGATGGAGACCTTGAGACCTTCAAGAATGGAAAACAACAACTACAAGCTAAGGCCTTTCTACTTCTCTTTGAAAGATATAACTCTTACTTGGTATCAATCTCTTCCTCCAAGAAAAATCAATACTTGGGATGAGATGACGATGGAATTCTTGACTAAATTCTTTCCCCCTTCTAAAACCGCTGAAATGAGAGGGAAGATTAATGCATTCATCATGAAGCACAAGGAGAGCTTGTCCAAGTCATGGGAGAGATTTAAAGACATTCTATTGGATTTCCCATATCATGGGATTCCAAAGATAGAGTTGTTGGAGATATACTTCAAGGGACTGGACGGAAACACCCAGTTCAACCTTCAACTACTATCCGCCGGCACGTTCATGGACATGCCAATTGATGAAGCTTGGGAGTTCGTAGAGAAGTAAGCTTTGCACATGGAGAAATACTCCCAACAAGGAGCTGAAGGTGGAGTTAAAAGAGTCAACTTTCAAGATGCTCCACCTAACAATGATTAACTCACTTCTTTGAAGAATGATGTGAAACAATTGAAGGAACTCTTAGTTGCTCAAACCAAGAAGGAAGATCAAGGATCAAGGAACAACAATAGTTATTGGAACAACAACTACAACAACAATAGAGGATCCAACAGCAATAATTGGAGGGCAAACAACCAAAATTCGGGTAACCCTTACTCTAACTCCAATTCGAATGACTCCTCTAATCCTTTCCTCTCTTCTTCTTCTTCTTCTACTCCATTGAAGAGTCAGGAGCAAGGATCAAGTTCGTCCCAGCCGGAAAAGAAGGATGCGGTGCTGGAGGCCATCTTCATCAAGCTCAACTCTATGGAGATATCCATGACTTCATTTTCGAAGGCACAAAAAGCCTTAGAACAACAATTTTTTAACAAGGCAAATGAAGCGCCAAGAGATCCAGGAAAGCTTCTAGCAAGGACGGAAAGCAACCCTAAGGGCCAAATTATTGCAATAACGACGAGGAGTGGACTGAAGACTGCAAATCCAGTGCCTCGGTCGATGCCAGTACAGACGAAGACCACCTCGGTCCAGGTACAATCGAAGAACACTTCGGCCGAGATGCCAACCGAGGTGGAGCCACAAAAAGCGGAGGAGAAAACTGAAGTTTATATTCCACCTCCTGCATATAAACCACCACTTCCATTCCCCTAGTCAAGGGCCAGAGCACATCTAGACAAGCATTTTGGTAAGTTCCTTGACTTGATGAATAAACTACACATTAATATCCCTTTTCTTGATGCTATTCTAGGGATGCCCGCCTATGGGAAGTTCTTGAAAGAGATTCTATCAAGGAAGAGGAAGTTGGAAGACTTTGGTGAAGTAAGGATGACATCTAAATCCTCGGAGCTCATTCAAATCATGAAGGACAAGATGCCACCCAAATTAAGAGATCCTGGCTCATTTTGCATTTCCATTCAAGTTGGGGATGTCACTTGTGAAGCGTTATGTGATCTAGGAGCCAGCGTGAGCATCATCCCGCTATAGCTATGTGTTAAGATCGGACTTGGAGAGCCCAAGCCGGTGAAGATATGGTTATACATGGCGGACCGCCCCATTACCCATCCTGTGGGCATTTTGGAAGACGTTCCGGTTAAGTTAGGTAACTTCTATTTACATATAGACTTTGTTGTGCTTGACATTCTCGCAGACTATCCCGTTCTTATCATTATCGGGAGACCATTTCTAGCAACTTCGGGTTGCAATGTGGATTGTAAGAACGCCAAGTTAAAATTCAACATTGGCGGAGATGAAGTGGAGTTTGCATTACTTGCGGCAATGAAGGGAGAGCAACTAGGAGATGATATCTTCAACATCTATGATGAAGAAGAATCAAGAGAATTGGTGATCTCTATCCTTATTAAAGATCCACTTGAAAAAGTCATTAGCTTTAGCTTAATGGAGGAAGGTATAGATGCTTCTTGTGATGCAGATATACGGAGCTTAAAGGCACTGGATGAAGATCCAGGAGCTAAAACTGAAAGACTAATCCAGGAGAAGAAGATCTCTAGTTTCGGTTCCAGTTGCAGTACCTCGACCGAGGCACTTCCTGGATCAAGCGAGGTGACTGAAGAACATCTCGGTCAACCTCTCTGGACCTCGACCGAGGTCGAAAGCGAGTTGATGTCAACTGAGACTTCTAAAAATCCAGTTCTTCAATCTACTCCACTGGAAAGAGGAAGCAAGGATCCCCCTCAGAAAGCACCCCCAGTTGTGGAGCTTAAACAACTCCCAAGTCACTTGAGGTATGTCTTTCTTGGACCGGGTTCTACTTATCCCGTTATTGTTAGTGCTTCCCTCTCCAAATCTGAATTATCTAAACTAATGCATGTCCTGAGGAAGCATCTAAAGGCTTTGGGTTATACTATTGATGATCTTATTGGCATTAAGCCTTCTTTCTGCATGCATAGAATACTAATGGAGGACGATCATAAGACTTCACGGGAACCTCAAAGACGGTTAAATCCAATCATGAAAGAGGTTGTGAAGAAAGAAATTCTTAAGTTGTTGGATGTAGGTATCATATTTCCTATCTCGGACAACAAGTGGGTTAACCTAGTACATGTAGTTCCGAAGAAAGGAGGGATGGCGTGTACTAGAGCTACATCTGCTATGAGGCAATGAAGGGGTCGACCACCACTTCCACCTTTCGTCCGTGGACGAGGACGTGCAGGAAGACCTCCACTAGCTAGAGGTCGGGGCCAAGCCCCAGTTGCTGACCCGCCTATCACTAAGGCGTTTGCTCAAGAATTTGATGAGAGTGTAGTTCCTGAGGCTGGGAACGGGACCGCTGCTAGGTCTGGAGCACAGAGAGCGCAATAAACAAAGTCTGCACGAGTGTCTATCGGAGTTTCTGCATTTCGTGACTATGTGTAGTGAGTTAAAGAGGCTATTAAGACTGGAGGACCAACACAAGTACCGCCACTTCCTGCGAGATCAGCTGAGGTTTCGCAAAGAGTTTCACAGGCTATTGTCCCGCCTGCTAGAGTTGCTGAGGTTGTAAGAGCACCGGATGAGGAACATGAGCCAAAGCCTGACAGTTGGTTGAAGGCTTTCGACCAGCTGAAGGTTCCCACTTTCATGAAAAAGATTGGATTAGAGGTGGAGCAGTGGCTAGGACAGCTGGATATTGCTATGGAGGCTATCACTTGCCCAAAGGGACGCCAGATCAACATAGCACAGACGCTGCTGAAGGATCCGGCTCATTCCTAGTGGAGGACCATTCGTAGTAAGGTCACCAGCTATGAGTAGATGAAGACGGTGATCAGGGATCGCTACTGCCCTGTAGCTATGACGAGAAACCGTCTTCGGGATTTCCTTGAGGTTGGATTCGAGGATTTGCCTATTGTTGAGATTATCAGCAAGTTCGAGAATGAGTTGTCGTTGTTGGGTCCGTCTGCACCACCGGAGGATCAGCATGTGTACCTTTTCTCTCGGATGTTAAGGGAGTCTACACGCTCGTATCTTGCTGGTTTCCGTTGTGATTCTTTGATGGATTATCAGGATAGAGCTTCTGCTTATGAGAGAGACCGACCGGGTCAGAGGAGAGCTTCTCAGGCAGGAGGTCCTGAGAAGAGACAGAAGACTGGATCAGCCACTGCTGGAGCTGGAGCAACCTGTTTTGGGCGTAGTCAGACGCTTGGATGTTCTAGTTTCTAGCAGAGTTCTGACAAAGGACGGCAATGTCATAACTGCAGAGTAGCTGGACACATCCGAGCTGATTGCAAGAAGCCAGCAGTGACTTGCTTTTCTTGTGGCAAGCCCGGACACAGAGCTGCGTTTTGCCGTCAGTGCAAGGTGCTATCTCAGCAAGGTTCTTCACCTGCCAATGTTGCTAGAGGAGGACAGAGATCTCAGTACCAGCAGCAGCAACAGAGAGTTTTTGGTTCTACCACTCCTCAGGGTTCCACTCCGGGACAGGGGAGAGGTAGAGAACGTATTGGTGGATCTACAAACACCAAAGATGCTTCAGCTAGAATGTACGAGTTGAGGAGTGCTGTAGAGCCGACAGCACCAACAGCTACAGGTACCATTCATATTAATGGTTTTCCTATTAGAGTTCTTTTCGATAGTAGTGCTACACATTCTTTTATATCTGATGCATGTGCAGATAGATTGGCCTTATTTATTGTAGAAGGTAGACCCTTCTTTATAGGATTACGTGATGGGGGTAAGATACGAGGTACGCGAGAGGTTCGCGGTTGCCCTATTAGATTGGGAGGTCGTGTTTGGCCAGCTAACTTCTTCGTCATGTACTTAGTACATGAAGAAGTTATTTTGGGGATGGATTGGATGGATCGACATCGAGCAGTTCTGGACATCGGCAAGAGGACAGTGATAGTAACTACAGATGCAGGCCATGTTGAGATCTTCTGAGGATGGGATCTCGGGAAGACTAGTACAGTCATCAGTGTAGTTCGAGCTGCGAGACTTATCAGTCAGGGTTGTGAGGCTTTTTGGTGCTATGCCGTGAAGGATAATACTAGTCCAGCTTTGGAGGAGATTCTAGTAGCTTGCGAGGTTGCTGACGTCTTTGGAGAGCCATCAGGGTTACCTCCACAAAGGAACGTAGACTTTGGCATTGATCTAGAGCCCGGTATGAGACCGGTCTCTAAGGCTCCTTATCGTATGGCGCCTATCGAGATGCTTGAGTTGAAGAAGCAGCTCGAGGAGTTAGCAGAGAAGGGCTTCATCCGCCCTATTATATCTCCTTGCGGTGCACCAGTTCTCTTCGTCAGGAAGAAAGATGGGTCAATGAGGTTATGTATCGACTATCGAGAGATGAACAAGGTAACGATAAAGAACAAGTACCCTTTACCCCGTATCGACGATCTTTTGGATCAGCTGCATGGAGCTTCAGTGTTTTCAAGGATCGATCTGAGATATGGCTATCACCAGTTGAGGGTGTGAGAGCAGGATGTAGCCAAGACAGCATTTCGGACCAGAAATGGACACTACGAGTTTGTAGTGATGTCATTCGGGCTCACGAATGCGCCCGCAGTCTTCATGGAGTTGATGATCAGCATCTTCATCGACTTTCTAGACCAATTTGTAGTTGTCTTCATCGACGATATTCTGGTTTACTCCCGCAGTAGAGAGGAGCATGATGGCCACTTGAGGATCGTTCTTCAGGTCTTACAGGATAGAGATCTTTACGCCAAGCCTTTTAAGTGCGAGTTTTGGATGTTTGAGGTAGCATTTCTTGGTTACATTGTTTAAGCTGAAGGGATCAAGGTCTTAGGATTGGAAGGCTATTACATGCGTTTTGTTGAGGGTTTTTCGGTTATCGTCCGACCGCTCACTTCCTTGCTGTGGATGTCTACGAGGTTTGTATGGTCCGAGTAGTGCCTACAGAGCTTCGAGGAGCTGAAGAAGAGGTTGACCTCTACTCCTATCCTAGCTCAGCCAGAGGGCATTGAGGATTTTGTGGTTTACAACGATGCATCCAAGCTTGGCTTGGGATGTGTTTAGATTCAGAGGGGAAAGGTGATTGCTTATGCGTCTCGACAGTTGAAGACGTACGAGGAGAATTACCCTACCCATGACCTGGAGTTGGCTGTTGTTGTTCATGCTTTGAAGATTTTGAGACATTATGTGTACGGAGCTACGTGTTAGATTTTCACGGACCATAAGAGTCTGAAGTACAAATTCACTCAGCGGGAGTTGAATAACCGCCAGCACAGATGGTTGGAGTTGATCAAGGACTTCGATCTTGAGATCTTATACCACCCGGGAAAGGCAAATGTGGTAGCAGATGCCCTCATTAGGAAGACTCCCTGGGAGATGCCAATCGCTATACTGACAGCTCAGCCACAGTTACAGCGAGATTTGGCATGGCTAGAGATGGATATCTACTTTCCGGATTCCGACAGTCAGTCGTCCACCTTGGAGATAGTAATTGATCTGTTGGCCGAAATCTGATAGAAGCAGGAGAGTTGCCCAGATTTGACACAGATCCGAGACTGGATGTCTCGAGGAGAGGCACCGCAGTTTGCAGTTGGTGCTGATGGATATTTGAGACGCCAGGAGCGTGTTTGTGTGCCGTCGGATTGAGAGTTGAGACAGAGGATCCTTCAGGAGGCTCACTCTTCACCTTACTTAGTACACCCTGGTGCGAGTAAGATGTATCAAGATATCAGACGCTCTTACTGGTGGGGAGGTCTGAAGCCAGACGTCACGAGATATGTAGCTTAGTGTGCGACATGTCAGTAGGTCAAGATCGAGCATCATAGATCAGAAGGCGAGCTACACCCACTTCCCGTCCCTCAGTGGAAGTGGGAAGACATCTCTATGGATTTTGTGACTAGTTTGAGACCGAGTCGTGGTTTTGATGCTATCTGGGTCATAGTAGATCGGCTGACGAAGACCGCACGTTTCATTCCGATCAAGGAAACGTGGCCGGTGAGTCGATTAGTAGAGGAGTTCACATGACAGATAGTGAGACTTCATGGAGTACCTAGGACTATTGTCTCTGACAAAGACGGACGGTTCACTTCGAGGTTCTGGCAGCAGGTTCATGCCGCGAGAGGTACTAGTCTACAGTTCACGACAGCTTATCATCCTCAAACCGATGGTCAGTCTGAGCGGACCATGCAGACTTTGGAGGACATGTTGCGAGCCTGTGTGTTAGACTGGGGACAGGTGTAGCCAGATCACCTTCCAATGGTGGAGTTTTCGTATAACAACAGTTGGCACGCATCGATCAGGATGGCTCCTTATGAAACTTTATATGGACAGAGATGCCGTACACCGCTGTGTTAGGACGAGCCTAGTAGTGCCAGCGGAGTAGCACCTGAGCAAATTCAGGATGACATGGCTCGAGTAGATGTGATCCGAGAACCGATGTTAGCAGCACAGAGTCGACAGAAGTCTTATGCTGATAAGAGGCGCAGACCTTTGGAGTTCAGAGTTGGAGCTCAGGTTTTGTTGAGAGTATCTCCGACACAAGGCTTCAGACGTTTCGGTGTCAAGGGGAAGCTGAGTCCCAGATATGTTGGGCCGTTCGAGATTCTTGAGCGAGTTGGAGAGGCAGCATACAGACTTGCGTTCCCACAAAGACTCGAGGGTGTTCACCCAGTTTTCCATGTGTCTCAGCTACGGGAGTACATACCTGACCCGAGATACATCGTTAGTCATGAGGATCTAGTAATCGAGACAGACCACACGTTTGTAGAGCACCCGGTGGCTGTCTTAGACCGTAGTAGGAGACGCTTGTGTTCGAAGGATATACCGATGATGAAGATACAATGGTCGATGCGAGGAGCTGATGAGGCGACTTGGGAGACAGAGGATAGTATAAAGAGGACTATCCGGAGTTTTACGCTGAGGTTGTTGCACCTTTAGCTTAGTCTGTAGTTTGGTTTTTCCTTTATTGCGTTTTGAATGCTTTTGTGTGACGTTTTATATTACGTGCCCCGAGTAGGAATATATGAGCTCAGTTTTGTTTCTGTGTGTTGTTGTGACCATTCGGCTTTTGCAAGTTTCGGAACGAAACTTCATTTTAGGGGGATCTGATGTAAGATCCTAGTTTTTGCCTTCACCGCCCCCGCGGCCAGCCGCCCCTGCGGCTGTGTTGATCCGCCCCTACGGATTAACGACAGATTGCGCCCGATCTGTTTTTGTTCGTTTTATCTTTCTTCCATATATAGAATATCCGATATTCTATCTTATGGACCGGTTTACTTGTCTTCTTTCTAACCCTAGACGTCGTTTTGTCTATCCTTCCAGCCCATCCCTATATATTCTCTTTTTTTTCTCTTTTTCCCGTCTCTTGCTTATGTCCTTTTCTACCCTAGAGCGTTGCAGTCATCCCTTGCTTCCTACAACCTTGCTGAACTTGTAAGTTCATCTCTTCTGATTTCTTCTTCACGTTCTTACAGTTGTTGCATGCCTTCTCCTCCTGTTTTAGTTTCTTCCTCTTGTTCTTCTCTTTTCTTCTTCCCCAAGAATCAAGTTTGATCCTTGATTCTTGTAGAGCGTTCCGTTGTTGATCCTTTGTTGTTCTCAGGCTCTATGGAGTTGAGTCTTGACGTGTTGGAACCAAAAGTTTGAGCTTTGTTTGCCCTTGTTGTGAGTTCGGTCGAAGAGGAATCCCGACAGAGCTTCTGTCAGTGCAGTCGCCCCTGCGCCTGCACCAGCCGCCCCTGCGGTTTCTCTGCAGTAGCTCCCGTCTTTGGTGAGCTTCTTCCTTCCTTCCTTCCTTTCCCTCGTTCTTTTCCTTGTTCCTTTTGGTTGTTCCTTGTCCCCTAAGTTGTTGTAAGACTAAGGTTGAGTCCTTAGCTTGTGGAGATCTCTTAGAGATCGTTGAGCCTAGAAGTAATAGACTTCTAGCACCGTTCTGTTCCTGATCCGTGTTGTTTGTTCGTACAGGCTTTCCTTGCTCCTTTCTTGAGGGAAACTGAGCTTTCCTGAGTTGTTCCTGAGTTGTTGTTGAACCTTTTGTGTTAACTTCGTGTGAGGTAATACCCTTGGACTTACTTAGCTTCATTCCGCGTATTAGTTGGATTGTATTGGCTTGCTTGTGTTGTTTATCATGTTATAATGGATAACTGGAATAGGATTCACCCTTTATTACCCTTAACTGGCTTAAGTGTATTATAACCGGCCGGTGACCACTTGTCTAGTTCTACAGGAGACTAGAATGTGCTCTTGCAACTCAGGCGCGTAGGTAACGGATAGTTCTGATCTATTCCTATTGATACACGAAAGCGGAGGCAAGTTTCGGGAGATTCTCGTGTGATAAAAGAAGTTGAATTAGTAATGGACAACCTTTAATAACCGGTTGATGTGTGAGCATGCTATGTGTTTTCTTTACCTTATGTGTGGTTGTGCCTTTACACTCTTGCCTGTACCTAGAATGTTAGCTAACGGTTTATACCGTCGTTGTAGATGTTCCACAGGTTCAGGATGTTGCTGAGTGATCCGGATGGTGTGATCACCCGGGGTTCCCGTACATTATAGGACGAGATCGGGTTTTTATTTTCTTTGTGTTTTCCCTTTCGTTTTGAACCCGGCTGTAGAGCTTTTGTGCTTTCATTTGGTTTGAACCTTTAGTTTTAAATTGAGTTTTGTTTTTCATTCGTCTTTGCCTTGTTGTAAGATATGTCTACTGTTGCTACTCTGAGGGTCGGGACCCATTGTGTGGTCCTAACCCGTAGCGCTTCGAGTTCCCAGAACTTGGGGTGTTACACATAATCTTATGCGGACAACCTCTAATGATACATGTACCTCTCCAAGTGACCTTTATCAACCATAGAGGTCTTCTCCTTAAGACTACAATGTAAGTAACAACTAGGTATCCTCACACAATCAAACTCAATAAAGAACTCTCCAAATGAGTTAAACTTATTCCTAGAATTCTTGAACACAATGCTTAAGATGATAACTAACGTAATCCAAGATGGTAAGTAATATAAAATTCCCATGAAACTCAACGATCCATGTACTATCACTAGGAAATAAGTAATGTAACCAATATCTAAACCTTGCAAATAAGAAATTGGAGTTATGATCAAACTTAATAAAGTTTAGACATGCTACTCTCAAATTCTCATCGAAAAGACTAAGTAAGTTACCTCCCTTCAACATGTTGAACGCTTGATCCAAACGTCTAGGAACAACGTTAATAGGTGGAGACTCCTTAGATAACTCTTCCCTAAGATCAAAAAGAAACATTAAAGAATTTGGGTGAGGTTCTGTAGGCTGGAGTCCATATATTCTTCGATAGTTATAGATCTTGAGCTTAAGGACAAATCTCGGGCAAGATTTATGGTATTTGTCCGAAATTTCTTTCTTGGAGTGAAACTTTGCTTTCCTATGTCGCGGTTATGTCCTAATCATGGTAGTGCACCCTTCACCATAATCCTCCGGCATCTCTAGGACATAGACTTTGTGTTTTCCCTTCTCCTTGACGCTTCCAACTTGCAATCCTATAAGTAAATTCAATCGCTTCCTTATGGACAACGGTGCCATGTTAACAAAGGTTAAGGGAAACAAAATATCAACAAAGTCATAATAATTCAAGGATAAACATGAGCTGAAAAACCTAGAACGAGCAAACTCAATATAAGGTGGTACTATATATAACACCCCAGTTCTGGGAACTCGAAGCGGTACGGGCTAGGACCTCACAATGGGTCCCGACCCTCAGAGTAGAAATAGCACAACGGATCTTACAACAAGGCGCAGACGAATGAAAACCAAAACTCAATATAAAACCAAAGGTTTAAACAAAGGAAAGCGTAAAAGACTCGCAGCCGAGTTCAAAACAAAAGGGAAAGCAAAAACATAAACACAAACCCGATCCCGTCCTATAATGTACGGGAAACCCGGATGACCACACCATTTGGATCACTCAGCACATCCTGAACCTGTGGAACATCTACAACGACGGTATAAACCGTTAGCTAATATTCTAGATATCAGAAAGATCGTAAAGGCACAAACACACATAAGGTAAAGTAAACATATAGCATGCTCACACTCAACCGGTTATTATCTTTTTATTAAGTTATCAATTTTTAATTCAACTTCTTTTGTCACACGAGAATCTCCCGAAACTCGCATCCGCTTCCGTCTACCAATAGGAATAGATCAGTACTATCCGTTACCTACGGGCTTGGGTTGAAAGAGCACATTCTGATCTCCTGAAGAAGTAGACAAGTGGTCACCGCCCGGTTATCATACACTTGGGACAGTTAAGGTTACAAAGGGTGAATCCTATTCCGGTTATCCATATAACAACAATAAACAATGCAAACAAACCAAAACACTCAAACCAATATACGGAATGAAGCTAAGTAAGTCCAAGGGATTTACCTCACTCGAAGGTAATCTAAAAGCTCAACAATAACTCAAAGAACAACTAAGTTTCCCTCAAGAAAGGAGTAAGGAAAGCCTGTTCACACAAGCATCAAGAATCAGGAACGAAATGGTTGCTAGAAGTCCATAATTTCTTTTCTCAATGATCTCTAAGAGATCTCCTCAAGCTAAGGGCTCAACCTCAGTCTTACAGCATACTCAGTGGGCAAGGAAAATCCAGAAGAACCAAGGAAAGGAATGAGGAAAGAAAGGAAAAAAACAACTCACAAGAATGGGAGTTATTGAATATAAACCGCAGGGGCGGCTTGCCGCGGAGTGGAAGTATGCAGCCACGGCGGTGCACTGGCAGAAGGCGCTGTCGGGGTTTCTTCTCGAAAAAAAACTCTCAACAAGGGATCCAAAGAACCTTTGATCCAACCACGTCAAGACTCAATCAAAAGAGCCTGATAACAGCAACACATCAACAGCGGAGATGCTAACAAGAATCAAGGTTCAAACTTGATTCTTGGAGAAGAAGAAAAGGAAGAACGAAAGAAGAAAGCGAAACAGAAGAATGGGCATGGAGCCACAACATGAACATGATGAAGAACAAGGGAGTAAAAACTTATACGTTCAGCAAGTTCACAGGGAGTAAGTTGCACAACTCGAGGGTTGAAGAAGACGTAATTAAGAAACGGGAAAAAGAAGAAAATACGGGAATATATAGAGAAGGCTGGAAAGATAGATGGAAAGGACGTTTTAGGGTTACAAGAAGATAAGGAAGCCGGCCCATAAGTTAGAAGATCGGATATTCTACCTATGTAAAGAAGATAAAACGAACGATAGGAAGATCAGGCGCGATCTGTAGTCAGTCGTAGGGGCGGCTGACCCTGCCATATGTGCGGCTTGCCGCAGGGGCGGTGAAACTTAGGATAGTTCTTCTGAATACTATCCTTTGTCTCCCAAGTCACCTAATCAGCTCCTCGCATCGACCACCGAATCTTCATCATCGGTATGTCCTTCGAACGCAAGTGTCTCGTACTACGCTCTAAGACAACTACCGGGTGCTCAACGAACGTGTGGTCTGGATCGATCATTAGATCCTCATGACTGACGATGTGTCTCGGGTCCGGTATGTACTCCCATAACTTAGAAACATGAAAGACGGGGTGAACGCCCTCGAGCCTCGGTGGCAAAGAAATTTTGTATGCTGCCTCTCCAACTCGCTCAAGGATCTCGAATAGTCCGACATATTTGGCACTCAACTTTCCCTTGACTCCGAAACATCTGTTGCCTCGTGTCGGGGATGCTCTCAACCAAACCTGAGATCCAACTCTGACCTCCAGAGGTTTGGGCCTCTTATCTGCATAAGACTTCTGTCGACTCTGCGTTGCTAATATCCGCTCACGGATCACCGCTACTCGAGTCATGTCATCCTGAATCTGCTCAGGTGCTACTCCGCTAGGACTACTCGGCTCGTCCTAACACAACGGTGTATGACATCTCTGTCCATATGAAACCTTATAAGGAGCCATCCTGATCGATGCGTTCCAACTGTTGTTGTAAGAAAATTCCACTAAGGGAAGGTGATCTGGCCACACATGTCCCCATTCCAATACGCAGGCTCGCACCATGTCCTCCGGAATCTGGATGGTCCGCTCGGACTGACCATCGGTCTGAGGATGATAAGTAGTCGTGAACTGCAGAATCGTACCTAGGGCGGCATGCACTTGCTGCTAGAACCTCGATGTGAACCGTCCGTCTCTGTTAGAGAATATGGTCCTAGGTACTCCATGAAGTGTCACTATCTGCCTAGTGAACTCCTCTGGTAATCGACTTACCGGCCACGTCTCCTTGATCGGAATGTAACGTGCGGTCTTCGTTAGTATGTCTACTATCACACAGATAGCATCAAAGCCTCGACTCAGTCTCAAACCGGTAACGAAATCCATCGAGATGTCTTCCCACTTCCACTGAGGGACGGGAAGTGGGTGTAGCTCTCCTCCTGGTCTATGGTGCTCGATCTTGACCTGCTGACAGGTCGCACAGTATGCTATGTATCTCGTGACATCTGGCTTCAAACCACCCCACCTGAAAGAGCGTCTGATATCTTGATACATCTTACTCGCACCGGGGTGCACTGAGTAAGGTGAAGAGTGAGCCTCCTGAAGGATCCTCTGTCTCAACTCTCGATCTGAAGGTACGCAAACACACTCCTGGCGTCTCAAGATCCCATCAGTACCTACTGCAAATTGTGGTGCCTCTCCTCGAGACATCCGGTCTCAAATCTGTGTCAAAGCTGTGCAACTCTCCGGCTTCAGTCGGATTTCAGCCAAAAGATTAGGTACTATCTCCAAGGTGGATAGGTAGCTGTCGGAATCCGGGAATGCATATCCATCTCTAACCACGCAAGGTCTCGCTGTAACTGTGGCTGAGTTGTCAGCATAGCGATCGCCATCTCCTGGGGAGTCTTCCTACTGAGGGCATCAACTACTACATTTTCCATCCCCGGGTGGTATACGATCTCAAGATCAAATTCCTTGATCCAATCCAACCATCTCCTCTGGCGATTATTCAACTCCCGCTGAGTGAATATGTACTTCTGATAGCATGTATTATAGTCTATATTTTGGGATTGGTTTAGACAATTTATCCTCATAAATCTCCATGTATGGATGTATATTTTTTATTATATTTTTGTTTTGTCTACATTTGCGGGAATCGAGGTCTACACCTAGTTTCATTGTAATTGTAGGTAAAATGGCACGTTTTGGACCGAAATGGATTTAAGGAAGCTAAGGAGTCATTTGAGCTACATACTGGAGCATTGAAGAGCTATAAGAAGATCTCAGGAAGCATTGAAATGATTTAGAGGATTAATTTTGGACCAGATTCGAGATGATTTACATTCAGTTGAGATTCACCTCGGTCAACTACAGTACCACCTCGACCGAGGTGATCTTCAGGAGCGTCCCGACCGAGGCGAACACCTTACCGCCAACAAGATCTTTATTTTTGGCTGAGATCTTCTATTTTTGGAAGGAGAATATCACATATTTTTGGCTGGATTTCTGCAAGGAAATATTATATTTGGCTGATATATTTTGAGAGATATGGATATTTTTCTAGGAAATTATCTTTTTAAGATATTTTATCTTTGCAAGATAATTCTCCTATATAAAGGGTTGGATTTTCTACAATTCAGCCATGCTTGGAGCATCCTAGAATTTTCGAATAAAACGTTTTCTGAGGAAGTTTGAAGGAAGAGTTGAAGGAAGTTTTGAAGGTTGAAGTTCAAGGAAGGAAGGAATCAAGTTGAAGTTGATTTTGAAGGAGTTTGTTTTCTGAAGGAAGTTTGAAGGAAGTTTTGAATGAAGTTTTGAAGGTTGAAGTTCAAGGAAGGAAGGAATCAAATTGAAGTTGACTTTGAAGGAGTTTGTAAGATCTTCTTAGATTGGCTTTTTGGTTTTGTTGTCTTTTTTGATTTGTGATTGAGGAACGCTGATTGTTGTTTGTTTGATTCATTGAGTTATTGAGACCTTTTTGTTAAGGCTTTCTTGTTTGAATATTGATTCCTTTCTTATATATTTGATTATTGTTATCATGATGATTGTTGGATAAGTTTCTTATGCGATTCTAGGGTGATTGGCTGAAAGTTGTGGGAAAGACGATGATCGAATGATCTTAATCCCAGCAGGACCCTGAAAGCTAGAGTCTTTACCTTTACCGTAGAACACCTCGGTCAGTCATTGAACATCTCGGCCGGGATGGAATATAACTGAATGAGGTGAACCTTTCCAGGACCTTATCTGAGTTAAGAATTTTAGTTTGCCAAATCCTATCCTTGTTATACCTTTCCTGGTTCAACGCAAGCCTTGGATGAGACTAACCCGGTGATTCCTTTGCTTTTTTACCCAAGATAATGAGTGATAGGTAATAAGGGTTTATCCTTTATTGGGGTTTGAGTGTGCCTTCATTCCATCTTTGTGAGTTAGCCTGAGACTTACCCGGTAAAGGTTGATTCTATTCCCTTGGGTGGTGTGTTGGTTTGAGATTATAGTTCATTTCCTTAGTACCTTGAGACTTACCCGGTAAAAGGATCTTTGGTTTGTGATAGTGAGTAGTGAGACTTACCCGGTGATCTATTCCTACCTTAGAAACACCTTCCCTTTGCAAACCTCAGCTTTGTCCACGTTATCTTTTGAGATCTTGAGTCGGAACCACAACTGGATGCTTTAATCTCTAGAATCCGCATTCCCTTTATCTGACTTTTATATCATCTTTGATTGCTTTAATTTGCTGTTAGTGGTTATTTGACAACCTGATTACCGTACTTTGTTTCACCATAGTCCCTGTGATCGACCCCTGGAATTATTGCTTTTATTACAATTGATATGTACACTGCGGGTTCGCATATAGTTCAAGCATACTTCTTGGGTTATAAATATTAGAGCTTGCACACACCTTTTGGGGCGAACAAGTTTTTGGCTCCGTAGCCGGGGACTTGGTCAAGACCGAGTTCGATATTTGGTTGTCTAGCTTGGAAGCTTTTGCATTTGATCTATTTCTCTGAGTTTTGAAGTTTTCAAATTTTCCAATGGCTGCGAGTCGCTATGAACCTGCGTTTAATCCAGCCAGGATAGCAAGACAAAGTGTTAGGGCGGACCATTATGAATACTTGGAAGAGAAATACGCCTTCATTTGGTTTTACAGTGAAAGAGAAAGAGAAGAGGTTATTGAGGAGGAACTTGCGCTATGGGATGAGCTGAATGTCCCTAAAAAGGTTTATGCACAACCTCTTGAAGATTCGCTTGAATTAAAATGGGAGAAATTGATGAAGAAGGTGGAGGAGCTCAAAGAAAGCTCCATATCCTATGATAAGCCGAAAGAGGTGTATAAGGAAGTACTACAAGTTTCGAGCATTCCTCCGCTCGAATCTGAAGCTTCTCTTGAAGTCCTCGTTGAAGAAGAGAAAGAAGTGGAAGACCTCGATCCAAAAGCTGAACTTGGGCCGAGGTTGAAGAAAGATCTGCCGAGGTTGAAGAAAGATCAGTCGAGATTGAAGAAAGATCGGCCGAAGTTGAAGAGAATCCAGCTGAGTTGGAAAATATTTCATGTGTGGATTATCATCCTAACATGAAACTTGTCCCAAGCTTTGAAGAACTTTATAAGCTACTTTCTCGTACCCCCTTTAAAGTTCTAAATTTCTTTAGGGATGCACCGAAGAGTTGGAGGTCTCTTCCGAAAGAACCTCCTAAGATCAAGATGAAACCTCCCTTGAATTTGTTGAAAGAAGATACTCCTTGGACTGAAAGGAGCGGAGCTAGCAAGCACTTCACCGTTAAGGTGATGAAGTGTCTTTTGTTCAAGTATGGGGTCACTCATGTAACAAAGACCATACATCATCCCCAAGTTAGAGATGGGGGAGCTAAGTGGATTCTCGAGAAGCTGATTTCTCGATCCTGGAAAGGATGGGATGCAAAACTGAATTGTTTCCCATGGAAGCATAGGAAGACCGGTAGAATTCCGGTGAGAATCAGACCGTACAAACTTGTACGTGGGAGATCTTACCATTTACCGGTGAAATTAAGAATTGGAATCTTTTTGGAAGAGTTTTATGATGGATGTGATGAGCACTCCAAGGTGTTCGAGGTACATTGATTAATTCCATGGAGAAAGGTCCAGCTAGCGACCTTAAACAAAGCGCTTCTTGGGAGGCAACCCAAGGTATTGCTTTCTTTTCCCTTTTCTAGTTTAGTTTAGATAGTTTGCTTTGTGTTTTGTGCATCCTCCTAGACAGGAATCAGGTACTCTCTAAGAGAAATTACAACTCAGGAGCTACATGGAAGGACTGATGTTCGAGAAGTTGAGAAAACGGAGCTTGACTGAGATACATCTCGGATGCTGTCAGAACGCCTCGACCGAAATGTTCTTCGCCAACCGAGATGGTCTTATCTAGGAGCTGTTTCTTATTTTATTATGCAGTTCAGCTATATCCGGTGAGCACTTTGTTCCTTCAGACTTATATTCGACTCATTGGGAGAATGTGTCCCAGGTATGGGGTAATGATGTATAATTTGACTTATTTGGCTACTATGGTTTGTATGACCCTTGTTGGATATTATCTTTTATTCTGCTTTATGTGCTTATCTGTCATTACATGCATACATACAGGTTTTTGTTTGAGAAAACGTCGAAAACTGGTTTTAAGAAAAAAAAATTATAACCTCGACCGAGACGTTCATGGCCGATCGAGGATGAACACCTCGGATGACGCCAGAACACTTCAACCGAGGTGGCTTTAACTGAAAGGTTTTCAAAACGTTTTGTGCTTCTTCTCTGGATATGACCTCAATGATGATTCTGTTTGCTGATTGGTTTTGAAATCTTTATATGCTCGAAAGGTTTTATGATATGTTTAAGTTGCAAAATGCTTTGTTAGAAGTTTTAGCATGTTTAATACTTTGTTTTTATCAAAATTATGTTGGATTTGAAGGTTGACACCACATGATGAGTTCTATCACATTCTTCCTGGGATGACAAAGGTAATTCATTCTCTTCTCTTATTCTTCTTGAACATGCTTTAGCACCTCATATACATAATTTGCCTCCCTTTACCTATCCGGGAATTTGGAAGCAAGTGAAACTGAAGTTGAGATGTTGGGTGAAAGTGTTAGAAAGAAACAAATAGGTTTGGGGAAGTCAATCATGATGATGAGTAACTCGGCACCATTCACATAGCCGGGTGTTTATGTCTTGCCAAAGTCGGATTGAGCGATATTCCTCACGGGTCATGGTATGTGCATCAAGGGTTTGAGGCATCTCGAGAAATTGATGATTGCTGATCTCCTAGGCTTCGTTTATTGTGCACCTCTGTCCATGCATCCCAAAAAGTAAAGTAAAATATGCAAAGCTTATTGGTGGAAGATGTTGTGATTCAAAGAAAGTGAAGTAAGATCCTATTCCCAGATTCTAGCAACACATTACCCTATATACATCCCACCTTGACACGTTTTTTGACCTCTTTTGGAAGCCCTTGAGACCTCGAGCTTGTTGATTGACTTGGTGGTTTAAACTGGATTATACATGATTGGTTTTGATAAATATGATTTATTATGCAGTCTATGATTTTATGCAAAGATGAACAGCTTTCCTATATTTATAAAATGTTTTGATCATGTCTTGATTTTTTTTGCCATGAAGCATTCTCTTAGGGTGATCTATGAGTGGAGCACACCCACAAAAGGTTTGAAATGTTTTTCATTGATCTTTCTGACTTATAATCCATTCTATCTTGTATGTAATATTTGGATCTTGCTTGGGGACAAGTATGGGATATTTTGATAGCATGTATTATAGTCTATATTTTGGGATTAGTTTAGACATTTTATCTTCATAAATTTGCATGTATGGATGTATATTCTTTGATTATATTGTTGTTTTGTCTACCTTTGCGGGAATTGAGGTCTACACCTAGTTTTGTTGTAATTGTAGGTAAAATGGCACGTTTTGGACCGAAATCAGTTAAGGAAGCTAAGGAGTCATTTGAGCTACATTCTGGAGCATTGAAGAGCTATAAGAAGATCTCATGAAGCATTGAAATGATTTAGAGAATTGGGGTATTTTGATGACATGAATTATGACCTATTTTTAGGCATGTATTTATATAGATTTTCCCTTTATTTTGCATGCATAGACATACATTCATGGCATTTATGGTTATATTCATCTACTTTGCAAGAATAGAGGTCTACACAGAGTTTTATTGCATTTGTAGGTAATTTGGCGAATTATGGAGCAAAGATGGCACATTTAAGGATTAAGCCTTGCGGGACAAAAAGGAGCAATAAAAGGAATTTAGGACGCGCCAAAGTATCTTCTGATACCGTCTGACGCGTCAAAGTATTTTCTGATACCTTCGGACGCGGCCCAAAGTATTTTCTGATACCTTCGGACGCGGCCCAAAGTATTTTCTGATACCGTCTGACGCACCAAAGTATTTTCTGATACCTTATGACGCGGCCCAGAGTATCTTCTGATACCAGTGCACTCGACTTCTTTTCAGCCCAGATTTCTAGGGTTTTACCTTTAAACCCTAGATAGATCCCTACATATATTCGATAGCCTTCAACATTGAAGGGAGGACGGTGACAGCCCCAGGATTTGGATCCCCGACGTGAGAGGTCGCACTGGAGAATCTTTACACGTTTTGGAGAAATCAACGATTCTTGGAGAGAGATTGAAGAGCTTTTACCGGAAAGTCATTCTTGATCTTTGATTGTGAGATTTCTTTATTCCATTGCCTTGTTTGTGGTTTGTGAACACGAAACTGAGTTGTTTGAGAGATACATTGAACAGATTTGACGATTGTTTTACGGATTTGGAAGTTATTGAATTTTTCGTTCAAGATTTGGTTTCTTTGCGATATCTTCTTCAATAATTAATTTGATTCGATTTTGAAAATGGTTGGCTAAAAACCTTGTGATTCTGGGGAGAATAGTTGATGATTAAGGCTTAGATGATGATAGACTGAACTCATTCAAACATTAGGACCCTGAGAGTTTAGATTTTAGTTTTGCGACAAACAGGAAAATCGGGCTGTTCTTGAGGAAAATCGGCCGATTTTTCTTATGAACAGGGCGATTTATTCTTCTGACGAACTTTAATTGAATCAATCTTTAACCAAAACTAATCCTTGCCTAAATCCCAATCTTGATTAACCTTTTTACCCTCTAATTGAATGTATGAAGACACTTCAAACCTGATTCTACGTTTATTAGATTAAGATTTCAAGATTTGGGTAATAAAGAGACTCAACATCCTTTATTGAGAATTTAATTGTGCTTGCTATTCTTTACTTTGGAGAGTCATATCCTGGAGTTCTAGATAGTTAGTTTAAACATAATTCTTATCTTTAGATCTTTCTATATTGCAGCCTCAACAACCTTTATAGAGAGAACCTTTAGATTAGTCATATAGGGTTCGGAACTTCACCGTACGAATCCTACTTTTGAACAATTAATCTTGGCAATATAAATTCTGTCCTATACCTGTAGAAGTGTCTTGAATCGAAAGCCTAAATCGGATACTTGAATTCTTGGAATCATTTCTCTCTCTATTAAATCACAAAAGTTTTTATACTTTCGCTAGATAATTGAAATCGGAATCATTCTCACCAAATCCCTGAGTTCGACTCTGGAATTCTTACCTTTCTACAGCTGATCCGTACACTGCGGGTTCGCTTTGCTTTTGAGTTCTAGATATAAATATTAAGACTTTGACGCACACCCTTTTGAGCGAACAAGTTTTTGGCGCCGTTGCCGGGGATTTGGTCTAGACCAATTTCGGTTTTCGGTTGTCGGGCTTGAGTGCTTTTTGCTTTTAATCTTTTCGGTATGAGTTTTTGAGTTTTTAGGTTCACCAATGGCTGCATGGAGCAATGAACCTGCATTTGATCCAGCCTGGTTTGCATGGCAAGGTGCTAGGGCGGACCATTATGAATATTTGGAAGAGAAATACGCCTTCTATTAGTTTGACAGCGAAAGAGAACGTGAACAAACCATTGAATATGAATTTGCAAAATGGGAAAAGCTGCACTACCCAAAGAAGGTTAAGAAGAAACCTCCCAAAGATGCGGAGGACTCGAAATTTGAAGAATTGATGAAGAAATTTGAGATGATCGAAGAAATATTCAAAGCCTATGATGAATATAATCTAAAAGTGATAGAAGACGCAAAAAAGAATATTTCTAAGGTTGAAAAACCCTTGGAAAATCATTCATCTAGCAAGGAAGAATTACAAGTTTCGAGCGTTCCTCCTATTGAGCTTGAAACCCCTCTTGAAGTCCTCAATGAAAAAGAGGAAGGTGTGGAAGACCTCGAACCAACTTTTATAGCTGCGGTCGAGGTGGAGGAAGAAATGGTTGAGCTGGAAGAAGAAGAGAACGTGGAGAACCTTAGCCAAATTGCTGAAACTGTGGCCCAGGTTAAAGAGGATCCAGCTGAGTTGGGAGATATTTCATGTGTGGATCATCATTCCAACATGAAAGTTGTCCCAAGCCTTGAGGAACTTTACAAGGTACATTCTCTTACTTCCATTGAAATTCCTATTAAAAATTCTTATTTTTGCAGGAATGCGCCGGAGAGTTGGAGGTCTCTTCCAAAAGAACCTCCTAAGATGAAGATGAAACCTCCATTAAAATTGTTGGAAGTAGATGCTCCTTGGACTACAAGGAGTGGAGTTAGCAAGCACTTCACCGTTAAGGCGATGAAGTGTCTTTTGTTCAAGTATGGGGTCATTCACATGACGAACACCATACATCATCCCCAATCTGGAGATGGGGAAGCTAGGAGGATTCTCAAGAAACTGATTTCTCGATCCAGGAAAGGATGGGACGCAAGGCTG
Organism: Fagopyrum homotropicum; assembly: GCA_033239125.1. NCBI lineage: Eukaryota > Viridiplantae > Streptophyta > Magnoliopsida > Caryophyllales > Polygonaceae > Fagopyrum > Fagopyrum homotropicum. The sequence continues at coordinate 26,523,001 of BSWB01000005.1, forward strand.
AATAATGTCCCATTGAAGCATAGGAAAGCTAGGAGAATCCCGGTGAGAATCAAACCGTACAAGCTTGTACGTGGGAGATCTTACCATTTGCCGGTGAAATTAGGAACCTCTTTTGTGGAATTAATTGATGAGTTTGATGAGAAATCCAAGATGTTCAAGGTACATTGAGTCATCTATGGAGATAGGTCCAGCTAGCGACGTTAAACGAAGCGCTTCTTGGGAGGCAACCCAAGGTATGCATCTTTTTCCCTTTTCTTTTTCTTAGGATAGTTAGCTTGTTTGTTTTGTTTTTGCTTTGTTTTTTTCCTTCTCGATGCGCTCTCGGTTTGTTTTTGTGTCATGGATCGCAGGAACTAGGTATAATCTTGAAGAATTGATGGAAAAAGGCAACACAAATGTGCCTGTGGACGTTTTCAAGGAACAAAAGGCAAAAAAATCGACTACCCAAAAGAAGATCGGTCGATTTAGGCTTCAGAACAGGTCGATTTTTGACAACAGAAAGAAAAATCGACCTAGAGATCGACCCCCTCAGGAAAAATCGGGCCGACGAAAAAATCGGGCGGAAAACTCGGCCGATTTTTTGAAAAATCGGTCGATTTTTTTCAAAAAAAAAAAAAAAAAATTTTTTTTTTTTCTTCGGAAATTTTTTGTTCGGCCAAAAGACGTTCCCCTTCTTCATTCTTCGACACCGATTGGAATATCCAGAGTTCCCTATTGAGCTTATATAGACTCCCACCATCACCACTCAATGAATGATTCGCCATGTCTGATTCGCCATCTTACATTGTGAGTATCCTTTTCTTCCTTTTCTTTTCTTCACATTGGGGACAATGTGAGTTTTAAGTATGGGGTGGAGGTATTTGCAATACCATTTGCATGTTTTATGTCTTGCATCATATGATTTGAAAATTTTGAAAAATTTTAAAAAATTTTGTGCTTCTAGGATGGATATGATCTTTGTGATAACATTTGTTTTGTGGAATAGCTATGATGATTTTGATATGCTTGAATTGATTTATGACATATGTGGGATTTGAATACTTTGTTAGAATTTCATGCATGTTTTATAATTTGCTTTCATTCTAAATCATGTTGAGTGTTGAAGGTTGAAACCGCATGATAAGTTCTTACACTTCTTATTGATATGATTAAGGCACCTCGATTTTTCTTGCTTCTTTCCTTATTCATTTAGCCCCTCAATAAAATAATTGCCTTCCCTACCTATCCGGGAACTAGGAAGAGTTGAGTTTTGGCATGTTTGATGTGGGAGGGCCATGAAAGCAAATGCTTGCATTCACAAGTATAGAAAATTGTAGGTTTGGGGAAGTTAATCTTGATGATGAGTAACTCGGCACCATTCACATAGCCGGGTGTTTGTATCTTGCCAAAGTCGGATTGAGCGATATTCCTAACGGATTATGGTATGTGCATCAAGGGTTTGAGGCATCTCAAAATTGAGAAACGCCGATCTCCTAGGCTTCGGTTTTTGTGCACCACTGTCCATATTTCCAAAAAAGTAAAATCGAAAAAGAATTTTGTGTTGAAAAGGGAGAGCAAAGCTCTAAATGGTGGTTAGTTCAAATAGTAAAAAGAAAAAGAGTTTGTGTTGTTCCTTTTTCCCGGATTCATACACCACATTCCTTTATAAGTTTCCCACCTATTCACGTTTCTTGACCTTTGCTTGAAAGACCTTAAGATCTTTGAGTATGTTGTTTGGCTTTGTGGTCTAAACTAGATTCCTCATGATTGATTTTGATATATTGCAAGTTATGATGCATGTTATGATTTTCTTCCAAAGTGTGATTATCCTTTCCATGATATAATTCCTTTTGATCATATGATGATTTTCATTAGCTATTAAGCAACCATTTGAGAGTGATCTATGAATAGAAGCACAACTAAAATATTGTGGTTTTTCTTTATTTTTGCATATTCATAATTCATATCATCTTTTATTTTAAGTTTGAACCTTGCTTGGGGACAAGCAAGAGGCAAGTATGGGGTATTTTGATGACATGAATTATGACCTATTTTTAGGCATATATTTATATAGATTTTCCCTTTATTTTGCATGCATAGACATACATTCATGGCATTTATGGTTATATTCATCTACTTTGCAAGAATAGAGGTCTACACAGAGTTTTATTGCATTTGTAGGTAATTTGGCGAATTATGGAGCAAAGATGGCACATTTAAGGATTAAGCCTTGCGGGACAAAAAGGAGCAATAAAAGGAATTTAGGACGCGCCAAAGTATCTTCTGATACCGTCTGACGCGCCAAAGTATTTTCTGATACCTTCGGACGCGGCCCAAAGTATTTTCTGATACCTTCGGACGCGGCCCAAAGTATTCTCTGATACCGTCTGACGCGCCAAAGTATTTTCTGATACCTTATGACGCGGCCCAGAGTATCTTCTGATACCAGTGCACTCGACTTCTTTTCAGCCCAGATTTCTAGGGTTTTACCTTTAAACCCTAGATAGATCCCTACATATATTCGATAGCCTTCAACATTGAAGGGAGGACGGTGACAGCCCCAGGATTTGGATCCCCGACGTGAGAGGTCGCACTGGAGAATCTTTACACATTTTGGAGAAATCAACGATTCTTGGAGAGAGATTGAAGAGCTTTTACCGGAAAGTCATTCTTGATCTTTGATTGTGAGATTTCTTTATTCCATTGCCTTGTTTGTGGTTTGTGAACACGAAACTGAGTTGTTTGAGAGATACATTGAACAGATTTGACGATTGTTTTACGGATTTGGAAGTTATTGAATTTTTCGTTCAAGATTTGGTTTCTTTGCGATATCTTCTTCAATAATTAATTTGATTCGATTTTGAAAATGGTTGGCTAAAAACCTTGTGATTCTGGGGAGAATAGTTGATGATTAAGGCTTAGATGATGATAGACTGAACTCATTCAAACATTAGGACCCTGAGAGTTTAGATTTTAGTTTTGCGACAAACAGGAAAATCGGGCTGTTCTTGAGGAAAATCGGCCGATTTTTCTTATGAACAGGGCGATTTATTCTTCTGACGAACTTTAATTGAATCAATCTTTAACCAAAACTAATCCTTGCCTAAATCCCAATCTTGATTAACCTTTTTACCCTCTAATTGAATGTATGAAGACACTTCAAACCTGATTCTACGTTTATTAGATTAAGATTTCAAGATTTGGGTAATAAAGAGACTCAACATCCTTTATTGAGAATTTAATTGTGCTTGCTATTCTTTACTTTGGAGAGTCATATCCTGGAGTTCTAGATAGTTAGTTTAAACATAATTCTTATCTTTAGATCTTTCTATATTGCAGCCTCAACAACCTTTATAGAGAGAACCTTTAGATTAGTCATATAGGGTTCGGAACTTCACCGTACGAATCCTACTTTTGAACAATTAATCTTGGCAATATAAATTCTGTCCTATACCTGTAGAAGTGTCTTGAATCGAAAGCCTAAATCGGATACTTGAATTCTTGGAATCATTTCTCTCTCTATTAAATCACAAAAGTTTTTATACTTTCGCTAGATAATTGAAATCGGAATCATTCTCACCAAATCCCTGAGTTCGACTCTGGAATTCTTACCTTTCTACAGCTGATCCGTACACTGCGGGTTCTCTTTGCTTTTGAGTTCTAGATATAAATATTAAGACTTTGACGCACACCCTTTTGAGCGAACAAGTTTTTGGCGCCGTTGCCGGGGATTTGGTCTAGACCAATTTCGGTTTTCGGTTGTCGGGCTTGAGTGCTTTTTGCTTTTAATCTTTTCGGTATGAGTTTTTGAGTTTTCAGGTTCACCAATGGCTGCATGGAGCAATGAACCTGCATTTGATCCAGCCTGGTTTGCATGGCAAGGTGCTAGGGCGGACCATTATGAATATTTGGAAGAGAAATACGCCTTCTATTGGTTTGACAGCGAAAGAGAACGTGAACAAACCATTGAATATGAATTTGCAAAATGGGAAAAGCTGCACTACCCAAAGAAGGTTAAGAAGAAACCTCCCAAAGATGCGGAGGACTCGAAATTTGAAGAATTGATGAAGAAATTTGAGATGATCGAAGAAATATTCAAAGCCTATGATGAATATAATCTAAAAGTGATAGAAGACGCAAAAAAGAATATTTCTAAGGTTGAAAAACCCTTGGAAAATCATTCATCTAGCAAGGAAGAATTACAAGTTTCGAGCGTTCCTCCTATTGAGCTTGAAACCCCTCTTGAAGTCCTCAATGAAAAAGAGGAAGGTGTGGAAGACCTCGAACCAACTTTTATAGCTGCGGTCGAGGTGGAGGAAGAAATGGTTGAGCTGGAAGAAGAAGAGAACGTGGAGAACCTTAGCCAAATTGCTGAAACTGTGGCCCAGGTTAAAGAGGATCCAGCTGAGTTGGGAGATATTTCATGTGTGGATCATCATTCCAACATGAAAGTTGTCCCAAGCCTTGAGGAACTTTACAAGGTACATTCTCTTACTTCCATTGAAATTCCTATTAAAAATTCTTATTTTTGCAGGAATGCGCCGGAGAGTTGGAGGTCTCTTCCAAAAGAACCTCCTAAGATGAAGATGAAACCTCCATTAAAATTGTTGGAAGTAGATGCTCCTTGGACTACAAGGAGTGGAGTTAGCAAGCACTTCACCGTTAAGGCGATGAAGTGTCTTTTGTTCAAGTATGGGGTCATTCACATGACGAACACCATACATCATCCCCAATCTGGAGATGGGGAAGCTAGGAGGATTCTCAAGAAACTGATTTCTCGATCCAGGAAAGGATGGGACGCAAGGCTGAATAATGTCCCATTGAAGCATAGGAAAGCTAGGAGAATCCCGGTGAGAATCAAACCGTACAAGCTTGTACGTGGGAGATCTTACCATTTGCCGGTGAAATTAGGAACCTCTTTTGTGGAATTAATTGATGAGTTTGATGAGAAATCCAAGATGTTCAAGGTACATTGAGTCATCTATGGAGATAGGTCCAGTTAGCGACGTTAAACCAAGCGCTTCTTGGGAGGCAACCCAAGGTATGCATCTTTTTCCCTTTTCTTTTTCTTAGGATAGTTAGCTTGTTTGTTTTGTTTTTGCTTTGTTTTTTTTCCTTCTCGATGCGCTCTCGGTTTGTTTTTGTGTCATGGATCGCAGGAACTAGGTATAATCTTGAAGAATTGATGGAAAAAGGCAATACAAATGTGCCTGTGGACGTTTTCAAGGAACAAAAGGCAAAAAAATCGACTACCCAAAAGAAGATCGGTCGATTTAGGCTTCAGAACAGGTCGATTTTTGACAACTGAAAGAAAAATCGACCTAGAGATCGACCCCCTCAGGAAAAATCGGGCCGACGAAAAAATCGGTCGATTTTTTCAAAAAAAAAAAAAAAAATTTTTTTTTTCCTTCGGAAATTTTTTGTTCGGCCAAAAGACGTTCCCCTTCTTCATTCTTCGACACCGATTGGAATATCCAGAGTTCCCTATTGAGCTTATATAGACTCCCACCATCACCACTCAATGAATGATTCGCCATGCCTGATTCGCCATCTTACATTGTGAGTATCCTTTTCTTCCTTTTCTTTTCTTCACATTGGAGACAATGTGAGTTTTAAGTATGGGGTGGAGGTATTTGCAATACCATTTGCATGTTTTATGTCTTGCATCATATGATTTGAAAATTTTGAAAAATTTTAAAAAATTTTGTGCTTCTAGGATGGATATGATCTCTGTGATAACATTTGTTTTGTGGAATAGCTATGATGATTTTGATATGCTTGAATTGATTTATGACATATGTGGGATTTGAATACTTTGTTAGAATTTCATGCATGTTTTATAATTTGCTTTCATTCTAAATCATGTTGAGTGTTGAAGGTTGAAACCGCATGATAAGTTCTTACACTTCTTATTGATATGATTAAGGCACCTCGATTTTTCTTGCTTCTTTCCTTATTCATTTAGCCCCTCAATAAAATAATTGCCTTTCCTACCTATCCGGGAACTAGGAAGAGTTGAGTTTTGGCATGTTTGATGTGGGAGGGCCATGAAAGCAAATGCTTGCATTCACAAGTATAGAAAATTTTAGGTTTGGGGAAGTTAATCTTGATGATGAGTAACTCGGCACCATTCACATAGTCGGGTGTTTGTGTCTTGCCAAAGTCGGATTGAGCGATATTCCTAACGGATTATGGTATGTGCATCAAGGGTTTGAGGCATCTCAAAATTGAGAAACGCCGATCTCCTAGGCTTCGGTTTTTGTGCACCACTGTCCATATTTCCAAAAAAGTAAAATCGAAAAAGAATTTTGTGTTGAAAAGGGAGAGCAAAGCTCTAAATGGTGGTTAGTTCAAATAGTAAAAAGAAAAAGAGTTTGTGTTGTTCCTTTTTCCCGGATTCATACACCACATTCCTTTATAAGTTTCCCACCTATTCACGTTTCTTGACCTTTGCTTGAAAGACCTTAAGATCTTTGAGTATGTTGTTTGGCTTTGTGGTCTAAACTAGATTCCTCATGATTGATTTTGATATATTGCAAGTTATGATGCATGTTATGATTTTCTTCCAAAGTGTGATTATCCTTTCCATGATATAATTCCTTTTGATCATATGATGATTTTCATTAGCTATTAAGCAACCATTTGAGAGTGATCTATGAATAGAAGCACAACTAAAATATTGTGGTTTTTCTTTATTTTTGCATATTCATAATTCATATCATCTTTTATTTTAAGTTTGAACCTTGCTTGGGGACAAGCAAGAGGCAAGTATGGGGTATTTTGATGACATGAATTATGACCTATTTTTAGGCATATATTTATATAGATTTTCCCTTTATTTTGCATGCATAGACATACATTCATGGCATTTATGGTTATATTCATCTACTTTGCAAGAATAGAGGTCTACACAGAGTTTTATTGCATTTGTAGGTAATTTGGCGAATTATGGAGCAAAGATGGCACATTTAAGGATTAAGCCTTGCGGGACAAAAAGGAGCAATAAAAGGAATTTAGGACGCGCCAAAGTATCTTCTGATACCGTCTGACGCGCCAAAGTATTTTCTGATACCTTCGGACGCGGCCCAAAGTATTTTCTGATACCTTCGGACGCGGCCCAAAGTATTCTCTGATACCGTCTGACGCGCCAAAGTATTTTCTGATACCTTATGACGCGGCCCAGAGTATCTTCTGATACCAGTGCACTCGACTTCTTTTCAGCCCAGATTTCTAGGGTTTTACCTTTAAACCCTAGATAGATCCCTACATATATTCGATAGCCTTCAACATTGAAGGGAGGACGGTGACAGCCCCAGGATTTGGATCCCCGACGTGAGAGGTCGCACTGGAGAATCTTTACACGTTTTGGAGAAATCAACGATTCTTGGAGAGAGATTGAAGAGCTTTTATCGGAAAGTCATTCTTGATCTTTGATTGTGAGATTTCTTTATTCCATTGCCTTGTTTGTGGTTTGTGAACACGAAACTGAGTTGTTTGAGAGATACATTGAACAGATTTGACGATTGTTTTACGGATTTGGAAGTTATTGAATTTTCCGTTCAAGATTTGGTTTCTTTGCGATATCTTCTTCAATAATTAATTTGATTCGATTTTGAAAATGATTGGCTAAAAACCTTGTGATTCTGGGGAGAATAGTTGATGATTAAGGCTTAGATGATGATAGACTGAACTCATTCAAACATTAGGACCCTGAGAGTTTAGATTTTAGTTTTGCGACAAACAGGAAAATCGGGCTGTTCTTGAGGAAAATCGGCCGATTTTTCTTATGAACAGGGCGATTTATTCTTCTGACGAACTTTAATTGAATCAATCTTTAACCAAAACTAATCCTTGCCTAAATCCCAATCTTGATTAACCTTTTTACCCACTAATTGAATGTATGAAGACACTTCAAACCTGATTCTACGTTTATTAGATTAAGATTTCAAGATTTGGGTAATAAAGAGACTCAACATCCTTTATTGAGAATTTAATTGTGCTTGCTATTCTTTACTTTGGAGAGTCATATCCTGGAGTTCTAGATAGTTAGTTTAAACATAATTCTTATCTTTAGATCTTTCTATATTGCAGCCTCAACAACCTTTATAGAGAGAACCTTTAAATTAGTCATATAGGGTTCGGAACTTCACCGTACGAATCCTACTTTTGAACAATTAATCTTGGCAATATAAATTTTGTCCTATACCTGTAGAAGTGTCTTGAATCGAAAGCCTAAATCGGATACTTGAATCCTTGGAATCATTTCTCTCTCTTTTAAATCACAAAAGTTTTTATACTTTCGCTAGATAATTGAAATCGGAATCATTCTCACCAAATCCCTGAGTTCGACTCTGGAATTCTTACCTTTCTACAGCTGATCCGTACACTGCGGGTTCGCTTTGCTTTTGAGTTCTAGATATAAATATTAAGACTTTGACGCACACCCTTTTGAGCGAACAAGGTTGAAGTTGATTTTGAAGGAGTTTGTTTTCTGAAGGAAGTTTGAAGGAAGTTTTGAAGGTTGAAGTTTAAAGGAAGGAAGGAATCAAGTTGAAGTTGACTTTGAAGGAGTTTGTAAGATCTTCTTAGATTGGCTTTTTAGTTTTGTTGTCTTTTCTGATTTGTGATTGAGGAACGCTGATTGTTGTTTGTTTGATTCATTGAGTTATTGAGACCTTTTTGTTAAGGTTTCCTTGTTTGAATATTGATTCCTTTCTTATATATTTTATTATTGTTATCATGATGATTGTTGGATAAGTTTCTTATGCGATTCTAGGGTGATTGGCTGAAAGTTGTGGGAAAGACGATGATACAATGATCTTAATCCCAGCAGGACCCTGAAAGCTCGAGTCTTTACCTTAAACGTAGACCACTTCGGTCAGTCATTGGACATCTCGGCCGGGATGGAAAATAACTGAACGAGGTGAACCTTTCGTGAACCTTATCTGGGTTAAGAGTTTTAGTTTGCCAAATCCTATTCATATTATACCTTTCCTGGTTCAACGCAAGCCTAGGATAAGACTTACCCGGTGATTTCTTTTCTTGTTTACCCAAGATCATGAGTGATAGGTAATACATGTTTATCCTTTATTGGGGTTTGAGTGTGCCTTCATTCCATCTTTGTGTGTTAGCCTGAGACTTACCCGGTAAAGGTTGATTCTATTCCCTTGGGTTGTGTGTTGGTTTGAGATTATAGTTCCTTTCCTTAGTACCTTGAGACTTACCCGGTAAAAGGAGCTTTGGTTTGGGATAGTGAGTAGTGAGACTTACCCAGTGATCTATTCCCACCTTAGAAACACCTTTCCTTTGCAAACCTCAACTTTGTACACGTTATCTTTGGAGATCTTGAGTCGGAACCACAACAGGATGCTTTAATCTCTAGAATCCGCATTCCCTTTATCTGACTTTTATATCATCTTTGATTGCTTTAATTTGTTGTTAGTGGTTATTTGACAAACTTATTACCGTACTTTGTTTCACCATAGGCCTTGTGATCGACCCCTGGAATTCTTGCTTTTATTACAATTGATCCGTACACTATGGGTTCGCATATTGTTCAAGCATACTTCTTGGGTTATAAATAATAAATCTTGCACACACCTTTTGGAGTGAACAACTTCAGACTCTTATGATCTGTGAATATCTGACTCGTAGCTCCGTACAGATAATGCCTCCAAATCTTCAAAGCATGAACGAGACCAGTTAACTCCAGATCATGGGTAGGATAATTCTCCTCGTACAACTTCAGTTGTCTCGACGCATAATCAATTACCTTACCCCTCTACATCAGAACACATCCCAAGCCCAGCTTGGATGCGTAGTTGTAAACCTTGAAGTCCTCAATGCTCTCTAGCAGAGCTAGGATAGGAGCAGAGGTCAAACTCTTTTTCAGCTCCTCAAAGCTCTGCAGGCACGGCTCGGACCATACAAATCTCGTAGACTTCCGCAGTAAGGAAGTGAGCGGTCAAGCGATAACTGAAAAGCCCTCCACAAAACGCCGGTAGTAGCCCGTCAATCCTAAGAAGTTGCGTACCTTCTTGACGTTCTTAGGAGGCGGCCAAGATGCTACTGACTCGATCTTCGCCAAATCTGCCTTGATCCCTTCAGCTGAAACGATGTAACCAAAGAATGCTACCTCGGACATCCAAAACTCGCACTTAGAGAGCTTGGCGTAAAGCTCTGTATCCTGTAAGACCTGAAGGACAATCCTCAAGTGTCGTGCATGCTCTTCTCTACTGCGAGAGTAAACCATAATGTCGTCTATGAAGACAACTACAAGCTGGTCTAGGAAGTCAATGAAGATGTTGTTCATCAACTCGATGAAGACTGCGGGCGCATTTGTGAGCCCGAATGGCATCACTACAAACTCATAGTGTCCATATTTGGTCCAAAATTCCGTCTTAGCTACGTCCTGCTCTCTCACCCTCAGCTGATGATATCCAAATCTCATATCGATCCTCGAAAACTTAGAAGCTCCATGCAGCTGATCCAAAAGATCGTCAATACGGGGTCATGGGTACTTATTCTTGATTGTCACATTGTTAAGCTCTCGGTAGTCGATACATAACCTCATTGACCCGTCCTTCTTCTTGACGAAGAGTATTGGTGCGCCCCAAGGAGATACACAAGACGGATAAAGCCCTTCTCTGCTAACTCCTTAAGCTTCTTTTTCAACCCAAGCACCTCGATAGGCGCCATATGTTCGCCACTTAGCGTGCGTGCAAATAAGCTTTAATTATAAAACTAGAAATCAAGCAAGCGAACCCGCAGTGTACGGATCGATATAGTTGAGCAAGAATTCCAGAGTATCGAACACAGGGATTTGGGGGGTTAAATCCAATTATAGATTGTCAAGCAAGTAAATGTATAAAGCTTTTCAAGTATTGGGAAAACAACAATCCTAAAGATCCAGATATCCAGCTGTGGCAATCGATTCAAGATATACTAATGATATAAGGACAGAGTTGAGGTATGCAAAGGTATGCTAATGTAAGGTAATCGTACGGTGAAGTTCCAAAAACCTTATATGACTCACCTACAAGATACTCTCTATAAAGGTTTTTGAGGCTTCAATATAGAAAGGTTCTAAAGGTAAGAATTAATGTCAAATACCCAAACTTGTAACCCAAAGATCAAGACTAACTAAATCGATTAAGGTTGTGACACTCACAATTGAGGTAGAGGTTGTTGAGGCTTCACTACCACCTAGAAAAGGCAAGCCAAGACTAAGTTAAAGCAAATCTTTAACTTTGGATTAAAGTAAAAGCAAGTTCGTAACTTAACACAAAATTACGGGTAGTTCTTGAGTTCCACGGCCGTGGAAGCTCAAGAACAGACCGTGGATTAAGGTTGTCGACGATTCTCTCTAACTCTCAGGGTCCAATATGTTTACGATCGATCTATCATCATCTAAGCCACAACTATCAACCCTTCACCATAGAATTGTTAAAGGGTTTTAGCCAACAATAGTCATATTGATATCAAATTTAAGGTTTGAAAGCATAAAAGATGAAAACTTCCGAAAACTTTCAATAACTTTCAAATCAATCTCAAATCCACAAATCAAGAACAATATCGTCACTAGATTTGGAATAACACAAACAATCACAAATCTTAGATAAGAAGGAAGAAAGGGATGTCAATCCGTCTTCTAAATCAAACCTAAGCAAGAAGCGAAATCTTCTTGCGAACAATCTTCTGAATCTTCGATCTTCCGTCAATCCGGAAATCCAATGGCAAAGCACAAATCTCTCAATCACAATCTCCGCCAAAATGCGCAATTAGGGCAATTCCAAGCGTAAGCGTAAGCAACATTGCGTCTAAGCAGAGGTGACGGAATCTCTCTTCGTCCGTCCTTTTATAGTGTAAGATAAAATATCGGCCCGGCCCAATTGCGTAGAAGATCGTGGCTTAAAGTGTGGCAAAAAAGATCGCCAAGATCACGGTCGTGGAAGGGTTCCACGGCCGTAATTTAGAGCGTGGAAATCATCACGGTTTGACACAACTCTTCCACGTCCGTAGAAGTTGCTGGAATGAATCACGCTTCCCTTGCCATGGTTCCACGGCCATGGACTTGAACATGGAATGTAGTACGTCCGTATTTTAGAGCGTGGTTTAGGGCTAGAATGTGATTCTTCCTTAGTCTCGTGCATTCTTCAAGTTGGCACTTCCTTAGCTCCTAGGAATGTCCTCAATTCATGGGCATGCTCTATCAAACTCCATCCTTGCTCAATTCCGTTCGGAAATAGCTCTTAATCGCCTACAATCAACATAAAGCTTGTGTAGATCTCTATATCGACATTATAGACAAACTAGCTCACAAATGCATCAATGCTTAATCAATGACTATCAATATGGATGAAATACACTTAGAAAACGTGCCTAAAATATCACAATATTTCATGCTAACAAATAACCTTATACTTGCCACTTGCTTGTCCCTAAGCAAGGTCTTTCAAAAGCTTTAAAACACAAGTTAGGATGAAATATGTGTGCCTTCTCAAAGCAAAACTTCTTTTGGATGAATGTGCCTTCTAATCAATAGATCATTCTCAAATCTTGCTTCATTCATTTACAAGACTTTCATACACTTAATCAAAGAGTAAAGAGTAAAGAAAGCTCATGAATTAATCAAACTTCCATGTAAACATCATAACCTTCAAACATTATCAAAATCAATCATAAGAAACTTCAATTTAGATCACCAAGCCATATAACATTCTTTTGATCTTAAGGACTTTCAAAGAAAAGGTCTAGAATGTGGAAAGGGAAGGAAAACTTTAAGGAATGTGGTGCATGAATCTGGGAAAGTGGATAACTACTCTTTTCTTCTTCTCTTGCGGTTTCCGCAACACCTTCAACTTAGAGCTTCGCTCTCTTCCTTTCATTTTTCGACTTTACTTTTGGAGTTATGGATAGAGGTGCACAAAAACCGAAGCCTAGGAGATTGGCGTTTCTCAATTTTTATGAGATGCCTCAAACCCTTAGCGCACATACCATAATCCGCTAGGAATATCGCTCAATCCGACTTTGGCAAGACACAAACACCCGGCTATGTGAATGGTGCCGAGTTACTCATCGTCATGATTGACTTTCCCAAACCTACAATTTCTTTCTATTCCTTTGAATGCAAAGTATTGCTTTCATGGCCCTCCCACATCATACATGCCTTTTTCATTCAACTCCTCCAAATTCCCGGATAGGTAAAGGAGGTCATTATTTCAATGAGGGGCAAAATGATCAAAGAAAGAAGAAAGAAAATCGAATTGCCTTAATCATCTCAACAAGAAGTATACGAACTTATAGTGTGATTTCAACCTTAATCTCTCAACATCATTTAAGTAACATTCATCACATTATGAAATTTGCAAAAGAGGTATAATCAACTCATTCAATTTCTTTTCAATTCACTATTCGTTTAAGCATGCAATTGTCATCAAACTCAATTCACAAGTAGTGATTATCATAGAAATCATCTCTATCCTTAGAAGAACAAAATTTTTCAAAATTTTTCAATTTTTATGGGTTTTTTCAAACTCTTTTTCATGCAATGCAATAATGAAACGTGTAACAATATAATGAACATGCAAGATAGTCTCAATAGAAGCAATCATAGTGAGTAAGAGTTATTACAAACTTTTAGTCACACCCCACCCCATACTTGGAACAAACATTGTCCCTAATGTTCAAATAAAAGAAAAAGAAGAAAAGAAAGAAAGAAAAGACTCACAAAATGGCGGTGGAGCGGCTAAACTGTCAGTCATCATCATCGTCACTGCGGTGGAGGCGGGAATGGAGAGAAGCTAGGGTCATAGTACCGCCCGAACTGCTGGCGATAGACATCCCTCATCATATGGTCGAGGTCATCCATGCGTCCATCTCTCACGTCAGCTCGGATCTCCAATGCTCCCACTCTATCAGAAAGGCTGGTAGCTCACTCTAGCATCTGCTCATACCAACCTGGAGCCTGGTTGTACCACCCTGGTGCATCTGACGGTTCTGGTGCTGGTGCTGGTGGTGCCTGTGCAGACCATGGAGGTGGAGCTCCGTACCATGCAGGAGGAGTCTCCATCCAAGTGGGTCTCTCGCTCACGCTGGCGCGGCGAGAAGATGAGCCTGAAGCTCTAGCGGGACGTGGAGAACATCTGGGCATGTCAGGGACCACATCCGGCTGATCCGGGAATGTGCCAAAGTCATCAGCTCCTCCTCCTCCTCCCTCATACCGGTCTCTCATCTCCTCCTCCTCAACTACAGGTGATGGTGGAACATATGGAGGGGCTGCAATCCTGTTCGCATGCATAGCAGCGAACGTCTCCTTCCAATTATGGCGTCCAACCATAATGGAATACTCTGGGAGCCACTCAATGCCCCTCCCCGTCCTGCTCTCCCATGGCATAGCTGCATAAGGTGGACCTCTATGGGTGGGAAAGATAATACCTCTAGTCATGAAGGCCTGGAGTCCTAAGGGTACAGCAGGAATACGTGTACATGCAGAAAAATCTACCCCCAATATCCTAGCAAGTTGGGTGACTATCCCACCATATCCAATGTTGCCAGCCCTCTTGTTCTTTAGCTTGCTCATGGTAGCAGCTAAGAGGGTGGCGCAGTCAGCAGGTCGTCCATAGAGCATGGAGTACAGAAGGAAGAGCTCATCCGTCTTGATCTTCTGAGGTGTCTCCGTCCTAGGGAAGAGACACTCAGAAAGGACATGTTACGCTAAGACGTGATGCGCAAATGGGTTTTAAATTTATAACTCGAACTAAATCCTAAACTACCTAGCGAAACCCGCAGTGTACGGGACGTTTGTAGTAGGGATAGTATTCCGAGGTCGAACACAAAGACTAAGGTGAAATTGATTCGATTTGTGATTGAGTTTAGTAAAGACCTAGGTTGAAAGAAAAGAAAGAAATAAAGAAATGAAAATCTCAAATGTTTTTGGTTGGTTTTTTTGGTGATCAATCGAATATCACAATTCATGCAAAGTAAACAATCAACTAAACTATGAATCAACACAAATAAACAAACTAAACAAGATAATGATCGAAGAAAGAAAAGACGGATTCTAGGGGTCGGAAGTTCCGGTTATGGCATAGGACTCAAGCTATCTATTCATTTCTTGGATTAACTATGATATGTTGGGATTAAGCGTTTCTAGATTGGGATCAATTACCGGGTAGGTCTCATGGTCCAACTAGTCCATTCCTAAGGTCTCATCACCGGGTAAGTCTCTAAGAACCTAAGGATAGGAATTCTACACAAACCGGATTGTTAGCTAGGGATCTAACCTATCCTTACCGGATAAGTCTTGGAAAGGGAAGTCCTAAACAACTATCCTAGCACACCTAATCCAATGGCGGCTTATTAGGCTCACCACTACCTAAGATTTGTTATCTTTGGAATCTAAGAGTAAGGATTACCGGGTAAGTCTCTCCTAACACTTAGTTGCTAACACTAGGTCACCCTAGGGTAGATTTAACTCAACAACACTTAGGATTTCAACATCTTAACAATGTAAGACAAGATCCATCGAACCAGGGAAAATCACGGTTTGTTCTACCTAAACCACGGCCGTGGTTAGGCAAGAACTACCCGTGATTTCTAACAGCAGCTACGTTTATGCACACAAGTCATCCAAAGATAAATCTAAGTCCGTCCTATCATAGCCCTAGCCATAACCATCCTTTCCTTACCCTAGAACCACATCTATTTAGCCTACAACGTTCATAATAGAAATCGAAACAAACAAACATAAAATCATGACATCCATTTGCAAGATGATGAAGGAAGAGAGATGAACAAGTGAACTAAAACAAAACCAAGCTGAAAATAGAATTAGAGTAACTCACAATCCTTCCAAAAGAAAGTTCAAATGATTCATACAACTCTTAGAAATAGAATCCTGAGTTCTTTAATACAAAACTATCGAGTGTGGTAATGGTGTGTGTTCTTCTTCTCCTCTTCAATGGAGCTCTTCTTCTTCCTCTTTGACACTTTCCTTCCTAGAAAGACTTCTTGTTGAGAGAATATTTTTGTTAGAGGATAATGGATAATGGAGAGCTGCTCCAAGATGCTTTTCTCAGCCAATGAAGGACCACTTTTATAACAAATTTTGCATGAGCTGGCCATGAGAGTCGTGGCACAACTGTCACAAGAATCTAGCAAAATCCACGGGTGATTCCACGGCCGTGGAGTGTCAGAGAACCGTGATTTGCTCCAGAAACTTCGCTTTGGATCATTAAGCTGTGATTTAGTGCATGGCTTGTGTTGGCAAGGCTCCATGAGTCTTCCTTAGCCTATATCTTGTGTCCTAATGAGTCCGAGGGTGTGTCATCTAGATGAACGATCCTCAAACGTATCGTTTTAGCTCCAAAATCTCCCGAAATACCTACAAAGCAACGCACAAGTCCGTGTAGACGTCTATCTCGACAAAGTACGTGAATTGAGTGCAAACGTCGTGAACTAGTGTTAAACTATGTATGAATGAGTGAGAAATCTATCTAAATGATTACCTAAAACTAAGCAATAAATCGTGTTATCAAAATACCCCATACTTAAGGTTTGCTCGTCCCCGAGCAAACTCCCAACTATAGACTAAGAGATGACATGATTTATGTATGCAGAAAAATGGCAAAATCTTTTGGGTTTGTGCTTCTACTATTGGATCACCTTCAAAGTCATGTTTCATGGCAAAGGATAAGCAATCATGCATCAAACAAATGAAGACATGGAAAGACAATTGTGCTTAACTCAAAAGTATGCATGAAATGTAAAGATGAAGAAGTCAAGAAGATCAAGAGTACATCCAATCTAAATCACTAAGTCTTACAAACATGCAAATAGGTCATAAGGTCTTGTGAAATAAAAGGGCCAAGAAATGTAGTGATTGGGTGGGGATTTCTAGGTTATGTGATGCTAATCCGGGAACGGAACTAACTCCATAATCTTGTCCTCGATCAACTTCCCTCAAGTGTATATTTTCCTCTATCTTTTCTTTCTTTTCTTTTTCTTTGACTTATTTTTGAGACGATGGCATTGGTGTACAAAAGCCGAAACCTTGGTGATTAGCCGTCCTTGGGCTTTTTCTTAGTTTTCGAGGTGCATCCACACCGGGCACACATACCAAAGCTCGTTAGGACTATTGGTTCATTTGACTTTGGCAAGGCACCAACACCCGATTATGTGAAGTATACCGAGTTACTTGTCATTTAAGCCAATGTCCCCAAGCCTATATTTTTTGCTACACTTTCACAACAAATTCAGCATTTTATGCATGATGTTCTTTCATTAACAACTTCACCCCACACTTGCTTTTCGCACACATCAACAGACTAGCATGGTCCTATTCCCGGATGGGTTAAAAGAGGTCAAATTTGTCTCAATTGAGGTGCTCAAGCAATCATGATTAAGATGAGAAGTAGAGAAAGATGAATTGCCTCATTCATTCCTAGATGGTGTGCAAGAACTATCATGTAATTTCGATCTTCACTACTCAATCTTTTCTAGGCAAACATCATGGTCACAAATCATTCATAGAATTTAAGAGAAGTACTTCATGTCTACATATGCGTTCATCAATCCTAACACATGAGGCCATCCATAGCCAATTCACAAGACAAGATTCATCATTAGGATCATATCCAAGCCTAGAAAGCACAAAAATTTTTAAATTTTCTGATTTTTATGGTATTTTCGATTTAAGTATGTACAATGCAAGACATGTGAAGATTTTAAACTATCTTAGATGCTCATCATGCAAAGGATCATGCAAACCCCACCCCATACTTAGAAACACATTGTCCCCAATGTGGTATACAAGTAAAGAGAGTGAAAGAAGGTTCTCACAATGTAAAAATGGTTTGCTATGGTATTTGGGATTGCTCAATAGTGAATTGATGTTTGATGAACCTATCAGCCATGGTAGAGAGCTCTAAGCATCCATCAAAGCTTCGGGACCCGCGCTAGGCACCGCTAGCCGTCCAAGTTCCGCGTCCGCTCCACCCATAATTGATGAGGGGTTCATCATCATCATTCCTATGTCAAGCAAGGCCTCCAATGCCACTAATGTTCTAGCACACACACAAAGTAGACAAAACACACACAAAGATAGAAAAATCTAGAACAAAAGCAAATCAAGAAAGGAAAAACGTTACCAATGGGTTGCCTCCCACCAAGCGCTTCTTTAAGGTCATTAGCTTGACCAAACTCGGGGGCGTCTACTCAAGGTGAAGTGGGGTAATTATCTCCACCGGAGCTCCCGGGATATACTTCTTCAACCGGTGCCCATTCACCTTAAAGTTCCCACAATGTTTCCCTCCTATCTCAATGGCTCCATGGGAAAAAATCTTCTTCACCACATATGGCCTGGTCCATCTTGATTTGAGCTTTCCGGGGAAGATCCTTAGTCTTGAGTTGAAGAGAAGGACAAGATCTCCTTCACTCAACTCCTTGGGGATGATCCTCTTGTCATGCCATCTTTTGGTTCTCTCCTTGTAAATCCGGGCATTCTCATAAGCGTCCAACCGGATCTCCTCGAGGGCATTCAATTCAAGCAATCTCATTTCTCCCGCCTCTTTAAGATCAAAATTTAGCCACTTAATGGCCCAATAAGCTTTATGCTCCATCTCTACCGGAAGGTGGCAAGACTTGCCATAGACCAACTTGTAAGGAGTGGTGCCAATCGGTGTCTTGAAGGCGGTTCTATATGCCCATAAGGCATCATTGAGCCTCATAGCCCAATCTTTTCTCGTCCTAGAGACCGTCTTCTCAAGAATGGCCTTGATTTCCCGGTTGGAGATCTCCACTTGGCCACTAGTTTGGGGATGGTAAGGTGTCGCCACCTTATGAGTCACCCCATACTTAGCCAAAAGCGCTCCAAAGTTCCTATTCGTGAAGTGCTTTCCTCCATCACTAATGATCACCCTTGGTGTTCCAAACCTAGGGAAGATCACCCAGTTGAAGAACCGCACCACCACCTTGGCATTATCTGTAGGAGAGGCGATTGCCTCCACCCATCTTGACACATAGTCCACCGCCAATAGGATGAAGAGATTACCACATGAAGAAGGGAATGGTCCCATGAAGTCCACACCCCACACATCAAATATTTCGACTTCTTGGATGTTGTTCAAGGGCATCTCATTCCTTCTTGAGATGTTGCCCGTCCTTTGGCAAGCATCACATGCCGCTACAAAACCTTGCACATCTTTAAACAAGTTAGGCCAATAAAAACCGGATTGCAATACCTTTGCACACGTCTTGTGTGAGCTAGCATGGCCTCCACACGGTAAGGAGTGACAATGCCGGATCACACTCTCTACTTCATCTTCCGGTATGCATCTTCTAAACATTCCATCCGGCCCTCTCTTGAATAGAAGTGGTTCACTCCAATAGTAGTATCTCACATCGTTGAAGAACTTCTTCCTTTGTGCATATGTCAATCCGGGAGGCACTTCCTCACACACTAAGTAGTTCACAATGTCGGCGAACCATGGCTCACTTCCTCTAGATACTTGGAACAAGCATTCCTCTACCATTTGCAATTGCTCATCTCGGAATGAGTCATCAATTGGAATGTCATTTCTTCCAAGCTCTAATGGTGGGAGTCTACTAAGGTGATCCGCCACCAAGTTCTCGGATCCCTTCTTGTCCCGGATTTCCAAATCAAATTCTTGTAGAAGAAGGATCCAACGAATCAACCTAGGCTTGGCATCCTTCTTGGTAAGTAGATAACGGATCGCAACATGATCCGTATAAACTATGACCTTCGCTCCAACAAGGTATGAGCGGAACTTCTCAAATGCATACACCACCGCTAGCAACTCCTTCTCGGTGGTAGCATAATTGAGTTGGGCATCATCTAGCGTCTTGCTAGCATAATAAATGGCATGAGTGCGCCCATCTTTCCTTTGCCCCAAAACAGCCCCAACGGCTACATCGTTTGCATCACACATGATCTCAAATGGTAGACTCCAATCCGGAGGTTGCATGATAGGTGCGGAGAACAAGGCGTTCTTCAACCTACAAAAAGCCTCAAGACAATCTTTGGAAAAGATAAAATCAACATCCTTCATTAGTAGGTTAGTGAGAGGCTTCGAAATTTTAGAGAAATCTTGAATGAATCTCCGGTAGAAACCGGCGTGCCCTAAGAAACTCCTTACCCCTTTCACCGAGGTAGGTGGTGACAACTTCTCTATCGTTTCAATCTTGGCTCTATCAACTTCAATGCCACGGTTAGACACCAAGTGTCCTAACACAATGCCTTCACTTACCATGAAGTGGCATTTTTTCCAATTTAAGACAAAATTTGTCTCCTCACATCTTTGCAATACTAATGACAAGTTAGCCAAGCAATTATCAAAGGAAGAACCATAAACAGAGAAATCATCCATGAACACCTCCATGATATTTTCTATGTATTCCGAAAAGATAGCCACCATACACCTTTGGAAAGTGGCGGGTGCATTACACAACCCAAATGGCATTCTCCTATATGCAAAAGTACCCCATGGACATGTAAAGGTTGTTTTCTCTTAGTCATCGGGGTGGATAGGGATTTGGAAGAATCCACTGTACCCATCTAGATAGCAAAAATGAGAGTGTTGAGCTAACCTTTCTAGCATTTGGTCAATGAAGGGGAGAGGGAAGTGATCTTTCCTAGAGGCTATGTTTAATTTCCTATAATCAATGCACATCCTCCACCCCGTAACCGTCCTAGTCGGGATTAGTTCATTGTTCTCATTAGTTACTACGGTCATCCCACCCTTCTTAGGTACTACATGAACGGGACTAACCCATTTACTATCCGAGATAGGGTAGATAATTCCCGCATCTAGAAACTTAATGATTTCCTTTTTGACTACCTCTTTCATTATAGGATTCAATCTCCTTTGATGTTCAATAGAGGGTTTGTGGTTATCTTCCATCATTATCTTATGCATGCACAAAGAAGGCTTAATGCCAACCAAATCATCAATAGTATAGCCAATGGCTTTCCTATGCAATCTTAGTTCATGCAACAACTTAGCAAGTTCATCATCACTCAAGCATGCATTCACAATTACCGGATATGTAGAATCAACACCAAGGAAAGCATACTTTAAATGAGAAGGGAGGGGTTTGAGTTCAAGTTTAGGAGGACCTTTGTCGAGTGTAGACGACCCAAACAAGGTTGGATGAGATGAATCCAAAGCAAGTGAAGACTCATCATGGCTCCTAAAAGCTTGACCATCATCAAGGACTGGTCCAGGGGAAACCACGGCTAGAACCACGGTTTGCTCAACTTCCACGGCCGTGGTTCTTGCTAAGCTTGCTTCCCGGAGTTGTCCAGAAAGTTTGACGGCCGTGGAACATAAATCTCGACCGTGGAACTTGCAGCTGTTCAACACCTCTTCGTGGCCTTCAAATCCAACTCTTGGCTCCTCTTCCAATGCTTCCAAGGCCTTGATTTCTTCATTGCAAGCCTCCTCAACACCTTCCTCCATTATACTTAAGGTAAGAACCTTCTCCAAGGGATCCTTGATCAAGATCGAGCTCACAACTTCCCTAGATTCTTCTTGCTCGACTATGTTGAAGACATCCTCATCAAGGGCTGGCCCTTTCGTCATTGTGGACAACTTGAACTTGATGTTCTCTTCTCCAATGTTGAAGGAGAGAGTCCCATTCTTGCAATCCACTAGGCATCCGGAAGTGGCGAGGAAGGGTCTTCCTAAGATGATGGGAACCGGATAGTCCGCCGGAATGTCCAAGACTACAAAATCAATTGGCACATAGAATCCTCCTAGTTGCACCGGAATGTCCTCTAAGATCCCAACCGGATGAGTGATAGAACGATCCGCCATATAGAGGGTCATCTTGACCAGTTTCGGCTCTCCTAGCCCAACCTTGTTGCAAAGTGCAAGCGGTATGATGCTTACACTCGCTCCAAGATCACAAAGGGCTTCGTACTTCACATCTCCCACTCCAATTGGGACACAAAAAGAGCCCGGATCTCTTAGCTTGGGAGGCATCTCCTCCTTCATTGTTTGGATCAATTCCGAGAATCTCTTGGTCATTCTTATCTCCCCATACTCCTCCAACTTCCTTTTGTTGGAGAGTATTTCTTTCAAAAACTTGCCATATGCCGGAATTCCTAAAATGGCATCCATGAATGGAATGTTAATATGTAATTTGGACATTAGTTCAAGGAACTTACCAAAGTGATTGTCCAAACGAGCTCTTGCTCTTGATTGTGGGAACGGTAGTGGTGGCTTGTATGGAGGCGGTGCCACATAGGTTGGTTCTACATCCTTGCTCTTGCCTCCATCTTCTTGCAACTTTCCCTCTTCTACCACTACTTGCTTTCCCTTAGCATTGTCCTTGGGCAAAGGATCTTTCATACTCAACCCACTCCTCGTTGTAATAGCCAACACTTGGCCTCTTGGGTTGTCTTCGGTTCTTCCGGGAAGCTTTCCCGAGTCTCTATGGGTTTCACCCGCCTTTTGGAACACTTGTGCTTCCAAAACCTTTTGAGCCTTAGAAATTGAAGTCACCGTGCTCTCAAGACCACTCAACCTTCCAAGCAATTGCTCAAACATTATTTCGGTTCTATCCTTTGGAGGTTGAGTAAATCCGGGTGGAGGTTCTTATGAAGCTCTTGGTGGTGGAGTTGTACTTGTGGAGGAGGAAGGGTTCAAGGCTCCATCCGGGTTAGAGTAAGAAAATCCGGGATGGTTGTGGTTGGGCCGGTAATTGTTGAATTGCCGGTTGTTGTTGTAACTCCTTGGGCCTTGGTAATTGTTGAAATTGCCCCTTCCCATATAATTCACATCCTCCTCCTTGGAAGACAAGTTGGCTTGTGGAAGCACTTGAGGAGTCGCTTGGTTCTTCAAAGTTGTAGCACACAACTCCCTCAAGGACTTCAACTCGTTGTTGATGGCGTCAAGCTTGAAATTGCTCATGGTGACTTCACTCACCTCATATGCTCCCGCCTTTCTTCCTTCACTCTTCCTATGGGAGTATTTCTCAATCACTAGAGCTTGCTTCTCCACAAACTCCCAAGCTTCATCTACATGCTTCTCCATAAATGTCCCACCGGAAAGATATTTGAGCTTGAATTGGCTATCTTCATCAAGTCCCTTGAAGTAGATCTCCAATAGCTCAATTTTCGGTATGCCATGGTGTGGACAATCAAGGAGAAGATCTTTGAACCTCTCCCAAGACTTGAATAGACTATCTCTATCCTTCATCACGAAGGCATTGATCTTCCCTCTTAATTCGGTAGTCTTGGAAGGTGGGAAGAACTTAGTCAAAAACTCGGTTGTCATCTCCTCCCAAGTACCAACTCGCCCTTGTGGAATAGATTGATACCAAGCCAAGGCTTTATCCTTAAGAGAGAAGGAAAAAGCCCTAAGCTTATGGTTGTTGCTCTCCAATCTTGGCGGTCTAAGAGTCTCCATCAAGATCTCATAGTTCATCAAGTGTTGATGAGGAGACTCTCCTTCCATCCCTCCAAATTGATTATGACGGATCATTTGTAGAACTTGAGGGCGGAGCTCATAGTTGTGGGCTGCGGGATCTCCTAAGTTCACACCTGGACGGTGTGCTCTTTGTGCCGGATCCATACGTCTCCCTAGGGTTTGTGGCTCTTCAATGGCAATGGGCATAACCCTATCATTAACCGCCGACTGCGGTTGTGGTGGAGGAGGTGGAGGTTATCGGCGATTAAGCTCTCCTTGAACAAGGGCTTGCCTAATCTCATCAATCTCCCTCCTAGTTGCCTCTTGCCTCTCGTTGGCAAGTCTCCTTTCTTCCTCCAAGAGCTCATCTCTTAGCCATATTTGCTCTAAGGCTTCATCCAATTCAGCTTGGAGGTCTCTTCCGGCCATCTCTTTTCCCTTTTTAATACTCTTGGATCTAGATCGAAGGGTTTTCTCCGGTTCGGGATCGAATGGAGCTAAATCCTTGCCACGAGATCTTCGCATACACCTAAAGAGTAAGAGATGTCCTGAAAAGCAAAGACACACACCAAAGAGAGATAAAAAGAAACAAGGAAGACCTACACTATAAACAATCACAAAAATGACTCAATCTAGACCTAGTCCCCGGCAACGGCGCCAAAAACTTGTTACGCTAAGATCGTGATGCGCAAATGGGTTTTAAATTTATAACTCGAACTAAATCCTAAACTACCTAGCGAAACCCGCAGTGTACGGGACGTTTGTAGTAGGGATAGTATTCCGAGGTCGAACACAAAGACTAAGGTGAAATTGATTCGATTTGTGATTGAGTTTAGTAAAGACCTAGGTTGAAAGAAAAGAAAGAAATAAAGAAATGAAAATCTCAAATGTTTTTGGTTGGTTTTTTTGGTGATCAATCGAAGATCACAATTCATGCAAAGTAAACAATCAACTAAACTATGAATCAACACAAATAAACAAACTAAACAAGATAATGATCAAAGAAAGAAAAGACGGATTCTAGGGGTCGGAAGTTCCGGTTATGGCATAGGACTCAAGCTATCTATTCATTTCTTGGATTAACTATGATATGTTGGGATTAAGCGTTTCTAGATTGGGATCAATTACCGGGTAGGTCTCATGGTCCAACTAGTCCATTCCTAAGGTCTCATCACCGGGTAAGTCTCTAAGAACCTAAGGATAGGAATTCTACACAAACCGGATTGTTAGCTAGGGATCTAACCTATCCTTACCGGGTAATTCTTGGAAAGGGAAGTCCTAAACAACTATCCTAGCACACCTAATCCAATGGCGGCTTATTAAGCTCACCACTACCTAAGATTTGTTATCTTTGGAATCTAAGAGTAAGGATTACCGGGTAAGTCTCTCCTAACACTTAGTTGCTAACACTAGGTCACCCTAGGGTAGATTTAACTCAACAACACTTAGGATTTCAACATCTTAACAATCTAAGACAAGATCCATCGAACCAGGGAAAATCACGGTTTGTTCTACCTAAACCACGGCCGTGGTTAGGCAAGAACTACCCGTGATTTCTAACAGCTGCTACGTTTATGCACACAAGTCATCCAAAGATAAATCTAAGTCCGTCCTATCATAGCCCTAGCCATAACCATCCTTTCCTTACCCTAGAACCACATCTATTTAGCCTACAACGTTCATAATAGAAATCGAAACAAACAAACATAAAATCATGACATCCATTTGCAAGATGATGAAGGAAGAGAGATGAACAAGTGAACTAAAAAAACCAAGCTGAAAATAGAATTAGAGTAACTCACAATCCTTCCAAAAGAAGGTTCAAATGATTCATACAACTCTTAGAAATAGAATCCGGAGTTCTTCAATACAAAACTATCAAGTGTGGTAATGGTGTGTGTTCTTCTTCTCCTCTTCAATGGAGCTCTTCTTCTTCCTCTTTGACACTTTCCTTCCTATAAAGACTTCTTGTTGAGAGAATATTTTTGTTAGAGGATAATGGATAATGGAGAGCTGCTCCAAGATGCTTTTCTTAGCCAATGAAGGACCACTTTTATAACAAATTTTGCATGAGCTGGCCATGAGAGTCGTGGCACAGCTGTCACAAGAATCTGGCAAAATCCACGGGTGATTCCACGGCCGTGGAGTGTCAGAGAACCGTGATTTGCTCCAGAAACTTCGCTTTGGATCATTAAGCTGTGATTTGGTGCATGGCTTGTGTTGGCAAGGCTCCATGAGTCTTCCTTAGCCTATAGCTTGTGTCCTAATGAGTCCGAGGGTGTGTCATCTAGATGAACGATCCTCAAACGTATCGTTTTAGCTCCTAAATCTCCCGAAATACCTACAAAGCAACGCACAAGTCCGTGTAGACGTCTATCTCGACAAAGTACGTGAATTGAGTGCAAACGTCGTGAACTAGTGTTAAACTATGCATGAATGAGTGAGAAATCTATCTAAATGATTACCTAAAACTAAGCAATAAATCGTGTTATCAGGACACGTTGAGCAATCTTCAAGGCTAAGTGATACATCAAATTAGCCTTGGTATCAGCTGGTTGCCAGCGGTCCTCGCTGGCATAAATCATGGCAACTTCCTCCTAGAAATCCTTGGCGTAAACGCCGCTGGGGAAACGACCATTGAAGGTCTCTTGGAACCCAAAGAAGGCTCCAAACTCTCGGATGGTAAAATCATAGTTTCTTTCTATCAGACAGAAAGAAACTGTCCTATCCACATGGCTGTGCTCAAAAGACGTCACAACCTCTCTAGTAATCTCCTCGTAGGCGTCTTCTCGGATAGTCGAGAAGACGATAAGATTGGCTCTATCCAAGAGCCAAGTGAGGTCATCTATGATATGTAGAGGAGCTAAATCCTCCAACAATAGGTACCTAGGTCCTATAACAGCCCTCTTATGGATCCTCTCTAAGGCGTCGAGATGATCCTCGAGAATGGTGGGTACTCTAGGGCTAGGAGGTGATGGTGATGAAGGTGATGATGGAGGTGAAGGGGAGGAAGGTCGTGGTGCTCTAGAGGATGAAGAGGAAGAGGGGTTGCCCTTCCTCTTTTTATTCTTATCCTTCTCCTTGTTCTTTTCCTTATTTCTCCCAGAAACTCTCCTCACAAAATCCATTACTGTTGAAAACCACGGTCTGTTCTTGGTGTTCCACGACCGTGGAATTGACAAAGACCGTGGTTCGTCTCGACTTTTCTCAAAACTCAGCAATCAACAGCCAAACTCAGCAATCAGGCAGTCCTAGACTAATTCCTTCCAATTTCAATCAGTTCTCCTATAAATGCTAGCAAAAACGAAGTCGAATTGACAAAGATAGAGAATAGCGGAAAAAACCTAGGTTTCGGATTTTAAAATCCGAATTCTGCGTTCCTTGGTGATTTGCCGCTCGATTTGTTGCTTGAATCTCGTTGGTGGTTGGATTTGCTTCAGTTTGGGTCGAAGAATCGTTGAAAACGATTAACAATTGAGGATTTGAGGGTAGAGGCGTGATTTCGGCGAAGAGGGCGTGGAATTGGGTTTTGTGGTGTGTTTTTGTGAAGAACGTGGTTTATATAGTGGCCGGCAAAATTTTTGAAAACCACGGTCTATCGGGGTGTTCCACGGCCGTGGAAATGTACGGAACCGTGGTTTTTGTGATTTTTCAAAGGCTTTTGGAAATTACGGTCACTGTAGCTGTCACGGCCGTGGTTTAGGCCGTGGAACTCTCTGTAATGCTCCAAAGTCCAAGTTTCGTCACTTTTCTTCAAGATTACTCTTCCCCTTTCCTTTTCCACTGTTCCTACATCCAAAAACACGAACATACCGGAAGGAATCGAAGGCAAAACAAAGCAAAAACGTCTAAACTAAGCTAAACTATGAATCGAAAACGAAAACGTAAATGCAATACCTTGGGTTGCCTCCCAAGAAGCGCTTTGTTTAAGGTCCGTAGCTAGACCAACCTCGCACTTATTCGAGTGCGGTGGGCGCGAACTCTTCAGCTTGGAGTTCCGGCGTATACTTCTTGAGTCGTTGACCGTTCACCTTAAAGCTTCCGCCCGCTTCACCCCATACTTCAACTGCACCATGGGGGAAAATACGTTTGATTAGAAAAGGTCCGGTCCAACGAGATTTAAGCTTACCTGGAAAGAGGCGAAGCCTTGAATTGAAGAGGAGAACTTGATCTCCTTCTTTGAAGTCCTTTGGAATGATATGCTTATTATGCCAACGCTTTGCTCTCTCCTTATAAATCTTGGCGTTCTCATAGGCGTTCAACCGGAGTTCTTCAAGCTCATTAAGGTTCAAGAAACGCTTCTCTCCCGCTTCCTTCATGCTGAAATTCAACCACTTGATGGCCCAAAACGCCTTGTGCTCTAACTCTACCGGTAAGTGACAAGACTTCCCATACACAAGGTTGTATGGTGTGGTTCCTATGGGAGTCTTATACGCAGTCCGGTACGCCCATAATGCATCATCAAGCTTCAAGGACCAATCCTTCCTAGTCCTTGAAACCGTCTTCTCTAGGATTCCTTTGATCTCCCGGTTTGAGATCTCAACTTGTCCACTTGTTTGTGGATGATAAGGGGTGGCGATCTTGTGAGTAACCCCATACTTAGCTAGAAGAACTTCAAAGCGCCGGGCAATGAAGTGAGAACCTCCATCACTAATAATAGTCCTTGGTGTCCCAAATCGTGGGAAGATGGTCTTGTTAAAGAACTTGACCACCACTATGGCATCATTGGTGGGAGAGGCAATTGCTTCCACCCATCTAGAAACGTAATCCACCGCCAAGAGTATGTATTGGTTTCCACAAGATGATGGGAACGATCCCATAAAACCAACTCCCCAAACATCGAAAATCTCCACCTCTTGGATGTTATTGAGAGGCATCTCATTCCTCCTAGAGATATTTCCTGTTCTTTGACAAGCATCGCAGCAGGAAACAAAGGATTGCACATCTCTAAATAAAGTAGGCCAAAAGAATCCAGATTGCAATACCTTAGCGCTAGTCTTGTTCGAACTAGCGTGTCCTCCACATGGTAGTGAATGACAATAACGGATGACACTTTGCATCTCATCTTCCGGCACACATCGCCGAATGATGCCATCCGGACCTCTCTTAAAGAGGAGAGGTTCATTCCAAAAGTATTCCCGAACATCCTTAAAGAACTTCTTTCTTTGTGCGTAGGATAATCCGGGTGGTATCTCATGGCAAACCAAATAGTTAACAAAATCAGCAAACCATGGTTCGTTACCTTTGGAGATCACATCGATGCACTCCTCAATGATATGTAAGTGTTCGTCCGGGAAGGAGTCATCTATAGGTAAGTGGTCGTCCTCTAGATGTGTTAGGCGACTCAAATGATCCGCAACAGAATTTTCCGAACCCTTCTTGTCGCGGATCTCTAGATCGAATTCTTGTAGGAGAAGAATCCATCTAATTAGCCTTGGCTTCGCATCCTTCTTTGCAAGGAGGTACCGGATCGCAGCATGATCCGTGTAGACAATCACCTTTGCACCTACAAGATAAGAGCGAAATTTGTCAATAGCATAAACAATGGCTAAAAATTCCTTTTCCGTAGTGGCGTAGTTGAGGTGCGCTTCATCTAGCGTCTTGCTAGCGTAGTATATGGCATGGGTTCGCCCTTCCTTTCTTTGTCCAAGAACAACTCCTATAGCTACGTCACTAGCATCGCACATAACCTCAAAGGGAAGGTTCCAATCCGGAGGTTGGATAATAGGTGCTGAAATTAGAGCTTCCCGGATCATGTTAAACGCATCCAAGCATTCCTACGAAAGCTCAAAAACTGCATCCTTCATCAATAGATTAGTTAGCGGTTTTGATATTTTTGAGAAATCCTTTATGAAGCGCCTATAGAATCCAGCATGTCCTAGGAAACTTCTTATCCCTTTCACCGAAGTTGGGGGAGGAAGCTTCTCTATAGTCTCTATTTTCGCCTTATCCACCTCTATCCCTCTACTAGAGATTAGGTGTCCTAAAACAATGCCTTCCTTAACCATGAATTGACACTTCTCCCAATTTAGAACTAGGTTAGTGTCTTCACACCTTTGTAATACAAGAGAAAGGTTAGCAAGACAATTGTCAAAAGAGGAACCATAAACGGAGAAGTCATCCATAAAAACCTCCATTATTTCCTCTATGTATTCGGAGAAGATGGCCATCATGCACCTTTGGAAGGTGGTTGGGGCGTTGCAAAGCCCGAACGGCATCCTCCTATAAGCAAATGTACCCCATGGGCACGTAAATGTGGTCTTCTCTTGATCATCCGGGTGTATCGGAATCTGAAAGAAACCACTATAACCGTCAAGATAGCAAAAGTGCGAATGTTGCGCTAACCTTTCAAGCATTTGATCGATGAAGGGTAGTGGGAAGTGATCCTTCCTCGTCGCGTTGTTAAGCTTGCGGTAGTCTATGCACATCCGCCATCCCGTTACGGTTCGAGTAGGAATGAGTTCGTTGTTTTTGTTGGTGATGACCGTCATTCCTCCCTTCTTCGGAACTACTTGAACCGGACTCACCCACTTGCTATCGGAGATAGGGTAGATGATACCTGCATCAAGAAGTTTAAGAATTTCCTTCTTGACAACCTCCTTCATGGTCGGATTCAACCGCCTTTGAGGTTGTCTTGAAGTCCTAAAGTCCTCTTCCATTAATATTTTATGCATGCATAGGGAAGGTTTAATTCCTACTAAGTCCTCAATAGTATATCCTAAAGCTTTTCTATGTTTCCTAAGGACAACCATGAGCTTACTATGTTCATATATGGTTAGATCGGAACTAACAATCACTGGATAAGTAGAGTTAGGTCCTAGAAAAGTGTACCTTAGATGTATAGGAAGTTGTTTCAATTCCATTGCTTTCGGAGCTTCCAATGGCTCTTGAGGAGCATCCGATGCCTCCTTAGAAGTGTCTAAGGAAGTAGAAGGTGTAGGAGAAGAATCAAAAGAAGTTGAAGAAGTGGCACGATCATCCTCTTCCACGGCCTGAATCACGGTTTCCATGCATCCTCCACAGCCGTGGTTTAGGGCGTGGAAAGGAAATACGGTTGCTCTGTTTCCTCCACGACCGTGTAACCCTCTGGAGTGAGCCACGCTGTTACGCTAAGATCGTGATGCGCAAATGGGTTTTAAATCCTAACTACCTAGCGAAACCCGCAGTGTACAGGACGTTTGTAGAAGGGATAGTATTCCGAGGTCGAACACAAAGACTAAGGTGAAATTGATTCGAATTGTGATTGAGTTTAGTAAAGATCTAGGTTGAAAGAAAAGAAAGAAATAAAGAAAAGAAAAGAAAATCTCAAATGTTTTTGGTTGGTTTTTGGTGATCAATCAAAGATCACAATTCATGCAAAGTAAACAATCAAACTAAACTAAGAATCAACACAAATAAACAAGCTAAACAAGATAATGATCAAGGAAAGAAAAGACGGATTCTAGGGGTTGGAAGTTCCGGTTATGGCATAGGACTCAAGTTATCTATTTATTCCTTGGATTAACTATGATATTTTGGGATTAAGTGTTTCTAAATTGGGATCAATTACCGGGTAGGTCTCATGTCCTACTAGTCCACTCCTAAGGTCTCATTACTGGGTAAGTCTCTAAGAACCTAAGGATAGGAATTCTACACAAACCGGATCGTTAATTAGGAGTCTAACCTATCCTTACCGGGTAAGTCTTGGAAAGGAAAGTCCTAAACAACTATCCTAGCACACCTAATCCAATGGCGGCTTATTAGGCTCACCACTACCTAAGGTTTGTTATCTTGGAATCTAAGAGCAAGGATTACCGGGTAAGTCTCTCCTAACACTTAGTTACTACACTAGGTTACCCTAGGGTAGATTAAACTCAACAAACACTTAGGATTTCAACATTCTATAGATCTAAGACAAGATCCTTCGAACCAGGGAAAATCACGGTTTGTTCTACCTAAACCACGGCCGTGGTCAGACAAGAACTACCCGTGATTTCTAACAGCAACTACGTTCATACACACAAGTCATCCAAAGGTAAATCTAAGTCCGTCCTATCATAGCCCTAGCCATAACCATCCTTTCCTTACCCTAGAACCTTATCAATTTAGCCTACAACGTTCATAATAGAAATCAAAACAAACAAACATAAAATCATGACATCCATTTGCAAGATAATGAAGGAAAAGAGATGGACAAGTGAACTAAAACAAAACCAAGCTGAAAATAGAATTAGAATAACTCAGAATCCTTCCAAAAGAAGGTTCAAATGATTCATACAACTCTAGAAATAGAATCCGGAATTCTTCACTACAAAAATCTATCAAGGTGTGGCAATGGTGTGTGTGTTCTTCTTCTCCTCTTCAATGGAGCTCTTCTTCTTCCTCTTTGACACTTTCCTTCCTAGAAAAACTTCTTGTTAAGAGAATATTTTTGTTAGAGAGTCATGGAAAATGGAGAGCTGCTCCAAGATGCTTCTCACAGCCCACGAAGGACCACTTTTATAACAAACTTGCATGAGCTGGCCATGAGTGTCGTGGCACAGCTGTCACAAGAATCTGGCAAAATCCACGGTTGATTCCACGGCCGTGGAGTGTCAGAGAACCGTGATTTTGTGCAGAAACTTCGCCTTGGATCATTAAGCTGTGGTTTGGTGCATGGCAAGTGTTGGCAAGGCTCCATGAGTCCTCCTTAGCCTTTAGCTTGTGTCCTAATGAGTCCGAGGGTGTGCATCTAGATGAACGATCCTCAAACGTATTGTTTTGCTCCTAAATCTCCCAAAATACCTATAAAACACGCACAAGTCCGTGTAGACGTCTATCTCGGCAAAATACATGAATTGAGTGCAAAACGTCGTGAACTAGTGCTAAACCATGCATGAATGAGTGAGAAATCTATCTAAATGATTACCTAAAACTAAGTCATAAATCGTGTTATCAAAATACCCCATACTTATGGTTTGCTCGTCCCCGAGCAAATTCCCAACTATAGACTAAGAGATGACATGATTTATGTATGCAGAAAAATGGCAAAATCTTTCTGGGTTTGTGCTTCTATTATTGGATCTCCTTCAAAGTCATGTTTCATGGCAAAGGATAAGCAATCATGCATCAGACAAAATGAAAGCATGGAAAGACAATTGTACTTAACTCAAAGGTATGCATGAAATGTAAAGATGAAGAAGTCAAGAAGGTCAAGAGTACATCCAATCTAAATCACTAAGTCTTACAAACATGCAAATAGGTCATAAGGTCTTGTAAGATAAAAGGGCCAAGAAATGTAGTGATTGGGTGGAGATTTCTAGGTTATGTGATGCTAATCTGGGAACGGAACTAACTCCACATTCTTGTCCTCGATCAACTTCCCTCAAGTGTATATTTTCGTCTATCTTTTCTTTCTTTTCTTTTTCTTTGACTTATTTTTGAAACAATGGCATTGGTGTACAAAAGCCGAAACCTTGGTGATTAGCCGTCCTCGGGCTTTTTCTTAGTTTTCGAGGTGCATCCACACCGGGCACACATACCAAAGCTCGTTAGGACTATTGGTTCATTTGACTTTGGCAAGGCACCAACACCCGATTATGTGAAGTGTACCGAGTTACTTGTCATTTAAACCAATGTCCCCAAACCTATATTATTGGCTACACTTTTCATAACAAATTCAGCATTTTATGCATGATGTTCTCTTCATCAACAACTTCACCTCACACTTGCTTTTCACACACATCAACACACTAGCATGCTCCTATTCCCGGATGGGTTAAAAGAGGTCAATTTTATCTCAATTGAGGTGCTCAAGCAATCATGATTAAGATGACAAGTAGAGAAAGATTGAATTGCCTCATTCATTCCTAGATGGTATGCAAGAACTATCATGTAATTTCGATCTTCACTACTCAATCCTTTCTAGGCAAACATCATGGTCACAAATCATTCATAGTATTTCAAGAGAAGTACTTCAAGTCCACATATGCGTTCATTAATCCTAACACATGAGGCCATCCATAGCCAATTCACAAGACAAGATTCATCATTAGGATCATATCTAAGCCTAGAAAGCACAAAAAAAATTTTAAAATTTTCTGATTTTTTATGGTATTTTCGATTTAAGTATGTACAATGCAAGACATGTGAAGATTTTAAACTATCCTAGATGTTCATCATGCAAAGGATCATGCAAACCCCACCCCATACTTAGAAACACATTGTCC
Organism: Fagopyrum homotropicum; assembly: GCA_033239125.1. Classification (NCBI taxonomy): domain Eukaryota; kingdom Viridiplantae; phylum Streptophyta; class Magnoliopsida; order Caryophyllales; family Polygonaceae; genus Fagopyrum; species Fagopyrum homotropicum. Next base: position 26,556,599 of record BSWB01000005.1, read on the forward strand.
CCAATGTGGTATACAAGTAAAAAGAGTGAAAGAAGGTTCTCACAATGTAAAAATGGTTTGTTATGGTATTTGGGATTGCTCAATAGTGAATTGACGTTTGATGATCCTATCAACCATGGTAGAGAGCTCTAAGCATCCATCAAAGCTTCGGGACCCGCGCTAGGCACCGCTAGCCGTCCAAGTTCCGCGTCCGCTCCACCCATAATTGATGAGGGTTTCATCATCATCATTCCTATGTCAAGTAAGGCCTCCAATGCCACTAATGTTCTAGCACACACACAAAGTAGACAAAACACACACAAAAATAGAAAAATCTAGAAACAAAAGCAAATCAAGAAAAGAAAAATGTTACCAATGGGTTGCCTCCCACCAAGCGCTTCTTTAAGGTCATTAGCTTGACCAAACTCGGGGGGTGTCTACTCAATGTAAAGTAGGGCAATTATCTCCACCGGAGCTCCCGGGATATACTTCTTCAACCGGTGCCCATTCACCTTAAAGTTCCCACAATGTTCCCCTCCTATCTCAATGGCTCCATGGGAAAAGATCTTCTTCACCACATATGGCCCGGTCCATCTTGATTTGAGCTTTCCGGGAAAGAGCCTTAGCCTTGAGTTGAAGAGAAGGACAAGATCTCCTTCACTCAACTCCTTGGGGATGATCTTCTTGTCATGCCATCTTTTGGTTCTTACTTTGTAAATCCGGGCATTCTCATAAGCGTCCAACCGGATCTCCTCGAGGGCATTCAATTCAAGCAATCTCTTTTCTCCCGCCGCCTTGAGATTAAAATTTAGCCACTTAATGGCCCAATAAGCTCTATGCTCCATCTCTACCGGAAGGTGGCAAGACTTGCCATAGACCAACTTGTAAGGAGTGGTGCCAATCGGTGTCTTGAAGGCGGTTCTATATGCCCATAAGGCATCATTTAGCCTCATAGCCCAATCCTTTCTAGTCCTAGACACCGTCTTCTCAAGGATGGCCTTGATCTCCCGGTTGGAGATCTCCACTTGGCCACTAGTTTGGGGATGGTAAGGTGTTGTCACCTTATGAGTCACCCCATACTTAGCCAAAAGCGCTCCAAAGTTCCTATTCGTGAAGTGCTTTTCTCCATCACTAATGATCACCCTTGGTGTTCCAAACCTAGGGAAGATCACCCGGTTGAAGAACCGCACTACCACCTTGGCATCATCTGTAGGAGAGGCGATTGCCTCCACCCATCTTGACACATAGTCCACCGCCAATAGGATGAAGAGATTGCCACATGAAGAAGGGAATGGTCCCATGAAGTCCACACCCCACACATCAAATATTTCGACTTCTTGGATGTTGTTCAAGGGCATCTCATTCCTTCTTGAGATGTTGTCCGTCCTTTGGCAAGCATCACATGCCGCTACAAACCTTGCACATCTTTAAACAAGTTAGGCCAATAAAAACCGGATTGCAATACCTTTGCACACGTCTTGTGTGAGCTAGCATGGCCTCCACATGGTAAGGAGTGACAATGCCGGATCACACTCTCTACTTCATCTTCCGGTATGCATCTTCTAAACATTCCATCCGGGCCTTTCTTGAACAAGAGTGGCTCACTCCAATAGTAATGCCTAACATCGTTGAAGAACTTCTTTCTTTGTGCATATGTCAATCCGGGAGGCACTTCCTCACACACTAAGTAGTTCACAATGTCGGCATACCATGGCTCATTTCCTCTAGACACTTGGAACAAGCATTCCTCCACCATTTGCAATTGCTCATCTCGGAATGAGTCATCAATTGGAATGTCATCTCTTCCAAGCTCTAATGGAGGCAATCTACTAAGGTGATCCGCCACGGAGTTTTCGGATCCCTTCTTATCTCGTATTTCCAAATCAAACTCTTGAAGAAGAAGGATCCACCGAATCAACCTTGGTTTGGCATCCTTCTTTGTAAGTAGATAACGGATCGCAGCATGATCCGTATAAACTATGACCTTCGCTCCAACAAGGTATGAGCGGAACTTCTCAAATGCATACACCACCGCTAGCAACTCCTTCTCGGTGGTAGCATAATTGAGTTGGGCATCATCTAGCGTCTTGCTAGCATAATAAATAGCATGAGTGCACCCTTCTTTCCTTTGCCCCAAAACAGCCCCAACGGCTACATCGCTTGCATCACACATGATCTCAAATGGTAGACTCCAATCCGGAGGTTGCATGATAGGTGCGGAGATCAAGGCGTTCTTCAACCTACAAAAAGCCTCAAGACAATCCTTGGAAAAGACAAAATCAACATCCTTCATTAGTAGGTCAGTGAGAGGCTTAGAAATTTTAGAGAAATCTTGGATAAACCTCCGGTAAAAATCGGCATGCCCTAAGAAACTCCTTACCCCCTTCACCGAGGTAGGTGGCGGCAACTTCTCTATCGTTTCAATTTTGGCCCTATCAACCTCAATGCCACGGTTAGACACCAAGTGTCCTAACAGAATGCCTTCACTTACCATGAAGTGGCATTTTTCCCAATTCAAGACAAGATTTGTTTCCTCACATCTTTGCAATACTAATGACAAGTTAGCCAAGCAATTATCAAAGGAAGAACCATAAACAGAGAAATCATCCATAAACACTTCCACGATATTTTCTATGTATTCCGAAAAGATAGCCATCATACACCTTTGGAAGGTGGCGGGTGCATTACACAACCCAAATGGCATTCTCCTATATGCAAAGGTACCCCATGGACATGTAAAGGTTGTTTTCTCTTGGTCATCGGGGTGGATAGGGATTTGGAAGAATCCACTATAGCCATCTAGATAGCAAAAATGAGAGTGTTGAGCTAACCTTTCTAGCATTTGGTCAATGAAGGGGAGAGGGAAGTGATCTTTCCTAGAGGCCATGTTCAATTTCCTATAATCAATGCACATCCTCCACCCCGTAACCGTCCTAGTCGGGATTAGTTCATTGTTCTCATTAGTTACTACGGTCATCCCACCCTTCTTAGGAACTACATGAACGGGACTAACCCACTTACTATCCGAGATAGGGTAGATAATTCCCGCATCTAGAACCTTAATGATTTCCTTTTTGACTACCTCTTTCATTATAGGATTCAATCTCCTTTGATGTTCAATAGAGGGTTTGTGGTTATCTTCCATCATTATCTTATGCATGCACAAAGAAGGCTTAATGCCAACCAAATCATCAATAGTATAGCCAATGGCTTTCCTATGCAATCTTAGTTCATGCAACAATTTAGCAAGTTCATCATCACTCAAGCATGCATTAACAATCACAGGATATGCAGAGTTTTCACCAAGAAATGCATACTTCAAATGAGAGGGGAGGGGTTTGAGTTCAAGTTGAGGAGGACCTTTATCGATTGGAGACGATCCAAACAATGTTGGATGAGATGAATCCAAAGAAAATGAAGACTCCTCATGGCTCCTAAGAGCTTTACCATCATCAAGGGTTGGTCCAGGGAAAACCATGGCTGGAATCACGGTTTGCTCAACTTCCACGGCCGTGGTTCTTGCTAAGCTTGCTTCCCGGAGTTGTCCAGAAAGTTTGACGGCCGTGGAACTTAAATCTCGACCGTGGAACTTGCAGCTGTTCAACACCTCTTTGTGGCTTTCAAATCAAACTCTTGGCTCCTCTTCCAATGCTTCCAAGGCCTTGATCTCTTCATTGCAAGCCTCCTCAACACCTTCCTCCATCATACTTAAGGTAAGAACCTTCTCCAAGGGATCCTTGATCAAGATCGAGCTCACAATTTCCCTAGATTCCTCTTGCTCGACTATGTTGAAGAGATCCTCATCAAGGGCTGGCCCTTTTGTCATTGTTGACAACTTGAACTTGATGTTCTCTTCTCCAATGTTGAAGGAGAGAGTTCCATTCTTGCAATCCACTAGGCATCCGGAGGTGGCTAGGAAGGGTCTTCCTAAGATGATGGGAACCGGATAATCCGCCGGAATGTCCAAGACCACAAAATCAATTGGCACATAGAATCCTCCTAGTTGCACCGGGATGTCTTCTAAGATCCCAACCGGATGAGTGATAGAACGATCCGCCATATAGAGGGTCATCTTGACCGGTTTCGGTTCTCCTAGCCCAACCTTGTTGCAAAGTGCAAGCGGTATGATGCTTACACTCGCTCTAAGATCACAAAGGGCTTCGTACTTCACATCTCCCACTCCTATTGGGACACAAAAAGAGCCCGGATCTCTTAGCTTGGGAGGCATCTCCTCCTTCATTGTTTGGATCAATTCCGAGGATCTCTTGGTCATTCTTATCTCGCCATTCTCCTCCAACTTCCTTTTGTTGCAGAGTATTTCCTTCAGAAACTTGCCATATGCCGGCATTCCTAAAATGGCATCCATGAACGGAATGTTAATATGTAATTTGGACATTAGTTCAAGGAACTTACCAAAGTGATTGTCCAAACGAGCTCTTGCTCTTGATTGTGGAAACGGTAGTGGTGGCTTGTATGGAGGCGGTGCCACATAGGTTGGCTCTACATCCTTGCTCTTGCCTCCATCTTCTTGCAACTTTCCCTCTTCTACCACTACTTGCTTTCCCTTAGCATTGTCCTTGGGCAAAGGATCTTTCATACTCAACCCACTCCTCGTTGTGATAGCCAACACTTGGCCTCTTGGGTTGTCTTCGGTCCTTCCGGGAAGCTTTCCCGGGTCTCTATGGGCTTCACCCACTTTTTGGAACACTTGTGCTTCCAAAACCTTTTGAGCCTTAGAAATTGAAGTCACCGTGCTCTCAAGACCACTCAACCTTCCAAGCAATTGCTCAAACATTATTTCGGTTCTATCCTTTGGAGGTTGAGTAAATCCGGGTGGAGGTTCTTGTGAAGCTCTTGATGGTGGTGTTGTGCTTGTGGAGGAGGAGGGGTTCAAGGCTCCATCCGGGTTAGAGTAAGAAAATCCGGGATGGTTGTGGTTGGGCCGGTAATTGTTGAATTGCCGGTTGTTGTTGAAACTCCTTGGGCCTTGGTAATTGTTGAAGTTGTCCCGTCCCATATAATTCACATCCTCCTCCTTGGAAGACAAGTTGGCTTGTGGAAGCACTTGAGGAGTTGCTTGGTTCTTCAAAATTGTAGCACACAACTCCCTCAAGGACTTCAACTCGTTATTGATGGCGTCAAGCTTGAAATTGCTCATGGTGACTTCACTCACCTCATATGCTCCCGCCTTTCTTCCTTCACTCTTCCTATGGGAGTATATCTCAATCACTAGAGCTTGCTTCTCCACAAACTCCCAAGATTCATCTACATGTTTCTCCATAAATGTCCCACCGGAAAGAGATTGAAGCTTGAATTGGCTATCTTCATCAAGTCCTTTGAAGTAGATCTCCAATAGCTCAATTTTCGGTATGCCATGGTGTGGACAATCAAGGAGAAGATCTTTGAACCTCTCCCAAGACTTGAATAAACTCTCTCTATCCTTCATCACGAAGGCATTGATCTTCCCTCTTAACTCGGTAGTCTTGGAAGGTGGGAAGAACTTAGTCAAAAACTCGGTTGTCATCTCCTCCCAAGTACCAACTCGCCCTTGTGGAATAGATTGATACCAAGCCAAGGCTTTGTCCTTAAGAGAGAAGGAGAAAGCCCTTAGCTTATGGTTGTTGCTCTCCAATCTTGGCGGTCTAAGAGTCTCCATCAAAATCTCATAGTTCATCAAATGTTGGTGAGGAGACTCTCCTTCCATCCTTCCAAATTGATTATGCCGGATCATTTGTAGAACTTGAGGGCGGAGCTCATAGTTGTGGGCTGCGGAATCTCCTAAGTTCACACCCGGACGGTGTGCTCTTTGTGCCGGATCCATACGTCTCCCTAGGGTTTGTGGCTCTTCAATGGCAATGGGCGCAACCCTAACATTAGCCGCCGGCTGCGGTTGTGGTGGAGGAGGTGGAGGTTGTCGGCGATTAAGCTCTCCTTGAACAAGGGCTTGCCTAATCTCCTCAATCTCCCTCCTAGTTTCCTCTTGCCTCTCATTGGCAAGTCTCCTTTCTTCCTCCAAGAGCTCATCTCTTAGCCTTATTTGCTCTAAGGCTTCATCCAACTCATCTTGGAGATTTCTACCGGCCATCTCTTTCTCTTTTCGGATGCTCTTGGATCTAGATCGAAGGGTTTTCTCCGGTTCGGGATCGAATGGAGCTAAATCCTTGCCACGAGATCTTCGCATACACCTAAAGAGTAATAGATGTCCTGAAAAGCAAAGACACAAACCAAAAAGAGATCAAAAGTAACAAGAAAGATCTATACTAGAAATAATCACAAAATAGACTCAATCTAGACCTAGTCCCCGGCAACGGCGCCAAAAACTTGTTACGCTAAGATCGTGATGCGCAAATGGGTTTTAAATTTATAACTCGAACTAAATCCTAACTACCTAGCGAAACCCGCAGTGTACGGGACGTTTGTAGAAGGGATAGTATTCCGAGGTCGAACACAAAGACTAAGGTGAAATTGATTCGAATTGTGATTGAGTTTAGTAAAGATCTAGGTTGAAAGAAAAGAAAGAAATAAAGAAAAGAAAATCTCAAATGTTTTTGGTTGGTTTTTGGTGATCAATCAAAGATCACAATTCATGCAAAGTAAACAATCAAACTAAACTAAGAATCAACACAAATAAACAAGCTAAACAAGATAATGATCAAGGAAAGAAAAGACGGATTCTAGGGGTTGGAAGTTCCGGTTATGGCATAGGACTCAAGTTATCTATTTATTCCTTGGGTTAACTATGATATTTTGGGATTAAGTGTTTCTAAATTGGGATCAATTACCGGATAGGTCTCATGTCCTACTAGTCCACTCCTAAGGTCTCATTACCGGGTAAGTCTCTAAGAACCTAAGGATAGGAATTCTACACAAACCGGATCGTTAATTAGGAGTCTAATCTATCCTTACCGGGTAAGTCTTGGAAAGGAAAGTCCAAAACAACTATCCTAGCACACCTAATCCAATGGCGGCTTATTAAGCTCACCACTACCTAAGGTTTGTTATCTTGGAATCTAAGAGCAAGGATTACCGGGTAAGTCTCTCCTAACACTTAGTTACTACACTAGGTTACCCTAGGGTAGATTAAACTCAACAAACACTTAGGATTTCAACATTCTATAGATCTAAGACAAGATCCTTCGAACCAGGGAAAATCACGGTTTGTTCTACCTAAACCACGGCCGTGGTCAGACAAGAACTACCCGTGATTTCTAACAGCAACTACGTTCATACACACAAGTCATCCAAAGGTAAATCTAAGTCCGTCCTATCATAGCCCTAGCCATAACCATCCTTTCCTTACCCTAGAACCTCATCAATTTAGCCTACAACGTTCATAATAGAAATCGAAACAAACAAACATAAAATCATGACATCCATTTGCAAGATAATGAAGGAAAAGAGATGGACAAGTGAACTAAAACAAAACCAATCTGAAAATAGAATTAGAATAACTCACAATCCTTCCAAAAGAAGGTTCAAATGATTCATACAACTCTAGAAATAGAATCCGGAGTTCTTCACTACAAAAATCTATCAAGGTATGGCAATGGTGTGTGTGTTCTTCTTCTCCTCTTCAATGGAGCTCTTCTTCTTCCTCTTTGACACTTTCCTTCCTAGAAAAACTTCTTGTTGAGAGAATATTTTTGTTAGAGAGTCATGGAAAATGGAGAGCTGCTCCAAGATGCTTCTTACAGCCCATGAAGGACCACTTTTATAACAAACTTGCATGAGCTGGCCATGAGTGTCGTGGCACAGCTGTCACAAGAATCTAGCAAAATCCACGGTTGATTCCACGGCCGTGGAGTGTTAGAGAACCGTGATTCTGTGCAGAAACTTCGCCTTGGATCATTAAGATGTGGTTTGGTGCATGGCAAGTGTTGGCAAGGCTCCATGAGTCCTCCTTAGCCTTTAGCTTGTGTCCTAATGAGTCCGAGGGTGTGTCATCTAGATGAACGATCCTCAAACGTATCGTTTTGCTCCTAAATCTCCCGAAATACCTATAAAACATGCACAAGTCCGTGTAGACGTCTATCTCGGCAATATACATGAATTGAGTGCAAAACGTCGTGAACTAGTGCTAAACCATGCATGAATGAGTGAGAAATCTATCTAAATGATTACCTAAAACTAAGTCATAAATCGTGTTATCACACGCTTTGGTTGGTGAAATCCACGGCCGTGGAATATTGTGTATGGCCGTGGATTCTCACGTTTTCTGCTTCGTCGTGGAGTTTCTCAAACTCCTCTCCACATACTTCTTCTTGTGCTTCTAAGGCTTCAATTCCCTCATTGCACTCCTCTTCTTCCCCTACATTTGTTAGACTCATAGTAATAACCTTTTGCAAAGGATCTTTGAAGAGAATAGCACTTACCTCCTCTCTAGACAACCCTTCTTCATCTTGGATATTGAATATATCCTCATCAAAAATTGGCTCCTTCACTAGAGTGGAAAGAACGAACTCTACCTTCTCTTCTCCTATGTCAAAGGCGAGTCTAGCATTCTTCCAATCGACTATGCAGCCGGAAGTTGCAAGAAACGGTCTTCCGAGTATGATCGGGACCGGACTATCTACAGGAATGTCAAGCACAACAAAATCAATGGGAACAAAGAATTTACCTAGCTTGACTGGGACGTCTTCTACAATACCGACGGGACGAGTGATGGATCGATCTGCCATGTACAACGTCATCTTCACCGGTTTAGGGTCGCCTAAACCGATCTTCCTACATAATGCAAGTGGTATGATGCTCACACTTGCTCCCAAGTCACACAATGCATCATATGTGACATCTCCCACTCCTATGGGAATACAAAATGACCCCGGATCCTTTAGCTTTGGGGGCATTTTCTCCTTCATGGTCTTGATGAGATCCGAAGAATCCGAACTCATCTTAACTTCTCCAAAATCCTCTAACTTTCTCTTGTTAGAGAGGATCTCCTTTAAGAACTTGCCATAAGCCGACATACCTACAATAGCATCAATGAAAGGTATATTAATATGCAGCTTGCTCATGAGTTCTATAAACTTACCAAATTGTTTATCTAGGCGCGCTCTCGCTCTAGATTGAGGGAATGGTAGAGGAGGTTTGTAAGCCGGAGGAGGAACGTAGACATCTTCCTTCTCCTTCCCCTTCTCTTTGTCTTTCTCAACGGAGACTTCAACAAACTTAGGTTGCGGATCGGTGGTAGTCACTCCGCTCCTAGTTGTGATTGCCATCACCCTTCCCTTTGGGTTGTCCTCTGTTTTTCCTGGAAGTTTCCCTTGATTCCTAGGAACTTTCTCCGCTTGGCTGAACATTTAGTTTTCTAAAACCTTTTGGGCTTTATCGACCTTAGAAATTTGATCATCAACCTTAATGATGCGGTTCTCCAAACCTTGAAGCTTTCCCAAAATCGTTTCCAACATGGGATCGAGCTTCTCCTTTCCCGAAGTGTTTCCTCCATTAGATGTTTGCCCTTGGCATTTCAAAGGAGTAGAGGAAGAGGAAGGTGGAGTTAGTGAATTCGAATTGAAAGGATAAGAGTTACCGGAGTTTTGTTGATTGGAGCGCCAATTGTTGTTGTTTGAACCCCTATTGTTGTTCCAATTATTGTTCCGGTTGTTGTTGTTGCCATTCTAATTATTCCGGTTGTTGTTCCGGTTATTGTTGTTGTTGTGATTGGTATTCTCACCACCGTTGTTGTTGTTGCCCAAGTAGCCAACATCTTTTCCTTGTTGCTTTGGAAAGTTGGTCTTGATAGCTTCCTTCAACTCTTTGATCTCATTGTTGAGGGAGAAAATTTGATTTTGAGCTTCATGTGTGAGCTTCACTCCTTGCTCCTCACGATTTCCCTCCACTTTCCGGTGAGAATACTTCTCTATGACCCTTGATTGCTTCTCAATGAAATCCCAAGCGTCATCTTCCCTCATGTCCATGAATGTACCACATGAGAGGGATTGGAGCTTGAATTGTGTCTCCACATCCAGCCCCTTATAGTATATCTCCAAAAGTGCGAGTTTGGATATGCCATGATGAGGGCAATCCAAGAGCAAATCCTGAAACCTTTCCCAAGATTGAAACAAACTTTCGTTAGATCTCATGGAAAATGCATTAATCTTACCTCTAAGTTCCGCCGTTTTGGATGGCGGAAAGAACTTAGTGAGGAACTCCGCGGAAAGGTCTTCCTACATGTCTAGCTTCCCACTAGGAAGAGCTTGGTACCAAGACAATGTTTTCCCCTTCAAGGAGAAGAAGAAAGGCTTGAGCGTATAGTTGTTGGTAGTCGCGTTCTTCGGCCTCATTGTCTCCATCATACACTCAAAGTTTTGCAAGTGTTGGTGTGGAGATTCAGTGCTTGTTCTGCCAAATTGGTTTTGGCGAACAAGAGTAATAACTTGAGGGTTGAAGCTAAACCCTTGTACATCATCGGCATCAAAGTTCACACCTAGACGGCGTGGTTGCTGCGTTGGATCCATCCTTTGGCCAAGAGTTCTTGGATCCTTATCCACACGTTCGATCCTTACATTCCTAGGTGGAACACGGCGATTAGCAGCTGCCCGTGGATGGAATGGATTCACATTGATCGTTGGATCAATTTCCTCTAGCGGTGGCATGGAGGAGTCGCTATCCTCATTAGATGAGTTGGCTCTAACCGATCTTCCCGGTCTCCTCCTTTTCTTTTTCTCCTTAAGGTTGTTTATTTTCAACCTCATTTGGAACATCATGTCCGTTAGATCATCAACCTTCATTTGCTAACGATCCGTTTCTTCTCTACGTGTCTTCTCACTCGATTGGAGTTGAGCTTCTTTCTCCGCTAACTCCGATTGAAGATCACGTTCGTTTTCTTCAGCCATTTTCTTTTCCTTACGCTTTTGCCTTAAAGTCCTCTCAAGCTCTTGATCAAGAGGTAAGAGGTCCTCGGTGTTCCTAGACCTGCGCATACACTCAAAGAGATATCAAATAACAAGGGAGAAGCTCTCAAGCTTGACAACCGTAAACCGAATTCGGCCTAGACCAAATCCCCGGCAACGGCGCCAAAAACTTGTTCGCCACTTAGCGTGCGTGCAAATAAGCTTTAATTATAAAACTAGAAATCAAGCAAGCGAACCCGCAGTGTACGGATCGATATAGTTGAGCAAGAATTCCAGAGTATCGAACACAGGGATTTGGGGGGTTAAATCCAATTATAGATTGTCAAGCAAGTAAATGTATGAAGCTTTTCAAGTATTGGGAAAACAACAATCCTAAAGATCCAGATATCCAGCTGTGGCAATCGATTCAAGATATACTAATGATATAAGGACAGAGTTGAGGTATGCAAAGGTATGCTAATGTAAGGTAATCGTACGGTGAAGTTCCAAAAACCTTATATGACTCACCTACAAGACACTCTCTATAAAGGTTTTTGAGGCTTCAATATAGAAAGGTTCTAAAGGTAAGAATTAATGTCAAATACCCAAACTTGTAACCCAAGGATCAAGACTAACTAAACCGATTAAGGTTGTGACACTAACAATCGAGGTAGAGGTTGTTAAGGCTTCACTACCACCTAGAAAAGGCAAGCCAAGACTAAGTTAAAGCAAATCTTTAACTTTGGATTAAAGTAAAAGCAAGTCCGTAACTTAACACAAAATTACGGGTAGTTCTTGAGTTCCACGGCCGTGGAAGCTCAAGAACAGACCGTGGAATAAGGTTGTCGACGATTCTCTCTAACTCTCAGGGTCCAATCTGTTTATGATCGATCTATCATCATCTAAGCCACAACTATCAACCCTTCACCTTAGAATTGTTAAAGGGTTTTAACCAACAATAGTCATATTGATATCAAATTCAAGGTTTGAAAGGATAAAAGATGAAAACTTCCGAAAACTTTCAATAACTTTCAAATCAATCTCAAATCCACAAATCAAGAACAATATCGTCACTAGATTTGGAATAACACAAACAATCACAAATCTTAGATAAGAAGGAAGAACGGGATGTCAATCCGTCTTATAAATCAAACCTAAGCAAGAAGCGAAATCTTCTTGCGAACAATATTCCGAATCTTCGATCTTCCGTCAATCCGGAAATGCAATGGCAAAGCACAAATCTCTCAATCACAATCTCCGCCAAAATGCACAATTAGGGCAATTCCAAGCGTAAGCGTAAGCAACAGTGCGTCTAACCAGAGGTGACGGAATCTCTCTTCGTCCGTCCTTTTATAGTGTAAGATAAAATATCGGCCCGGCCCAATTGCGTAGGAGATCGTGGCTTAAAGTGTGGCGAAAAAGATCGCCAAGATCACGGTCGTGGAAGGGTTCCACGGCCGTAATTTAGAGCGTGGAAATCATCACGGTTTGACACAACTCTTCCACGGCCGTAGAAGTTGCTTGATAGCATGGATTATAGTCTATATTTTGGGGTTTGTTTGGACGTTTTATCTTTCATAATCTGCATGTTTGTATGTATATTAAGTGATTATATTACCATTTCATCTACCTTTGCGGGAATCGAGGTCTACACCTAGTTTCGTTGTAATCACAGGTAAAATGGCACGTTTTGCATCGAAAAGGAGCAAAAAGAGCTATGGAGTCATTGGAGCTACATTGAGGAACATAAGGAACCATCCAGGAAGCATGGCCATGGATTTGAGATTCACTTTGGACCAGTTTTGAGAGATTTCACATTCAGTTGTGAATCACCTCGGTTGACCACAGATTCATCTTGACCGAGGTGATCCAGGGAAGTCGACTCGACCGAGGCGAATACCTACGACGCAGCGAGAATATTTTATTCTCGGCTGAGATATTTTATCTTTGGAAAGTGATCTTATATTTTTGGGCTTGGCTCCTGGAAGGAATAAGATATATTAGATCTTATATTTTATCTATTTTATGGGAAGAGATCTTTTCTAAAATATCTTATCTTTGGAGGGTTATTTTCCTATAAAAAGGGTTGGATTTCCCACAAATCCGACATCCGCATACAGTTGGACATCCCGCTTACACCGAAACATCACGCAGCAGCCATACTCCAGTTGGGAGATTTGAAGAACCTTTTTGAAGGTTGAAGGAAGATTGAAGATTGTAGCTTTTATAGCTGTTGGAGGTTTTCTTGTAAGATTACCTTAGATTCTCTTCCTTGTTGTCTTGCCTTGTTGGATTTATATCCAAGGAACGCTTTGTTGTGATATTTGATTCAGTTATTGAAGTCTTTTCATTAAATTCTTCTTGTTCAAATATTCACCTTCTTCACATATATTTGATTAATACTTTCATGATGATGATGAGTGGCTAATTTCCTTGTGTGATTCTAGGGTGATTGGCTGAAGGTTGTGGGAAAAACAATGATAGAATAAATCTTAGATTCCAGTAGGACCCTGAAAGTTCGAGTCTTTAACCTTAACCCTAAGCATCTCGCTCAGTCGATGAACATCTCGGCCGGGGTGGAATTTGGCTGACCGAGGTGACTTATCTTATCCGAAACTGAGAGTTAAGTGTTAGAGTTTGCCAAATCCTATTCTTATTACACCTTTCCTGGTTCAATGCAAGCCTAGGATGAGACTTACCCGGTAATTCCTTAGTTTGTGTACCTAAGATCATAAGTGTAGGTAATAAAGGTTTATCCTTTATTGGGGTTTGAGTGTGCTTTCATCCCATCTTTGTGAGTTAGCCTGAGACTTACCCGGTAAAGGTTAATTCTATTCCCTTAGGTGGTGTGTTAGTTTGAGGTTATAGTTCTTTATCTTAATTCCTTGAGACTTACCCGGTAATAGGAGTTACGGTTTAGGATTAGAGAGTAGTGAGACTTACCCAGTGATCTATTCCACTTTAGTAACACCTTCCCTATGCAAAAACCTCAGCTTTGTCCGCTTATCTTTAGATCTTGAGTTGGAACCACAACTAGATGCTTTAATCCCTAGAATTGCATGTTTGCTTTATTGACTTCTTATTCATCTTTGATTGTTGTGATCACCTTTTGTGGTTAGTATTTACATAAGCATACCGTGATTGGACTTTGTTTCACTAAGTCCCTGTGATCGATCCCTGGAATTCCTTGCTTTTTACTACGATTGACCCGTACACTGCGGGTTCGCATCCTTGTTTTAAGCTTATGTCTAGGGTTATAAATTTAAAGCTTGCACACACCGTTTGGAGCGAACAAGTTTTTGGCGCCGTTGCCGGGGACTTGGTCTAGACCGAGCCGGTTACGGTTTGCTTTTGGGGCACTTGCCCCCGTGTCTACTAACCACTCTACTTGAGTGACTTTTGCAGGTTCCTTTTTTAGGTATATGCGAAGAACCCGCACTGGGAAGGAAATCGTTCCTTACGATCCCGAACCAGAAAAGACATACAAGCGACGCTGAAGAGAAGCGAAGATGGCCCAACAAGACAACCGCGATCTTGAGGCCGAGTTGAAAGAGGCGTTAGAGCTGCTACGCCTCAGCAGGAAAGAACTAAGGCAAGAGAAAGAAGAAACTCGCACCAAGACTGAAGCAATCGAAGTAGAGATGGCCATCATACGAGACCAGATTCTACTTCGACCGAGGGAAGATCCAGTCCCAGATCCTCGACCGATGCAGGATCCAGTTGCTGAACCTCGACCGAGGCAGGTTCCAGTACCTGACGCCCCGGCCGAGACACTTCCACCTCGGATGCTGGTCCGAAACGTTCTTCTTGTAGGAATCCCACAAACCCTAGGTCAAAGGATGGACCCTAATCAACAACTGAGGCGTCCAGGAGTTAATCTAGGAGATCCAGCGGACCATGACTATGAACTTCGACTGCAAGTTCTATCCATGATTCGCCAATGCCAGTTCGGAGGGCTAGAGAAGGAATCACCACATCAACATCTTCAAAACTATGAGATCTTGATGGAGACCTTGAGACCTCCAAGGATTGAAAATAACAACTACAAGCTAAGACCTTTTTACTTTTCTTTAAAAGATAGAGCTCTTACTTGGTATCAATCTCTTCCTCCAGGAAAAATTAGCACATGGGAGGAGATGACGACGGAATTCTTGACCAAATTCTTCCCCCCCTCAAAGACAGCCGAAATGAGAGGGAAGATCAATGCTTTCATTATGAAGGACAAGGAGAGCTTGTCCAAGTCATGGGAGCGGTTCAAGGACATTCTTTTGGATTGCCCACATCATGGGATTCCAAAGTTAGAGTTATTGGAGATTTACTTCAAGGGACTGGACGGAAGCACCCAGTTCAATCTCCAACTACTCTCCGTCGGTACCTTCATGGACATGGCGATTGACGAGGCTTGGGACTTTATTGAGAAGCAAGCCTTGCATATGGAGAAGTACACCCACCAAGGAGCTGAAGGTGGAGTTAAAAGAGTTAACTTCCAAGAAACTCAGCCCAACAACAATCAACTCACGTCTTTGAAGAATGACGTGAAGCAATTGAAGGAACTCTTGGTTGCTCAAACCAAGAAGGAAGAGCAAGGGCAAAGGAACAACAACAAGGGATACCGTAACAACAACAACGGTTCCCGGAACAACAATTACAACAACAACAATAGAGGATCCAATAGCAACAACTGGAGGGCGAACAACCAAAATTCTGGTAACAATCATTCAAACTCCAACTCTAACGATTCCTCTAACCCTTTCCTCTCTTCCCCTTCTTCTTCTTCTTCTACTCCATTAAAAAGCCAGGGGCAAGGATCAAGTTCGTCTCAGCCGGAAAAGAAAGACGCAGTTCTGGAGGCTATCTTGATCAAGCTCAACGCTATGGAGACTTCTATGACTTCGTTTTCGAAGGCCCAAAAAGCCTTTGAACAACAACTTGCAAGTAGGGCGAATGAAGCGCCAAGAGATCCAGGGAAGCTTCCAGCAAGGACGGAAAGCAACCCTAAGGGCCAGATCATGGCCATAACTACGAGGAGTGGACTAAAAACTGCAGATCCAGTGCCTCGGTCGGTGCCAGTACCGACGAAGACCACCTCGGTCCAGGTGCAGTCGAAGAACACTTCGGCCGAGATGCCAACCGAGGTGGAACCACAGAAAGCGGAGGGGAAAACTGAAGTTTATGTTCCACCTCCTGCATACAAACCACCACTTCCATTCCCCCAGTCAAGGGCCAGAGCACATCTAGACAAGCACTTTGGTAAGTTCCTTGACTTGATGAATAAACTGCATATTAACATTCCTTTCCTTGATGCTATTCTAGGAATGCCCGCCTATGGGAAGTTCTTGAAGGAAATCCTATCAAGGAAAAGGAAGCTGGAAGACTTTGGTGAAGTTAGGATGACATCTAAATCTTCAGAGCTCATACAAATCATGAAGGAGAAGATGCCACCTAAATTGAGAGATCCTGGCTTATTTTGCATTCCCATTCAAGTTGGGGATGTCACTTGTGAAGCCCTTTGTGATCTAGGAGCCAGCGTGAGCATCATCCCGCTGGAGCTATGTGTGAATATCGGACTTGGAGAGCCCAAGCCGGTCAAGAATCGACTTTATATGGCGGATCGCTCCATTACCCATCCCGTGGGCATCTTGGAGGACGTTCCGGTCAAGTTAGGTAACTTCTATCTACCTATAGATTTTGTTGTACTTGACATTCCCGCAGATTATCCTGTTCCTATTATTCTCGGGAGGCCATTTCTAGCAACTTCGGGTTGCAACGTGGATTGCAAGAACGCCAAGTTGAAATTCAACATTGGTGGCGATGAGGTGGAGTTCGCACTACTTGCAGCCATGAAAGGGGAGCAGGTAAGCGACGATATCTTCAACATCTATGATGAAGAAGAATCAAGAGAATTGGTGAGCTCTATCCTTACTAACGATCCACTCGAAAGAGTTATTAGCTTCAGTTTAATGGAGGAAGGTATAAATGCTTCTTGTGATGCAGATATACGGAGCTTAAAAGCACTGGAAGAGGATCCAGGAGCTAAAACTGAGAAGCTAACCCAGGAGACGAAGATCTCCAGTTTCGGTTCCAGTTGCAGTACCTCGACCGAGGCACTTCCTGGACTGAGCGAGGCGACTGAAGAACATCTCGGTCAACGCCTCTACGCCTCGACCGAGGTCGATGGCGAGACGATTTCAACTGAGACTTCCGAAAGTCCAGTTTCTGAATTCATTCCACTGGAAGGAGGAAGCAAGGATCCCCCTCAAAAAGCACCCCCAGTTGTGGAGCTTAAACAACTCCCTAGTCACTTGAGGTATGTCTTTCTTGGACCGGATTCTACTTATCCCGTTATTGTTAGTGCTTCCCTTTCCGAATCCGAATTGTCTAAGTTAATGCATGTCCTGAGAAAGCATCAAAAGGCTATAGGTTATACCACGGATGATCTTATTGGCATTAAGCCTTCTTTCTGCATGCTAGAATTCTAATGGAGGACAATCATAAGACTTCACGGGAACCTCAAAGACGGTTAAATCCGATCATGAAAGAGGTTGTGAAGAAGGAAATTCTTAAGTTGTTGGATGCAGGTATCATTTATCCTATCTCGGACAGCAAGGGGGTTAGCCCGGTGCATGTAGTTCCGAAGAAAGGAGGGATGACCGTTGTGACAAATAAGAACAACGAGTTGATCCCAACTAGAACCGTTACGGGCTGGAGGGTTTGCATCGATTATAGGAAGTTGAACACGGCCACACGGAAGGACCATTTTCCACTTCCCTTCATTGATCAGATGCTCGAGCGGTTGGCCCAGCATTCACACTTTTGCTACTTAGACGGTTATAGTGGATTCTTCCAGATTCCTATCCATCCGGATGATCAGGAGAAGACCACTTTCACTTGTCCATGGGGGACATTTGCTTATAGGAGGATGCCATTTGGATTGTGCGATGCACCCGCTACCTTCCAGCGATGCATGATGGCTATCTTTTCCGAGTACATAGAGGAGATCATGGAGGTATTTATGGATGATTTTTCTGTATATGGTTCCTCTTTTGATGATTGCCTATCTAACCTTTCTTTAGTACTTAAAAGATGTGAAGACACTAATCTTGTTTTGAATTGGGAGAAGTGTCATTTTATGGTTAATGAAGGCATTGTGCTAGGACACCTCGTTTCTAATCGAGGCATTGAGGTCGATCGCGCTAAGATCGAGACTATTGAGAAACTCCCTTCCCCTTGTTCTGTTAAAGGTGTGAGGAGTTTTCTCGGGCATGCAGGTTTCTACAGGAGATTCATTGTTACGTCTAGGAATAGATGTGATGTGCACGCAATAAGCTTTAAATTTATACTCGTTATATTTATCCTAACTCCTAGCGAACCCGCAGTATACGGAACGTTTGTAGAAAGGTAAGTATTCCGAGGTCGAACTCAAAGACTAAGGTGAAATCGAGTCAAGCAATGATCAAAGATAGTGTAAATCTAGGCTAAGACAAGATGAGGAACAAAGAAAATGGAAAACGCAATGATTTTGTTGGTTTTTATGGTGATCAAGCAAAGATCACAAGTCAAGCATGGAAATAAAACAACTAACAAATTTAGCTAGCAAACGAGTAAGTAACACGAAGCACAAGTATATGATCAAGAGAGAAAAGTAGATTTTAGAGGTCAAGATTTCCGGTTATGGCATTGGACTCAAGGTTCTAAGGATCCTAAGGACAAGCTGCGGTGTTTGGGAAAGAATGTTCTCTAATGGAAGCGATTACCGGGTAAGTCTCTCACTTCACTAATCCCGCATCAAACTCCTATTACCGGGTAGGTCTCAAGGGGTTAGAGTAAGGAATTCCGCACAAACTAGATGCTACTTAAGGGTAACCCTCTCCTTACCGGGTAAGTCTCGGAATAGGGCAATCTCAAGCAATAATCCTAGCACACTCGATCCAATAGCGGCTTATGAGGCTCACTACTACCTAGCATTCATCATCTTAGGTATCTAAGGTCGGAAATCATCGGGTAGATCTCTTCCCTCACTTAGATTGGTAGCATTAGGTGATCCTAAGCTAAATTAGGCTTAATAAACACTAGGATTTAAACAACCAAACACCCTAGCATGCAGATTTATCATTTAGAGAGCAACAGAAGAATAAATCGGTCTGTTCTACAGATAAATCGGCCGATTTATCTGATGAACAGGTCGATTTTTCCTTCTGTTGTGAGTTTCGTGCATATAAATCATCCTAAACTGACATTTAAGCCCATCCTATCATCACCCTAGCCATAACCATCAATCCATCACTCTAAAATCACAAGAAACTAGCCAATAATATGCATATCAAGATCCGAAATCATCAAACAAGCAAACATGGTGTTCATAGATGAGTAATGAAAGATGAGTAAGCAAAATCAATAAATCTCAGCCAAAGACTAGTTGTAGCAAGACTTACAAACTCTAAAATGAAGATTCAAAACGTTCTTAACAATCCTTGCAATTAGTTCTTCAATCCAAAGCTACAAAATCACTCAAAATCCCTCTAAACTCTTAGAATGGTGTTCTTCTCCTTCCTTCAATCCTTGAAAGCTTTTCTTCTTCTCCAATCTTCCTCCTAAATTGATGAGCTGTGAATGAGAGTGTGTGTGTGGAGAGATGCTCAGCAACCACCTGAGGGACCACTTATATTCTCCACCAAGAGCAAGGACGGACAAGAGATCGTGGGACACGTGGCTTAAGCTGTCAAAGACTCAAAAATCGACCCAGTGGACAAAAATCGGACGATTTATCTGCTTGCTGGTCCGACTTTCTTCAGCAGAAAGATGTTATGCTCATTTAGCCATGAGTTGATCCATTGCTCGCACCAATAGTGGTCTTTGTGTCCTTTGTTGCTCCAATTATGCTCCTCCAAAGCTTTGGATGTGTACCATCATGAGGCTTGGCCCTCAAATGTATCGATTAACGTCCAATAGATCCCCGAATTACCTACAAAACCGATAAAAGGTAGTGTAGACGTCTTTTCTAGAAATGTGCGTGAATTGAGCGGAGACGTCATGAATCAATGCCAAAACTTGCACGAATGAATGAGAAATCTATCTAAGTGACTACCTAATCCTAAGTCATAAATCTTGTTATCAAAAATACCCCATACTTAAGGTTTGCTCGTCCCCGAGCAAATTCCCAACTATAGACTAAGAGATGACATGATTTATGTATGCAGAAAAATTGTCAAAGTCTTTTGGAGTTGTGCTTCTAATATCGGATCACCTTCATAGTCATGTTTCATGGAAATGGACAAGCAATTATGCATCAAATAAATGAAAGCATGGAAAGACAATTACACTTAACTTGATAGCATGCAATGAAATGTAAAGATGAAGAAGTCAAGATGATCATGAGCATATCCAATCTAAATCACTTAGTCTTACACACATGCAAGTAGGTCATAAGGACTTGTGAAATAGAAGGCCAAGAAACGTTGTGATTAGGCGGGAGTTTTCTAGGCTTTGTGATGCTAATCCGGGAAAGGAACTAAACAACCACAACTTCAAATTTTCTTATCAACTTCCCTCAAGTGTATGTTTTTCTTCATTTTCTTTTCTTTCTTTTATTTTTGAGACAATGGCATTGGTGTGCAAAAGCCGAAACCTTGGTGATTAGCCATTCTCGGGCTTTTTCTATTTTTCGAGATGCATCCACACCGGGCACACATACCAAAGCTCGTTAGGACTATCGGTTTATTTGACTTTGGCAAGGCACCAACACCCGATTATGCGAAGTGTACCGAGTTACTTGTCATTTAAACCAACGTCCCCAAACCTATATTTTGTCTACACTTTCACAACAAATTCAGCATTCTATTCATGGCATTCTTTCATCGACACCTTCACCCCACACTTGCTTTTCACACACATCAACACACTAGCATGCTCCTATTCCCGGATGGGTCAAAAGAGGTCAATTTATATCAATTGAGGTGCTCAAACAACGTGATCAAGATGAGAAGTAGAGAAAGATGAATTGCCTCATTCATTCCTAGATGATGTGCAAGAACTAGCATGCGATTTCGATTTTCAATACTCAATTCAATCAAGGCAAACATTCATGATCACAATTCATTCATGGGATTCAAGAGAAGTACTTCATGTCCACATATGCATTCATCAATTTAACACATAAGGCCATCCATAGCCAATCCACAAGACAAGGTTCAATCATTAGGGTCATATCCAAGCCTTAGAAGCACTAAAATTTTTAAAATTTTCTGAATTTTTTTTTTTGATTTTTCAAAATATGTATGTTCAATGCAAGACATAATGAAACATGTGACAAAATTAAACTATCCTAGATGCTAATCATGCAAGTGATCATGAAAACCCCACCCCATACTTAGAAACACATTGTCCCCAATGTGTAAACTAAATAAAGAAGTGAAAGAGAGTCCTCACAATGTAAAATTGGTGATGCTTTGGTATTTCGGTTCACATTGAATGATGATGGTGGATGATCGATCAAGGATGGTAGAGAGCTCTTGATGTTCGTTATGATGTCGGAACCTGCGCTTGGCACCGCAAGCCGTCCAAGTTCCACGTCCGCTCCACCCATGCTTGATTGGAGATCATCACTTTCCCTTGTACAGAGGAAAAATCGCCCCATAGCCCAGGAAAATCGGCCGATTTATTGATGAACAGGCCGATTTTTCTGGGTGCTTTCCTCTTCGTCCATGTGCTTGGATCTTGTTCCTTCAACTGGTCCATGAGGCTTTCACATGACCTCCAACATCCCATAACTCATGACAATCAACAAGATCTAGCACCCAAAAATACAAAAGAAAAACAAAGCACACCAAGAGTGAGATTAAACAAAAGCAAGAAAAACACAAGGAAAAATATATACCAATGGGTTGCCTCCCATTAAGCGCTTCTTTAAGGTCATTAGCTTGACCAAATTTAGGAGCGTTTCAATCGAGGTGAAGCGGGGCAATCACTTCCACCGGGGCTTCCGGGATGTACTTCTTCAATCGATGCCCATTCACCTTGAAGTTACCACAATGATCTCCTCCTATCTCCACCGCTCCATGAGGAAAGACCTTCTTCACAACATAGGGCCCGGTCCATCTTGATTTGAGCTTTCCGGGAAAAAGCCGCAGCCTTGAGTTGAAGAGAAGGACAAGGTCTCCTTCACTCAACTCTTTCGGGGTGATCCTCTTGTCATGCCATCGCTTGGTTCTCTCCTTGTAGATCCGAGCATTCTCATATGCATCCAACCGGATCTCCTCAAGGGCGTTCATGTCTAGCAACCGCTTTTCTCCGGCCTCTTTGAGATCAAAATTTAGCCACCTTATAGCCCAATATGCTCGATGCTCCATCTCTACCGGAAGGTGGCAAGACTTTCCATAGACCAACTTGTAAGGAGTGGTGCCAATTGGTGTTTTGAAGGCGGTCCTATATGCCCACAAGGCATCATCGAGCTTCATAGCCCAATCTTTTCTCGTCCTTGATACCGTCTTCTCAAGAATGGCCTTGATCTCCCGGTTGGAGATCTCCACTTGGCCACTAGTTTGGGGATGGTAAGGTGTTGCCACCTTATGAGTCACCCCATACTTAGCCAAAAGTGCTCCAGAGTTCCTATTAGTGAAGTGCTTCCCTCCATCACTTATGATCACCCTTGGTGTTCCAAACCTAGGGAAGATCACTCGGTTGAAGAACCGCACCACCACCTTGGCATCATTTGTAGGAGAGGTGATTGCCTCCACCCATCTCGAAACATAGTCAACCGCCAATAGGATGTAGAGGTTGCCACATGAAGAAGGGAATGGTCCCATGAAGTCCACACCCCACACATCAAATATCTCTACCTCTTGTATGTTGTTCAAGGGCATCTCATTTCTCCTTGAGATGTTGCCCGTCCTTTGGCAAGCATCACAAGCTACCACGAAGCCTTGCACGTCTTTGAACAAACTTGGCCAAAAGAAACCCGATTGTAGCACCTTCGCACATGTCTTGTGTTCGCTAGCATGCCCTCCACATGGCAAGGAATGACAATGGCGGATCACACTCTCCACCTCATCCTCCGGTATGCATCTTCTAAACATTCCATCCGGCCCTCTCTTGAACAAAAGTGGTTCACTCCAATAGAAGTGCCTCACATCCTTGAAGAACTTCTTCCTTTGGGCATATGTCAAACCGGGAGGCACTTCCTCACACACAAGATAGTTCACAATGTCGGCATACCATGGCTCACTTCCTCTAGACACTTGGAACAAGCATTCCTCCACCATTTGCAATTGTTCATCCCGGAATGAGTCATCAATCGGGATGTCATCTCTCTCAAGCTCTATCGGTGGGAGTCTACTAAGGTGATCCGCCACGGAGTTCTCGGATCCCTTCTTGTCCCGGATTTCCAAGTCAAACTCTTGAAGAAGAAGGATCCACCGAATCAACCTAGGCTTGGCATCCTTCTTGGTAAGTAGATAACGGATCGCAGCATGATCCGTATAAACTATGACCTTCGCTCCAACAAGATAGGAGCGGAACTTCTCAAATGCATACACAACCGCTAGCAGCTCCTTTTCGGTGGTAGCATAATTGAGTTGGGCATCATCTAGCGTCTTGCTAGCATAATAAATAGCATGAGTTTTCCCATCTTTCCTTTGCCCCAAAACAGCCCCAATGGCTACATCGCTTGCATCACACATGATCTCAAACGGTAAGCTCCAATCCGGAGGTTGCATTATAAGTGCGGAGATCAAGGCGTTCTTCAACCTACAAAAAGCTTCAAGGCAATCTTTGGAGAAGACAAAATCAACATCCTTCATTAGTAGGTTAGTGAGAGGCTTAGAAATTTTAGAGAAATCTTGAATGAACCTCCGGTAAAAACCGGCATGCCCTAGAAAGCTCCTTACCCCCTTCACCGAGGTAGGTGGTGGCAACTTCTCTATCGTCTCAATCTTGGCCCTATCAACCTCAATGCCACGGTTAGACACCAAGTGTCCTAACACGATACCTTCACTTACCATGAAGTGGCATTTTTCCCAATTCAAGACAAGATTTGTCTCCTCACATCTTTGCAATACTAAGGACAAGTTAGCCAAGCAATTATCAAAGGAAGAACCATAAACAGAGAAATCATCCATGAACACTTCCATGATATCTTCAATGTATTCCGAAAAGATAGCCATCATACACCTTTGGAAGGTGGCGGGTGCATTACACAACCCAAATGGCATTCTCCTATATGCAAAAGTACCCCATGGACATGTAAAGGTTGTTTTCTCTTGATCATCGGGGTGGATAGGGATTTGGAAGAATCCACTATAGCCATCTAGGTAGCAAAAATGAGAATGTTGAGCTAACCTCTCTAGCATTTGGTCAATGAAGGGGAGAGGGAAGTGATCTTTCCTAGAGGCCATGTTAAGCTTTCTATAATCAATACACATCCTCCATCCCGCAACCGTCCTAGTTGGGATTAGTTCATTGTTCTCATTGGTTACTACGGTCATCCCACCCTTCTTAGGTACTACATGAACGGGACTAACCCACTTACTATCCGAGATAGGGTAGATAATTCCCGCATCTAGCAACTTAATGATCTCCTTCTTAACTACCTCTTTCATTATAGGATTCAATCTCCTTTGATGCTCAATAGAGGGTTTATGATTATCTTCCATCATTATCCTATGCATGCACAAAGATGGTTTGATGCCAACAAGATCATCAATGGTGTATCCTATTGCCTTTCTATGCAGTTTCAATTCATTCAACAATCTATTAAGCTCATCATCATTCAAAGATGCATTCACAATCACCGGATAAGTAGAATTTGAACCAAGGAAAGCATACTTTAAATAAGAAGGAAGAGGTTTAAGATCAAGTTGAGGGGGACCTTTTTCGGTTCGAGACGATCCATACAATGTAGGTTGAGATGATTGCAAAGCCATGGAAGCCTCCTTGAAGTCCCTTGATGGTTGCTCATACTCAAGTGGTTGATGCTGAAAAGACTCAGGAAAATCGACCCAGGAAGAAAAATCGGTCGATTTTTCTGAAGGGGGGTCGATCTGAGTTTCTGTTTTGGCAAAACTGGCTGAAATTTCAGCATAAGTACAAAAATCGGCCGATTTTTGGCCCCCAGTCCGATTTTTCTGGCAGTTTTCCTCTTCTTCTAGCACTTCAAACCCAACACTTGGTAGCTCGTCCAATGCATTCAAGGCCTTGATTACTTCATTGCTACTCTCCTCAATTCCTTCTTCCATCAAGCTTGAGCTAAGAACTCTCTCAAGTGGATCCTTGAGCAAGATTGAGCTCACAACCTCTCTAGACTCCTCTTCTTCAACTATGTTGAATATATCCTCATCAAGGGTTGGCCCCTTCATCATTGTGGATAGCTTGAACTTGATGTTTTCTTCTCCAATGTTGAAGGAGAGGGTTCCATTCTTGCAATTCACTAGACATCCGGAAGTAGCTAGGAAAGGTCTCCCCAAGATGATAGGAACCGGATAGTCCGCCGGGATATCCAAAACAACGAAGTCTATGGGCACATAGAACTTCCCTAATTGCACCGGGATGTCTTCCAAGATCCCAACCGGATGAGTGATTGAGCGGTACGCCATGTAAAGGGTCATCTTGACCGGCTTTGGCTCTCCTAGCCCAACCTTGTTGCAAAGTGCAAGCGGGATGATGCTTACACTTGCCCCAAGATTGCATAGGGCATCATACTTTACTTCTCCTACTCCGATCGGCACACAAAAGGATCCCGGATCCCTTAGCTTGGGAGGCATCTCCTCCTTCATCGTTTGAATCAACTCCGAGGATCTCTTAGTCATCCTTATCTCACCATACTCCTCCAACTTCCTTTTGTTGGAGAGTATTTCCTTCAAGAACTTGCCATATGCCGGCATCCCTAAAATAGCATCCATGAACGGAATGTTAATATGCAATTTAGACATTAGTTCAAGGAACTTACCAAAGTGATTGTCCAAGCGAGCTCTTGCTCGTGATTGAGGGAACGGTAGTGGTGGCTTGTATGGAGGCGGTGCCACATAGGTTGGCTCTACATCTTTGCTCTTGCCTCCATCTCCTTGCAAAGTTTCTTCTTCATTTACCACTTGCTTCCCTTTAGCATTCTCCTTAGGCAAAGGATCCTTCATGCTTAACCCACTTCTTGTTGTAATAGCCAACACTTGGCCTCTTGGGTTTTCTTCGGTTCTTCCGGGAAGCTTTCCCGGATCTCTATGTGCTTCACCCGCCTTTTGGAATACTTGTGCTTCCAACACCTTTTGAGCCTTTGAGATAGAAGTCACCGTGCTCTCAAGACCGCTCAACCTTCCAAGTAATTGCTCAAACATCATTTCGGTTCTATCCTTTGGAGGTTGAGTGAATCCGGGTGGAGGTTCTTGTGAAGCACTTGGTGGTGGAGTTGTGCTTGTAGAAGCGGGAGGGTTCAAGGCTCCATCCGGGTTAGAGTAAGAAAACCCGGGATGGTTATGGTTGGGCCTGTAATTGTTGAATTGCCGGTTGTTGTTGAAGTTCCTTGGGCCTTGGTAGTTGTTGTAGTTGCCCCTTCCCATGTAATTCACATCCTCCTCCTTGGAAGACAAGTTAGCTTGTGGAAGCACTTGAGGGGTTGCTTGGTTCTTCAAGGTTGTAGCACACAACTCCCTCAAGGACTTTAGCTCGTTGTTGATGGCGTCGAGCTTGAAGTTGCTCATGGTGACCTCACTCACCTCATATGCTCCCGCCTTTCTCCCTTCACTCTTCCTATGGGAGTACTTCTCAATCACTAGAGCTTGCTTCTCCACAAACTCCCAAGCATCATCTACATGCTTCTCCATCAAAGTCCCACCGGAAAGGGATTGAAGCTTGAATTGGCTATCTTCATCAAGTCCTTTGAAGTAGATCTCCAATAGCTCAATTTTCGGTATGCCATGGTGTGGACAATCTAGGAGAAGGTCTTTGAATCTCTCCCAAGACTTGAACAAACTCTCTCTATCCTTCATCACGAAGGCATTGATCTTCCCTCTTAATTCGGTAGTCTTGGAAGGTGGGAAGAACTTAGTCAAAAACTCGGTTGTCATCTCCTCCCAAGTACCAACTCGCCCTTGTGGAATAGATTGATACCAAGCCAAGGCTTTGTCCTTAAGAGAGAAGGAGAAAGCCCTTAGCTTATGGTTGTTGCTCTCCAATCTTGGCGGTCTAAGAGTCTCCATCAAAATCTCATAGTTCATCAAATGTTGGTGAGGAGACTCTCCTTCCATCCCTCCAAATTGATTATGCCGGATCATTTGTAGAACTTGAGGGCGGAGCTCATAGTTGTGGGTTGCGGGATCTCCTAAGTTCACACCCGGACGGTGTGCTCTTTGTGCCGGATCCATACGCCTCCCTAGGGTTTGTGGCTCTTCAATGGCAATAGGCACAACCCTAACATTAGCCGCCGGCTGCGGTTGTTCCATCGGTGGTGGAGGAGGTGGAGGTTGTCGGCGATTAAGCTCTCCTTGAACAAGGGCTTGCCTAATCTCCTCAATCTCCCTCCTAGTTTCCTCTTGCCTCTCATTGGCAAGTCTCCTTTCTTCCTCCAAGAGCTCATCTCTTAGCCTTATTTGCTCTAAGGCTTCATCCAACTCAGCTTGGAGGTTTCTTCCGGCCATCTCTTTCTCTTTTCGGATGTTCTTGGATCTAGATCGAAGGGTTTTCTCCGGTTCGGGATCGAATGGAGCTAAATCCTTGCCACGAGATCTTCGCATACACCTAAAGAGAGAGATGATGTCCTGAAAAGCAAAGACACACACCAAAGAGAGATCAAAAGCAACAAGAAAGATCTACACTATAAACAATCACGAAATGACTCAATCTAGACCTAGTCCCCGGCAACGGCGCCAAAAACTTGTTACGTCTAGGAATAGATGTGATGTGCACGCAATAAGCTTTAAATTTATACTCGTTATATTTATCCTAACTCCTAGCGAACCCGCAGTGTACGGAACGTTTGTAGAAAGGTAAGTATTCCGAGGTCGAACTCAAAGACTAAGGTGAAATCGAGTCAAGCAATGATCAAAGATAGTGTAAATCTAGGCTAAGACAAGATGAGGAACAAAGAAAATGGAAAACGCAATGATTTTGTTGGTTTTTATGGTGATCAAGCAAAGATCACAAGTCAAGCATGGAAATAAAACAACTAACAAATTTAGCTAGCAAACGAGTAAGTAACACGAAGCACAAGTATATGATCAAGAGAGAAAAGTAGATTTTAGAGGTCAAGATTTCCGGTTATGGCATTGGACTCAAGGTTCTAAGGATCCTAAGGACAAGCTACGGTGTTTGGGAAAGAATGTTCTCTAATGGAAGCGATTACCGGGTAAGTCTCTCACTTCACTAATCCCGCATCAAACTCCTATTACCGGGTAGGTCTTAAGGGGTTAGAGTAAGGAATTCCGCACAAACTAGATGCTACTTAAGGGTAACCCTCTCCTTACCGGGTAAGTCTCGGAATAGGGCAATCTCAAGCAATAATCCTAGCACACTCGATCCAATAGCGGCTTATGAGGCTCACTACTACCTAGCATTCATCATCTTAGGTATCTAAGGTCGGAAATCATCGGGTAGATCTCTTCCCTCACTTAGATTGGTAGCATTAGGTGATCCTAAGCTAAATTAGGCTTAATAAACACTAGGATTTAAACAACCAAACACCCTAGCATGCAGATTTATCATTTAGAGAGCAACAGAAGAATAAATCGGTCTGTTCTATAGATAAATCGGCCGATTTATCTGATGAACAGGTCGATTTTTCCTTCTGTTGTGAGTTTCGTGCATATAAATCATCCTAAACTGACATTTAAGCCCATCCTATCATCACCCTAGCCATAACCATCAATCCATCACTCTAAAATCACAAGAAACTAGCCAATAATATGCATATCAAGATCCGAAATCATCAAACAAGCAAACATGGTGTTCATAGATGAGTAATGAAAGATGAGTAAGCAAAATCAATAAATCTCAGCCAAAGACTAGTTGTAGCAAGACTTACAAACTCTAAAATGAAGATTCAAAACGTTCTTAACAATCCTTGCAATTAGTTCTTCAATCCAAAGCTACAAAATCACTCAAAATCCCTCTAAACTCTTAGAATGGTGTTCTTCTCCTTCCTTCAATCCTTGAGAGCTTTTCTTCTTCTCCAATCTTCCTCCCAAATTGATGAGCTGTGAATGAGAGTGTGTGTGTGGAGAGATGCTCAGCAACCACCTGAGGGACCACTTATATTCTCCACCAAGAGCAAGGACGGACAAGAGATCGTGGGACACGTGGCTTAAGCTGTCAAAGACTCAAAAATCGACCCAGTGGACAAAAATCGGACGATTTATCTGCTTGTTGGTCCGATTTTCTTCAGCAGAAAGATGTTATGCTCATTTAGCCATGAGTTGATCCATTGCTCGCACCAATAGTGGTCTTTGTGTCCTTTGTTGCTCCAATTATGCTCCTCCAAAGCTTTGGATGTGTACCATCATGAGGCTTGGCCCTCAAATGTATCGATTAACGTCCAATAGATCCCCGAATTACCTACAAAACCGATAAAAGGTAGTGTAGACGTCTTTTCTAGAAATGTGCGTGAATTGAGCGGAGACGTCATGAATCAATGCCAAAACTTGCACGAATGAATGAGAAATCTATCTAAGTGACTACCTAATCCTAAGTCATAAACTTGCACGAAGAAGGATGGACGGACCACCGCCATTTACTATGCTAGCAAGACGCTTGATGTAGCATAACGAAACTACGCTACCACCGAGAAGGAGTTATTGGCAGTTGTATATGCTTTCGAGAAGTTTCGTTCCTATTTAGTAGGGGCGAAAGTCATTGTCTACACCGACCATGCAGCCATTCGTTACTTGTTGGCTAAGAAAGATGCCAAGCCACGCCTTATTCGATGGATTCTCTTGCTTCAAGAGTTTGACCTAGAGATCCGCGATAAGAAGGGATCCGAGAATTCTGTTGCGGATCACCTCAGCCGGCTACCTGCATCTTCACGTGAGAAGGACGACCCGCCCATAGACGATTCATTCCCCGATGAGCACTTACACTTGTTGGAGCGTTTGATAGATTTACTTACTTCACCCCAAGATGGAGGTGAAGTATGGGGTGAGGGCACCTCCCATCACGTTTGAGAGACGCATCATGGTCCAACTAGCGACCTTAAATCAAGCGCTTCTTGGGAGGCAACCCAAGGTATTGCTTTCTTTTCCCTTTTTCTAGTCTAGCTTAGATAGTTTTTGCTTTTGCTTTGCTTTGTTTTGTCTTTGGCGTTCTAGACAGATAACAGGAGACATCTAAGGAAGGAGCATAACTGGAAGGACAGAAGTTCGAGAATTTGAGAAGACGGAGTTTGACTGAGGCATCTCGATTGCTGTCAGAGCACCTCGACCGAGATGATTCTTGAGCAACCGAGATGATTCTTGAGCAACCGAGGCGACTAGGGTTTTCTGAAGAACCACCTCGGTCCGTGCCACCTCGGTCCAGTCGAGACCATCTCGACCGAGGTGACAGCAGTCCAGAAAAGGGTATAAAAGGCGGAAGATTTCTCTCTCCTCACTTTACTCTTTCCCCTCGACCGCGGCGACAGTTCACCTTGCTCCTCCAATTTCTTGCTCATTTTCAACAATTTCTGCCTCCAAACTACGATTGAAGGATAGAGGATCGTGTTGCAAGTACAGATCTGTAGAAAATCGAATCGATTCGGCCAAAACGAGGTAAAACGAACCGAAACCCTAACCTCTCCGTTTCGCTTCGATTTGGGCTTTGGTTGCCCCTGCATTTGTTGAGGAAAGGCTTAAGTACCCCATAGAAAGCAGTTGTAGTGATTTTGGGGGAAAAAAACTGAATTTTCAGAAGGAACTAGAATCCAGTTTTCCGCCTCGGTCCAGTCGAGTTGTGCCTCGGCCGAGGTGATTCTTGAGTGTTGTCAATTGACCGAGGTGACCTGACAGTGACTGAATTGATAATGAGTTTTGACCGACACCTTGTCCTTAGGGATAGATCCTCACCTTCCCCTTCTTCCTCGATTTCCCGACCATATCGACCGGTGATCCATGAGCGACACCAGGTCGATTACGACCGCATTTCTGGCCGTCCAGTGATTGCACCACGCTTCCTGGATGTGTCTACTTTTGATTGCCTCCAGGTAGACGGAGACCTTAGGAGGATGATTTCTACAGTTGGGCTGGATCAGTTTACTGAGATCCGGGCCCCAGCCTATTTGGAGCCGACCTTAGAGTTCGTTAGCTCCTTCACCTACCTTCCCACTGAGCAGTCTGTGAAGTACCGGTTGATGAACCGGAACTTCTTAGTGCCACTTGAGTACTGGAGAGATAATTTTGGCTTTCCGAAGCCCACCGCTGTTGACTTCCCGTCCCGATCAGTAGCTAGGGAGTTTTGGGGGCAGATTGCCCATATTGTTGAGCACGCAGATAGATGGCGCCCTGGAGATTCCAGGGAGAAGGTCATCTTCCACCTAGCCTTTAGGTTAGCCCACCGGATCTTCAGTGAGATGCTTCTGGCGCGTACTGAGACGCCCCAGAAGATCCGAAAGGGAGAGCTTTTCAGTTTATACTGCATGGTTACTGGGGGTATCCCGGACTTTGGCTTGATGCTGGCAGAGGATCTGCACAGGATCAAGGCCAAGGCGAAGGGAGACATCTGCTGCGGAGGGCTTGTCACCCACATAGCTAGTTATCAGGACATGGATCTCAGTGCTTGTACGATGGTGGCGGCTGCCAAGCCGCTTGGATTGCAGGAGATGATCACTCGG
This sequence comes from Fagopyrum homotropicum, assembly GCA_033239125.1. Taxonomy (NCBI): domain Eukaryota; kingdom Viridiplantae; phylum Streptophyta; class Magnoliopsida; order Caryophyllales; family Polygonaceae; genus Fagopyrum; species Fagopyrum homotropicum. The sequence goes on from BSWB01000005.1 coordinate 26,588,186, forward strand.
CGGATTCTAGTTCCCCGAGGTCTGACTACTCCGTACGTGGCTATGCCATGGGAGCTGACTGCGCCACAGGGGATCAGGTGGTCTGCCCAGTTTTCTGTTTATGACCCTCACTATTGGCAGACCGCTTGGGCTCCACTGATGGAGGATTATAGAGAGGCAGCAGCTGCCCCAGCTGAGGAGGAGGCTGATGATGAGGAGATAGTTGATGAAAAGCTTGAAGAATCATGAACTCAGTGTCACATAAAATGATAAGACATCGGAAGAGGTCGCAAACCGGTCAAGGTCAGGTTTGTTTCGGAATAATTCGGAAATAAAATTTCCGGATATTGCAAACCAAACAGGTGAGTTGTCAAGCAAAGAATGAGATGTAATATAACTCATCTTATGAGGGAAAATTAGGAAATAAATGACCGCATGGGCAAATCAGGAAAGTCTCTATTCATTTGAATGTACATTTTTCTTTTACTTTTTATCGTTGACATACACCTAACTGTATAAACAAAATTATATATTTATATTTTAATTTCATATTTCATGTAAGAAAAAATTTAGTTAAAATGAACTTTGATAGTTTACTGTAGTTAACATTGGGTAGAATTTTTCTAGAAGTCATCGGAAATAAAAATAGTAAAATTTTAATTATTATCCAATTGAGTTAACTAGATTAAATTTGTTAACTTATATTGAAATTAGCAAAATTATTACTGTCTTATTTTTGTTAAGGCGAAATAACCGAAAATAATCCCAACTATCAAGTTTTAACCAAATATAATCCCAACATTCAAAATGACTAATGATAAGCTAAACTATACAATTTTTTACCAATATTGATACAAGTTAATTTTCCGGCGTAAATTACGTTGACGTTGATGACTCATCACCGTAAATAGCCCTATTGGATTTTTCTTTATTTTCGAATAATTAAAAATAATAATTCTAGATAAAAGAAAAGAAAATGTTTAAAAGCCATTTTTTGGGGATGAAATCTATAGAACGTAGAATCGTCTTCTTTTTCTCTGCTTCAAATTTCAGAAATTGAGCAAACCACCAGACAAAGAAGAGTGATGGAGAGATGGGAAAACACAAATTCATCTGGGAGTTCAAACTCGTGGAGAAGAGGTTTCACTGAACCAACTACACGAAGATGCTTCCATGGCCTCCTTTCAACCTTGCAAACCTGTAGAACAGAAAAAAAATTTATGGACGATAATTTCATACTTGTCCATTGTGGAAGGTATTTGTCTTTCTTTTTAGTTTTCGTTTTAAATTTAGGGTTTAGAAAAGTTAGGGTTTTTAGCATTGGGGTGTATAATACTGATTGAGAATGTCTTCCATTTGATAAGTAGGAAAACAGTGCAAGTACTTCAAATGGGTTGATGAATCGATAAGGAATTCGAGAGCTGATGAAGAATGCACCATGTTGCAGAATACAAGTGAAGCATATGTTCCAATCAATTGGGATCTCAACCATGACATTGTGAAGATTGAGAACGAAAACTTAATGTTGAAAGTTGTAATTGTTACAATGCTTGTTATCTTAGTGATAGTATTGACAAAGATCTGATGTTGTATTCATTATATAGTTAAATCTTGTAATGTTATGTTTCGAATTTGTGATGACAATATTTCAAGTGTTTGATTCAATGTAATGTACTGAAAGCTTTCAATAGGCATGTTTTGCCATATAATGACAATGGTTGGTTGTTTTTGTTTGATTTTTGACTGTTTTTTAGTGTTTTTTTGACAGATTTTGCTGCTGTTTTTTTACCGTTATTGAGTGTGTTTTTTGACAACTTTTATACTGTTTGATTCTGCTGGTGTTTAGCTACACTTGGCTGCTGTTTTTTTAAACATTAAGGGACATTTGCTGATTTTGCTAGTGTTTATACATTAAGGGTCATTTTACAAATTGCTATTAGTTTTGGTTGCTGTTTATTTTATTTTTTTGCAGATTAAGGGTTGTCTTTGGTTGCGGTCTTTTTTTTTTTACACTAAGTTCTTGTCTTCTTTTTGCTATTTAGATTGATCTTTACAGACTAAGTTGGACTAATAGCAACAACAGCAAAAAAAAAGACAAAAGTTCCAAGTAATAGCAGCAGCAGAAAAAAGACATCTTTATTTTGCCGAACTAATAGCAACAGCAGAAAAAGACAGCAACAGCGAAAAAAAGACATCTTCAAGTAGTGTGATGATTGTTTGACAAAAGAAAAAAAATTCCAAGTAATAATAACCCAAGTTGTATCAAAGTAATCATTGTTGAAGCTATCACAAAGCTCTACAAAAGGATTTCACAAAGTACATCAACTTCAAAAAAACTTCATGATAAGTGTTTTGGCAAAATGTTGATGTCTTCAAAGCCATATGATTCCACTGTCATCTAGTTGTCCATGAAAGGTGTTGAGGTATGTACTCCTTGTGATGTTTGTTGAGTTCAATGATGCTCATGTGCCTTCAAATTATAAGAAAACATTATTATCATACAGATATAATATAAGAAAGGTTTTTTAATCTTAAGAAACTATGACCACTACCTGTAAAAAGGTCCACCTGACCATGAAAATAAGCATGAACTTATCCAGATGCACTAGACCTATGTAAGATATCTCCATTTTCAGCATATAACACTCCCATTCCACTAGTATTTAGCCCTCTTGTCCTTCCTCTTCCCTTTTCTCTTCTCCTTCCTCTTCTTGTAAATTCATACACAAGGACATAAAAAACTCCCTGAATCAAATTTTAGATAAATTAATGTCTTACCTAAAGTTTCAGCACTCCTTTCAATTTATAGTTTGCAATGATTGTTTTTTTGGTCTACCCCGAGCCCTCTTTTAACCAATTGGTATGTAGTCGTTCTGATTAGGACATTTTCTCTTGTTATGCTCAGTTGACTTGCACAGGCTACACCTCATTTGAACTCCATGCTTGGTAAGCTTTCCATAAACCACTCCATTTTGCTCCATTGAGTTCATACTTGAAATGATTCAGAAACTACTCCCGACTATCTCTATTCTTTCCTTCAACTACAGCCCAACAGATTGGAAACATTTGATTATTTTCATATTTTCCTATAGTAGCAAGTAAGATACCACCCATGAAAGTTTTCAAGTGACAACCATCCAAAAAAGTAAACCGTCTACAACCTGCGAGTAATCCATTTCTTTATGTCTTAAAGCATACAAAAAATATGTGAAACACTGGAGGGCTTGATGGTATGGTAAGTAGATCAAAAGTACTTCCTTTATTCGACCTTCCTAACTCTAAAATGTTACCTTCCAAGCTTTTTGTAGTGTTGTTTAACCGAGTCATGTAACTTTTTGGTGCAACCGACCTCACCTTATAAGCAACCCATTTTTTAATGATGACACCGTATCTTCTTCTTACACTATCAATTAATTTTTCTACGGGCCAATGAGGATTCCTCTTGAAGTGACAAAGATATTGTTTGGCAATCCATTTGGATGTAAGTTGTCGATTGCGATGCATATCCCTCACACACGAGTATTCATTCTTAACAGTTTTCACTAACAAACAACCCTCCTTGTGATGCCAAGATGCATACACCTTGAATGGACAACCATCCTTATAAATAGCTCTAATCTTTACCTTATGCTTATCACTGACACCAAATGCTAAACTATATCCATTATGAATACCATACCTTATAGAGTTTCTTTGAAAATAACAATGCTAGAAAATCTTAGCCCAAGATTCCACTCAAAATTCTTGTAGTCAACTTGATCATGTTGTATTGTCATTTTACTTCTTCTTTTCTTCCTCATTCTAGAATTTTCATCATCTTCACTTTCTCTCAAAATCAGTATGTCACCATCAGAATCTTCATACTCACTGAATTGCGCTTCCTTTTCCTTCTCGATTCCAGCATCGTGCTCTTGAACCCTTGGTTTTGCCATTTGCAACTCATCATCATAGCTTTCAATATCTTGTGCAGCCATTCCATTACCCTCAATTTCTTCTTCTTCTTCTCCATCATTCACTTCATATTTTAACATGAGTTGTTTTCCTTTAACAACTAATGTGACTTCTTCCTCATCTATGAACATATTAGATACATCTTCACTTGTCGAGAAATCAAAAACTTCATAGTCAGAACCATCCGATGACAAACTTCCATCTTCATTAACTATGAACGACTCCCAGTTCCTTCCATCTTCATTGTCTGAATATTCAAAGCCTCTCCTTCCAGCCTCATGAGGGTTGTTATCAGGATCATTTGCAGCATACATGTCATCAAAATCAGTTTCATCCATTTTGATTATGGCAGGGAAAAGCCTTCGCTTGGTCCACTCAAACGTGATTCTTTGCGAAAGATCTACAAGTAAAATAAACAAATATTAAAATCATAAGGAAAATTGGTAATCAATTAAAACTCTTTTCCACATCCATAAGAACATTGAAATCAGTAGCCCTAAACAAAAAATCAATCAGATCGATGTAACCTTTCAAGAAAAATCCAAACAAAAAAAAAAGAATTTGATGTAACCCTAAACAAAAGGGAAAATACATAATGATGGTTCAATTGTAAGTTACCTTTCAAGAAACAAGAAGCAACATATAGTAGGGTGGTCTATCTTGATCAAATCTCTTAATCGTCTTCTTTGTCTTCTCCACAGGGATTCAAACCAGAGGAGATAATGTTTACGTACGTTGTTAGGGATTGCAAAAGTAGATATATGTTTTAAACTTTTTCTTTTCTTTTATCTAGAATTCTTTGTTTTTTAATTATTCGAAAACAAAGAAAAATTCAGCAGGGCTATTTCCGGTGATGAGTCATCAACGTCAACGGAATTTATCCCGGAAATTTGACTTATATCAATATTGGTAAAAAAAAAAAATTGTATAGTTTGGCTAATTATTAGTCATTTTGAAAGTTGGAATTATTTTTGGTTAAAACTTGATAATTTTCGATTATTTCACCTTTTGTTAAATAGTCTCATAATGTGTAGAATTTTGGTGAAATATAATACTTTTAGGTAAATATTGTAATTATTTAAGATGTATTATGTTGTATATAAACATTGCATGAAAAATACAACTATATAACAAAATCTATCATCACAACCTTCCATTTACAAAAATAAAAATTGTTATATGCAAGATACTTACAAGAAAAAAAAACACGGGTGTAATACAATTTCCCACCTTATCATCCAAAATATGCATATTGATTTATAAGTATTTTATAATTTAGTAAAAATTATACTAAAGTTGAAGTATTTTCTGAGATTTGTTAAGTCGGGTGTAAATTAATGTCTACAAGTCAATTAGTTATTAGTTCCATCAAATCTCTATTTTAAGTCATTTAATTTCTACAAGTATTAATTTCACAAAATCTCCTTTTAGAATATAAATCTATTTAATTATATTGTGATTTAAATTATTTATTTATAATTTGATATTTTTAACTAATTATAAAATTAATTTTTGATTTTCATCCATTTATTTTAATATTTTTGAAAGTAAATCTATTTATTAAGTTTTAATAGTTATTTAACCCATAAATTTATTCCTATTAAAATATTTCGTTGATTTTTTGAGTAAAAAAGGTATATTTTAGGAAAAAGTTGTGCAGAAGGGTAAACTAGTTTATAAAGTTTCTCCATCCGAAATATAAATTAGGCTGTTATTATGAAATTTAATAAATTAAAAAAAAATGAAACAAGTAATTTTTGGAGGTTGAGAAAAGCATCTTTCCAAAGTAAATCACAGATAAGTCAATTTTCATTTGTCGTCAACCTTGCAAACAAATAATTAGACCTCCTGGACTCATAAATATAAAGGGCCTGAGATTTCATATAAACGGGCTTGCCAGTAGCCCTGATGCAGCAATTGGCTCATTTATGTTTTGTTTGTTTGGGTCAAAATGGCCAATAATGTTTTCGAGTCTTCTTCCGATGTAGACATTCTCTTCGTAAAAAGAGTGCATTGTCTTAGTAATTTGTTCTTCTTTGGTTCGAGACGTAAGATAGGTTGAATAAGTTGTGTTGTTAAAAACCTCAACCTAATAAAGGTATAAGGAGTTGATGATACGTATGATTCCTTGAAATTTTTATTTAATTTTATGAATTTTTTAGGTCATTTCAATTGACTTTTAGTTTAAGTTTATCAAGTTTTAGGATATATTAATGAAATTTGGTTCCCTTTCATTTATCGTATGATCTAAAATGATAGAGAAGTTCCTTCCTACCAAAAAAAAAAAATAGAGAAGTTACATTTTCGTTACAAGGCTCATATTCCTCTCCCCCTAAATGTAGTAAATGGTGGAACCGCACCTTGTATCCAAGATCCTAAATGGACATATCTTCTTGGTTAGGCCTCGAACTTCATTTCTATTTGATTGTATCCATCCATGTCTCAAGCTCAAGTATATAGATCATATCATGTCGCGTACATGGTGGAAACGCATCTTGTATGCATGGATATCTAGTGTTGGACGTGCCTCCACGATTGGTGGGATACTAGGTTGAGACATGATCTAGATGAACCTGAACTATCGAAGGACCTTATCTAGCACGTACAACTCCTAAATGTCTGAGGGATAGACGTCGCCTTTATATCTAGAGACCACGAACTCTCCATCTAAGTTCAATTTCCTATTATTCAATGGCATGAACTTCACGTCATCAATTCTCTTCTCCTCCAACTACACACAAAAAGGCTTCAACATTTCCAAGGTCAAGGAAGGTGTCTTCGGGATATATATTGTAACATCACAAATCTAAGACTCAGGGTGCTACGGGTTAGAACCTCACATGGGTCCCGACTCTAACTCGACAACAATATCACCAGACCTTACAACAAGGTACAAATGTCAAAATACCAAAATCTGATTTAAAACATGCAATGTCAAGATAAACCAAAAGACTCACAACCGACTATAACGATCATATCCAATCTACACAACTAATGTCGACAACGGAATAAAACAAATAAACCATCACCCATCCTACATGTACGGGATCCCCGGCTGACCACATCATCCGGATCACTCGGCAGCTACCCTATTCTGCAAGGCATCTAACAACACGGATAAACCGTTAGCTAACCATTCATATATAAGAAGAACACATAATCACAAACACACATAAAAAAAAAAGTACAATAAACACCAAGCATGCTATCACATAATTCGTTTTATTATATTTCATAATGTCATACACTCATAATCGAATTACATTTGTGGCACGAGAAGTCTACGACTCTCGCCTTCGTCCCTTTATCCAGCTGGAGTGGATCGGAGCACCTCCCCGTATACCATATGAAGTGGATAAATACCCTCCCCGTATACTATGTCAGGCCTAGTCACAAAGAACCTCTTACTCCCTCAGGAGAGCTGAGCAGATTGCCACCGCCCGTTACCCATGGGCCAATTACACGTCGGTTATACTAACCAATAGCATACTATAACTCATATAGCAAACACCACTCATGTACTCAACAAATATATGAAAACAACTAAGTAATTCCCAAGGACTTACCTGAATCAAGGTAATCCCAACTATCAACAACGCTCGGTTCTCGTAGGAAAATACTCTACGTCTGATCATACAAGCACACATGGATCAATCAACTATCCGACACTACAAGTCTCTAACTCCTTGGTCAATCATGACTATATTATGTCTATCCCGGTTACTCAAGCCTTATACATACATCAACAATCCGACACTAGCAAAAGTTCCAAAAATTGTATCAAATAGTTTTCCTATTCTTAACATCTCACCACACGTCCTCAAAACCGCCTAAAGCGTTCATTTCACAAGATAACCTTACATCACCACTAGCTGACATTTGCATAAGATCTACTAGGTTCCAACCTAGCATGATACTACTTAAAACCAACTAAGACAAGAGAAAAGATCAACGTACCAAAAGATTGGTACCCACTGGAGAGATGACGTGACCGCGGACGCAGGAAGGCGACTGCGGAGACAGGGTTCATGACGCCGCGACCGCGGTGGTCTATGGCCACGGGGGCGGTGACATTGATGAAGACGCGACCGTAGCAGGATTCAAGCGCGGTCGCGGGAGAACTCCAAAAGCGAACGACAAAGGGTTCTTCGGTATCTCTTGGTTGGGTTGCTCTACCCTTTCCATCCACAACAAGACTAACAACTCTAATACTCCCTAGTCTCAGCCATCAACACAAGGTACGGAAGAAATAGTAAATCAAGAATCAATCTTGATTCCATGATAAGAAGAAGAGGAAGAAAACAAAGAAGAAAGAGGAAGGAGGAGAGACTTGTTGTGTGATCCAAAAAACTTGCCAAGGTGTCTTTAGCCTTCAACCCATGTGAAGAAGGCTACGACAGACGCACCACTTGAAGAAGGAAGAGCAAAGAAGAGGGGAAATAATGGAGAAGAGGAGAAAGTAGGTTTTTTACGTGAGAGGAAAAAAAGGGGACGGCCGATGCATCTTAAAAGAAGGCAGCAACCCTAAGGGAATCCAAAAGATCGGATTTTACAAAAAAGGAAGGAAGATAAAACGGTTACAAAAAGACCGCCCACGATCTGTCAACTCACAGCACCCGCGGCAAAACCTAGCCGCTACCGTGGCAACACTAGGTGACCGCGACCGCGAACCTTAAAGGCCGTGGGGGCGGTGACTACTTCTGACGCCACTCTCTATGGCTCCGAAAGGAGTCGTGAGGGTTCGGTTTCCGGAATAAAAATCCCGGTCATTACATATATCCACAAAGCCCACCACGTGTGTCCGTGGAGCCCAACTAGGGATGTCAATGGGTCGGATATGGGTCGGAGAGTACCCTATACATCCCCATACCCGTTTAATATAATGGTCCATGTCCCCATCCCCATCCCCGTTCGGGTATTGAGAATTATCCCCATCCCCGTACCCGTCGGATATTCGTCCCCATCGGGGAATCCCCATCTACGTTTCATTTCTCCATTTTAAAACTTTATGGGTTTTCTCCGTAAAAATCTCCATCCCCGTTTAACTTTTAAGAGTTTGACAAAAAAAAATATTGATTCGGATAATAAATGTGAAATTAGACCATAAAATACAAAATTATTATTTTGTTTAACTACATAAATAACAAAAAAACACGAGTAAAAAATAGAAAGAAGAAAATTTTATTTTTTTAAAAAAAATACAAATTTGGCAAAGTAAAGTTATCGTCTATATATTAGGTTTCGTTCGTTCAAATAGGATTGAGACCCGTAGTGCAAACTTGTGTAAACTAAATTAATTATATGTTATTAACATTTAGATTACGATCTTAAGAAAAAGTGTTATATTATTTTATCATTTTAATTTTACGGTTTAAGATTTAGATTGCAAATCAAAATACGAATCTAAAATAGTAAGACACATAAAAAAACACAGCATGTAGTGGGAATGTGGGATGTGCATTTGATCATCATGATTTGACGTTCACGACGTATTCAAAATTTTCACGAGGTGTTATCCTCATATGATCGAAAACCAAATTAATATAGGTTAGCATTAGTATAATTTATACATATGATTATCAAATAAATATTTAACGTTAAAATATATTTTGTGTAAGTAGAAATGAGTAATCTTAAAGTACAACAGTTTACATAGCTTGAAATTATAGTAATCATCAACAATTTTTTAATTAAATATGAAACTACAAAGAAATTGTAATATAAATACAATTTGTCCCGTCGGGAATCCCCAACGGGTTCGGGTTCGAATCGGGGAGCGGGACGGATACCACTATCTTCATCCCTGTCCCCATCCCTAAGCGGGGCGGATACCACTCATCTCTTCTCTCTCTTTCTCACTTATCCCGCTCCCTCGCTTCAATCTCACTCTCACACACCCAGCCCTCGCTGCTCCTACGCCTTGCTCCCCCAACCATCATCTCCAGACCACCGCCCTTGTGCCTCGTCTCCACCACTCGACCACCTCAAACCTCCAACTCCTCATCTTCTTCCATCCCATCTCAAACCTTACCTTCCACCTCACACAAAACCTAAACTTCACCACCACCTTCTCCACCACCCCCAACACCAACTGTATCAACCAAGGAGAAGCCCCGTTGCCACCATCAGATCCATTGTTGAAGGCTTCAACAATTAGCCAAGATTTGTTCGCCCTCATCTGCGCCTGCAAGAAGCTTCCCACGTGCCTGCATTCGGCCGCACCTGTGTCTCGCCGCACCCGTGCCTGCATTCGGCCGCACCTGTGTCTCGCCGCACTCGTGCCTCCTACAAACCGCCCCTACGGTGCTTTAACAGAAAGGTCATCTTCTCTTCGTTTTTTGTTGAATTATAATCCAATTACTTGCAAGTATTTTTAGAATGCAGAGAGGAAGAAAAACAAAGATGAACCCCATGGATCTTAAGCAATATGAGATAGTGCAAGTCCGGGATGTGCTTACAACACAGTTTTTGCACATCCCGACTTTAGAAAGTTTGGGCATGATGGATTGTATGAAGTAATTCTTTGAGCATGTTGGGCTCGGGGAATTCATTGATAAACATGTTGCAGTCTACCCAGAACTGGTGAGGCATTTTGTGGTCACCTTCCAACTTGAGTTGGAAGATCATGTGTCTATCGGAGTAACATTCAAGTTCGAGAACCGGAAGTATGTGGTGGACTTGGATCAGTTGTGAGTTGCATTTGGGGTCACCAAGGTCCAATCTCAGGATTGGTGGGATGGTTCTCCTACGAGAGAATTGTATGAATTCAGGTCTACTGCTACAAGATTTGATTTTCATGTAGGTGGTGAGTACAACAACAAACTCATTCACCCCTTTTTGAGATTGTTAAACAAGGTGATCACAAACGTATTTTTTGGGCACAAGGAGGAAAACAAGGTTGCCCTCAAGGACCTTGGGTTTTTGTATGCCTGCGTTCCGGACTGTGTGGTGGCGCCAGATTGGATTCAACTCTTCTTTACCGCTTTGAAGCGGGTAAGGAAGAACGAGCCCCGGGACATAGTTGTAGGAGGGTTTATCACCTTCATTGTTGCGCATGTGATGGATGTGACGGTCTTGGAGGATCCCTTGGAAATGTCGTTCTTCAACGAGAGCCTCCTTCGACGGTGCGAGATGTTAAGAGTCGAGGGGAGCACCACTTTTGGATTTCCTTCCATGATGGGAGCCATGACACTTACTTTCCCCGGCCCTTTCCATTTGGGCCCAATCTGTCTAATCTCTACATCTCTACCGATCCATTTGTACCGAGGCGACCACAGGTTGCCATCATAGAGCAGCATGCAGCGAGCTCAAGTAGAGCTCCGGCTGAGGACTATCAGCCTATTCCGGATGATGTAGAGATGGCTACTGCAGATGATACAAATCCCTTCCAAGAGCGGCTACTTGATGCGAGCCCTGACCATTCAGCGAAATGATTGGCATACAAGGTTCGAGCACCGAGTCTCTACTTCACTCCATGACCATCAGACGGAATGACAGACCGGCTACGAGTCCAAGAGGCATGAGCGGAAGCAGTAGTGGCAGTCTGGGTTTGAGCAGAGCATGACATCTCATTTTAATGAACAGCAACAACAGTGGCAGACTAGGTTTGAGCAGTGGATGACGGCCCATTTTGATGAGAGGCAGCAGACATGGAAGATGGGCTATGAGAGAAGGATCTGTGAGCAGCTAGACGAGCAGGGCCGCCAGATCACCCAGCTCCACCAACGTCATAAGCACTTCTTTTCCCACTTCCCGTATCCGTCCCAGGACCCCGATGGTCCAGCCAGACCATCTCACCAATGAGTGTCATCTTCCCCCTCTCCTTACATAGTTTTGCCTTCATATTTCACACTTTGAGGGCAAAGTGATCTTCAAGCATGGGGAGGGATCTATCTTGTATTTTATTTTATTTGTACAGTTGAATTATAATGTGGAATATTCAGTCAAAAGAAATAGAAAAAGCCAAAGAAAATGAAAAAAGGAATGAAAAACCCTTGGATAAGCCGAAAACCCAAAAGGACGGCTTAGGTAAAAAGAAGCTAGTTTGACAAACACTAGGTTGGTGCAAAAATGGGCTTGAGGGATGTGAGAATTGGTAAGATGAACTTAGAAAAAAGAAGAGTGGCAAGGTGAAAATCCGAAAGGACTCCTTGGAAAAATGAGTGAAATCCGAGTGATAGGTTCCCTTTTTGACGTTGACGACATAAGAAGGGGAGTCATAAGAAGGATTTCGGGTAGGCCACTCTTGGAGCGATAAGGATGGTAGTTTTTTTTCCTTTTCTCACATCATTTTGTTAGATTTTTGTTTTTCGTCTTTAGCATGCTTTGTTCTTGTTACCTCTCTACTACATCATGTTTCCTAAGGCTTTTGAGTACCATTGGTTAGATTTTTAGTTTACTCAGGACGAGTAAGAGTCTAAGCATGGGAAGTTTGATAGGTGATGAAATCACTATCATATCTAGGTAGATTTACCATGTTATTAGAGTCTATTGGTTATTTGTTGTTGCTATTATGTAAATCCAAATGAAGAAGTCACAAATGAAGATATTAAAGGATTTAGCAACACTTTGAAGAGAAAGAAGATCAAAGAAGACAACCAAGACAATGTTTTGTCGCTTACCCGCCCCCGCGGCATAGAGTCACCACACCCGTGGTGACCAATGTTGCGTCATCCTTGACACACACCCGCGACAACCCTGCGCCAAGCATCTGAGAGCAACCCTGTCATCGTCCCGCGGCATCCTTGACCCGCCCCCGCGGTGACACCGCCTAGAGGCTCCTTGCCAGCGCCCCTGCGCCTCTTGCCTCCGAACCTGAGAAGCTCAAGAGTTTGTGTCACCGCCCCTACGTGACACTGGTCCGCACTTGCGGATCGACGACAAAAACGTCAAACGATCAATCGTCAAGCATTTTCAGAGCATTAAAGACAACGCCCCTGCGACACTCCTAAGCCGCCCCCGCGGCTCCCAAAATCCGCACCCGCGGTTTTGCAAATGACGACATTACTTTGGATGTTTAAACCCCACCTTTATGGTAATTAAGGTGACGGTTTAGTCTGCCCGTTTACTGTCATTTAGTGTGTTTTTTTAGTATAAATAGAGAGGCTAGGCTGATGTTAGAATCACCTCATTTTTCCCACAAAAATCTCTCTTTGTCATTTATTTTCGAATTAATTAGGGAAATAGGACTCCTTGAAATTATCTTTTGTAAACTAGACCTCTATATAAAAGAAAGAAAAAGTAGGTAGGAAAACTAGAAAATAGGAGCAATAATTTTTTTAATTGAAATGATGGTGATTAGATGTTTACTTTTGGTTTAAATACTTTTTTACATGTTTACCTTTTATTTTTTTTGTTAATGTAGCTAGTTTGATGAAATTATCAAGTCCATGAATATTTAATTTTTTTGGGTGACATTGTTTTCGTTACCCAAATATGAATTGTAGTATTTTTTTTTTCTTTATTGGGTATATGTTTATTGTTTTTGTGGTATGTTTTTTATTGTTGAGTATGCTTAAAGTGATATTTTTGGGTATGTTTTATGGTTATCCAAATTGTGTTACAAGGACCAAATGTCATTTGATATTGATGTTTGAGTACAATATCAATTTGTGTAAATTTTGGTTATGACAAATTCAAATTGGGTATGTTTTTATACGTATGTTTTATGGTTATCCAAATTGTATTACAAGGATCAAATGTCATTTGATATTGATGTTTGGGTACAATATCAATTTGTGTAAATTTTGGTTATGACAAATTCAAATTGGGTATGTTTTTATACGTGTATTGACTTTGTAGTATATTTCTTATTATTAAGTATATTTAAAGTGATATTGTGGGTATGCTTTATGGTTACCCAAAATGTGTTATTGGGTATATGTTTATTGTTTTTGTGGTATGTTTCTTATTGTTGAGTATGCTTAAAGTGATATTTTTGGGTATGTTTTATGGTTATCCAAATTGTGTTACAAGGATCAAATGTCATTTGGTATTGATATTTGGGTACAATATCGATTTGTGTAAATTTTGGTTATGACAAATTCAAATTGGCTATGCTTTTATACGTGTATTGACTTTGTAGTATATTTTTTATTATTAAGTATATTTAAAGTGATATCGTATGTTTTATGGTTACCCAAAATGTGTTATAATGATCAAATGTCAAGCGAATTTTTGAGTAATCACCAAATGTCATTTGATAATGATGTTTGTGTACAATAACGAGTTTTAAAAATTTTGGGTATGAAAAATTTAAATTGGGTATGGATTTTGTATTAAGTTATGTTTAAATTGGGCATAAATATAAAATATTATTCAATTTATGGATATTGTTTTATTTCGATATTTGATTTATTGGGTATGTTGTTTTCGAGTATATTTATGTACTTTGACAAATTTATTTTTGGATATGATTGTAACATTTTTTGGGTAAGTGGATTTTTGGGTAAGCAAGATTTTTTGGGTAAGCGGATTTTTTCTGGGCAGAAGGCTACGTTTTTTGGCCCTTAATTTCCTCCAAATGTCAATCAAAAGTGTCACAATCAACACTCACATCAGCCATCACTCATTAGTCATCACTTTTGTCAACTTTTTGTCATATTTATGAATTAATCTAGTAAAGTAGAAGCCCTATTTCTCAATTTGTAATTGGTAGAACCCTCAATTTCAACTCTATAGGGTAAAAGGCCCTAAATGCCAATTCAGCCTTTATTTTCTTATGTCCTTGTATGGAGTGCTAAGTCTTTTTGCTACATTGGGTTGATTGAAGCTTCATATAATTTGGTTGTAAGTCTTTTCAAATAGAAGTTTTATTCAGAATCATATTTTGTGTTATATTCCTAGTATCTAACTTTGTTTGCATGTTGTTTTCTTCTTAGTTTGATCAACTAAGTAGTATAAATCGCATGCAAAAGGCTAAGGTTAATTGGTTCCGGGTTCGGGTCATTAATTTAGTAGCAAACACATTAGGTATTAACGGGTTGTGACTATCTATGTGAAAAGGAATATAACTACATAATAAGATTAGCGGTTTGTTTCGCTTTTATGTATCTCTTTATCTTTGGTTGAATGTTAACTTGTTGTTTGGTCTTGTAGGTTTACGAATTAGCAACTTGTTAAGTTATATTAATGTCGGTTGGCATAAAGAACCAACCGAGTTATATGCAAGTGGATGTCTAACCTAGTGTAGGGCTTGTCTCATTGATATTATCATCATCTTTGCTTACTTTTACATGCTTTTGTCTTGTTACATTCTACAATCCAAACCCCCCCTACTAATAATTGATAATCTAATCTCAAATTCCACTTTAATCTCTCACTTTCTTGGGTTCGACCCTTACTTAATCACTATACTTGTGAAGTTTGGTATTCACTTTGATAAGTTTAATATAACGAACATAGATTTTACGCTTGTCATCTATTATAAATACAAAAGTTGAAATAGTTTATGTAATGAGGCAATTCAGAGTAATTTAAGAGTGACGTATTAAATTTACATTTAATACCAAAAAAATAAAAATAAAACACGGTTTTGAAAGTTTTTTTTTTTAAGAATATGCTTTTAAAAAATATAATGAGATTGACACATATGAGTATAATATTGTAAGCAACCGATTAAAAATGTCAGAATAAATGTCAGAAAATGTCAAGATTCTAGCCTTTGAATATTCCATGATCACCAAATGTTAAATAAAATCAGGTTATGACAATTGTTTTTCAACGATGAATGTCGCCCCATCACGATGACTAGTTAAAATTGAACCGATAAATTAGTTCATATTTATAAAAATAATTTGTAATATATATTTTTTCATAAATACATCTCAAAACTCTATTAGTAATATTTTTTGTACCAAGTCTAAGTTATATTTTTGACTAACTTTTGAAATCTTATAAAGACTTTGGATAAATAATGAAATAATATTAATTAGTGAAAAATGTGTTAATAGCGAAAGAGAGATTGTGTTGACAGTGAGAAGAAGATGGGTTTGGGATAGAGGAGGCAGATACACTTGTGCACCTGCACTGCACCTGCACCTGCACCTCCACAACAAGATGGGTTTGGGAACGTCTCCCGAGGTCTCGTCTCTGCAAATGTCACACTCCTTTCACATATAACTCTATATTCAATATCTGTCCGGACCGTCCCTCCTTTTTTTATAGCTGAACCGAAAATCAGACCGGCTTTTTAAGCTTCGATCCGCACCTGGACCGGATCCAATCCCACATATTCTACCATGTTTTTCAATTCCTTTCATGAACAAAATTAACATTTAAAAGGTTTATTAACAAAATTAACAAATATTAAGGCTCTTTTTGTTTATACGAAAGCGTTTGTTTTGAAGAAACATATAAGTACAGTGTACTTGACTATATATACCTAAAACAAAATTAACTTCTGTAATACTCCCTATAAATATAACTATACCGTATTACAATATATGTTTTTATTTTATGAGTGTGTTATGCCACATATTAATGTAGATGTACTTTAGAAATAATTTTACTATAAATACTATTTTTAAACAAAAATAAAAGTTAGCTACTCAATTAGACTCGATCCAAATCCAACATTTAATTGCAACATTACGTATTTAAGTTGCGTACAAAATATCCCTTTTTGTTTCACTTTTCTGTTATTTGAAAAGCAAAATTCATTCCGTAATGTCCTTTGGTTTTCAACAACGAGCTACAAATTTCAAGGTATTTTTATGTCATATGTTGGTCCCCGTAAATAATATTTTTAAACTAAAATATTTGTTTCTTTATTACAGACTACACTACTCTATTTTTATGTAATACAAAAAAACCTACAACTTGTGTGTTTCCCTCCCTAATATAAAAAAGAATTTCCAAGACTCTGTATTTTATTTGTACAACAAAGAATAGAGATGAGTAATTGGTTAGGGTTTTCTCTCACTCCACACCTCAAAATCGATGAAGACGGCGACCCACAACCCGGAGATGCCGATGCGCCGCCGCCTCTACACACACCCTCCACCGTTTCCGCCGGCTGTTACATGTCAACATTACCCCTCAGGTCCGACGGCTCTTTGGGCGTCCTCCACCCTTTCCACCGCTCTCAAGGTTCCTCTTCTACTCATTTTTTTTTATTTTATTTGTAATTTGTAAAAGAAAAAATACTATTTTGTTTGAAAATCTTTATTAATTAAGTATTTATAGATATGGGGAAGTACGAGAGCCCGGTGGAAATCGCCACAGACGATCGAAACGCCGAAGAATCACCGAAACTCGAGGACTTTCTAGGCTGCTATTCCTCCAACCCATCAAACAACCAAATCAACGTAAACATAACACCCACCTATCCTCCAAGCCATCCACAATACGCGTCGTTTCATGACACCTTCACTCAAAACGCCCCGCTTCACAGCAGCACTACAAACAACAATAATCCCCTGTGTCGCGCGACACAATATCCCACAAATGGTGCTGCAACTTCACTCTCCGGATTCAAGTCATGGCTTAGAACTCAACCCTACCCGGAACCCAACGGCGCTGGAATCCAGGCGTTGACACTTGCCGTCTGCGGCGGAGGTGCGGCGGAGCAGGGGAAGAAGAGAGCGGCGGCGAGGAAATCGATTGATAGTTTCGGCCAAAGGACCTCTCAGTATCGTGGTGTTACCAGGTACAATAGTACAATTTCTTTTTGGATTTTACTTTAATGGAGTTTTCATTTTCAATTTTGGGATTTGTAAATAATTGTTGTATGATATAGAATTGAAAACAAATAATGTGACATAAATATGAAATTGTTGGTTGGTAGGCATAGGTGGACAGGGAGGTACGAGGCCCATTTGTGGGATAACAGTTGCAGAAAGGAGGGCCAAACCAGAAAAGGACGTCAAGGTTTAGTCCTTTTTATATAATAATATAATTACATTTTGTGTCAATATATTACCATTTTTAAAATTTTTACCCTCATACTAATTTTCCTCTGTGCTGGCATTCATCGTCTTCAATCTTGGGCATGGGCTTCTTCTAATCAGTATACCTTGGTAAATCTACTTTGCAACATTAAATTACCAATCTGCCTGCCAGTCTGCCACACTTGTTTTTGTTGATGTCTAAAGTGTAATTTGATTTCATTAGGTGGATATGAGAAAGAGGAGAAAGCAGCTAGAGCATATGATTTGGCAGCTCTAAAATATTGGGGTCCAACCACTCATATAAACTTCCCTGTAAGTCTTTTTATTTAAATTAAAATCAATTTACTTTTTTAATCTCAAATTACAAAACCGATTGTGATTATTACTAGATAATTACGTATGAGAAAGAGCTTGAAGAAATGAAGAACATGACAAGGCAGGAATTTGTTGCCCATCTAAGAAGGTAATTAACAATTGATAGTGGCAGCCACCACATTTTGTGTGATTTCATTTTAGTGTTTGTTTGGTTGGAGTGGTGGAATGAAAACGGAATGGAATCGGATAAGGTAAGGAAAGTAAATGGAAATGATGGAATTCAGAAATATTTCGTTACCGATAATTATTTTTAGCGCTTTCAAACGAGCCCTTAGATCACTTGAATGAAAAATATTTGACTAAGTTGTAGGCAGAGCAGTGGGTTCTCAAGAGGGGCGTCTATGTACAGAGGGGTGACAAGGCATCACCAACATGGGAGGTGGCAAGCTCGAATAGGAAGGGTGGCAGGCAACAAAGACTTGTACCTTGGCACTTTCAGTAAGTTTAACAGCAATGAGGGTTTTGTATCATACAGAATGGTTATTAAAGGCTATGTGAAATGGCAGGCACACAAGAGGAAGCAGCGGAGGCGTATGACATAGCCGCGATCAAGTTCAGGGGGACGAGTGCTGTGACAAACTTCGACATAAGCAGGTACGACGTGAAGAGAATATGCTCGAGCTCGACCCTGATCCCGGATGGGAAGCGAACCGGGTCTCCTACACCCTGCATTGAGTCAGTGCCAGGTGGCAGTTCCAGTGGGGCGCCCGCAGCTGACATGGCGGAGCTGATGTGGAGCGGCGGTGATGAGCAATACGGGGAATGTGGCCGGGACGAGGATCATGGCGGCGGCGGACGCTTGGTTGCACAAGTGCCCATGTTTGCACTGTGGAATGAGTGATGTTTTTGGATTGGAGTTGAGCGTCTATTAGGCTATAAGAGGGATGGAGTTCATTTTATGCAACATGCAAAATTGTTATGTAAAATCGTTGGTAAAATATGGGATTTTGAGCCGTCTCATACCCCTTTTTGTTCTATATGTCAACAAAAGCACAAAGGAATGCTCTTTAACAGTTTTGATACTCGACTTGCTTTTCTCTTACTTCACATTGTCTTACACGTATATACAGAGTAAAAGGTGAAATTATAGAAAAGTCTCTTTACTTTTTCTTATATTCGTCTCGGGACCAAATGACGCGGAGGACACACGTCCGGTGAACTACACATACAAAGCAAACGAGATTTCATCCTAAAACCAATTGGCAATAGGAGTAGCCCGATGCTTATATGGTAGGTTCACTTGATTGCGTGTTATCGATGTGGGATACTTTTCCTAACATCTCAACAAAGTCCATGTTACATAATTAATAAACTAGTTTATAGCGCGTTACATTATTTATTAAGAAAAGATTTCAATTTATGTTAGTTTATAGTATGTGATTTGTCCATTTATTAAGAAAATATTTTAAAGTTATGTATAATAATGATAAAAATATATTAAATTTTTTATGGGAGGAGAGTCGGTCTAATACGAGGTTGTTACATCAACGTCGCCTTCTTTAATAAAGATATATAGATGTGTAATATCTTATGACTCCAACATACTCAATACCATATTTCCTCGGTAGAAACAAAAGGAAACTGGATGATGAGATGGAAACGGAAGCTTATAAATAGACTATATGTGCAATCTCTTAGAGAAGATGTCTACAAATTTGGAATCGGAGTGGACATGAAGGACACGAACATGCATGTCCGATTACAACTCGCTAACGGACAAAATGTAAATCGATCTAACATGCATGTCCGATTACAACTCGCTAACGGACAAAATGTAAATCGATCTAACATGCATCATTCTTTGATGGTGAACCGAGTTATGAGCGAGATACATGGTATGTTGACTTTGTCGATACATATGCATGAGTCATGAGATAGAGGACAACAGAGCTCTAGAAGAAGGTTGCATACCCAAGAACTCTCGGTGACAACATTTGTAACCTCATGGTACTCTGCCTTTACACTAGATCGAGATACTATCATTTCTCTCTTGGATGACCATGAGATGATGAAGTCATTTAAGAAGACACAATGCACAAAGGTGGATCGGCGGGTGTCATGAGGACTAAGGTTGAGATGATGTTGTTATGGCGATTCCAAGGGAAGAGATGTCTTGATAAATCGAATTATGTGTTTAAGAGCCACAAAATGGGGCTACCGGAAGGTCATGCATAAACAGAAAAATCTAATGAATAACATAGCTAATAAGCCTAATATCTGAGCGAGTGAAAATGAGGTATTGAGAGTGTTGGCAAGACTCTAATAGAGTGTTGGATCAAAGACAAGTAACTAAGAGGCGGCGATCAGTCTGACAAATGGTCAAACTAGGTGACTACGGGGAGACATGAGGTCATATTTTCCTTAGAGACAAGTCCTTGGTGTATTTCTCTAGGTTAAGAAAGAGACTAGATGATGTTTGTGTAGCCGATATACCTAAGAAGAAATTGAGGAGATCAAGGTCGATCATGGCGAACTCACTACTCGTACGGCCAATGATTGACAATCAAATGAAGTTGTCGGGACAATGTTGACGACATATTATATAAGCACTCTTAGTGCCATGACGAAATAAAAATTAAGATGTGTCGCATGTGCGACTAATAAAGCTTGACCGATGGAGGAATGTATCAAAGCGTTGAAACCAAGCTCGAGATGCCTACTTAAGTTCATAAAAAGGACTTGTGCAAGTGACACGCATGAGCTTGCCGGGTATTGTTCACGAATTCCGGTGGTTGAAACATGTTGACTATCTCGTGAAGGGACCATGACGAAATGAATTATTGACATCAATTGATGAATGGGTCAAGATTGAGACACTGCAAAATGAAGGACAATACACAAGTTCCGTTTGATTACACAAGTTTTGTTTGTTTATGTCATGTATATAAGTCTGTCATTTACACAAAGTCTGGTTAGGTTTGGTTACACAAGTATGTCATTTATACAAGGTTTGGTTACACAAGTCCGTCATTTACACAAGTATTTTATGTAAAAACATTGTGTAATTGAAATTGTGTATGAATATTGCGTAATTGAAATTATGTATTAACATTGTGTAATTGAAATTGTGTATTAATAATGTGTATCAACAATAGAATATGGAAAGTCTAATTAGTCCATCCGGTATAAAGGTAAAAGTGAGAAAAATAATTTATTATCCTAATTAATAAAATTAAATATAATTAAGTGAAGAGAAAAAAAATCTTAAAATTTTCACAAATTTTTTTATTTTTAATATATATATATTTTTATTAAAATCGGTTTCCTCATATATCTCATTTAATATATATTAATAATTATTAATTGTCTTTAAATGAAGATCTTATTAATTCTCCTATTTATCTTTTTTTAATGATAAATATTAGACGCTTAATTAGTGTTGTATGGATAGATCCATTGCCGGTTCAAATTTGAGACTTTGGTTCATTGGTTTTTATCCGTGTTTTGGTTGCAAATGTGTCAGGGTGACTCAATAACCGAAGTCATTATATTAATTTTTACTCAAAGCAGACGGTCGATCTTAGTGGTTGACCGTCAGACTCAAAACTGACGGCCAATCACACTGAGCAACGTTGTGCATTACTAATTCCCTTCGTAGAAATTGCAATTCTGAACAACAGCGAAGCAGGGGAGAAAGGTTTGATTTTCTATGGTTGTCTTACAACAATAATAATATCTATTCTCTCATCCTTGATTTAGTTGATTAGATTCGGTATGAATTTGAAGGGGCAGTATTTGAAAAGTTGGTTTATATATGGGTGGTTTTGTGTAATTTAGGCAGATCGAATTGAAGGCAGATATCGATGTTAGATAGTTTGGCAGGGACAGGACTCAGGAGACTGAAAAGAAGATAAGATGGTCCAATTTCCGAGGCCCTCTCCCATCTTCTCATCATTGCGAACTGTATCCATTAATTATATACTAATTCAATTTATATTACAACATTTTTAAATACAATTTCAGACATAAAATTTAGAAACAGTTAATGCGAGTTCGTCTCGCGGGTGAATCTGCATTACACCCGACCAAATAAGCAATTCCATTGAGTTGATTAAGTAGGTACTTTATTACGTAACATTGAGTATAAAGTACATATCTGCTGTGTTTTTATTAATAAAATAGACACCCTAAATTATGATAAAAAAAATTTAATCAAAAATTATAAAAAAAATTACCATGTAAGTTAATCTTCTCTCCTATCTTATTTAATTATTTTTCTAATTAAATATTTAAAGAAATATGTTATTACGTCAAATAAAAAATGAGACAATAATTGATCCAAAAATTTCTCCCTAATTATTTTCCTAATTAAAGAGTTTAAATAAATCTGCTCCCTAATAATTGATTTATCTTAACTAGTTTAGCGCCCGTGCCGTGCACGGGTATTTGAAAATATATTTCTTACAGTTTTTTTTGTATGAGTAATTTTTTTATAGATTTATTTTTCTTATTATTATTTTGTTGATTTGATTACGAATGTTTATGTTAAATAGTATACGCATATAAGAAAAATAATAACAACATAGTTGTTGACCCAGTTCGGGACATACCAAGCCAGGAGTGTCCACTATCTCTGTATTATAAAAATCACAATATTAATAATGTTAAAAAACAGTTAAAATTGTGTACATATTTATTATAATAGAAATCACGATGATAACCTTTGACGTGAAACCTCGAGCACATGCGCGACAGTCCGATCCTGAAAAAGAGAAGAAGATAAACTTTATATAAGTGTAAGCTCAAGGACGGGTTATGATCGCTTGATATTATTGATTGAAAACGAAATAAAATGAAGAAGAAATTCTAACGTACCTTAAATTATGTTGCGAAAAACTTCATCGAATACAACATTAGTTGTAGTATCTTGAACCTTGCCCTTAGGGTCACATATCATAATCCTTACTCCATCCCTGCTCGTCACTCTTGAGATAGCGACATATAATTGGCCGTGACTGAAGACCGGTCTAGGCAAATATATTCCAACCTGTGCAAGGGACTGACCTTGACTTTTATTTATAGTCATAGCAAAACATACCATAACTGGGAACTGTCTCCTTCGAAATTTAACAGGAATTTTCAAGTATGTGGGTGTAAGAACTGTTCGCGGAATGAAGACCTTATGACCTATATTGTTCCCAGATATTATTTCTGCCTCGATGATTTGTTTTCCAAGTCTCCTAACTATCAGTCTGGTTCCATTACACAACCCTGCAGACTGATCAATGTTTCTCATCAACATAATTGGAATTCCAACTTTCAGTTTCAAGACATGGTTCGGAAACCCAAAACACTTGATGCAGTTCAAGAACTCGCTCGAGTAGAAACAATCATCAAGAGAACCTTCGCTTGGACATATACTATCCGAACTCAAGTACTCTGTCACGTCTCCAGGTATCAGTGATAGAATATAGTCATTAACCTTCTCAACAATCTCATTGGTAGGGGCGAGAATAGCTCTTTCTTGAAAGTAGGTCGGTGGATCCTGAATATTGTAACTCAAAGGATATACATGGTCAACAATAGTTGCAATCGGGTCACTTGTAGATGCAAGTAGGAGATCTTCGGGGATGGTAATCTGAGCTTCTCCATTAACACTTTCACCTTCCGAGCCATCTCCAATGCCCAATATCCAATCTGAAAACTCCTTATCCTTTCGAGCTTCTAATTCAGTAACTCCACGTATAACCCTCATGTTTTGAGTTAATCTAAGCACCGTGCAGTGATCCCACAAATATGACGCATTGATTGCAGCAAAGACAATATCATGTCTACTTCCATGACTTACAACAGGCAATATTTGTCTAAAATCACCACCAAAAACGACAATCTTACCACCAAACGGGAGAAGTGAGCAGTCTGGATTATAAGATCGCATGACGTCCCTTAAACTTCTATCGAGCGCTTCAAAACAACATTTGTTAACCATGGGTGCTTCATCCCATAAGGTTTATACCTGCACGAATGTTGCATGTTGAACTTTCGTCAACATTTATTGGGATGCCAAACCTCGAATGAGCGGTTCTACCGCCTGGAAGCAAGAGAGCTGCATTACCACTCGAAGCAATTGTTAGAACGATCTCACCTTTACTCCTCAAACCAGCCGAAAGGGATCTCCATATGAAAGTCTTTCCTGTTCCACCGTATCCATAAAGAAAAAACACCCCCCCTTATCAGCGGACACATCACACATAATCTGATCATTCACTCCCCTCTGCTCGTCGGTGAAACTGGAAACCAATCTGTCATGGTCCAAAGATAACTGAGATCGATCATAGTTTAGTTCATCTTGAATTAGTCTATTATGCTGCTCCATAATCAAGGCTTCGTCACGATAAGGCATAGACTTATTCGTCTTCAAACTGCCGCCGTTCCTGTGTAAAAGTTTCTCTATCTCAACCAAGGCGTAATTTTGCAGCACGGCATCATCTAATTGCAAATCTACGTACAAATAAACCAAGTTAAACATGTTTACTTACCTAGTACAAAATATACTAAACAAATTGAAAAAATAATGCAAAACTCGAATTAAATTCATATACATGAAAGAAAGCATACCATTATTACGCAACACCCTTCTTTGTCGTGCAAGAATATCATCAGATAAGTACTTCCATACTTCAGCCCAAACCAGATGAGGCGACGACATGCTACCTGAGAGATACAACATGAAGAATAAATTCCGAAGATAACCAGCAGTTCCCCAAAAACTTGCTTCTTTTATACCGTCAATGTATTCCCGGTCGTCATCCAACAACCCCATAGCATAACATGCTTCCCTAAATGTGGCATATAGTGTACCGTTGATTGTCCAAATTTCCTCGTAGCATGTAGGACCCTTAATATGATTCAGCAAAACCCTCAAGTAGTACCTCTCTCCAGATCTAGGTGCAACGTGGTATATCTTTCCTAGTGTATATCCCGCACCTTGTGCGGGTTTGTTAATAAAATAGCTTATCATATTACATTTTTTTACTATATTATATGTTATTAACTCTATTAGTTATATGTTATGAGCTCGTATAAATAACGCGTCAAGTGTTACATAGTAAATGAGACCACGTAACCCATGTGTTGATCATTAATAAGTTTTATACTAATAATTTTTTTTTTAAATCTAATTTATTATTTAATAAATAATAATTTAAAGAAAAAGAATAATCATATAATTTAAAAATACCATAATCTGATACGAATTCAATTAGTAAAAAAAGATTAATTGGCTTAATTTGTGATTTAGTAAAAAAATTTAATCCGAGAAAAAACATAGGAGCGCCACGTCAGCATTAGTTTCGTATGTTTTAGTAAAATATGCAGAATATAGATGTATATTTAGTATATTGATAAAATAAGAATTACGAATTTAATAGTTCAACGGTCCAGGAATCGGTAGGTTACAAGGACCCACAAATTAGTAGATCACAAGGACCCACAAGAGCACAACGACCCACAAATCATTAGGTCACAACGACCCAAAAATTATTAGGTCAAAACGACCAAAAAATTAGTAGGTCACAATGATTACATACAAATACTAATCCGATATGATTAAGTATTATATTTGATTCTGACCAAAAGGTTCAGAAATGTATGAATTTTATAAGCCTCAAACACTCTACATCTATTTATACATGTTTTCGAAGTGTCATCCTTTCCTCATAACCGATGTGGAAGAACAAAAATCATATTTTACAAAATAACTATGGTTTAATTAAAAAAAGATTTATAAGCTTAATTCGTGATTTAGTAAAAAGTTTAATCCGAGAAAAAACGTGGGGGCGCCATGTCAGAATTAATGTCTTTTGTTTTAGTAAAGTATATAGAATATATATGTATAATTAGTATATTGATAAAATACAAATTACGAATTTAATAGTTCAACGGTCCACAAATTAGTAGGTCACAAACGACCCACAAATCAGTAGGTCACAAACGACCCACAAATCAGTAGGTCACAAACGACCGACAAATCAGTAGCTCACAAACAAACCACAAATCAGTAGGTCACAACGAAAATTAGTAGATCACAATGACCCCCACAAATTAGTAGATCACAACTCATAACGACTCACAAATCAGTAGGTCACAACGACCCACAAATAAGTAGGTCACAACGATTCAAAAATCAGTAGCTCAGTAGGTCACAAACGACCCATATATCAATAGGTCACAAACGACACACAAATTAATAGGTTACAACAACCCACAAATTAATAGGTCACAAGAACCCACAAATCATTAGATCACAAGGACCGACAAATCATTTGGTCACAAGGACACAAGCATCAATAGGTCACAACGACCCACAAGGTATTAGATTAAAACGACCCACAAATCATTAGGTTAAAATGACCTACGAATTAGTAGGTAACAACAATCCACATTCAAATACTAATCCGGTATGAATAAGTATTATACTTGATTTTGACCAAAAGGTCCAAAAATGTATTCTTTGGATAATCTTCAAACCTTATAGGTCTATTTATAAATGTTGTCAAACTATCGTATTTCTCTAATAACCGATGTGGGATAACAAAATTTATATTTTACAAAATAATTATGGTTTAGTAAAAAAAGGATTTATTAGCTTAATTCGTGATTTAGTAAAAATTTTAATCCGAGAAAAAACGTAGGGCGCCACGTCAGAATTATTGTCTTTTATTTTAATAAATTATATTGATGTATATTTAGTATATTGATAAAATAAGAATTACGAATTTAATAGTTCAACGATCCACAAATCAGTAGGTCACAAACGACCACAAATCAATAGGTTACACTGACCCACGAATCAGTAGGTCACAACTACCCACAAATCAATAGGTCACAACAACCCACGAATCAATAGGTTACAACGACCCACAAATTCATAGGTCACAACTACCCTCAAATTCATAGGTCACAACGACCCACAAATTCATAGGTCACAACGACCCACAAATCAGTGCGTCACAACGTCCCACAAATTATTAGATCAAATCGACCCACAAACCATTAGGTCAAGACGAAAATTCATATTATACAAAATAATTAAGGTTTAGTAAAAAAAAGTTATTGGCTTAATTCGTGATTTAGTAAAAGATTTAATCCGATAAAAATGTGGAGCGCCACATCAGCATTAGTATCTTCTGTTTTAGTAAAGTATATAGATAGGAAGGAAGTTAAGCTTACGGGTATGAGATAGGCTTATGAACAATATCTTTTAATTTTAAATATTTGGAAAAAAAATTAAAAGAAGAGGAAATGTTATTGTAATCGGAATTAGTTAGTAATCCAAATAAAATACTTTAAAACTGAAACTAATTATAAAAAGATTTAGGCTAATTATGGTTTAGTAAAAAAATAATTTATTAGCTTAATTCGTGATTTAATAAAAAGTTTAATTAGAGAAAAAACGTGGGGTGGCACGTCAAGAATTAGTGTTTTTTGTTTTAGTAAAAACGTGGGTCACAATGACACACAAATCAGTGGGTCATAACAACCCACAACATATTGGGTCACAACGACCCACAAATTATTAGGTCACAACGACCCACAAATCAGTGGTCACAACGACCCACAAATCAGTGGTCACAACGACCCACAAATTATTAGGTCAAATCGACCCAAAAATCTATAGGTCAAAACGATCCAAAAATCTGTAGGTCAAAACGATCCAAAAATCATTAGGTCAAAACGACCCAAAAATCATTATGTCAAAACGACCCAAAAATCATTAGATCAAAAGGACCTACAAATTAGTAGGTCACAACAATCCACTCCACATACAAATGCTAATCCGATATAATAAGTATTATACTTGATTCTGACCAAAAGGTCCGAAAATGTATGATTTGTATAATCTTCAAACATTTGAGGTCTATTTATACATGTTGTCAAAGTGTCATCCTTCTCTGATAATCGATGTGGGATAACAAAATTCATATTTTACAAAATAATTAAGGTTTAGTAAAAAAAAAGTTATTGACTTAATTCGAGATTTAGTAAAAAAATTTAATCCGATAAAAATATGGAGTCTTAATTTTTATTTTACAAAATAATCAAAAAATTCTGATTATGGTTTAGTCAAAAAAGGATTTATTAGCTTAATTCGTGATTTAATAAAAAGTTTAATTAGCGAAAAAAACGTGGGGTGGCACGTCAAGAATTAGTGTTTTTTGTTTTAGTAAAGTATATAGATGTATATTTATTATATTGATAAAATAAGAATTACGAATTTAATAGTTCAACGGTCCACCAATTAGTAGGTCACAAGGACCCATAAATTATTAGGTCACAACGACCCACGAATCAGTAGGTTACAACGACCCATGAATCAGTAGGTCACAACAACCCGCAAATTAGTAGGTCACAATGACCCACGAATCAATAGGTCACAATAACACACAAATCTGTGGGTCACAATGACACACAAATCAGTGGGTCATAACAACCCACAACATATTGGGTCACAACGACCCACAAATTATTAGGTCACAACGACCCACAAATCAGTGGGTCACAACGACCCACAAATCAGTGGGTCACAACGACTCACAAATTATTAGGTCAAATCGACCCAAAAATCTATAGGTCAAAACGATCCAAAAATCTGTAGGTCAAAACGATCCAAAAATCATTAGGTCAAAACGACCCAAAAATCATTAGATCAAATCATTAGATCAAAAGGACCTACGAATTAGTAGGTCACAACAATCCACTCCACATACAAATGCTAATCCGATATAATAAGTATTATACTTGATTCTGACCAAAAGGTCCGAAAATGTATGATTTGTATAATCTTCAAACATTTGAGGTCTATTTATACATGTTGTCAAAGTGTCATCCTTCTCTGATAACTGATGTGGAATAACAAAATTCATATTTTACAAAATAATTAAGGTTTAGTAAAAAAAAAAGTTATTGGCTTAATTCGAGATTTAGTAAAAAAATTTAATCCGATAAAAATATGGAGTCTTAATTTTTATTTTATAAAATAATCAAAGATTCTGATTATGATTTAGTAAAAAAAGGATTTATTAGCTTAATTCGTGATTTAATAAAAAGTTTAATTAGAGAAAAAACGTGGGGTGGCACGTCAAAAATTAGTGTTTTTTGTTTTAGTAAAGTATATAGATGTATATTGATAAAATAAGAATTACGAATTTAATAGTTCAACGGTTCACCAATTAGTAGGTCACAAGGACCCATAAATTATTAGGTCACAACGACCCACGAATCAGTAGGTTACAACGACCCATGAATCAGTAGGTCACAACAACCCACAAATTAGTAGCTCACAACGACCCACGAATCAATAGGTCACAACGACACACAAATCAGTGGGTCACAATGACACACAAATCAGTGGGTCATAACAACCCATAACATATTGGGTCACAACGACCCACAAATCAGTGGATCACAACGACCCACAAATTATTAGGTCAGATCGACCCAAAAATCTATAGGTCAAAACGATCCAAAAATCTGTAGGTCAAAACGATCCAAAAATCATTAGGTCAAAACGATCCAAAAATCATTAGGTCAAAACGACCCAAAAATCATTAGATCAAAAGGACCTACGAATTAGTAGGTCACAACAATCCACTCCACATACAAATGCTAATCCGGTATAATAAGTATTATATTTGATTCTGACCAAAAGGTCCAAAAATGTATGATTTGTATAATCTTCAAACATGTGAGGTCTATTTATACATGTTGTCAAAGTGTCATCCTTCTCTGATAACCGATGTGGGATAACAAAATTCATATTTTACAAAATAATTATGGTTTAGTAAAAAAAAAAGTTATTGGCTTAATTCGAGATTTAGTAAAAAAATTTAATCCGATAAAAATATGGATTATACAAATCAGTAGATTTTAAGGACCCACAAATTAATAGGTCACCATAAATTATTATGTCACAACGACCCATGAATCACTAGGTTACAACGACCCATGAATCAGTAGCTCACAACGACCCACAAATTAGTGGCTCACAACGACACACGAATCAGTGGGTCACAACGACCCACAAATTATTGGGTCACAACGACCCACAAATTATTGGGTCACAACGACCCAAAAATCTATAGGTCAAAACGATTCAAAAATCTATAGATCAAAACGACCCAAAAATTATTAGATCAAAAGGACCCAAAAATCATTAGATCAAAACGACCCAAAAATCATTAGATCAAAAGGACCTACAAATTAGTAGGTCACAACAATCCACTCCACATACAAATGCTAATCCGGTATAATAAGTATTATACTTGATTCTGACCAAAAGGTCCGAAAATGTATGATTTGTATAATCTTCAAACATTTGAGGTCTATTTATACATGTTGTCAAAGTGTCATCCTTCTCTGATAACCGATGTGAGATAACAAAATTCATATTATACAAAATAATTAAGGTTTAGTAAAAAAAATTTATTGGCTTATAAATAATAAAAATAAAAAGGAGATTTGACTATAACCTATAAAATCTTGGAAAATCTAAAAAAAAAAAAAAGTTACGTACAATTTTGAATAGAAGTTTGTTAGGTTAGTAAAAAAAGCTTTCCTCCCACAAAAAATAAAGATTTATTGGCCTATAAAATCTTGGAGAATCTCCAACAAAAAAAAGTTACGTATAATTTTGAATAGCAGTGTGTTAGTTTAGGAAAAAAAGATTTTATGGTTTAAAAAATAAAGATTTATTGGCCAAAAAATTGTGGGAGTTCCATTTGATTGCTGCTTCCACAGCACGCCACGTCATCAAATCATGTACTCTGTTTTAGTATGTATAATAGATTAAAGAATTATGTTGTTATTAATTTCGTGGTTATGTACATATGCTAATACATAATTCCAATGTAGTTGAGAGTGATATTTTCGTGATGAATACATAATTTTTACGACTTTCTACAAAACGATTACGTTTATGTAGTATAAGTGTCTGCCATTTTGACAATGTTTGGTTACACAAATTCGTCATTTACACAAGGTTTGGTTATACAAGTTTTTTATGTATTAACATTGTGTAATTGAATATGTATGCCCAATGCATTTTATGTAGTTGATATTTGTGTTTTATGTATTAACATTGCGTAATTGAAATTGTGTACGGACATTGTGTAATTGAAATTATGTATTAAAATTGTGTATTAAATATTGTGCATTAAATATTGTGCATTAAATATTGTGTATCGTCAAAAGAATACACTTTGATTAGTCTAACTGGTATAAGGGCGGGGAGGTGGGGCTACTCGTCTAGTTCGAATCCTACCTTTGACACAATTTCCATATTTTTTGGCATACCTTACAAAAGGTGCCGTTGTAGTATTTTAATACTAATTTTATTTTTATTTAATTATTTGGGTTTTAGTTTGGTGGAATTTGAAAAATAAATACTATACACTTAGTAGGGTTGGACGTCGACTGTATAAGACGACACGAAGATATTCATTTATATCACCCATGAATAAAAACCGTTAAATTTTTTAATAATTAATAGTTTGGAGATAGAGTATAAATAGGGTGAGCCGATTAGGTAGGTATTTTTGTAAGAGTTAATTGATAATTTTAATAAATTTAAGTTCAAGTCCGTCGATTTAATAAAGTCCAGTTGGCCAACTCGAGTTACATAGGATGGTACCCCATCCAAATGAGTATCGAACTTTGTTCATATATTAATACATAATTTCAATTACACAATATTAATACATAATTTCAATTATACACGTCTGTCATTTACACAAATCCGTCATTTGCACAAGCACGTCATTTACACAAACACGTCATTTACACAAATCCGTCGTCATGTACACAAGTATGTCATTTACATAAGGTTTAGTCATACAAGCTCAATTACAACTATGATAAATGTAAGTCATCCCGTATTTATAAAGTTGGGTCAAATTCGGTAATTAAACAAATTAAAACAATTAATGAACTTTCAAAAAACTCCGGGGCTTTTCTGCAATTAAAAAACATGGGTTATTTTCTATAATTATCCAGTTAGTGACAAATTTACAAATTTCAAAATTATGGGCAAAAGATGTGAAAGTTTGGGAGGTTTATTGTACATTATCGTGAAATTGAAAAAACGGTAAATAATCTTCACGCCACCTTCACGCAGTCTACAATGGGAGCGCTTGATGTGGGGAGGCACTTCGTCGGAGGCAAGACGGGGTAGCGTTGGTGTGACGAGCTGGAGGACCCAAAGGGCGGCACTTCGTCAGAATTCTGGATCGGGCCAATAGTTACAGTTTATCTTCAATCGAATGAATTGTCTTCTTTCACTACAAAATAAAACCTCAATAGTCATGCTATTAGCCACGTAATTGGAACGATTTGGGTAACGGAATTGCCACGGTTAAGCAACGAAAATCAGATTAGCAACAGATATTGCAACGAATGACGTAAACATGGCTAAAAGTGCCGTAACTAAATTTTGCCACGGACCAGACATTGCTAACTGCCACGGTTGGTTACAACAGTTAAACTGTTTCAAATAGCAACGGATGGGTGGTGGGTAATAAATGTAACTTTTAGCCACGACTTAGCAACGGACTAACAGTTGCAACTAACATTTATTATTTCAACGAATATAGCAACAGTCCATCCGTGGCTATACTTAAATATATTATAATATTCAGCTACGATTACAGCAACGTTATTCTAATTTACGTGTTATGCTTTTTCTCATATGGGATGTATACAGCAACATTTCTTCGGTTACCATTTTATTTTGTTCTTCAGCTGCCATTCTATTTTATTTTTTTAATGACCATAATTTCAATCATTTTTTTATTACATTATAAAATATAATACTACATAATATTTAATAACAAACCATTAACAAGTTCAAAATATATATCATTACATCATAGATAACTCAAAGTTATCACAATTGTCAAACATTTTTGTAAATATCCGTAACTAGCATCAAAAAATATATGGGTGAAATAATCCCCACACCCTAATAGTTATAAATACCGCAACTAGCAAAAATCGGGATAATCTCCACACCCATAACACCACCTAACTTTACAAAATATATGTCACCAACCTAACTGTTATAAACATTCTGACTGTCACAAGATATAGTCTACTCAGAAGATGAAGTACCATTATCAACAATTCTTCGCATTTCACCAACCTGTTGATGTGTAGGCATAGGCATTCCACCATAAAAATTTGAATTCAACAAATTTGTAAAAGTGGTCGGTGCCTCACCAGATGGTCCAACATGCTGCTGATTTTGAAGAGGTTGATAAGCAGTAAAAGTGGCGGGTGTCTCACCAGATGGTCCAACATGTTGCTGCTGATTTTGGAAGGCTGAATGCTGCTGATTTTGGAAGGCTGGATGCTGCTGATTTTGGAAGGCTGGATGATGCTGATTTTGGAAAGGTGGATAAGCTGCTAGATATTGAAACTGTGATGAAGAATAAGTTGCTTGATTGGCATAAGACTGAAATTGAGACGCTAATCTCTCCATGACAGCAGTAACGGTTTTAAGTTGATCCTTCAATCCATGAACTTCATTTTGTAGAGTAGAGACACTTTGTTGCACTTCATTGATGGAATCTCCATTTCCATATAATTCAGTTGGTTGAGAAAAAGAATATTTCTCTAACAGCTCCGGAGGCACATCACTCAAGTTTGATCCGAGGCCAAATACGCATCCCCTCTTTACACCACCAGCCACCTCAATCCATAGCTTAATATGATCTATCTCTTTTCCTTCATCTTCAGCCTTTTTTACTAATTCTTCGTACCGCTCCTACAAAAAATCAGCAAATTCATAGAGAACATAATGAAATGTTTATGATATGCATAAATTGAACTAAACATAATTTATAATCTAAAAATCATTTATAATAGGCATAAAACGTTACCACGGTTTTCTTAGCACGTGTACCACTCCATTGACCATCTTTTTTCTGATACGTAATTTGCATCAATTCTTCCATTGTCGGATCTTGGTTGTCATGTTCAATCCGCTGAATTAAGTGAAGACAAGAAATGTATAAGTTCATATTATTTTTATAAAAAAATGCAATAGTATATACTCACATATTTCTTCACATGGGCATAAACTGATATGGATCCTCCGGTGTAGGAAGCTGACCCATTGGGACTGTCAGAAGCTCGATTATTCTTGTTTATCTCAGAAATTCTTTTAAAATTTTCATCATTACTCCATATTGCTAACATTGCAGCCCAATCTTCATCACTTACCCAATCAGGGTGTCGAGGGGGGTTTTGATTTCGATACTTGCTGAATATAGTTCTAAGGTGTTCACTGGCCTTGATTTTCCAAATAGAATGCACTACTTCATTCTTTGAAGCATCCCACCAATATGCTTTCTTCGCACGTTATCATATAATCACCATTAAATATATAAATAATTGATACTACTGTCTAATACTATTGTAGAAAATACCATGATGTAATATTACCTTAAATTCAAGGAACCAGAGAACTTTTACAGCTTTTGGAACTCGTCTGTAACTGATCCAAGGACCCTTAAAATGACGGTGGATGATTCCTCTTAACTTTTTGAAGGATGACAAAGGCTCGAATCTAACAAAAAAAAATGAAAAATAATCACGCAGTAAACTAAGAAATTGTTAAAAATAAAAATAAAAAATACAAAACTGAAGTATACTTACGTTTTTCCAACAACATCAAGCTTTTGACGATTATTAAGATGAGATTGGTTAGCTTGATTATTAATTTCAGCCCTTGGATTGAAGGTGTGCTCATCTCCGTCCAAATCTTCATCATCGTCTGAATCTGAAGGTTGTTCATGTTCTGCTTGGTCTACTGGTGAAGACTGGTGTTGAGAATTGAGTATAGTGTTTCTTGAAGATATACCAGGAGACTCTACACCATGAGAATCGTGTTGACTGCCATCAACAGAAATTCTTTGACTATTACCAGAAAATTGACTAGTTCTTGGAGCCAAAGGTTGATTGCTTGTTCTTGGATCAGAAGATTGATTGCTTTGTGAGAAAGTTCGTTTATGATTAGGGGCGCGTTGACTGCTTCTGGGGGTGAAGGATCGAGTGAATCCCGAAAGTTCTTGGTTGCTTCTCCGGACTGAATGTGCCATCTAAGAAAGAACAGAAAAAAGACCGCAATTATTCCTCTCAACTTTTTTAAAGAACAATCAGAAGAAAGAACAGAAAAAATATCATAAGAAACAACAATCAGAAGAAAGAACCGAAAAAAGAAAATATCAGAATAACAAACTATGAACATCTAAACAAATAGCTGAAGAAAGAACAAATTAACACTTCTAGTCCAAAGGCATTAGATGAACCATCCCTAAATTGCTCACTTGCTACAAACCTCTGGAATCACAATGTCTCCATGAACAAACTAAAGACCGCAATTATTCATTAAATACGACTTGATTTCAAACTAATTTGACCAAATGTTAATGACAACCTGTAGTAAGATTAATCTCACTTTTTATTTGTATACTATATTGGAAACTTTTTATTTGTATACTATATTGGAAACTTGTCTTGATTAATGAGCAAATTAGTTAATTAAGCATGGGTGTTCAAAAATCAAAGACAAGTAATCTGAGTTGTACATTAGTTGAATTTGATTTACTGTTTTTTCATTCTTGGATTCAGGTACTATTTAGACTTTTACAGCTTGTTAACGTGTTTCACATGTCAACTAAAATATTTCAAGTTACAATGAAGCATAGAAGAAGATAACTAAACTAAAATTAGCAACTGATTCAGCAAAAGGAATTACAAAACACATAACACTTCTCGGCAACTGAAATTAGCAACTGAACTTCTCAACTGAAAATTAACAACTGAAATTAACATATATAAGAAAATGATAAAGAAAGTAGAAAGAAGCTGCATAAGCAATCAATTAATCAACAGCCACCATGATCCACTCCACTAGAAAACCATACTTCACAAAAACCACAAATTAACACTTCTCAGCAATAAAATATAGACAAACCTATTCAACTACAAGTGCAAACAACCCACAGGATGAAATATGAAGGAAATAGACAACAACAAAAGAAAAAGGTGCAGAAGAAAATGAAAAAGAAAGTAGAAGAATTTGGTTTGGTAATGGATGTGAGTTTGCGGGTTTTGTGTAGAATACTAGAAGCAAGAACAGGCGAATGGCGAGAAGAGGTGAATGGCTTCCTCTCTGACGAATCGCAATGGCCGGCGAGTGGCTTCCTCTCCAAAGCAGTGGCCGGTGAGAAGAGGCGAATGGCTTCCTCTCTGACGAATCGCAATGGCCGGCGAGTGGCTTCCTCTCCAAAGCAGTGGCCGGTGAGAAGAGGCGAATGGCTTCCTCTCCATTGCAGTGGCCTCCTCTCCCAGACTCCAACGAACCGATTGATCGAATAGAAGAAAGAAAAGAACAGAAGAACGAAAAGAACATAAGAGCTGGAAAAAAATACGCACCTCCTCTCCGACGAAAGAACAACGGGTGGCCGGCGATTCCAGACGAATCTCCCAGCGGCGCAAGAGGCGAATCCTTATGCGACCTGTGCGTCTCCCAGCGACGAGTTGTGCGAATGGCGTGTCTC
Source organism: Fagopyrum homotropicum (assembly GCA_033239125.1). Classification (NCBI taxonomy): domain Eukaryota; kingdom Viridiplantae; phylum Streptophyta; class Magnoliopsida; order Caryophyllales; family Polygonaceae; genus Fagopyrum; species Fagopyrum homotropicum. Next base: position 26,624,940 of record BSWB01000005.1, read on the forward strand.
TCAGCGGCAAGCCCTAGCAACTATTTGGGACAAAAATTTTGAAGCGGCGCCAGACCAAATTACGGCAATATGTTTCACTTTTTAGTCTTTTTTTAACTCTTTTTTTAACAAAACGGTTCCATTAGTTTTTATTTTTTTTATTTTTTGTGTTATTAGTTCCTTTAATAAGGGTGTAAAATTATTGCTTTTAAAATTATAGTGTGTGTTTTATATATAATTTTTTTATATGTTATATTAATGAAAAGTATAACTAATAATAAATAATGCACTCAAGTTAATAGTTTCTAACTTTTTTTTGATTTTAGTAAGAAATATATATATATATATATATATAAAGCACAACGGGTCATAAATAAAACACTCAAGTTAATAGCATATAAGTCCTTTAAAAAAGAAAAAGTTAATATCATATAAGTCATGAAATATTACAGAACTCGTAAAATATGTTTTTTATTGTGTTTTAATATTGATCAGAATCTTCTTCATAATTTTGAGTCTCGTCTTCCGTGTTTGAGCTTGTATCAACTTCTTCCTCGTCTTCATCAACCACAACAAGCGCTCCAGATGAATCTCGCAAAGTATCTAGTGAGTTATCAACTACGATAGGAACTCTTACTCTTTCTGTAGGCTGGTAAGCATCTTGAACATTTTCCCATCGTTCTTCGATGGTTTTACGAGCTTTTGTTTTAGTGACCGCCCACCAATTACGTCTATCTCCTTTGGCACCAGGATAATCTGAATAATAAACTTGAACAGCTTGTTGTGCCAAGATAAAAGGGTCATATTTTTTGTACAACCTTTTGTGATTAATTTCCACCAAATCATATTTGGTATGCACATTGGTACCTGTAATCGGATCAAATCAAATCAACATTGAGCAATACAACATTTTGTGATTAATTTCCACCAAATTCATATTTATTATGCACATTGGTACCTGCAACCGGATCAAACCAACGACACTTGAATAACACAACCTTTTTCATTGGTTCACCTGAGTACTCTAATTGGATGATCTCCTCAATCAGACCATAGTAATTTATCTCTCCTTCATTGTCGTCTGATCCTTTAACCATTACACCGCTATTCATTGTTGATTTACCTTGACCCCAACGGAGAGTATGGAAATTATAACCATTTATTTTATACGCCGGCCATGAAACTACCATTGACTCCGGTCCACATGCCAAGCTTTTTATGAAAGGGGTACATACATTTCCAACACTTTCAACCTACAATTAAAAGATTTATGTTATGAAAGTATAATTAATCAACTATTCGGTTTTGAATATTTTGCACATACATATGACTTGAACCATGGTGTGAAGCATTCATCCAACATATTATTTGTCGTACCAAACTGATTTGTGTATTCCCTGAAATTTGCATGTGTAATATGTAAGTCATTTAAGTATAGTAATATAACAAAAATATGCAAATATACGTTTATGAAAATACCTGACATATGACTTAGTCTCGATGCAATTTAACAATATGTATGTCTCAGCTGCATGAAATTCTTTCATATCTTTGGTTAGCCACCGAGTTCTCAATTTTCCATATCCTCGGCCTGGATAGTTAAAAATGGAGACTTGAAAGTGGTTTTCATCATCAACATCATTTCGCCGAGGCCTTCTCATTCTAGATAAAACATGTGGCTCAAAATAATGTTCTGTCAAAAAGGATATCTCTTCATATATATAAGCTGAACATATAGAAGCTTCAACATGGGCCTTGTTCTTCACTTTCTTCTTCAAATGATACAAAAATCTACAAAGTTTAAATCAAGATAATAAAAAATATGATATTATAAAAAAATCATTAATTTTGTATATGTAATTACCTTTCAAATGGATACATCCATCGGTACTGCACCGGTCCCGCAATTTTTGCTTCATATGGTAAATGAATGACCACATGCTCCATTGAGTCAAAAAATGATGGAGGAAAAATTTTCTCTAACTTGCATAAAATGAGAGGAACTGCTTCATCTAATGCTTGCATCTCTACAACTGACAAGGATGATGAACACAATGACTGAAATAACTGGCTCAATTCAGTAAGCGGTCCCCACACAAAATCTGGCAACATCTCTCTAAAAGCTGTTGGAAGTAGTCGTTGCATAAATATATGACAATCATGACTCTTCATTCCAATCAACTTGTACTCATCCATTTGTACACATCTTCCAATGTTAGAAGCATATCCATCAGGAAATTTCAAACAACTGACCCATTCACATACCTGCTTTCTTTGGTCTTTTGTGAGTGTATAAACCGACTTTGGCTTGGGACCGTTATGATTTTCATCAACCTCAATTTCAGGACGGTTGCAGTATAACTTGATATCTTTTCGTGCATTGAGAGTGTCTTTTGTCTTTCCCTTGATATCCATCACAGTATTAAAAACGTTTTCAAAAACGTTTTTCTCTATGTGCATAACATCAAGGTTGTGTTGGATCAAAAGAGATTCCCAATAAGGTAGCTGCCAAAAAATGCTCTGCTTTGTCCATTTATGACTATCACCATACCCTTCAATGATTGCATGAGGTTGTTCAGTTATAAATGGAAACCATTTTACCCTTTGCTTGATTTCATAACCTGTTACAATAAATTAATCTGTTAAGAATAACAGATATAAAAATACAAAAAATATTAACTAAAAAACAATATCAAACATCAAATATATTTGTATACCTGTTAGACGACGGGAAGGGCCTAACTTTTCAACCCGGCCTTTGTAAAAAGCATTCTTGTTCTTTCTAAGAGGATGATTTTTGTTCAAGAACCTCCTATGAGCATCAAACCAAGTTGCCTTTCTGCTGTGTTTTAACCAAAAAGTCTGAGTATCTTCCATACATGTTGGGCATCCCATTAGTCCAGCAGTGCTCCATCCCGATAACATTCCAAAAGCTGGAAAATCATTTACAGTCCACAATAAGGCAGCCCGCATATTAAACCTCTCATTTTTTGAAATATCATAAGTAGGTACATCGTGATGCCACAATAGCTGGAACTCCTCAAGTAGAGGCTGTAAACACACATCTATCAACTTCTTAGGATTGCTAGGTCCGGGCACAATCATTGACAAGAACATGTGAGGTGTTGTCAAACACATTGCTGGTGGAAGGTTGTAAGGAGTGACGATGATAGGCCAACATGAATAATTCTTTCCTGATTGTCCAAAAGGTGTGAATCCGTCTGCACATAAACCTAGACGGATATTGCGAGACTCTGCTGCAAAATCAGGATATGTTTGATCAAAATGTTTCCAAGCTTCACTATCAGAAGGATGAGACATTGTTCCCTCATCAGAAATATGCTCTGCATGCCACCTCATATTTTGTGCTGTAGTTCTTGAAGAAAACAACCTTTGCAACCTTGGAATCAATGGCAAATACCGTAATTTTTTATAAGCAGATTACGATGACCCACCTTTGTTTTTGTACCTTGGATGATTGCAAAACTTACACGAATCTCTAGCAACATCATCCTTCCAATACAACATGCAACCTTGTGGGCAAATGTCATAAGTAATCATAGGCAACCCCAACTCTTTGACAAGTTTTTTGGTTTCATAATAACTTGTAGGCAGTTTATGGGGTTGAGGCAAGCATTCTCCAAGTAATTGAACAACTGAATCAAAACAAGCTTCAGACAAGTTATACTCTGCCTTGATGTTTAGTAGTCTGGAAACAACAGATAACTGAGTTTGACTTTCACAATTTGTCCATAATGGTTCATTTGCTGCTTTCCACACATCCCAAAACCTTGCAGAATCATCTTCTTGAACATTAAAATTTTCCTCGGTGTATACCATGTTGTCAAGTGATGGAGCATTAGTTGGAGAAGTTTGATTTTGCATACCTTCTCCCTCGTTAAGAAAAAAATGTGGACCAGCAACATCAAGCACCATTCTTTGTTGCGGATTCAAATACTCATAGCCCGAACTCATCGAAAGATTTTGATTCGCATGAGAGCTACTTGGCATCGAGTTAATCCCTAACTCATCATAATCGATAGATTCCCCATGGCAATTCCAATAATAATAATCAGGTGTGAATCCCTTTCTGTATAAGTGTTCTCTTACGGTGTTTATGTCCTTAAACTTTTCATTTGCACATATGAAACACGGGCATTGAATTTTACTTCCACTAGCATTTGACAAAGCAAAATTCAGAAATTCGTTGACTCCGAGATAAAACTTCCTTTTTAATCCAGCACGATCATCCAAATTTTTTTTGTACATCCAACTGCGTCTTAGCATTTGTTCCTGCGATGCATAGTTTAAATCAACTTATTTTCTATACGTCATTTAATTTGACTCACTTACTCCCTAATAACTTATTATATTTTACTAGTAAGAAAGATTAACCAATTGGAGCATTGCATGTCTAATTTAAGTTAACTCATTTTCTCTACATGATTTAAAATATGTTTTAAAATTAATAACTTAACTAAAATAAATAATATGATTTCAAAATTAAAAAACCAACTTATTCTATAACAACTTTCAGTTTTAACGTATTTTAAATGCATATAATATGTAGTCGGATGTATGAATCTAAGATTTGCATTTGGCTATACTCATGCTTTCAAGTTAAAAAGAACAATACATGACTAATAGACTATAAACACAAAACATAATATTAGATTTCGTACCTCATATCCCATGATTACGCTTTAACTTGTTGCAAATAACTTCTTGAAATGCTTCAAACTGTAACTATAATTTTAATCGTATCTTCTACCCATTTTTTCAAGGTGCAGCACAACCATGAAAATGGAGAAGACGAGGGATAGGAGGAGGTAAATTTCATTTAATTGGTTCATCTACCGACATTAAATTTGTAACGGATAACAAGTCATGGCCACAACTACACTGTGGCTAAAACCGTGTTGAAATAGCCAACCATATAGCCACTTTTTAACCGTGGCTGAATTCCGTTGTTAAAAAAGATATATTTTTGCCACGGTCTGAACGTGGCTAAAATTTGTGGGAAAAAAAAAATATATTTTTGCCACGGTCTGAACGTGTCTAAATTTTGTTGCAAAAAAAGTTATATTTCTGCCACGGTTTGTACGTGGCTGAAATTAATGTTTATGGTTTGTTGCAGTTCGTTCGTTGCTAGAGATACATTCCTATTTTCCTTAGCCACTTCTTCCTTCTTCCGACCCTATTTCTGTGGCTAATTAGCAACGCCTGATATCCGTTGCTATCATATCCATGACTATACCAAACTTTTTTTGTAGTGTTTGTTGTTGGCTTCATTCCCGCGAGGCTTCGCCGGAGGAGGGGCGGGGCGGCGCTGGTGCGACGAGTCGGAGGATGCAAAGGGCAGCCCTGGTGCGAAGAGCCATAGGCGCAAAGGGCGGCGTGGGGCGGCACTTCGTAGGAGTTCCGCATTTGGCCTGACGATTGCAGTTATGTCTTCAAACCAGTGAGTCTTGTCTTCTTTGTTGTTGGCTTCATTCCGCCGGGGCGGCGCTGGTGGGTTCAATCTGGCAGGGCGGAGGCATTTGTTGAACCAAGGATGGCACTCGGCGGACTGCAGATATGTTGAAATTGCGAGCCACGGGAATTCGAACTCCGTAGATATGCGTCAGCGGCCTGGTGCGAGCCACCAGGTACCCTCGATTTCTTTAATCCGTCGGGGCGGCACTGGGAGGATGACGGCGGACTAGTGTTCGAACCAGAGAAATCACCGTTGTTAGAGGAAACCGTCAAAAAACTGTAGTCGTCATTGTTGGAGGCAGGAAAAGAAAAAAATTGCAAAACTTCCACAAACCTTGTGAAGATCGAGGCAACGGCGAGTTGGAGGCGGTTTAGATGGCTAGGGTTTCATGAAGTTCCGACTTGAAGCGGTTCCTCCCAGTCAAAATGCAGGCAACCGTGGGTGAGTCGAAGAAGACGAACGATCGAAGAAGACGAACGATTGCGAGAAACCCTAACTGTGTAATTTGGCATTTGGGAAGAAGCCAGTGACAAACTAGATTTACAAAAGAAGAGGAAAAGGGAAGAAGCCATGCAAAGAGGTTAAAGGGACGGCTAGGGTTTCGTAATGACAATTTACAATTTTTTGTTTTAATCTCCGTGTTAAATTTTGATTTTACCCCTTTCATTAATTAAATTTAGATTTAAAATTATAACTGAAAATTGGTAGGGGCCTATTTAGTCTACAAGTTACAAAATATGTCTTAATACACCATTTTTCTATATAAACAACGAGTATATGTGTACAAATTACAATTGGGTTTGAGTATAATTTTTAACATATAATTGAGATTTAAGACTAGTGAAGATACTTATTTATATATAAATAAATTTATATATAAATTACATACTTTATTATACGGTGCAACCCTGGTGGAACAAAGTATTTAAAACCCGATTCCCGCCCCGAATATTTTTGATGGGACAATATTTCTACTTTTTGGTAGGAATCGCGTCGGGACCAAGATGGAATTGAAACGAGACTGGAGTTTGCGGGATTTGTGTTCACCCCTAATAATTATTTTTAAAACTGTGGGGGGTTTCGGGAAAAAAATTATATTTCATAATAGACATTATTTAGTTTTCTATAATAAAATCAATTTATAAGATTTATTTCCTTGAATCAAAAAAATTATATTGTTTTAAGTAAGGGTAGGGTGTCAATAGGACGGGGATCTCGGATACCCACGAGAAATCACCTCCATGACTCGTGGTGATGGGGATAGGAAAAATAAATGAGGATAAGGTCAAACACCACTCGCCGCATGATGATGGGATGAAGAATGTGTTAGAGGTCTCTGCTGGGTATTACTCTTTTGGCTAAATTAAATGTGAAAATTAATGGTTATTATACTCTTCAATATAGTTTATTTTTTTAGTAATTTTCTGGTTGTACTATATTAAAATTTGAGCCGCCACCAAAATAAAACCCTAAAACACCGAACTTACGATTTTCAGATCTGAACCCAAACAGTGTTCACCAAGAAGAAGATCTAGATGTCCCCATACCAAGCACCATCTCAACACCAATCACCTTCTCAAAACCAAAACCAATACGCATAGTAATTGAAACTACCCAGATCTCGAATAAATGGATCATCCGGACATCATGGATTCAATAATAAACTAAGGTGTGAAGCAGATTGTTGTGACAAGACTTCAATCCTAGAAGATGAAGATATGGCGTAGATGGAATCAAAAGAGAGCAATATGGCGAGCCAAAAATAGCCATCACCACCGATTTCAAACAAGAAGGTTCAGCAAAGGTGTAGCGAAACGTGATAACACTGGAGAAGGTGCAGCGAAACGTGAAAGCGTTGAGAAAGTGAATAAAAAATTGATAGCGTTGAAGGCGGGAAGGTCGAAGAAGCCTCAAGCGGAAATGGAGGCTTGGATGCCGGGTAAAGAAGGAAACCAAGCTTTCTTCTTTTCTAAAGGTGAGAGATAGATTCATTTGAAAGATGAAGATGCTTCCGTCTTTCGATGAAAATGGTAAATACTCTTATCTCCTCAGAAATTTTAGACTCTCAAACGATTACTCAAAACCTTTTTTTAGAACAAAGGATTTGTTTAGAACAAAGGATAGAAACCATATCGATGCTAGAACAGTGGTTGGTCCAACTAAACTTTGAATATGCTGAATATGTTTTGATTGCTTGTTATTTAACAATCTTAGAAACACTCAAACTATTCCACAATTTCTTTAAGCTGAGTTCTCTGTCCTCATCATCGTTCACAAGTACTCTTTCAAAACCATACACACAATTAGTGAACAAATGAAATCATCCAAAGAAGGTGTATGCCAGATCAAAAATCGTTCACAACAGAACAATTGAAAAATAGAAAATGCTGTTAAACAACAATTTGTGGGTGAAATGTCGGACTGTACTGTTGTCTTTTTTGGAAACCCTTAATACGATGTCTATAAACTACATTTGAGGTATTGTACTTGGTGGCTGATAACACGATTTATGACGTAGGTTTAGGCATCCATTTAGATAGTTTTGCCCGTTAATCATGCATGGTTTGACTTTAGTTCGTGACGATTTGCACTTAATTCATGTATATTGTCGAGATAGACGTCTACACGGACTTTTGCATGTTTTGTAGGTATTTTGGGAGCTTTTGGAGCTTAGTCGATACATTCGAGGATCGTTCCTCGTGATGACACACTTCCGGACTCATTGAGAAGCAAGCTAGGAGAAAGGGAGAACATATAGGACCTTGTTGGTGCATGCCTTGCACCAACTCGTGGCTAAATGATCCAATGAAGGCTGAACGAGGGAAACCACGGTCACTAGGAGTTCCACGGGCATGGAAATGGGCCGTGGTTCTCTCTGCACAACTGTGACAGCTGTCCCACGATCTCCATAACTGACCCTTGCCCTTGATGGAGTATAAGAGGTGGTCCTGCAGGCTGTTGCAGGGGGGTTGGACACACAGTTCTCTCCCACACTCTCACAACAACACACAATTGAATTGGAGTTACTCTTGGAGGAGAAGAAACACTCTCATTTTGGGAAAAGAAAAGAAGAACACACCATCTTAGAGTTTTCATAGTTTTTAGAGGATTTTGAGTGACTTTGGTAGAAGACATTTGCAAGGGTTTGTAAGGAACGATTTGAACCTTCTTTTGAAGGGTTGTAAGTCTTTCTCAACATTTATTCAGCTTGTTTTCTTGTTCTACTTGTTTCATCTTTCTTTCATTTCATTTTCTTGGTATGGAAGCCATGAATGTATACTTGTTGAGTTTGATTGTTAAAATGCATGTTGTTGGCTAAATAGATGAGATTTTAGGGTAAGGAAATGATGGTTATGGCTTGGACTATGATAGGATAGACTTAAACGTACCTTTGGATGGTTTATTTGCTCGAACATAGCTACTGTTGTAAACCACGGTTTGTTCCTGCATATCCACGGTCATGGAATTGGATGAACTGCCCGTGATTTTGTCTGACTCGCTTGTATTGATAAATCTGAGTGATAGGATGTTAGATTGTTGAGATCCTACTGTTTTTTGAGCTTAATCTATCGTAGGGTGACCTAGTGTTAGCAAACTAAGTTAAAGAAGAGACCTCCCCGGTAATTGTTGACCTTAGTTACCAAGGATGATGAATTCTAGGTAGTAGTGAGCCTCACAAGCCCCTATTGGATTGAGTGTGCTAGGATTGCTGTTTAGGACTTGCCTTCCCGAGACTTACCCGGTAAGGAGAGGTTAGATCCCTAGATAAGAATCCGGTTTATGTAGAAATCCCAACCTTAGGCTCTTTGAGACTTACCCGGTGATAAGACCTTAGGAACGGACTAGTGGACCATGAGACCTACCCGGTGATTGATCCCAATTTAGAAACACCCACTCCCAATATACCATAGTTGATCCAAGGAATGATTAGAAGCTTGAGTCCAATGCCATAACCGGAATTTCTAACCCCTAGAATCCGCTTTTCTCTCTTTGATCACATATCTCGTGTTTGTTTGCTTGTTTGTGTTGCTAGCTTAGTTGTTCGTTTGATTTGTTAATCTTGCATGATATTGTGATCCTTGCTAGATCACCACAAACTCAATACAAAAACATTGTGATTTTCTTTTCTTTATTCCTTTCTCTTTTCTTAGCCTAGATTCTCACTATCCTTAGTCACTATTTGATTCAATTTCACCTTAGTCTTTGTGTTCGACCTCGGAATACTATCCTTACTACAAAACGACCCATACACTGTGGGTTCGCTAAGAGTTAGGAAAAATATATCGAGTTATAAATTTAAGACTTTTGCGTGTTATACACTTCTTAGCGTAACAGTGGCTACTTTTTTCTTGCCTTTGTAGGACCAAGCTATCCAGGAACATAACCCAGAACACTTCACAAGAATTTTGTGAGATTATCAAACTTGCCACATGCGTTTTTCGACGAAATATAAGCATGCTCAAGAGAGTCAAAGAGAAGCAACTTATATTGTATGGTGTAGATGTTCAAAAAGCTGGAATACCAACGGTGATAGACTAACGATGAACATATATGAACAAAATCGCAGAGTGATAACAAATGACAACCCTCATTTTGCAGTGATCTAAAACAAAAAACTGTACGCGGAAAGAATGAGAAAACCTTGGACTGTCAAGAACAAATGGGTGTTTTACCTCTACGGTATTGCATGGAGAAATAATATGACAATGAAAATTTTAATGAGCATCACTACAGTGGAAGGAAGTAGATTATTGTACTCATTTTTTTGATCGTAGGCCAATCTTATTGGTGTTTAGACTATTATTGAGAAAATTTACCAACTTATAGTTGGCTTTGGAAGAGATTGTGTATGCTTTACAAGTTTGAACAGTTACATAAGTCCAAATCAGAATCAACCCGAATTTTCCTTAGATTAAAAAAAAAAAACTTGCACGCTCATGCTTGTATGCTAGAAACCGTAAGATTATAGGTACTTGGTTTTCGTTGAATTTTCATGTGCTATGAGGACATGATTTTCAAAAATGACCATTTAAAATCGAACAAGGCAAACAAGATGAGACCAATAGACCTTTTAGAAGAGTTATTATCGGCATATTTTTTGTTGACGAAAATTACAAATCACGTATGGTGATCGAAATGTGCATTTGATTCTTAATCTTCACGAGAATTATGAACCATCTGCACAAGAACAACCATAAAATTACCCAACACTAATGTTATGAATAAGCAAAAAAAAGTTAGTCTTTAAAAAATAAATAATTCCAAGCTTTTGGAATCCACATTTCATCTTTCTAGAATTTTTGGGATGACTTTCCTTTTTGAAGATGTTTCTCGAGTGTGACCTAAACGATTGTCTTGGAAGATGCCGTAGTCTCATGCCCCTATTGATCGTGTTGATCGTGGTGTGTTCGTGGTCTCCGAAGATCCTCCATCAAGGTGGAGGCAACGTCGTGGGATCCACATTTCCGCAGGAGGTATGACTCCCCTAAAAAAGGTTTCTACCATCCTTCTTCCCGGCGGTGAGACATTGCGCTAGTTTATCTATCCCGTGCCCTCTCCATGTTTTGCCAGTCTCAAGTCCCGCGTCTTCTCCCAAGGTTTAGTTGTTCCAACTTTTTGAATCTTTCTCACATATCCGGTTTTTACTTGTGGTGATTGTATTGTTACCTTCTTAGTTTTTCTATTTGCATGACGGTCTGTCCGTTTGCCGGTTGTTGGCTTCTCGATACACCAATTATTTTGGTGTAATCGAGCTTCTTACCTTCTTGATAAAAAAAAAATATTAAAATTTGAGTTAATATTTTTTAAAATTAATTATTTATATAAATGGATTTATATATTTAACTCGCCCAACAAGAAGTTCATGGGAAAATACGATGATGCTTATAAATGGAAAAATTAGGCGGGGTGAGGACGGATTTCCGCCAAAAACAGGTACAAACTTTAACCTTGAGCACCTACATAGACAAAGATGCGGAAAATATGTCAGATGAGAATGGGTATGCTACTCCCCAAACCTCCCTAGTTTTAGGGTAATATATTGCATAAATTTTGACTGAACTTTTAAATAGTTAATTGTTCAATTTAATAATTTTGTAAAAATTAATTTTTTTATAAAATATATAACAAAAACTTAAATTTTAATCTGTAAATTCCATAAAAATTATTAATTTATAATTTATTAAAAAAATAGAAAAAGTACAATGAAACAGTTCGGTCAGTATGTTAAATATGTATCGGATAAAATACGTGATCTGATTTAATGAGGTAAAATTTATAAATTTTAAATATAAATTAATTAAAGATTAAAGAAAACGTGTAATATTTATTGTCTTGAAATGTGGCAATAGGGTTTCTTTGTTGGGCTAAGAGGCCCGTAAACCTCCCTTTTCTAGCCCAATAATGGTTGGGCTAGCAAGCCCAATAACTGTTGACGATAACAACCGCTACGTCGACAAAAAAAATTCTATAGTTTTGTTGGGCTAAGAGGCCCGTAAACCTCCATTTCGAAATTTACAATGCCACGTCATTTTTTGATGACAATATTTTTAGAGGTCATTAGGTAAGAGTGTGGTAAGGATAAATTACGGAACCTACGGAGGATGAAAATTACAGAAATTATACAAAAATTTTAATTCTCACTTTAATAGATTATGAAAATTATGGAGGGAATTATGAGATTTTTGTAATTCTCTGCCAAATCACCGAACGCACCCTAACACTTTGTCGAGTTATGGTATTGTCCATCCAATACGGAAATGTGGAGAGGTGTTAGATTGATACATATCAAAAAACGAGTATTTTTTGTAGTTTAACTCGTTCAAAACTTTTGTTCTATTAGTTCAAATTATTTGTATCATTGGTTCAAACATTTTTATCAGAAAAGTTTGTAATTATTACTTTATTAGTTCAAATTCTTTTGTTTGATTTATTCAAAATTTTAGACTTTTAGTTATTATATTTTCTATTATTGTACATATATGAATTAACGAAACACAATATTTGAACTACTACTATAAAGTTCAAAATACATAATATTATAATTTTACAAAAATAACTACCAAAAATAAAATAGAATATGATAAAAATGTTTGACATAATGGAACACTCATGAACTGTTTTTGCAAAGTACAATATTGACGTCACAAATTTTAGAGCTTACACATTGATTGCACTAAAATACTTTAAATTATGAACTAGTTAAACATATTTATTGATGCTTGAATGTTAATTCATATGCAGTCTATTCAACCTCTTTCAAACCCTCTTGAAATGTTGGTTCTCATATATGTATCAAGGTTTCTCATGCTATCACTTTCACTAGTATCAACAATGTCGAATTTAATGATGTATGCATTGTTAAAAGTTGACCCGACCCGTGAAACCGACGAACCTGAAATTGATTCAGGCATGACCTTGAAAATTTTGAAAAAAGATAATATTTAGAACCGACCCGCCTTAAACTAATATAACCCGAATTAACCCGATTTCCCGAAGTAGCATACCCAAAATAACTCAGTCTGATGACTCCGATATGACCCGATAGTCCGAAGTAACCCGATCCGTAATCACCTGATCATATCCCATCCATTTTAATGCGTAATTCTCGTTTAACATGAAATATTTACCAAACAAATAAAATGATATTGCAAACTAACATAGTTCTCGTTTATAAATGAAACATTATTAAAATTAATATAAATCTAATATAAGTCTCATTTAATATGAGATTTTTAAGCAATGAAAGAGATGATATTGCTAACTAGTATAAGTCTTGTTTATAAATAAAACAATATTGAAAACTAATATCAGTTTCGTTTATATGAGATATTTAAAAATGATATTGCAAACTAATATAATTCTATCTATATATCATACTAAAGCAGAACCCACTTCGTCCACATGGCGCGTATTAAGGCTACCCACATCAGTTTTTTTCTAATTTATTTACAATATTGCCACAAGATATTTACGGATTTGTCATAATATCTTTATAACAAAAAAATCATTAAAATTAATAAATAATCAGCATGTCAAATCATCTTTAATCTAATAAATTATCATGCCACAGCATTTATACTCAAATATTAATTACAACAAAAACAAATTTATATAAAAAACATAATAAAAAAATCTAGATTTTGGTTATATAATTTTCAAAAAATAATATAGGCACATTTTAATTTTCGAAAATTAATTTTTGAATATTTTTTTATAATTTTGAATTTTATATATCATATTTTGTTTTCTTATTTGAAAATTTTGTTTTAATTAATTTTGTAATTTTGAGCTTTATATATATATATATATAATGTTTTTGTTTTCTTATTTTTATTTTAAAAATATTTTCTTATTTTTAATTTAAAATTATTATTTCTTTAAAAGTATACGTATTTTTACACAATATTTTTTTTACATGATATAAAAAAATTTACGTTTTAAGTCAAACCCGTACAAGGTGCGGACATTAAACTAGTTTATAAATAAAACGATATTATAAACTAGTATAAGTCTCATTTATAAATAAAACGATATTACAAACTAATATAAGTCTCGTTTAATATAAGATACTTAACAAATGAATGAAACAAGATTCAAACTAAAATAAGTATCGTTTATAAATGAGACAATATTCTATACTAGTATAAGTCTCGTTTAAGAGATTTACTAAATGAATGAAATGATATTGCAAACTAATATAAGTCTCGTTTATAAATGAATTGATATTGCAAACTAATATAAGTCTCGTTTATGATAAGAAGGAAAAACATAATTGTAGTATCTTGTTTAAACGGATCTAGGTTAACTGGATTAGTCGGATATCCGGATTAAATGGACAATCAATATTCGGATCCAATTACAATTTCAATCAAATGAATTTGGCTAAAGTCATTCGACTCACAAATCATATTCACGGATAATTGTGCGATATGGCTAAAAGTTGATTTGGATACAAATGTCATGTTTTAGGATTCGAATCAGATTGATAATTAGTTGTATATAAGACCGGATCTAGGTTGTGTTTAGTTAGAGGGTTGGGGAGGTTTCTTTAGATTCATGGTTGAGGTTGTAAGAAAATAAGGGTGTTTAATTAGAGTTTTAGGGTTGGGGATGAAAACTAGATTTGCGGTTTTGGGTTTATTTGTGCAATCTACCTAGACAAGTTTTTGTGAGTTTTGTGGTTGTAGTTGAGAAAATAATACTTGGTGTACCCTTCTTTCCCAATTCGTCTTCTTCACGACCCCTCTTCTCTTCTTCAGACAAAATTCAACTTTACTATCGGCGATGTTCTTATTGCTCACAAATTATGAGCAAAGAGATATGAAAGAGATATAGATCAGTACATTTGAAGGTTTTAATCTACAAGAGAGTTACCTCTTTTCTCAAAAAATAAGTGACAATTGTTTTGTTAAATTATTGTTAGTTTCTTGTTACTCTTTTCGGCTATATTAATTTTGAAGTTCTCAAGACTCCTAAGATTGTCATTTAGGGATGAAAATGATTTTTTTTGATGGATGAGTGTATCTCGCACACCATTGAGCCTATTTAGTTAGACTTTCATCTACCTCGTCCTCCGCCAACTTAACATGTCACATGTTGCACCCTTAGTCACCAACATATTGTTTGGACAGACTAGCGAATTATACAATTGTGAAGTACTTTTTATAGATCTTAGAAAAATATTCAAAAGTAATAGTAATAAGTAGTTCTAACTACAAAAAATCATTTTTATTGAAATGTCAAGAAGTTGTATGCACCGTGCAATTACGGGTAAGGTTGTACGAGTTACAACCGTAGATCAGTTGTTCTTATCCATAACTTTTGCCAGAGACTTCTAGGTCTAGACTCACGACCATGGTTCTACCCAAGACTTATGAGCACCATTGCAACCGTAACTCCGTATGTGTCATACCTTTACTCACAATTTATATTCTTTTCCCGATGGCTTGCTTTTTGACTTTATGACCCATAAGATATATTGACTGAGCTTACACATGTTATTCTAGGTTAGTAGTAGATTGGACATTTGGGGGGCTATAAATAAGAGATTAGTTGTATGTTTTTAGATTTAAGATATTTGTCTAGATTTAGATTTGCTTTAGAGAGAAACCCTATTGTTTCTCGATGCCGTCTTGAGACTTTTCTATATTTTGTGTTTTTTTGTTACTTGAATATTTATTGCCGATTATTTGTTTTATTGTTATCCATACAGTGTCTACATAGTTTATTAGTTTTGGGGTCTGGTGTGATCCTAACATTGTGTAGGTAGATTGAATTGATTGTAGTTGTGTGCTTCGTAATTGAATATTGTTTGATTCAACCCCATTGATTTATCTTGTTTGTTTAAGACATATTTGACCCTTATGTAATTGTCCATCAAGAGGCAATGATCACATATAGGAACTATGATAAAATAATTTAGCAAAACCGTTTTATTTCTATTGGAACAATCTAGAACTGAACCCGAGGTTGATCACCTCTTGAGGATCTCTAGTTATCGTAGAAACCCTAGGTTTTACTTTATGCAAGAGCATAATCAGACCTATTTATCATCTAAATTATAAGTGTTTATGAGGTTGATTGTTCTTTGTTCATGAGCAATTTCGTGAGAGCGTTTGTAGATGACAGTTAGACACAATGTTTATGCACTAGGATAGTGACGATATTAGAAAGCTACCTTCATTCATTCCAAATTTGTTTATATTCCAATCACATTTTTGTTGCTGCATTATACAACACTTATTCTTAGAGATTTATATCAGTTTTTTAAAACATTGTTGTGGTGAACATGAACCTAAATATACATCCGTTAGATCAACTTGCCACGCTGTTGCTACTTAGTTTCAAGACATTATTATCACAATCATTATTTAGCTTATATTAATTGGTTTGAAGTTGTAATTAATATTCACATAGTTCTTGTGATTAGACACTTATACTACCATAGATCTCATCATACTTGTGGCCGTTTGTGAGATATGTTCTTTAAAAGTGCATAAGGGTTCCCATCGGTCTTTGGAATTTCGGGAACTAAGGAGATCGATTTTGGATTTGGAGACTCTAGTGCTCGTTGGCAAAGTGGAAGAAGTAGAGTTTGGCGGCGGTACTATGTAGAGCATCCAATGTTTTGACGCAAGTGTTATAGAAACCTTATCCGCCAAGAACACTGAAGTGAGTAAAATAACAGGTGACTATGAACGGAGAAAGATATTGAAAAGAAGACAAAGATTTATGTATTTTTAGCGGTGTTTCCGTAATATGCACATATTCCAATGAGGCTATTCGTTTGGGCTCGGGCTCCTATCAAGCTCCATAAAATATTCGAATTAAACTCATTAAAACAAGCTGGAACGAATTTCTCCGAGCCGAACTCGAATTGCTTATCTCACATATGAACCCTACTATCACCTAATTCTCATAGACTTTCATGACTTTGCATGATACTCAATCATCCGCAAATAACGTTGAGACATGAAAAGATGACAGGGCAACTTTGTGATATTCCTAAAGATGCAATTCACTTAATCATTGATAATGTGAAGATCTGACTTATCGCTACCCCATTTTAATATCGCCCACAGTCCATAGATAGATCGACCCATCTCAAACAGAACACAGTAATATCAAAATTACTTTTATTTTATAAAAAAAAAAAAAAGAAAACCAGCAAATAACAAGTCTTGTGTTTCTCTGCAACTTCTCCTTCTCGCTGGCTGCCGCACTCGACAGCTTGTAAAACAACCCTCCTCTCTCACTTTGAAGATTCAAAGCCTGTTTCTCTCCAACCTTACTTCCCCATTTCGATCTGCGTTACCCAGAAAACATCGAGTTGATACATTCCGTTGCCCTCGTTTCCATTGTAGCAGAAGAACCCCAAATCTGAAATTGGGAATCTCCGATTAGTCGACTTCAATCCCTCAAGATCGGAATCAGTTCCTGCGGGTCTGATTTTATTTCTTGTTGGAAGCATCAGATTCAGAGAAATTCCGACCACATGCGAGAACGAAACCCTAATCGGAAACCGAAGATTTCGAATTGACTTGGGGGGTCTCCGAGCTAATCGCCACGAATCTATGGAGATTTATTCAATTGGGCATCCGTCATTAACGCCCTTGCTGTTCTTCTTCTTCACCCTCCTTCTCTGCCCCTTATTCTCCTTCGCTCAACAACCTCCGCCTCAGGAACCCAGATCATCGGAGCGTCCTCCACCACCACCATCGCAGAATCCACCTCCTCCTCCTCCGTTATCTCCGCCGCCGCCTCCACCACCACCACCTTCTCCGCCTCCTCCACCTCCACCGTCACCATCTCCTCCGCCTCCACTTCTATCGCCTCCACCTCCTCCCTCGCCGCCGGTTCCGCCACCACGGCCGCCGAGAAAACATATGAGACGGCCACCACATCCGGCACCATTGCTGACGTGGCCTAATGTTAATAGGCCACATACTAAGGAGAAGAGCAAAGGAATGAATTTAGGGAAGAAGATGGGATTGTTGTTTATTGGGATTGCAACTTTGCTGCAAATTGTTGCAGCTGGTTTCTTAGTCTACAAGAGGAATCAGCTCTACAGGCCTTATAAGGTGCGAGATTGACTGCTTTTTTCGCTATAGAATTTGATGGATCTTAATTGTATTGCTTGATTGATGATTGGAGCTTAGCAGATTGATGTTTAATTTGGGTTGGGGAGAAGAAGAAGCTTCTGTAAATGGCATAGATTGATATCGAATTCGAATTGAATTTGGAACTTCATTGCATGATTCATACTTTGAGAGGAATGAGTTATTCTTCATTGCTAATCTCCTCTTCCTGTAACTTGTAACACTAACTTCCACATTCATACTTGCTACACTGATGATATTTAACTGTGATCTGTTCTTTACATCTCTGTGTCACATTTCCATAGATCTTTCAGGTTGGATTTGATCTTTTTAGTCAAGTCAATGAATTAGAACGATGACTAGAATGACTATGTTGTGTAGATCTTGATAGTCTCAGTTTGTCAAACACAGATGAATAGCACATCTGGGGATAGGCGAGTTGTCGAAAAGTTATAGTTTGGCCGCCATTGTCATAGAAGCGAATTTGCTAGAAGACGCGGCTTTGTTGGGCGGGGCTGGGAGGTATGCTATGGAGGCAGCAGACATGGCCGGAGGGGCCGACTGGAAGTCGAAGATTTTGAGAGCTTTGGCCCTTCTCTATAAGTTAGAAGTTTCATACCATAAGATGAAATCAAATGCCTCCAACGCATCTTGATTAGGCTGTCTATGATTGCAGCTTTACAATTCAATTGTGTTGTCCCAATGAGTTCCCTTTACATTGTAATATTATTATTGTAAGGCTTTGGTAAGGAAGAGAGAAGATGCCAACTAATTCCAGTTCAAAGTACTCAAATATAAAGAATATTTAAACACTTGGAAGTGCTGGATGGAGACCTAAAGTGTGAGCATGTATTCAAACGTAATGATGAAGATGGCAATGGCATATTTTTCTCAACAACCTGTTGAGTTATTCTTAATCACCCTTTCTAGGCACTTTCAAAAATACAAGAGATGATTCTAATAAAAGATGTTCTGTACAAAATGGATTAGGGTAACCCAGATAGTTCAAATGAGTAAGCATCAGTTATCACAACCGTGCAATCACCCTATAAACTGTGATACAAAAGCTATATAAAAACGCTAATCTACCACACTTGTGTACATAGCATAAAGACACTTTAAAGTCTAGCTAAAGACGAGAGAGTAGTTTCAAGCCTCAAGAGGCATATATCCTCACTGAGTTGTTGACGGCCTGCCTACAGACGGGACATTTAGGGTTCGTCTCCCTTTCAATCAAGAAAGCACACCTCTGGCAACATACCAGGTGACCGCACGGAACAAATGCAGATTGCCTTCTCCTTGCCAGGCACAATACACACAGCTGTCCCTCTGGAACTTCTTCTGCTTCTTCATCTTCTGCTGATAGCTCAAGCTCACGAGCTTGTTCCCTAGCCGTCCTCACTCGCTGTCTCCTATCCTTCCACCTATTCCAATTCCTGGAAAAGAACAAATATATAATTCTTAGCTGAGAAGGTCGAATGTATGTGTCTTCTAAATTATAAAAGGAACTGAGCAACACATTAAATACCTCACAACTGCATAACCAAGTACACCGACTGAAACAGAGCCAACGACAATACTGGTCCACATCAACACCTTTGTTTTGAATGAGAGGTCCGCGATCATCTGATTCTTACCCAAATCAGAACTGCAGAGACGCACCAATGTTAGTCATTATCCGTGAAAAATACATCTTTATTATCTTATCCAACAAGTGTAACAGAAGCAGTAAAAATTCTTCCAGAGTGAATATCCAGCTCACTATAAAGAAAGATTCAAAAAGTCGTCAAGCATGACCTAATCTAGAAGAATTCCTGTGGTAATATCCGTACTCATAGCAGATAGTGTCAAGCATGGGCGAAGAAGAACATCAACAGCCAAGCAAAACAATTCTCTCACAGCAAAATAAGACCTACTTAATATTAAAATGTACACCACCTAAATTATATCAATAACGACAAAGGAAAAAAAATGTAGGATTAACTTCAGGATAACGGACAAAAGACAGCAAAAATCCACTTACAGAAAATATGGAAGATCGTCGCATGCCTTAATCTCTGGAACATCGCCTTTCATAGAGCAAACTCCAACGGCAGTAATTTCCTTCCCAGTAGGGAGAATCTTTTCCTCATCAAGCAGGCCAACCTAACCAAGGAAATAAATAATACATACAGGGTGACACCCAAACATCTGATGAACTATATCATTGCAGTACACAAGACATAACCCACTACCCATCACAATTCACACAGCATAACAATTATTTGCTAAAAAAAAAATTGAATCAGGACAATATCAGGACGTTTTCAAAATGAATCAGAAGGAACTACAGATACATGATATCATCTTCTATTTCCATAAATTACAAACAGACTAAACATCACATCAGTTGATAATCATTAAAGATGATTGAATTTGATGGTATGATCGCAATAATGTAGGCAACCAGGAAAGGTTAGCAGCAAACACTCACAGCGTATTCTTGACCAAATAATGCCTGCACAAATGTATATGGGGTAGCACTAATTGGCTGCATCTGATGATAAACGGTCACGAGAGGCAAGGGATGTTTTGATTCCTCCATATTCACCAGAAGATAACTTGGCTGTGACTGCTGACCGCCTTGCTTAAGAACAAAAGGAACCTGCACAGATCATTAAGATATCCAGGTTAACATATTTGTGACACTAAAATACATTAGAAAACGAAAGAGGTCCAAATGCCAGAATTCAATTTGAAAGACTGGAAAAAGGACATCAAATGAATATTCTGTTTGTTTATTAGCAAAAGAAAAAATGAAACATGATATTCCCCCATTCTAATAGCTGATACAGAATACATTTCTCCCTAGAATCCTAGAGGGGCATGAGATAGGTATAGAAAAAAGGAGAGCCAGAAAAACAAACCCACAAAGAACTTTTATAGAAAGCCTGCAACACAAGAAGTTCGAGTAGTTATGCTATTTTTTTGCAGGTGGTGTGAAAACTGAGAAATAATGTTGTAAAGAAACAAGCAAGATTAGTACTTGTACTTAATACTTCAACCACTGAGCATACATCAACTGGAAGATGATAAGCTATTAGCTATTACTTCAGTCTTCACGCTTGATTTTAGAACACAAATAGCAAGTAGCAACAATAAATTCACAATTTGCTAATCTATGATGTAGACAAAGCTAATTATGCACAAAAGAAGCTTTATTGTTTAATTTTCAATAATGAAAATCAGCACACCACTAAATTAAGAAAAGTACAAATCTGCTTAGGTTTTTCTATATCCCTTTGATAGCCTGACATAAAATGCACAAAAAGAAGAAAGTTATCCATTACAGAAATGATGAGAAACAACAATGCTCTTTGAATATACCGATCTTGTATAGGAAGACTCCTCTTTCCAGGCTCTGGTCAAGATTGATCGAATGTCAGATGGCCATGGCATAATACCTACGACTCCATTGTAGATGCACTGCACAGCAGATTAGCATATCAAATAAGATGGTTAAACCATAGATCCGAACCAGAGTTGTCTGAGTTATTTCAGCAACATTGAAAATAGTTATGTCGAGCAAATGGAATTCCTATAACTCGAACCCCTAAGATACATAACACCTGATTAAAGACAAATTCCTATATTCGAGAACACTAATCACCGATTCTAGCACGATTTCGAAAACAAACTCGGATGAGAAGAGCGATTCACTATTGAGTTTTCTGAACGATGACGGTTGTAATTTCAATGATTTGCAAAAAAACAGCCAACGTAACATGATGCTACACCAAATACTCACAACCCTAAGAACATATTGGCCGAATCAAAGACAATTTCCTACATTCGAGAATCCTAATTACCAATTCAAACACAATTTCAATCACAAACTCGAGGAGAAAGAGAAATTACCGATTGAGTTTTCTGGACGATTACAGCGTTTTGTCCCGAAGAGAATAGAGCATTCATCCATCCACCCTCCACTGATGACTTAGAGTCGACCGTTCCCCTCACAACAACAAGAACCTCTCCAGAGCCTTTGACGACATTCTCGCCGGAGGATTCGTCGGAAGGCGGTGGGAGGATGGAGCGGAGATCGGAAACGGAGACGGAAGGAGCATCGCGGATCTTGTTGAGGGCAGTAGAGGTGCGCATGCACTTGAGGAGGCTGCGAACAGCGATGTAAGCAAGTCCGATGCCGAGCAGTGCGCCGTCGGCGACTTGCGCTAGTTGCGTCACCATCGCTAGGGTCACTCGATCGCTCGCAGACATCTCGCCTTCCACTTCGCTCCCTCCCTCTTCTCTTTCTTGCGCTACAGAAAAGTTCTGCGCGCTGTGTATATTTTTTTTTTTTTTTTTTTTTTTTTCCTATAGAGGAAAACGGTCAGATTATACACGGCAAGATACACCGTCTAATAAAATGAAAAGCCGAATAAATCGAGACACACTATCCATTGTGAGAAAACCATAACAAGCAAACAAAAATCAAAAGAATCTTCAATCACAACGAGTCTATGGAGGAGGAGCACCAAGGAAAGTGTCAAGCAAGTATAACAAGGAACAACAACGAGAATATGAATGTAGAAGTAGTGCCGAGTACAACGCCTAAAGACTACCGATGGAAACCTTAGCCTTCAAATTTCGATCACGACTCCTTCTCACAAATAGACCTTGTTGTGAACAATGTGAAATAAATGATCTCTTTTAATGATCAATTTATTAATATTATTAGTAATGAATTTAGTTCATTTAGAGGGTGACGAATTGCGACATATATTTGGTTCATTTTGATCACAATGGCTTATTAATATTCCCTTATAATTTTTTTATTTGTTAAGAGAAATTCAAGAAAAGACATATTAGAACCATTTTTTATAGTAAGAGTTTATTTGCCGCCAGAGAAAGAAAATGAATATGGTTTTAGTGGATCCTTCACAAGCATACAAAGAGAATGCTTTTGGATTACAACGACAAAATTGATGAGTTCAGCATCCCAATATGTAGTAGATCTAGGTTTTGGATGATAGAGAAACACAACCATTAAAGAAGATAAAAATCATTAAAAAAAAAAGATGCGTAAACTGGAAGAAGGAGTTCCCTTTCTTAAAATCGTGTTTCTTTTTCATTTTATTTTTTCAGATTGTAGGGAATTCTAAAATTTGTAGATGAAAAATCAAGTTTGTTTTTTATTCAAAAGGGAAGAGGGGTTTCCTCTCTTGCTTGTCACGAATGGAGGTTTTGACATCAGATTTTCACTAGAAAATGAAGCTTTGCCAACAGACTGGAAGTTGAGGGATGATGTCGGAGGAAGAAAAGAAGTGGCGGTGGTTTGGTGGTTCTGATACTCTAGTCGAAGCTGAGATCTTTGAGATTTGCCTTTGCTAGTGAAACATATTTTGAGGAGTTTGATGTCTATGCTAAAATTTGCGGTTAAATTGTTAGAGATTTGTTGATTTGTAGAAGACCAACTCAGAGGAAGATCACATATTGTTGTTGACTTTCAAGGGATTTGTTGTTAACGTTTTTTCCTTTTTGTTTTCTTTTAAAAGAAAGAGAGAACAAAAAAACGAGATTCTTTTGTTTTCTTTTAAAAGAAAGAGAGAAAACAAAAAATGGGATTTGAGAGATTGAATGAGCCCAACAAAAAGTGGCGTTATTCACCAAACTATATATTCTCTATCTTTTTTTTTATTGTAAGGTTTTCAATTGGAAAGTTGATGGAACAAAAAGAATGAGACTAATTTTTAAATTGAGTAAGCTTGAAACAGAAAATTTTGATTTGGAGCATTAGTCAAATGCAAATACGATGAAAGTAAAAGTTGAAGCACACCAACAAAGTACATGGAGCAACTAAGGAGACTTCTCCACCAGAAGTAAAGAGGGGGGTCACAAGTAGCAGACGGATCTAGAATAAAAAATAAGATATATCTTGAACCGGTAGGTGTGGCCAGTAGGCCGAATTAGTTTTTTCGGTAAGAATTTATAAGCCATTAGGCCGATAGTTGTGACAGAGATGTTTCATGAAGGCATGGTGACTAAGGTTTGTTTCAGGTTTTAGCAAGCTCTAAAAGAGAGTGTTTCCCTTCCCTATGCTGCTAATTATTGAGTTGCACGTTGTGTACATTTGGTTAATCGAACTCTCACTAAATTGCATATTTCTTTTTCTTTTGTTCACAAAATGGTATTGTTTCATTTTGACCATATCATAAATCTTAATTTTACACATCAAATATAAAGATGGGGCAGATCATGTATGATACATCGCACCTGTGACAAAACGTTCAAATATATGTTGGGGTAATTATGGTAAGGCGTGTTGCTACAATATGATATTACGAAGCAATTTGCATCATTGATTCACTTGATCTAATGATATACATCAATCCACGTCATTTAATGATGTATAAGAAGTGTGGTGACATTTCTACAATTTTTAGAAGGTACGAGGACAATTTTCCTTTTAAAAATATGTTTTTGAAAAGAAGGATACCGTGATATTTTTGTAATTTCAGGATAAAACTATAACGTTTACTATCTTAATCCATAATATTAGTTCAATTCGTTCAAAAATTTTCATACAATCAGTTCTAATATTTTTTGTAGTTAGTTCATGTATTTGTTTTGTTGAATTATTGGTTATGTTTGTATACATTTTTTTACTTGTACACTCCTGAACTAACACAACACAATGTTCGAACTAATGATACCCAAAATTTGAAATAGAAATTTTCCTATTGGTGCCCTCAAGGTTTGGACTTTTCCTCTTGGTATCCACTAAATTTAAAAATTCTTCTTGGTGCCCTCAATGTTCCATTTGTTTCCTCTTTATACACATTCTTACTGTATTACATTAAAATTCATTATAAAATAATAAAAAAAAATCAGAAAAATTTAAAACAGATTATGACCTTATTATATTTTAAACTATTAACTTTATAATAATAGTATTTTTTTAAAAAAATATTTTTCTAATTAAAAAAAGTAAAGTAAAATAAAGATAAGTTTTATTTTTGAACTAAAATAAATAAATAAATTTTTTTTTAAGATTCCAGAAAATTAAACATATATATATATATATATATATATATATATATATTGAAGTTAATTTTCTATAATTTATTTTAATTTGAAAATAACAATATTTTTTTATGTGTTAATTTATTATTTTTATAATATACTTTTCCATAATCTTAAAATTAAAAAAAAAACATAATTTTTTTAAAATTTTCGAGTTAATATAAATTATATAAAATTTAAATTCAAAATAAATAAAATTTTATTATATTTTAATTCTCTAGACACTAAATAAAATTCAAAATTTTTTTTAATTTAATTATATATATATATTAACTCGAAAGTAAAAAGTAATAAAATATTTTAATTCAAAAATAAAAAATATATTTATTTCAAAAAATAATATATATATATATATATATATAATTTATTAATTAAATTTAATGAGGCCATAATCTATTTTAAATTTATTTTTTTGATTATTTTTTTAATAAATTTTAATGTAATATATTAAGAATGGGTATAAAGAGGAAATAAATGAAACCTTGAGGGCACAAAGAGGAATTTTGAAACTTAGTGGATACCAAGAGGAAAAGTCCAAACCTTGATGGCACCAAGAGGAAAAATCCTTTGAAATAATATTAATAAAGTTAAATTTTTTATAGTAATAGGATACTTTATTATAAGATTTTTTAGTTCAAATATTTTATATTATTATAATATATGTTAGATCAAAATTTTCATACATTAGCTCAAGAACGAAGTCTACAATAAATTTGAACAAAAAAAGTGGCCGTTAGAAAAAGAAGAAGAGGAAGAAATTTGGAATAAAATTTTTTTAAATTTTTTTATACAATTAATTCAAAAATGTTTAACGAAATGGGCAAAAATTTTGAACAAAAAAATGTTAAAAAATAAAAGTTATTAGAGCAAACAGTTTGAATTAATTGAATTAAAATAGAAATTAGTATGATAATAGTTTGAACTAAAATTGGAAAACAGATTTTCACTGCACTTTTAAAAAAAATTATAATGTTCGAACTAACAAAACACAATGTTCGAACATAACATGTTTAAACTAACAAAAATAATTTGAACAAAGTTTACAAAAAAAATTTGAACGAAAGAAGTGTCCGTTAGAAAAAGAAGAAGAAAGGGGTATAAACTGGCATAAAAAAAAGTGTTACATTAGATCAATAAACCGCTTCATTTGTAGCGGTTTTGAGGTTTTGTCCTACCTAAAAACCGCTTCATAAGATATAATGAAACGGTTTTGATCCGTTTCATCTACTCGTGTTGCATTAGGTATAGTGAAGCGTTTAATTTAGGCATTTGTAGCGGTTTTGTCCAACCTAAAAAAAGTGTTACATTAGATCTATAAACCGCTTCATTTGCAATTTAACTAATGCAACTTTTTTCATAGCTATTGATACGCTTTTTACGTATTTAAAGCAACAAATGTCACA
Source organism: Fagopyrum homotropicum (assembly GCA_033239125.1). NCBI lineage: Eukaryota > Viridiplantae > Streptophyta > Magnoliopsida > Caryophyllales > Polygonaceae > Fagopyrum > Fagopyrum homotropicum. Next base: position 26,651,459 of record BSWB01000005.1, read on the forward strand.
GCTATTGAAGCGTTTTTAAACGTTTCTAAGGAAACGCATACGTGCTTATAATGAAACGGTTTTGTACTAATAAAAAAATATTGTCTACATGCATTAATATAAGAAATGCATCATCCACATTATGATCACATGCTTCATTACATTGTGATCAAATACGTGTACATAAATTAGACAAATTAACACTTCCTTTATTACAAGCACCAACTCAATAATAATTAACATTTGCTTGATTACAAACACCACTCCAAAAACTAAGCATTGTATGTATGTGCTTGATAATTGTCAAGTTGGACACATAAAGACTACTAATTCGTGTTCAACCCCCAAACATTTTCTCAAAAAACCCAAAACTCCAACTTGCAAACATAAGCCTAGTAATGTTCCGACCTCCTTGCTCATCGTCCTGCAAAATACCATAACAAAAAGAAAAACAATACTCAACCAATCTCTATATAATTCACCAACACACTCAAGTTTGTCAATTCATAATCAAAATATAAATTGACCGAATCTGGACGTACATGTTAATAGAGCAAACTTAATCGTCTCCTACCACTTGTTCATCATCCTGCACAAAAATAAGAGTACAAGTTTTCATTAACTAAAAAATTTAATAGACTTGAACTTGTATTAATATGAGACCATTATTCAAAAAGGAATTACCTTATCTAAACTAGTATTCTCATCTAAGTGAGATGCTTCATTTGATGCACCAACTTGACCATTATCATTTTCATATCCATTTGCAGTTGTAAAATTTGGAATCACAAGGTTTAATTATGGATTTGCTGCTTATAATTGAGATAAGATCTTTGTAGTAATCTTTTGCTCCAAATGTTCTTCAATGCTCTCCATGTACATTGTCGGAAGTACAAAAGGTGACTTTCCCTTCTTTTCCTTCAAATTGGTCTTAGTCACACATCGTCCATATAGACGTAAGCGTCCACTTTGTGTGAGATTGTGGATAATATTCCCCTTAGGGTTTCCATCGTCAGATGGCTCATATTAATAATGAACGTATTTACAATAATTACAAAGGGAGCCCATAATTATATTCTAATTACAATTATATTCTATCATACCCCCGCAGTCGAAACTGGAGGAGGTAATACAGTAAGACTGGATCTAAAATCTAGAAATAATTGTCTTGGAAGCCCCTTTGTAAAAATGTCTGCATACTGGAAAGCCGATGGGACGTGTAGAACGCGAATGTGACCACAGGCAACCTTATCTCGGACAAAATGAATGTCAATCTCGATATGCTTGGTTCGTTGATGTTGAACCGGGTTGGTGGCAAGGTACGTTGCTGAGATGTTATCAGTGTAGACCACAATGGCTTTGGTAAGAGGGCAATGTAGCTCAAGCAGTAAATTGCGAAGCCAAGAACACTCTGACACAACATTCGCAACACCCCTGTATTCTGCCTCAGCACTAGATCGGGAAACCACAGATTGACGTTTGGCAGACCATGAGATTAAAGTGTCGTTGAAGAAGACACAATAACCAGAGGTAGATCTGCGGGTATCAGGACATCCAGCCCAGTCAGCATCTGTATAAGCAATAAGATCTGACTTCGGAGAAGGAGAAATTGTGATGCCTAACGAAGAGGTTCCCGAAATGTAGCGGATGATGCGTTTGAGAGCAGCAAAGTGAGCTTCTCTGGGATCATGCATGAAAAGACAAACTTGTTGTACGGCATAACTAATGTCGGGGCGTGTGAAAGTCAGGTATTGAAGTGCGCTTGCTAAACTTCTGTACAGTGTTGGGTCATTGACTGCAGGACCTGATGAGGCACTGAGTTTCATAGAGGGCTCAGCTGGTGTAGCAGAAGGTTTGCAGTTGGTCATTTTGGCACGCTCAACAATCTCCCTGGCATATTTGTCCTGGGATAAGAATAAACCAGAAGAACTCTGACGAACAGAGATGCCCAAAAAATAAGATAGTGTGCCCAAATCTTTGAGGGCAAATTCCTTGCTGAGAAGCATAATCAGATGAGTTCGCAGTGAATCAGAAGAAGCAGTTAAGATGATATCATCAACATATAGCAGTAGATACGCAGTGTTATTTCCCTGGCAGAAAATAAAAAGAGAAGAGTCACTCTTACTGCCGATAACGCCAATGCGAGTCAGAAATCCTGCAAATCATTGAAACCAAGCACGGGGAGCCTGTTTGAGACCATACAGAGACTTCTGGAGCAGGCAGACATGATTAGGTCGAGACGTATCACGGAAACCTGGAGGTTGAAACATGTATACCGTTTCATTCAAATGCCCATGGAGAAAAGCATTTTGAACGTCGAGCTGGTGAATGGACCATGACCGAGATAGAGCAATGCTAAGAACCATGCGGATGGTAGCCGGTTTGACCACTGGGCTGAAAGTCTCATCACAATCCACTCCAATCTGTTGTGAGCATCCATTGGCAACCAAACGTGCTTTGTACCGTTCTAAAGAGCCATCAGACCTGTACTTATGTCGAAAAATCCACATACACCGCACAATATTAGCATCATTAGGACGAGGAACCAGGACCCAAGTCTTATTTCGCATAAGGGCTCGATATTCATCAAGTATGGCATGGTTCCAATACGGATCCTGAAGAGCTAGGTTATGTGATTTAGGTATGGGCGAGATAATACGGGATGACGGGGTAGTGGAGACGGATAAATCGAAAATAGGTTTGGGTTTCACAATACCGGATTGACTGCGAGTCTGAGGTCGGGTAGGTACGGCAACAACTTGTACAGGAACGGTTTGTATAGGATGGGTGCTGGAGCTGGAAGGCGTGGGTAATTGATGTGGGAGGAGGTTTGGGCTGATACTAGCAGTTGGGCTGGTAAGGGAGACTGGGCCGGAATTATCTAGTGGCCCGGTAATTAAGGAAGGAGGGCTGTCCGGCTGGAGAGAAGGAACAGGTGGGCTGGTAAGAGCAGCAGGAGGGGGCTGGCGTGGCGAAGGTGGGCCAGGCGTGGCTATTGGGCCAGAAGCAGGTGGACTTCGAATAGCAGGAGCCGAAGCTTGCTGTGGGTGATCCTCAATGGTTCGAAGGAAAGCACGGTTATACGGTGAAGGTCCGTCATCGGTGAAAAAATCATAGGACTCCGGGGAGGTGTCATTCCGGGTGGAAAACGGAAATTGCGACTCATCAAAAATGACATGTCGGGAAAGGATAATTTTATTGGAACCTAATTCGAGACATGTGTAACCCCGATGATGAGTGGGGTACCCTAGAAAAACGCACTTTGTAGTGCGAGGTTGAAATTTATGGGAAATGGTGGCACTTTGATTAGGATAGCAAAGACAACCAAAAACCCGGAGATGACGGAAGGATGGTGTAGTGCGGTATAGTACTTGGGTAGGAGATTTATTTTGAATAGTGGTGGATGGAAGAATATTGAGAAGATAGCAAGTTGTCTCTAAGGCGTGAGGCCAATAGGAGACGGGAATAGACGCATGAAATAAAAGGGAGCGCATCATATTATTAACCGTACGAATGGTACGCTAAGCTTTGCCATTTTGAGGAGATGTATGAGGACACGAAAATCGAAAAGATATGCCATGAGTAGCAAAAAAATTGTAAAAATTCGTGTTGTTGAATTCACCCCCCATGTCGCATTGAAAACTTTTGATGGTTGTGCGAAATTGTGTTTGAACGTATTTGTGAAATTGCTCAAAGAGATGGAAAACTTGTGACTTAAACTTGATTGGATAAACCCATAAGAAATGAGAAAAATCATCAAGGAATAACAAGTAATATTTAAAACCTTCCCGGCTAGGAGAGGTCCAAATATCGCTATGAATAATATCAAAGGGAGCAAAAGTACTAGTAGATGAGCGATCAAACGCAAGTCTATGATGTTTTCCAAGTTGACATGCATGACAAAGAGGAGTAGATGTCTCCTTAACACATTTAAAAAAAGAAGAATTGCGAAGAAAATTAAAAACTGGCATGCCGGGATGACCTAGACGAGCATGCCAAGTGGAAGAAGACTCGGCCGAGAGGGCATGAGAAGGACGGATGGGTGGATTTGTAACCGGATAGAGCTCCCCGGAGCTATTACACCTCAGACGAACGATCCCCGTTTGTAGATCCTTCACAGAGAAACCAAAAGGGTCAAATTCCACAAAAACAAGATTATCAGTTGTAAAACGTCTAACGGAAACGAGGTTTTTGACAATTTTGGGTGCGACAAGGATATTGGATAAACGGAGAGGTTTGTTTGGGGTGGATAGGATAGCATCACCAAGACCTGTAGAAGGAATACACATACCATTGCCAACAATTATCGAATTTAATGGACCATTATGCAAAAAAGACGAGAGTTTACCGGAATTATTCGTCATATGCGAGGTTGCACCCGTATCCATGTACCACAAATTGTCCGTTGGGTTTAACGTCATTGTGGCGAAGGATTGATCCAGTTGCGTGGGCTGAGCAGCAAAAGCGTGTTGGTCCTGGGCAAAATGGGCCTGAGATGAATTGAAATTTGGGCCAGCCCCAAGGATTCCTTGCTGATTGTTTGGGTAGGGGCAAGGTGGTGGTGGGACTGGGCCGGAATTGAAGTGGGCTGGCGTCCAATGTTGTGCAGCAGGCGGCCCACCAGAAGCTGAGGAAAGTGGTATCCAACCGTGGTGTTGCCTGAAGACGAAGCGCTGGACAGGGCCGGTATTGGATTTATTCCGGTTCTTCTTTCCTTTGGGCCTGGAGTTGTTGGGCTTTTCTGCAGCAGACTGGGCCGGTGGATGAGCAGAAGATCCAGCGGAGGGCGAAGTTTGAGCTGTCAGCGCTGACGAGGGTTTGCTATCACCCGTTTGTGCCGCTAGCCAGGTTTTCTCGAGAAGCAATTGAGAGCGAGCTTTGATAAAACTCGGAAGAGGATCCGTTTGTTGAATAAAACTCGCCACGGCATTATATTCAGAAGGAAGACCCGAGATTAGTTGAAGAACTAATCGAGTTGCAGGAACCGGTGATCCGACACCCTTTAATTGATCTGCCAAGGACTTGAGATGTTGACAGAAAGAATTGACAGAGGAGAAACCGGATAACTTACAATTGGAGAACTCGTGCTCAAGATACACCGCCCTAGTGTTTTTGTAATCTTGAAAAATATCCTTGACGCGGTTCCATGCTTGGAGCGCGGTGTCGTCGGAGTCAAGGATTTGGAGAAGAATGTCGCGGGAGACCGTACTGTATATCCATTGAAGGACAGTTGCATCAACTTGAAGCCATAAGGAGTTGTCGATGTCCATAGGTCGCGGAACAGATTCATCAATATGATCAAGAACATTATGGGCTTTCGCAGTAACGCGAAATAGAGTAACCCAAGATGTATACGGAGTATCATGATCCAAAACAAGAGCGATGTTGTTCTTGATGTTGGAGATTCCGAGAGCAGAGTGAAAGGAAGGCTTTTTGTCGGCCATTGAAGGGAAAGTGCCGGTGAAGAGGAAGGTGCAGCGGAAATAGGGTTAGAGGAGAAAAGGCTCTGATACCATGTGAGATTGTGGATAATATTCCCCTTAGGGTTTCCATCGTCAGATGGCTCATATTAATAATGAACGTATTTACAATAATTACAAAGGGAGCCCATAATTATATTCTAATTATAGTTATATTCTATCACTTTGTTCCTTGTTAGTGATAACTTCATAATAAGGATCACACTATTCGGTACCATCTGATAAGGATTGTATCTTTTTCATCTTATCTTAAACAAAATAATCTTGAATCAATAGTGCTCAGAATAACGTAATATTTTAGAGAAGACCATATATGATAACATCAAAGATCATTTACATCGAGAATAAGACCATCAATGTAACTAATATGCATAAAATTTAGATAAGATACATAAACACTGTGGAATAAACATGATCTATTTAATAAAAAATTCTTAAATGAAAAAATAATTAAACTTACAATGTTTTGAAGAGATTCTTCATAGTCAGCCTTGTATATACGTCAAGGAACTCGTTTCCTAGATTCAATATAAAGATCTGCTTGTGATGACATTTCCTTGTTCGGGTTGTTTTGTTGCTGAATTATAACAATTAGAGTAAGATATACTTAACATGATGAGTAAAACAAAAAATATTATACAAATAAAGCTGATTACCAATTGATTCCGCTTCATTGCATATGAACATGGACCCATTGTGTGAAAATCACGTGGTCTTTTCACAATATCTTTGTTTTTCTTACTAATTTCCTATGCTTAATGTAAATAAGTGTTATTTTTGAGCATTTACTAATATAATAAATTGAAATAGGTTATAAATTATAATTATAATGACTAATTCATACCTTGGTGTGAATCCCAATATTCTAAAAGCTCTTTGAATTGATTTTCTGGGACATTGCTAGGACAATTAGCTAACCTTTCTTCCATAGTTGGATATTTATCGTAGGTTGCATGCTTCAACATAGTTTTATACAAACGCCAATCATCACTAATTGTCCGTAAAACGTATCTCTTTCCTTCCTCTTGAACTATGAATTTTTTCTACACAAATGTTCAAAGAAATTATAGATGTATATATAAAAATAATTACAATTAATAAAACTTAAAGGTTGTATTTCATATGTACCGTGACATATTCCCAAATTTTATCTTTTGTGGGCACATATTTCCAACTGATGAAATTGAGTGGTGTAAGAATGGGATCTTTGGCCACAGTACCTAAAAAAGTGTTAAAGTCGCTCACAACTTCTTTAGAAGGCCCAACTGGTTGATGTCTATCATTTAAAACAATGATATCACGTTCTTCAGCCGTCCGCAAATGTAACTTTGCCAAAATTGTTCTGCCACGATGCTTCTTGTTTTGAGGAGCTACTAAACAAAAGCTTGAGTATAAGTATAAGATTAATAAAAATGAAACAAACTTCAAATGTAACGATAATTAGGTGACCACCTGTTGTTAGACTTGCATTTTTTCCAACCGTTCTTCACTAGCTTCATTTCCATCACTGTCCTCGAGTTCAACATCATGCTCAAGGGCTAATCTATCACTCGGATTTGCAAGCTCTACGTCATCAAGATCTACATCATTGTCACCTTTCCGGTTTACTTGCACTTTCCTCATATCATTGTACACACTAAGCGATCGTGGACTTAGAAATCTACTAGGACATGCCTTCTCCTGTCCATTTTCAGCACAATTGGGAATTTTTGGATTTAGAAGCTCTACATCATCAAAATTCATATCATGGTTACCTTTCCGATTTGCTTGCACTTTTCTCATATTCTTATATACACTAAGGGATCCTGGACTCACAAACATACTCTGACATGCCTTCTTTTGTCCCTTTTTAACAAAGCTGGGATTTTCAGCTGTGAATGCTTGCTTTGATCTTGTGGTTTAGCTGGCGGAACTTGCTTAGATCTGTTTTGAGATTTTAACTTCAAAAACCGAGCCATCGGTAAAGTTTGAGATAACTGCTGTTTAAAATGCTTTGTTCCCCTTGATTTTAAACATTTTTCACTAGTTAAGTCCTGCAAAACATATTTTAGATCAAACATCAAGAAACAATGCTCATAAACATATATCTCAATCTTATATCATATATAAAGCTTATAAAAACACATAAAAGTTCCAAAAACATCATCAAGAAATTATGTTCAGAAACTGCATTCAAGTTCAACACCAAGTTCTAGATTTATTGTTCTCTTTCTCTTAAAGCAAGGAGTATACAAATGCACTTATTAGTTGCAAAAACTGTATTTAAAAGCTCTAGAAACTGCATTTAAAAATTTCAGATTCATAGTTCTCTTTCTATTCAAGCTAAGAGTACTGCATTTAAAATTTTCAAATTCATTTTTCTCTTTCTATTCAAGCAAAGAGTATCAAACTACATTTAGTATAAAAATGAAATTAAAAGTTCCAAAAAATGCATTTAAAAGTTTTAGAAACTACACGCCATTTGATGTGGTCTTGGAACTCGAACCAGCAACATTCAAGTCATTAGCAACCGTAAGTTGATCAAATTCAGCATCATCCTGTTTGACACAGTAAAAGTTATCTTATAAATTAAAAAAAAACTCAATCAAATTTAGCACCTCAAATTCAACACCAATTTCTAGATTCGTTCTCATTCTGTTAAAGCAAGGAGTATACAACTGCATTTATTAGTTGCAAAACTGCAATTAAAAGTTTCGGAAACTACATTTAAAATTTCAGATTCATTGTTAACTTTTAGCTTCATTGTTCTATTCAAGCAAAGAGCATAAAACTACATTTAAAAGTTCCAAATTCATTGTTCTCTTTCTATTCAGGCATGGAGTATAAAACTGCAATTAAAAGTTCTAAAAACTGCATTTAAAAGTTTCATAAACTACATACTCCATTTGATGGGGTCTTGGAAATCGAACCCGTAACATTCACGTCGGCCCCGATCGTAAGTTGATCAAATTCAGCATCATCCTGCTTGACACAAAGTAAAAGATATAAGAATGAGTTTTAAAAATTCAATCAAATTCAACACCTCAAATTCAACATCTTGTTGTTTATTAAAAATTCAACATCATGTTACTGTTTTTAAAAGTTCAGTATCATCTTGCTGTTTCAATGGATACATCATCATCCTGTTAATTTTAAAACTCAGTAAAAAAAATGTCCAAGAGACCAAACTAGTTCTATTAAAAGATGGAACAACCATGTCTACAAAATACACATGGAAGCAATTAAGAAATCAAGAAACACGAGTCACCTGCATTTTAAAAACTCTATACACATCACTCTTTCAAGAGAAAATAGTGTTGTACAATATCAAGCATCCAACTGCTTTTTTACTGTTTTATGTTACCTCAAATTGGTAGTCTAAGTCCTCATTTGACAAATGAGTTGATTTCAAAGAACCACTTGCAACACGTTCATACTTTTCTTGCAAAACCTTATTGAGTAAGTTAGTGCTACAACCAGCTGCTTTCATCTTTTTTTTGCATTAGACGCGAGCCTCATCATTCTCATTCTTTCATATGCAGGCATATTGTTGCCCCGTTGATCTATTGTCCCTCTTTTTCCCATCTGTTTACAAAGTTCATATCAATAATATAAACATTAGAATAAGACTATCAATATGATAATAATTAAACAATAAGATAACAACTACGAAATAAATATGATATGTAAAATTTTTTTTTTTACTAGCATTCTAACTAATGATTCTTACAAATCTTCATCTTCTGATGTATTTGTAATGTTCTCAACCTCCTTTGTTACTAACACCGGTGCATCCCTTCTTATACAACTTACTTCACTATTTTCATCCACATCAATAAACTTGTTTTGAATAAAAGGGTTCTTCTAATAGATCTCTGCAAATTCATTATCTTGTTCATTTTTATCATCAAATTGGCATTTAGGAAGGTTTTGCACTACATACCTCCAACCATTTGCTTTAGGATCATCAACATAAAACACTTGGCGTGCTTGAGATGATAGAATGAATGGTTCATCTTCACAAATAAGCTTGTTACGGTTAACTCGCGTAAGCCCATAGTTATCTTTCTCAACACGAAACCAAACACAACCGAATAAGACAATACTAGTGTGATCTGCATAAAATAATTCGATGCTTTCTTCAATTGAACCAAAGTAAGCAACATCACCCATGATGGGGTTTTGATCCTTGGCACTTGCAAAGCTGGGAGTTACTTCAACTGAACCAAAGTAAGCAACATCACCCATGATGGGGTTTTGATCCTTGGCACTTGCAAAGCTGGGAGTTAATGTTGTTAAAGTAACTCCATTGTTTTAAGTCACATAACTTGGATCACGCTTCATGGTATGAAACCTATACCCATTGATGTAATACCCACTATATCTCTTGGAAATAAAAGAAGGTCCATCAATAACCATTGAATGTAATCCGGTACATGGTGACCTTGATGAAGCTCACACTCAACTTTCTCTTTCAACCAATCAATAAAATCTTTATGTTGGCTCAAGGTTGCATCCCATTTTCTTTTCTTTGGATTACTAACTAAGATCCGATGTTCACTGCATAAAACATAGAGAACAAATCACTATAGAAAAGAATAATGAATTTGTTGAAAATATCTACAAAAGTAATTAAGAAGTATTATTGTATTACCAAATGTATCTCTCAATTTCTTCATTGTTGCAATTAAATAAAACATAGAGATGTGCTTGCCTCCACTTGAGTAGATCGATTTTGTAATGTCCGCCATTTATCTTTCTCTTTCCTTTTCCAATAACAGGATGACCGGTCTTTGAGAAAACTGGCAACGAATGATTCAAAATTTCATTCTTGTTTATCTTTGTTTCAGTTTTGCAATGCAAATATCTCGCACAAAATGTTGCTCATTCAACTGCTATGTATGCTTCTGCCATTGAACCTTATGGATGACTCTTATTTCGAACATATGACTTTAGATCTTCAAGGTATCTTTCATTTGGATACATCCATCTATGACAAACAGGGCCACCGAGCTTAATTTCTTCAACTAAGTGAACAGGTAGATGAAGCATGATATCAAAGAATTCCGGAGGAAAGATATTTTCAAAACAACATAGAATTTGAACAATTTCATTGTGTAAAAAAACAAGATCAGAAGGGTCGATAACTTTGCTAGATATCCCCATGAAAAAAGCTCTCAATCTGATCAAAGAAGCAACAACATCTTTATGCAGTGTTGTCCTTGCAACAATTGGAAGCAAGTAATGCAACATAAAATGAGCATCATGACTCTTGTAACCAATAATTTTCTTCTCCTTTACATTCACACAACGTTCAATGTTTGAGGCATAACCTATCGGCAACTTAGCATTCTTAATAACACTACAAAATAGACGCTTCTGTTCAGATGTCATCCAAAAGCGTGATTTTACAGTTTCAAATTGTTTTCCATCTGCAGATTGCTTAGGTTGAAGATCCGGCAGCATGTCAAGTTCTATCAAGTCCATACGTGCTTTCAAATGATCTTTAGTATTTCCTTGAATATCTAGCAAAGTCCCAAGAACACTATCACATATATTTTTTTCTATGTGCATCACATCCAAATTATGACGACATCTAATATGCTTCCAATAAGGCAAATCAAAGAATTTTGACTTCTTTTTCCATGAGCAAGTCTCAATTTCACCTCCTGGTCGCTTTCTCATCTTTCCAAATTCATTTTGAAAACCATTAAGCAAGTGGAGAGTCTCAACCCCTGTCAGTCTAACTGGTGCAGTTTCCTTATCTAAAAATCTTTGATGATCTATGTAGCAATATTTTCGACTATGTGCCAACCATTGTGAGTGAGTTTCATAATGACAACAAGGACATGCAAATTTTCCTTTTGTGCTCCACCCAGACAACATTGCAAGAGCTGAAAAATCACTTACAATACACATTAGAGTTGCATGCATATTAAACAATTGCTTCCTTGAAGCATCATATGTTTCTACTCCAAACTCCTATAAGTCGTTACAATCCTTGAGGATAGGTTGTAGATAGACATCAATATCATTTCCTAGAGATGAAGGGCTTGGGATGATCAAGGATAACAACAAATAATCCGACTTTGTACATAACCATGGTGGCAAGTTATAAACTGTGAGTATCACAGGCCAAGTGCTATGTGTAATACTCATTGAATTAAATGGGTTGAATCCATCACTAGTTACTCTAATTTTACATTGTGAGGATCTTTAGCAAACTTTGGATACAACAGATAAAAACTTTTCCAATCGCCACTATCGGCTAGATGTCTTAAGAATCCATCTTTTGGACGCTCATTTGCATGCCATGTCATTTGATGAGCAGTCTTTGAGCATAAAACAATCTCTGCAACCTTTTCTTGAGAGGAAAGTACCGAAGTACCTTGGCTGAAATTCGACGGAACTTTCCTGTAACCTTATTTTTCACTTCTGATTTCCAGCTAGAAGCTTTACATACATGACAAAATGTTGCATTTGCATTCTCCTCCCAATATAACATACAATCATTTCGACATGCATCTATTTTGATATAGTCAAGTCCTAATACCTTCAGTGAACTCTTGGCTTTATTAAAAGATCTAGGCAACTTTGCATCTGGTTGCATATCTTTTAAAATTTATAACAACTTAGTGAATGTAGTATTACTTAACCTATGATCACGCTTATAAAGAAACAAACGAATGGTAAAGGAAAGTTTTGAGAAATTCTTACAACCAGGATATAACTCTTGTTGGCCCTCATCCACTAACTTATAAAATTTCTTAACATCTTCATTTGGAATATCTCTAAATGTATCATGCAATAAGTTTTCCATTCCGTCATCCAAATGTAAGTCATCATCACTGACATGCTTTGTCCTTTCTACATCATCTTCTTCCCCAAGCTCAACAACTCCCTTTGCAATCATATGATCCTTCACAATGTTCTTACGGTACCAATTACGAAAATAACATGATCTACATGGACACCGAATTTCATCCCCTTGTGCTTCAGCTGCAAATACTTTTTCTATGTAGATATCAACCCCTTTCCATATTCTTTACTCCATCGAGGTAACAACCACCATTTTGAGTTTTTCATGTTCATGAACTAACAACCTAACATTAATTAATTAAATAAAATCATTAAATAAAGTAAAATGTAGGGTATTGTTTAAAAGAAAGCATATAGCTATAATTTCTTTTAAAGGGGAAGTAGGGTTAAGAACATTCAAACTAGGCAAGGCACGTGCACAATCAGTTATCATGTTTGTAGGAGTCTATAGATTCTATTGAAGCCATTTAAAAATAACAAATAAAAAGAAGAAATCAATTATTTAATTGTAATATCCGGAAATTTTGTTTCCGTCTAATTCCGAGTCGAACCGAATTTTCGACAAGTTTAAATCTCCTTACATGATACCTATCATCATAAATCAAAACATTTCATCTTTTGTGCGGAATTTTTTTTATACACGTAAATATACCAATCCTCCTAGACTTACCCTTGCAAGACTATTATTAAATGGCCCAATTGACAAGTGTGTGACAAGATCATGGCAAGGCCATGACAATGCCATGACAAGGCAAAGACAAGGCCATGGGCCATCCAAACAAGTCCAAGATAGCCAACCCATCAGGCCTACATGAGCAGCTCGGATTCTGCATGCCAGCGAGGCCCAACAGTCCATCTCCCACCCCAGATTGATGCCTACGTGGACACCTTACAGCTTCCCCGTTTGTAGCCCTACTTGCCGTCCGCTTCTTGATCTCGTCTATCGTGTGAATGCAAGCAAGATCTTCGCTCTTCACGTTTGGCAAGTGAGCAATGCATACCTTCCTTCTGCAATAGGAGTCTCTTCTCTCCCCTTTTCACGTCTGGATACATTCTCGATGAACCCTAGCCGACCTCCTGCCTTCATCCTCCTCGCTCTGCACTCCTCGCCTCTTCTGGACTCGGACAAACGACACCACAAACCGAGAAGCCTTGGCCTCCCATTCCATTCTTCTACAGCCTAGAACTCTAACCGTTGTTGACTCCAACCTCGTGCCCTAGACGTGAGAAGCAGCTATCTTCGCCCCATCCGTCTCCTAATATCAGATTCATGCGTATCATGGACGACGTCTCGCGATCTGCCTTCCACTCCCTTCACTGGTGGCCGACGCCAAGAACCCTTGTCTACACTCAGGTAAAATCTTTGTCCTCCTCCCCTTCTCTCTTATCCAGCCTAGATCTGAGTGTGCATTGATGTACAACAGCAGAAGAGCCTCCCCAGTAGTCGTTCACCACTCTCACACGTGGTTAGAGGGACTCTCAGTCGAGATCTCCTTCTTGGCGCCGGCTCTAGTCGCGCAAACTTCACAAGAATCTTGATCGAGTTTGGAGTCGGGTAAGACCCACATCTACCTCCTTACTTCCCCTCCATGTTTATGTCATTATGTGTCAATGGGTGCCTCTAAACCATCTTTAAACCCATACAGTTCAGCAAAAGGAGCAACTTCAGAGAGCTGTCGTGTTTCCCAGTTTTCCAACTTTGACAACATCCAACTTCGGGTCCAAATTTAGGTATGAAAGACTGATCCATTTTGGCTGAAATTTTTATATGTTATAGATGGTATATTGTGGTAGAACATATTAAAATTTAAGAGGAATCCAGTGAGTGATTTGGGATTCATGATTTTTGAAAATTTGGGTCGTAAGCAGTTTTTCTCTGTTGTGCTGAAATATTTTAAGTGTTGGAAAACTACATGCTGTTACAGTTTTGTGATCCAGATTTGGGTATGTTAGACACCTCCTTTCTTGCTGAATTTTGGATATGTTGTAGTAAGTATTGCATAGTAGATCATACTAAAATTTGGAAAGAATCGGAGTTACCGTTTGAGAGTTATGGTGTCCCAAAGTTGGATATTCATGCAGTTTTTTTTATTGTGCTGACTTTGAGAAAAACTGCTTGGGATGCAGTTTTGTGGAATAGACTTGGACGGGTTATTGACTTCTGTTGAACTTGAATTTCTGACATGTTATAGTTGGTATAGTATAGTAGATGATATCGAAATTGGAGAGGATTCCATCAAGAGGTTTAGTAGTTATGATTTTTTAAAGTTGATACAGTAAACGGTTTTTCTGTTTTGGTGAAATATTCTAAGTATGGAAAAACTGTGCGGGGAAGCAGTTTTTGGATCTAGATTTGAATGAGTTAGATAATTCTTATGAACATGAAATTTTGATGGATTAGAGTTCATATGCTGTAGTTTATCGTGTAAAGTTTTGAAGATGATCCAACAGATAGTTTCGGACTTATGGTGTTCCGAAGTAGGGTAGTAACACAGTTTTTGGGAAAAGAAGTGAGTATTTTGGCTAAGTATGAATGTTGGGTTTGGAACCAACTTTGCAGAATTATGTAGGAGTGATGGTTGGACAGTTTTAAGAAATTCTTGCTCCTATGAGTATATTGGATATCATAGATGATCTAGAGAAATATTTCTGAATTTTTATAAGTTTATTCGAATTTCATATTTGAAGCCAAAGTTGGACCTTAGTGACTTTTCGGGAAATAGAAACGTGTGTAGTTTCTCTAGTTTTACCCAAACTCATCCTCGAGAGTTAGAATATGGCTTTTTAGTCTCAAATGAGAGTTTAAGCTTAAAATATAGGGTTTTTGGAAGTTTCGGGACCAAGGGTAAAATAGTCATTTTACCTTAAATGAGTATTGTAATAAATTCTGTTCTAATAAGATCTCCTATCTTAGAAGTCTTAGACTTCTAATTACCTAGGAAATATGCTGACGCACTTACCTCTTTTGACAGGCAACTGAGTTGCTACAGTTACAGATCGAGTTGTGTTTACAAAGAGTCGAGACTTGAACCAGGTAAGTCCTTTGGGCTTACTTAACTAGCTTTCAGATATTAGTGTGAATAATTACAGTGGTGTTTGAATGATGTGTGCATAAGTGTATTTCATAATAATTATCGACCGACCCACATATCTGGCCTAAGAGTAACGGGCGGTGGCATTCTACTCAGTTAGCCCGAGGGCGCTGGGGATTTCTTTCGGGATTAGTCCATACTTGGTTTGCGGGGATGCCACCGGCGGAGGTGTGTCAAACCATCACCAGTTGGATAAGGAACAGAGGCGAGAAATCTTAAGATATCTCGTGCCACAACTTTTAAACGGAATGAAGTGAATTACCTAAGTTATCAGATAATAACCGGTTTGTCTGTCAACATGATGATTGTTTTATTTTGCTTGACTAGTGTTTGTGCTATTTTTATTTTACTTATATTTGGATTGTTATCTCACGGTTTATCCGTGTTGTAGATTCTGTAGAGATAGACAGTTGCAGAGAGATCCGGGATGGATGGTTAGCCGGGTCCACGTACTCATTAGATGGGGACGGGGAGTCTTCCATTCAACATGCATATTATTAAAATATCTATGTTTTTGTAAGGCTGTCATGTGTTGAGCATTCATTTAAATACTGTTTGTTATTTTCAAAGAATTTAAATACATTTATGCCTTGTTGTAAGATCCTAGTAAAGTTGTTGTTAAACCAAGGTCGGGACCCATTGTGAGGTACTAACCAGTAGCTCTCCGAGTTTCGAGAACTTGGGGTGTTACATTAATGGTTTGATTTAATAGATTTTGGGAGCATTCTTTCTATCAATCCTAGTCACTAATTAGAATATCAATTTTTATAATTGATAGTCCCTAAAAAGTAGATATGTCATCACTAAACACTATATAGTACTAAAAATATTTTGAGATCAAAGGATTGAGACAAAAAAAAAACAGAATATACATTTAAATTATGAAAGTTAAATTATGAATCATATTTACCTCAAAATGAAGCTAGTAGACTGTAGAAACACAAGAGATGGTTTCTTCGAGAAATGAACGCAGAGTGTTAGTATTCTCAGAAAATATTTCAGCTCATTCACTGTTTCAAGTCCTTTCAGCTCTACAAACTCATTACCAGCATATATGCTAGCTACTTGTAAATATCACTGCAAGAATGAAATAGAACAACACCAAGGTCACTAAAATCCAAATCTGTCAAGGTCAAAGGAAAAAAATAAACAGAACAAAATTGGAGTAATTGAAGATTTCTTGGATTCCATAAGTAATTGTAGTTTTTCTAGATTGGTTAATTCCTAAATTAAAGACATAATTGGAGTACTTGAAGAGTTTCTGGATTCCATTAAACTAGACATAATTCACACAATCATAAAAAAAGAAAGTGAAGATTTAATTAGAACCACACATAATTGCTTACAAAATAGAGATTAACTTAGGAAGTAATTGAAGATTTTATATATCCCACTATAAAATATATGAAAGAAAAATATAGTAAGCATAAGTTGTCAAAAATATCTTAAAAGTAAATTCAGTCTTCATAGTAAAATTTAAAAATTTGACAGTAGTCTACTAGGTGTTAGTTTGATAATATCAATATATCACAATAAATTCAGGAGCCTATTTTAAGGGTTGGAGACATAAACTTATGCGTATAGGGAGGAATCAAGTAATGAGCACAATAAGCTGTCAACAATATCAACTATCACATATATCATACCATTCCTTCATATTAAAGTATAAAATTACTCGGTTAAACATTCACTAATTTACAGTTTTTCATAAATCTATAAATGAGAACTGTTTTCACCTTACACTGATAATTTATACATGCTACTACTTGATAAAAGACATTTTTTTCCTATTATGACAGCTAACTATATACACAGTGGATTTCCGTATAAATTTTAAGTTTAGTTAGTAGTTATTTTAATGCTTAAAAAGTATCTTCAACCATGTACAAGCAAAACCAAAGTTATTTTAACAATCTATGCAGTTTTGGATTTAAAATTAACCTAAGAAAAACTATTGTAATAGTGCACTTCTATGCCAAAAACTCAATTAGGTAGAGTCCAAATGTGAGTCACTGAGTCTATACTGCATAATAAAGTGGCACAATTGAAGATTTGATTGAATTTCATTTTTGAATTTGGAAAGAATATAATACAATATGAATGTATTACAAGGAGATTTGTGGATCAAGATTGAAGGGTATGTTTGTAAGTTAAGCCACAAATTTTTATGCATTCCATTGGTGCGTCTTCTTCCATCTTTTTCATATCATTGTTGATACAAAGAGCGATGAACAATAGTAGATTTCCAAATATTAATGCATTAAAATAACTACTAATTAAAATTGAAAGATAATCCAAGAATTCAATAAGTCCTATATTCACAGTAGGCATGATATACCTTAAATTTTCTTGAACTCTAACACTTGAACCAAATTTTAATTTGAGGGATGTTGAAATCTTCAAGAGTTGAAAGCCCCAAGTTTCACTTGTACGCATGAACCTTCTTCAATAAAAGCAAAAAGCCCTAAACTTCACTTGTACGCATGAACCTTCTTCAACAAGAGCAGATATAATAGTCATTCACTGATGATTCGGTCGGGGCTCCCATGCCATCTAGTCATATGAGATTTTTTGAAAGCTTTTGCAAGAGGGGGTAGAAGTTGACAAAACGTTTGAGAAAGATTTGGCAAGAGGCCACAAGCAAGTCGTATTTGATCGAGTAGCAAGTAAAAGAGGATATCGATTAGGGTTTCACAAAACACGATTTGTGTAAATTTGGGGTTTTGGGTACCATTTTTACCCAAGTAATAAGTGGCGCGCCACAAAATAATTTTAGCTGGCCGCTGCATGGCATTATTTTTTAAGCGGGTTTTAATAAACCGTTTCAATATTATAAAACTGCTACAAGAACCCGTTTCAGTTGTACAAACCGCTTCACTTTTGTGTTGCATAACCCAAAATTTTAAAAACCGTTTCTTAAACCGCTTCAATAAGTTTGACCGTTTCATTGAACCGTTTCATTACATACACTATTCACCCTCATCCCCGTTTAGACCCTTTTAAAACATATTTTATGTAAGATCCTAGGTTTTTGCCTTCACCGCCCCTACGGTGAAGAGGGCCGCCCCCGCGGCCAGCCGTCCCTGCAGCTGTGAGATCCGTCCCTGCGGATCGTGCGACAGATCGCGCCGATCTGTTTTTGTCATTTTATCTTTCTTCTATAGATAGAATATCCGATATTCTATCTTATGGGCCGGTTTCCTTGTTTTCTTTCTGACCCTAGACGCCCTTCCTTCTAGCATTCCAGCCTCCTTATATATTCTCTTCTTTCTCTCCTTTTTCTCGTTCCCTGCTATCGTCTTCAAACCCTAGAGAGCTGTAGACGTCCTTGCTTCGTGCAATCCCGCTGAGCGTGTAAGTGCACCTTTTCTAGTTCTTCCTCACGTTCCTTTAAGCGTTGCATGCCTTCCCTTCTGTTTTGATTTCTTCCTTTCGTTCTTTTCTTTCCTTCTTCTCCAAGGATCAAGCATGAGCCTTGATTCTTGTGGAGTGTTCCGTTGTTGACCCTTCGTTGTTCTCAAGCTCTCTAGAGTGGAGTCTCGACGTGTTGGAACCTAAAGTTTGAGCTTTGGTTGCCCCTGCTGTGAGATCTGTCGAAGAGGAGCCCGATAGTAGCTTCTGACGAAGATCCGCCCCTGCGCCTCCGTTCAGCCGCCCCTGCGCATCTGTCTAACCGCCCCTTCGGTTTCTCTACAATAACTCCCGTCTTTGGTGAGTTGCTTCCTTCCTTCCTTTCCTCGTTCCTTCCTTGGTTCTTTATGGTTGTTCCTTGTTCCTCTGAGTTGTTGTAAGACTAAGGTTGAGCCCTTAGCATGTGTTGATCTCTTAGAGATCTTTGAGACAAGAGGTCATAGACTTCTAGCAACCGTTTCGTTCCTGATCCGTGTTGCTTGCTCGTACAGGCTTTCCTTGCTCCTTTCCTAAGGGAAACTGAGTTTCCTTGTGTGTACTCTGAGTTGTTGTTGAGCCTTTTGAGTTACCTTCGTGTGAGGTAAGCCCCTTGGACTTACTTAGCTTCATTCCGCGTATTAGTTGGATTGTATTGGCTTGTTTGTGTTGCTATCATGTTATAAGGGATACTTGAAAATAGGATTCACCCTTTGTTAACCTTAATTAGCCCAAGTGTATTATAACCGGGCGGTGACCACTTATCTAGTTTTACAGGAGACTAGAATGTGCTCTTGTAACCCAGGCCCATAGGTAACGGATAATACTGATTTATTCCTATTGGTAGACGGAAGCGGAGGTGAGTTTCGGGAGATTCTCGTGTGACAAAAGAAGTTGAATTAGTAATGGATAACCCTAATGAAAGATAATAAGCGGTTGAGTGCAAGCATGCTATATGTTTATCGTACCTTATGTGTGTTTGTGCCTTTATACTCTTGCTTATACCTATAATGTTAGCTAACGGTTTATACCGTCGTTGTAGATGTTCCGCAGGTTCAGGATGCTGCTAAGGGATCCGGATGGTGTGGTCAGCCGGGGTTCCCGTACTTTATAGGATGGGATTGGGTTTTGTTTTTCTTTTGTTGCTTCCCTTTTGTTTTGAACCCGGATGTGGAGCTTTTGTGTTTTCGTTTGGTTTGAACCTTTGGTTTTTCATTGAGTTTTGTTTTCATTCTTCTGTGCCTTGTTGTAAGATCCGTTTGCTGTTGCTACTCTGAGGGTCGGGACCCATTGTGCGGTCCTAGCTCGTAGCGCTTCAGGTTCCTAGAACTTGGGGTGTTACATTTTACTGTCACCGTGTCAGACCCTTTTAAAACATATTTTCTATAGGACAAAATTGTCGTCTGAACTTTGTATAATTACAAAAATATCACCGCTTTGTCCAAAAATCATTAAATGACGTGGACTAATTTGGACCATTGGATTAAGTGCATCAAAGGTGGAAAATGCCCCGTAAATCTGTACTTGTATTTTTACTCCGTATTTGAACTAAATCAGTATATGTGTGCATATTTTATTGTCATTATATCTTTCCAAATAAAAAATTCAATGATAATTTTAGGAAAATTTGGGATGATATTTCTATATTTTTTTACTTTGGTGAAAAAATATTATATTATAAACGTTGAGGAAAGAGGAGTAACTCTAGTTGGCAACCAGAAGAGAAAGCCTGAGTATCAACTAGGGGTGTCAATGGGTTGGATTTGGGGCGGGGAGTACCCTATTCATCCCCATCCCCGTTTAGAATAATGCCCCCGTCCCCATCACCATCCTCTTTCGGGTATTGAGAATTGTACTCATCCCCGTCGGATATTCGTCCCCATCGGGGAATCATTGTCCCCGTTTAAATTTTATGGGTTTTTTCCTTAAAATTCTCCATCTTCATCCCCGTTTAACTTTTAGGAGTTTGACAAAAACATTAACTCAGATAATAAATGTGAAATTAGGCCTTACAGTACAAAATTGTTACTTTGTTTAACTATATAAATAAAAAAACACGAGATAATAAAGAAAGAAGAAAACTTCTTTTTTTTAAAAAAATAATACAAATTTGTAATTCTAAAGTTATACCGTGTATATATTAGGTTTCGTTCGTTCAAGTAGAATCGAGACTCGTAGTACAAACTAGTGTAAACAAAAATTATTATATCTTACTAACATTTAGATTACAATCTCAAGATAAAGTGTTATATTATTTTATCATTTAAATTTTACAGTTTAGGATTTAGGTTGCACCACCAAAACATGTACTTGAGAGACTAATACACATGTAAAAATACAACATGTAGTTTGTCATGCATTTTATCATCGTGATTTGACATTTATGACGTATTCAAAATTTCATAGAATGTTATCCTTACATGATCGAAAACCAAATTAATATAGGTTAGCATTAGCATGTATATAATTTACGCATATAATATACATTTTAATTGAAATGTTCTCCTCATATTTTTAAAAATATACCTTGTGTAAGTAGGAACGAGTATGATACTCTTAAGTCTTAAAGTATAAAAGTGTCAATTTATATTATATTAATATACATTTTTATTTGAAATGTTGATGAGGCTTAGTTTGTTGTTTAACGCATCACCTTATCCAATTTGTCAATGTATATGTATATTGTGTATATATTAAGTTTCATTCGTTAATTAGGATCGAGACTCGTAGTACAAACTAGTGTAAACTAAAATAATTATATCTTACTAACATTTTGATTATGATTTCAAGATAAAGTATTATATCACTTTATCATTTTAATTTTACGGTTTAGGATTTAGGTTGCACATCAAAACACGTATCTGAAAGAGTAAAATACATAAAAAAAACACAACATGGGGTGTGATGTGCATTTGATCATCGTGATTTGACGTGGACGACATATTCAAAAATGTCATGAGATAATATCCTCATATGATCGAAAATCAAATTAATATAGTTTATCATTAGCATAATTTACACATATAATTATCAAATAAATATTTAAAGTTAAAATACATTTTGTGTAAGTAAGAACGAGTAGTCTTAAAGTACAAAAATTTATATAGTTTGAAATTTTAGCATTCATCGGTAGTTTTTGAATTAAACATGAAACTGAAATTAAACTCTAATATAAATACAATTTGTTTATTTATGTATCCCCGCTAGATTTCCCGTTGGGGATCCCATCGGGTTACCCGTCGGGGTTCCCCAACGGGTTTGAGTTTGAATCGGGGAGTAGGGCGGATACTCCTATCTTCATCCCCGTCTCATCCCCAAGCGGGGAATCTAAATTTTCCTCGTACCCGTTTAAAATCCCCTCCTCTGTCCCTTAACGGGTAATACTCGCAAATTTCGGGGAATCCCCATCCATTTACACCCCTATTATCAAAACCGACGTCAAATGAGCAACATAATTTATCTTGTGTGATAAGCTCACCCATGGGTTCGATCCATCTAGCTTCCATAGGAGGAACATGGCGAGAACTCCAATGTTAGCAATAAAATACCATTATATGAGATCTCATCAAACAAGATCTTGTTTCCACTGATGCAATTATGCTAATGTTGAGATGTAATTCTTGCTATGATGGATTTAGCCCATATTTTGATCCAACTTTTGAGCTAATATGAGTTGTTGGCATGCTACTCATAATGAGTTAGAACTTCAGTCTTTTTAGGCCAAGAAAAAAGAGTAAATATTAGCTATAGGCCATCTGTTATAAATCAGATTAAAAGATATGGGTTATAGATCTAAATAAAACGCAGTGTTTTATGACCCTGCCAAGTTGACCTAAGTGTTTTCTCTCTCCCAACAACCATAACATTCAAATCTGAAATCTTGCTCATGCGTTGAGCTCTCCACAATATACAACTCCCTCGTTCTAAAACTTGTGTGAAAATATTTAAAAGCCGTGTGTCGGTTGAGGTTCATTGTTCTCCCCGGTGAAGTATAGGATGCCTACGTACAACAAAGAGACTATGAAGATCGGTACTTTCTTCTCATGTGCCTCCCTTTCGATCTTGTTCTTATTTTAGATCTGTCGAGTTTTTGAGCTTGTTCTTATGTCAATCTTGTTGCTTCTTTGATTGTAACCTTGATACAACTCTTATATAGTGGATTTGATCTTGAGGATCCCGTGGATGTAGGATTTAAACCGAACCACGCTAAATCAGTTTTGTGTTCTTCTCCTTTTCGTTTTATTTTTGTTCTCAAACAACTTAAAACGAGTAGAACTATAGGATATAACGACAAGAATTGGTATCACAAAATGTAAGTTGTTTAAATCTGTCATATATGTTCTCAGTATCTTTCTTGGTTCGAATCTGCTTATTATTAGTTTGTTGCGCATCTGCTTCTGCGTCTTTCATTCAGATCCGCGTGTTTCTCTCGCATCTGCTTTCATTGCATCAACTTTCGCGTATTTCAACTCTGAATCTTTTAGATTTGTATTATTCGTCCATTATTGCATTGAAATTTGTTGATATTTGCGGTCTTACCTTCTACTTCTAAAGATTTGTTGTCATTCATTGTTTTTCTAGTCGAATCTGCATATCTTGCTTTGGATCCAAAAAACTTGCTATTCTTGTATGTTCAGATCTGTTTAGTGTTGTGTTTTTTGATTCTGTTTTTCGGATCTAGTTTTGAATATGATGTCTTTTGCACTTAGATCTTGAAGCTACAGTCTGAAATTTTAAAAATCAGATCTATTTTTGCTTTAAATATACTATTGTTGTTTTGTTGTATGTTTTCAAAAACCTTTGTCCGCTTTACTACATCAAATCTCGTTTTTCCATTTGGTTTTTCAAAAAGACTATTGCTTCTACTATTTTCTGAAGTGACCCAACATTAAAGAGTGGCTTAATGCTTTGTTTTTTTTTTCAAAAGTCACCAATTTGCTTTTCAAAAGTAATATCATTTTCCAGCGACATTGCTTTTCAAAAGTCTTTGTTTGTTTTTCTGTCAAAAGTCACTATAGCGTGCAATTTCTATTGTGTGTTATTGCTTCTTGGTTTATAAATTGGATATGATCTTTTTCCGCCGCATTAAAAATTGATTAATATTGTTACGTTGTGTACTAATCACAATATGAATATGGTTTGTGCATATATCATCTCCTTTTGAAACTAACCTCAGTGGTGAAGAAAAGACGAGGCTCCAACTTGTTGCAAGGAACAAAGTTGCAAGCAACCACGCATTTGGCACCAAAATTTATTGTCTTTTTAATTCAACAATTCTTGTATATTTGTATGTGCTAATCTCGTCCTTGTTTCTAGATTGTAGGTTCTGGTCCATTTTTTTCCCAAAATCAAGGGTTGTACTAAGTGCCTCTATTATTTCTCTCTATCTCTTTTACTTTTGCATTAGGATAGAAGATCTAGAGTTAAAATAAGTTGATTTAAAAGCTTGGTTTAAGTCTAAATCTTAGAACTTGTATATACAACAAGTCACCCAAGCCGCCTCAGCAGAATGGCAATGCTGAGCGTATGAATAAAACTCTTCTAGAAAAGGCTAGGTGTATGCTTATTTCTTCTAGTATGAAACATAGTATGTGGGGAGAGGCTGTTGTTACAACTTCTTATCTCATAAATAGGTCCCTCTCTTCTGCCATTGGGTTTAGAACACCACAAGAAACGTGGACTGGTTCAAAGCCTAACATATCACACTTGAGGCCATTTGGGTGTGTTCTTATGCAAAACATTCAGATGGTAAACTAAATGCTAGAGCTCTTAAGTGTGTTATGATAGGCTACCCGAAGGGAGTAAAATGTTATAAGTTGTTACTCATTCAACATGGAGGATATAGAGTAATAACATGTAGAGATGTCACAATTGTAGAAACTGAATTTTATTTCAAAAATAGGAGCAATTTGTCTCCTCAAAATAATATTGAAAATGAAGATGAAAATCAATTCTACAACCCTAGTGACTCTCCCGAGCCAGCTGAGGAAGAGTTTGACATAGGTACAACACCAATGTTGAACTCTCTTGGCTCTTCTAGTCCTAACAACAGTTTCCCACCTCAATAATCAAGTGGGGAGGTTAATAGTCCACATGCTTTAGATGATCAAATTGAGTCTAACTTCTTTAGGGCAAAAGTTGAGGATAGTAATCCCATTGAATCTGATAACTTATCTACATTGCATGATATAACGCCTCAAATCCGCGGGACTCGGGATGCTACGGGAAGAGACCTCACAATGGGTCCTGACCCTTAACTTGATAACAATATCACCGGATCTTGCAACAAGACACAAATAAAGGCCAAAACCGAAATACATTTAATGCAATGTTATGATACCCGAATACTTAAAGAAAGAAAGACTTTAGCCGTCCTTACAACAACATCAACAATATACAAATATAGCAACAACACAAGGACTTAAATCCCAACTCGTCCTTTGACAAGAATTTATTCCTTAGGTCGTTTTTATCTTATCAAATTAATTTCCTAACTTAACACTAAAGCAAGTATAGTGGTTAAGTAAGGGTCGAACCCAAGAGAGTTTGGTTGATGTTTATTAGATTCAATTATTGACAATGAAACCAAAAAGGGGGGGGGTTTGGATTGAAACGTAGCAAGACAAAGCATAAGAAGCAAGTAAAAAGGTGAATAAAGTGATAAGAAATGAACTACACTAGGTTGAATCTTAGCATGCAATGCTACTTTGGTTGGTTCCTTTTATAAGTTTATTAGCATGCTCTCGTCTTGATCATATATATGTGTTGAGCCAACCGGCATCAACACAACTTAGCAAGTTAATGTGCCGTAAACCAACAAGAACAAGTCACAAGTTAGCTTTCAAACAAAGACAAAGAGATATAAAGAGAAGACTAAAACCATTAAACTTTTCTTTATATTTGTATTCCTTTCCCTTGAGTAATCACAACCAGTTTTTTACCTAAAGGTTTCTACTAGATTAAAGACCCGAACCGGAATCTATTAATCCTAGTTCTTTGCATGCATTTAGACACTAAGGTGATCAATCTTAAGTGATAAGAAACATGCAATTAGATAAGTGAAGATCAAGGAATACAAAATATAAACTGAATAAAACTTATATTAAAAAGGACTTACAACCAAAGCAGCAATACAACTTCAAAACAACCCAATGTAGCAAGGCACTTAGAAGCTCATTACACAAAGGAAGCAAGAGAAAAGAGAGAATAAAATGGAAAAATGATGAATGATTCTAGCAATCAGCCATGAGTCTATTTATACTATAATTGGCACTAAATGGGAGTAAATGGCCGGCCTAAACAACCACCTTTAATGTCATAAAGGTGGTGCAAACAGCCGAAGTAAAGTCTCTGTCGCTCAACCGCAGGGGCGGCCTTCAGGACCGCAGGGGTGGCCTTCAGGACTGTAAGGGCGGTTTAGGCAAAAACGCTTGAAGTTCTTCATGGCCGCAGGAGCGGCTTGACAATTCCGCAGGGGTGGATCTTTAATGCTCTTCAAACGTCTAACTCTTCATCTTTCTGTCGCTTCTGATATCGAGCCACAGGGGCGGCCCAATGTCACAACAGGGGCGGTGACACTAGCTCTTCGGCTTCACAGCTCCGCAGGGTGGTCCGCAGGCAGAGGCACATGTGCGCCGGCTTCGCTTCTTCAAAGTGAGTCACCGCAGGGGCGCCCAGGAGAGGCGCAGAGGCGGTGACAGTCTTTGTTCCGGGCGCTGGCGAAGGTTGCGTTACGGAGTGTAGTGTCACACGCAGGGGCGGTGACATTGCTCCGCGGGGCGGTGAGGCACCAGAAGCTTGTCTTCGTGACTGTTCTTTAATTCCCAAGTGCTTCTAACTTCTCTTTTAACTTCTTTTAGGTTTCTTCTTCTGGACTAAGAAGTTAGTAGCATAAACCGACTCTAATACAATAAAAAGACTCTAAAAACTAACCTAAATGATAGTGATTCCATCACCTATCAAACTCCCCCATACTTAGACCTTTTACTCGTCCTGAGTAAAACAAATGACAGCGGTTCGGACTCAAAGGCCTCAGGAAGCATGGGTGAGAGGCATAGATAATGGAAAGAAAAGAAAAACCAAGAAAGAAAGAAGGAAAAAGAAAATATGAGAAGAAAGTGAGAAAACTACCATCCTTATCGCTCCAAGAGTGACTTACCCGGACAACCTCCTTATGACTCCCCTTCATATGCCGCCAAACGTCGGAAGAGAAACCTACACTCGGTGTCGCTCATGTTGCCAAGGTGCCCTTTCGGGTTTTCACCTTGCCACTCTTCTTCTTTTCACGGTGATCTCACTTGTTCCTCACATCCCTCAAGTTCATTTTTGCACCAACTTAAGGTTGGTCGGACTACCTTCTTTTTGCCTAAACCGTCCTTTCGGGTTTTCGGTTTATCCAAGGATTTTCATGTCTTTTTTCAACTTCTTTGGCTTTTTCTCTTTTCTTTTTGGGAAATTCCGGATGGTACCCTCGTGGTTTGGGGTATTCCGAATTTTGCCCAACAGTTTTTTCAAGTTCGGATGGTACCCTCAAGTTTATATTATTTTCTGGATTTTGCCCAAATTCATTACACTTTTTAAATTCCATTAAAAACATACAAAAGAAAATAAAATAAAATTAAAAAACAAATTAAAATAGAAAGAATAATTTATTTATTTAAAAAATAAAGTAAAACAGTAATTTTTTTTTTTAAAAAATATTTTATATTAATTTAAAAATAAATAAATTAGATAATTTTTAAAAAATTCAAAAAAATCAGTGCTATATTTATTTTAAAAATAAATAAATTGGATTAGCATTTTTTTAACAAAATCTAAAAACATAAGTGTTATACTTTGTTTAAAAAAAAATAAAATAAGGACTCTTTTAAAAAATTAAAAAAAATTACTGTTTTAATTTATTATTAAAATAAATAAATAAATTTTCTATTTTATTTATTTCCATAACTAAAAGAAAGAAAATAAAGTAATATTAAAAAAAATTAAAATAGAAAACTGATTTATTTATTTTAATAATAAATTAAAACAGTAATTTTTTTTAATTTTTAAAAGAATCCTTATTTTATTTATTTTTTAAATAAAGTATAACACTTATGTTTTTAGATTTTGTTAAAAAAATTCTAATCCAATTTATTTATTTTTAAAATAAATAAAACACTGATTTTTTTGAATTTTTTAAAAATGATCTAATTTATTTATTTTTAAATTAATATAAAAAAATATTAAAAATAAAATTTACTGTTTTAATTTATGTTTAAAATTAATAAATTATTCTTTCTATTTTAATTTGTTTTTTTTATTTAATTTAATTTTGTATGTTTTTAATGGAATTAAAAAAAGTGTAATGAATTTGGGCAAAATCCGGAATACAACATAAACTTAAGGGTACCATCCGAACTTGAAAAAACTGTTGGGCAAAATCCGGAATACCCCAAACCACGAGGGTACCATCCAAAATTTGCCTTTCTTTTTTTTTTTATGAATTCCAAACTGAATTTCAAATCATGAATATTCAAAGCAAACACAACTCAAAACAACTCAAATGAACTATACATGCAAATAATATTCCCTCCCCCATACTTGAAGAACACTTTGCCCTCAAAGTGGAAAATGAAAGCAAAGATAAATGTGGAGAAGGGAGAAAGACAATACCCACTAGTGGGATGGTCCGGCTGGACCATCCGGACCCTCCTTCGGGGGGTATGGGAAGTGGCTGAAAAAGTGCTCATGCCGGCGGTAGATGTCGTCAAGACGGTCCTGCTGGGTGGTTAGCCGGCCTCCAATGGTGGTCTCAAAGTTGGCTTGCCAAGCCAACAACTAAGCCTCGAGTTGCCGCTACTGGGCCGCATGCCAAGCGTCCTGCCTCCGGTCAAAGTGGGTGGTCATGCTAGCGGCAAAGCTGGGCTGCCAAGCTTGTTGCTGCTCTAGCATGGTCCACTGATACTCGGTCTGTCAGGCCTGATGTTGAGTAGTCAAAGCAGTCGTCTGAGCCTGGAGGCTCCTAAGCTCGGGACCGTCATCACCGACTGCAGTAGGCATCTCCTCATCGTCCGGTTTGGGCATATGCTCCTCATAAGGAGCTTGGCTGGAGCTCGCAGCATGTCTCTCAACTATGGTCACCTGAGGCCGCCTCGGCACAAACGGATCAGCCAGGATGTAGAGCTCAGGGAGTTCATCTCCAAATGGAAGCGGCCGTGGAAGGTAAGTGATGTGGCTCCCATCTGCAAAGGAGAGCCAAAATAAGTTCTCCTCGTCCCTCTTGAGGAGTTTGCACCTCCGAAGCATACCTTTCGTATAGAATGGGACCGTCATCCCATCCTCGAGGTCGGAAAGGTCCATCACCTGTTCGGCGATTAAAGAGATCACCCCGCCGCCAACAATATCCCTTGGCTCGTTCTTCCTAATCCGCTTCGAAGCGGTAAGGAAGAGGTACGGCCAATCCGGCACCTTCTCGCTCATCGGAAGGCAGACATATAGTAAAGGGAGGTCCTTAAGAGTAACCTTGTTTTCCTCTTTGTGTCCACAGAAGACACTCATGAGGATCTTGGAGAGGAGCCTCAAGCAGGGGTGAGTGAGTTTGTTGGAACACTCACCCCCGGTGTGAAACTCGGAGCCGGTGGCCGCTTGCTAGAACTCACATAGGTTCGGGGTAGGAATGGGTTTCCACCAATTCTCGGAGGCGTTGAGAGTCACCCCAAAGGCCTCCTGCAGTTGGGAGTAGTCCAGTGTGTACTTCTTTTTGTTGAACTTGAAGGAAAGTCTAACACACACGTGATCCTCCTTCTCCATGTTAAAGGTGGCGATGAACTGTCAGCTGAGCTCGGGATATGTTGGAGCACTCTTCTTCAGGAAGTCCCCGAGCCCAGCGTTGGTGAGGAACGATTGCATTCTCTCCAGCATGCCTAGCTTCTCTAATGTTGGAATGTGCAAAAACCGAGTTGCATACGAACCCGATCTTGCACAATCCCGTAGCGGGTCCTCTCAATCTCTGACATCTTGTATTTCGTTTGTGGTTCCATTCTTGCAAGTTATCAAGCAAAGGAATTAGTAACTTCAAAAACAGAGAAAGAAGACGAACCCTCTGTTGCTATTTCCGCAAGGACGGCTAGGAGATGCGCAGGGGCGGTGAGGTGCAGAGGCGGCAGCTTGCAAGCGCAGGGGCGGGAGAAGTGGTGAAGGCGATCTTTGACAGCTGCAAAGGTGGTGGAGCTGGGGAGCATTCCGGTGGCTTCTGGCTGGTGTAGACGTCGCCGGAGGTAATGGAGAGTGGAGAAAGGAGAGCTTTTGTGGGAGGGAGTGTAGTGGAGGTGAGTTTGTGAGATTGAGGGTATTGAGTATTGTGAGAAGGGAGAGGGTGGCGCAGGGGCGTCGGAGGTCGTGGCGGTGGCGTCGGTGAGGTGGCGGAGGGGGCGTGGGCGAGGGTGGTGTGTGAGGGTTTGGTTGAGGGCGCAGGGGTGTAAGGGTTTTGGGAGTTAGATGTCGGGAGAGTGTGTGGTGGGTGAGGAAGGAGAGGGGTTGGTGGGGTAGGTGTAGGATATTTTAGGATTTCTATTTTTTTTCTTTTCTGGGTAAAACCGCAAGGGCGGGGGTTTGTCACCGTGGGGGCGGTGACAAGGAAGAGGGGGACGCAGGCCCAGCGCCGGGGGCGGCGCTGGGGATGCATGTCAAGAGTGGCCGCTGTAGGGGCGTAGGGATGTCACTGCGGGGCGGTGACAAGGTTGTTGCTGACGCAGGCCCAGCGCCGGGGGCGGCACTGGGCAAGGGTGTCACCGCAGGGGTGGTGACAATGAGCCGCAAGGGCGGTTTTCTTGACAGAAGCTCCTCTTCTTATTTCTTCGGGTTGCCTCCCGAGCAGCGCCTTTGTTCTACGTTGTTGGCTCGACGTAAGGACCCTACTTCTCTTCTTGGGCCTCCTCCAGCACCATTTCATCAATGGGGTCATTCTTCACTCCTTCAAGGTAAGGCTTGAGCCTTTGTCCGTTAACTTTGAAAACCTTGTGCGTTTGTGGATCATATAGAAACATAGCGCCATGAGGGTATACTTCAGCTATCACGAACGGACCTGTCCGCCTTGAACGTTGCTTACCTGCAAAAAGCTTCAAACGAGATTGAAAGAGAAGGACTTTGTTACCTAGTTTGAAGTCTTTCCGGAGGATGTTTTGTTCATGCCACGCTTTGGTCTTTTCTTTGTATGTAGTGGCATGGTCATATGCATCTAGTCTCAATTCCTCCAGCTCTTGCAGTTGGAGTTTCCGGAACTCTCATACCTCCTCTACATTCATGTTGCACTTCTTTCCGCCCACCATGTCTTGTGCTCAAGCTCCACCGGAAGGTGGCAAGCTTTTCTGAACACAAGCCGGAATGGAGACATCCCTATAGGAGTCTTATATGTTGTCCGGTATGCCCATAAAGCGTCGTTTAGCCTCAAACTCTAATCCTTCCTTCCGGGAGACACCGTCTTTTCAAGGATGGTTTTGATTTCCCGGTTGGATACCTCCGCTTGACCATTTGTTTGCGGATGGTAGGCTATTGACACTCGTTGGTGGACGTGGTACTTCTTAAGGAGAGCGGTAATCGTCTTGTTGCAGAAATGGGTGCTCTTATCACTTAGCAAAGCCTTCAGGATTCCAAATCTTGCAAAAATATTATCCTTAAGAAATGCTGCAACCACTTTAGAATCATCAGTTTTGGTGGCCTCTGCTTCCACCCACTTGGAAACATAGTCCACCACAAGCAATATGTAAGTATGCCCAAAAGAAGTAGGGAAAGGACCCAAGAAATCAATCCCCCATACATCAAAATTTTCACAAAATATAAGAGAGGATTGAGGCATTTCATGTCTCCTAGAGATGTTACCTACCCTTTGGCATCTATCGCACACTTTGCAAAACGCAACAGCATCTCTAAAAATGTGTCTCTAGAAGAACCCTGCATCTAGAACCTTTCTAGCAGTTTTGTTGGCCCCAAAATGCCCGCCACATGCCTCAGAATGACAGAATGTTAGGACAGATTGTACCTCATTATCCGGGATGCAACGGCGTATTACTTGGTCGCTACATGCTTCCAAAGGTAGGGATCATCCTAAACGTAGTGTCGAGCTTCGGCCTTCACCTTCTCTCTCTGTGCCTTGGTGAAGTCTGGAGGATACTCGCCCCTAACAAGGAAATTTACAATGTCAGCAAAACAGGGCTTGAAAGATTGTAATTTAAACCAAACCTCTGTCGAGTGATCCGCAGGGGCGCCTAGCTCGAGCCGCAGGGGCGGTTATCTTGAGGCGCAGGGGCGGTTACACAACAGAGGGTTGTGTAGAAGGTGTCGTCTGGAAAGCTTCCAACTATTGCCCTTCCTTTGGCTGGATCTTCTTCCTCCTTCACTAGCCTACTTAAATGATCGGCCACCACGTTCTCAACGCCCTTCTTGTCCCGTATCTCTAGGTTGAACTCGCTTAGAAGGAGCACCCACCGAATCAATCTTGGCTTTGCTTCCTTCTTTGCAATGAGATACCTAAGAGCTGCATGGTCAGTAAAAATAATTACCTTTACTCCAAGAAGGTACCGTCTGAATTTCTCAAGTGTAAAAACCACCGCTAGCATCTCCTTCTCGGTGGTGGAGTAATTCCTTTGTGCTCCATTAAGCGTCATGGACCCATAATGGATGACGTGTGAGGCTCTTCCATCCTTCTGTCCTAAGACAACTTCTACAGCGTAGTCACTGGCGTTACACATAATCTCAAAGGGTTTCTCCCAATCCGGAGACCGGATGATCGGTGCACTAGTGAGGCATGCGTTCAAAGTGTCGAAAGCTTTCTTGCAATTTTCATCCACTATGAAAGTGACGTCTTTCTTAAGTAACTCACACAATGGCGCTGAGATCTTTGAAAAGTCTTTGATGAACCACCGATAAAAACCTGCATGACCTAGAAAAGAACGAATTTCACGAATGTTAGTAGGATAAGGTAAACTTTGAATAACATCAACTTTTGCCTTATCTACCTCTATCCCTTTTGAGGATATCACATGTCCTAGCATTATTTCTTGTTCAACCATGAAATGGCATTTTTCCGAATTAAGAACTAAATTAGTTTCAACACATTTTTCAAGAACGAGTTTTAAGTGTCCTATGCATGCATCAAAACTATTTCCATGAAAGTTAAAGTCATCCATAAAAACTTCAATAAAGTTTTCTATATATTCGGAGAAAATACTTATCATGCACCGTTGGAAGGTGCTGGGGGCATTGCAAAGTCCAAATGGCATTCTGCGGTACGCAAAAGTGCCAAATGGACAAGTGAACGTTGTTTTTTCTTGGTCTTCCGGAGCAATGGTTATTTGGAAATTGCCCGAGTATCCGTCCAGAAAGCAATAGTATGGATGACGTGCAAGAAGTTCCAATATTTTTTCAATAAAAGGTAATGGAAAGTGGTTTTTACGTGTTACCTTGTTAAGTTTGCGGTAGTCGATGCAAACTCTCCAACCGGTTTGTGTTTTACTCTTGACCATCTCTCCATATTGATTCTCCACCATAGTGATACCCCCTTTCTTTGGAACCACTTGGGTTGGACAAACCCACTTGCTATCCGAGATGGGGAAAATCATGTCCGCTTGGAGGAGCTTCAATACCTCCTTCTTGACCACTTCCATCATTGGCAGATTCAACCTTCGTTGAGGTTGCCTAGATGGTTTCGCCTCTTCATCAAGTAGAAATATATGCATGCAAGTGGATGGACTTATCCCTTTGATGTCCGCAATGTTCCATCCAAGGGCCGTCTTGTGTTCTTTCAACACTTTCACCAACTTGTCCTCTTGACCGGTTGTCAACTTGTTAGAGATGATCACCGACAAGGTATTGTTGTCCCCTAGAAATGCATACTTGAGGTGAGGTGGAAGGTCCTTCAACTCTATCTCCGGTGCCAGCACTATAGATGGAACAAGCTTCTCGCTTGGGGTTATTAAAGTGGGCCCAATGGCCAAAGTGAAGATAGGTAACCTCTTGTGTCCATCCAATTGGTCTAGGACCTCTTTCATGCTAGTTGTCAATGCATATTATGAATTATGATCATCAATGTCATGCTCAATTATATTTTTCAACTCGTCAATGTCAGAAATATCAAAAATATCTTGCACAAAAGGTTCAATAATATTAATGGCGCATAAGGAATGGTCATCAATAGGAAATTTCATTGCATCATAGATGTCAAATTCAACTACTTCCCCATCAAACTCCATGGTTAACTTGCCACTAACATAATCGATTTTAGTCCTAGCGGTTTTTAAGAATGGTCTTCCCAACAATATCGGTGCAGCATGTGAGTCATTTTCCATGTCCATTACAAAGAAATCAACAGGAAAAATCAGATTATCTACCATTACTAATACATCTTCAATAATTCCTTTCGAGTAAACATTAGATATATCAACAAGTTGTACTACAATCTGAGTTTCAGTTAATGGCCCAAGGCCAAGTGATTTATAGATGCAATATGGAAGGACATTAATAGAAGCACCAATATTAAGCATAGCTTTGTCAAAGCGGAATTCCCCTATAACACAAGGAATGCTTACCATGCCCGGATCGCTATACTTCTTGGGCATTCTACATTGGAAAACGGCGGACACATGTTCGCTCACTTGCACTTTTTGTTTCCCCTTCAGCTTTTGATTCCTCTTGATGGTGCAGAGTTCCTTCAAGAACCGTGCATACTTAGGAATACTTTTTACTAATTTAAGGAGAGGGATGTTTACCTCGCATTTGGAAAAGGTATGAAAGAGATCCTTGTCCTCGATTATTCTTCTCTCCTTTAGTGCCTCGGGGAAAGGAGCTGGTGGTTTCTCAGCGTACAAAGATGGGAACTCAGGTCGGTTAAATGAATCCTTCTCAACAGAACTCTCTGTCATGTTTTCTGCAAGGGCGCCAGCTTGCAGACGCAGGGGCGGCGCCTACTCAGAGGTTGGCGCAGGTGCAGCCGCAGGTGCGGCTGTGGGGGCGGCAAACCCGTCAAAGAGTTTGTTCTTTCCTTCTGTTGCTGGTTTCGGCTGGATTTGCTTCCCACTTCTCAATGTTAGGGCACCAACATTCTCCTTGGGGTTGACCACTGTCTGGGAAGGCAGATTTTCGGAGGATCTAGCTTCGATCCTTGTAATGGCTTTCGCCATTTGCCCAACCTGTTTCTCAAGGTTCTTGATGCTGGATTTTGTTGTTTGGACATGAGTAGCGAAATGCTTAGTTAAAATCTGTAGCATATCCTCAGTGGATTGAGACTTACCTTGGCGGGGTGCTGCTTTTGGTTTTGTTGATCCCTCCATCGAAAATTCTGTTGATCATGCCAATTCGGCATGAAATTTTGTACATATGGATCGTTCCTAGGCCTTTGATGTTGTTATCGCCCATAGCCTAATGCGTTCACCTCAGCATCGTCATCCTGGACTTGAGGGCACATGTCTGTTGGGTGGTAGCGGCACAAACTCCGCATGCCTTAAGGTGTTGTGGAGTTCCCATAAGGGTCAATCTCTTCACCATCTCTTTCAGCTCAGCAAGTTTAGTGGAGATCTCGTTTTTCTCGGGATTGATAGCATGAACTCGTCTTTTGGAAGAAGTCCTCCCGAAATTCCGAGTTCCTTCAGCTAGTTCCTGCATCTTTTTTAAAGCAAGGTCAGGAGTGGTATTGAGAATGTTACCTCCACAAGCAGCATCGACGATCCTCCTCATGTTGTCAAGCAAGCCATTGTACAAGTACAAGACTAGGTCTTGATTTGAATATCCATGGAAAGAACAAATGGATCGGAGGCGTGCAAACCGTTCGAAATACTCATTGAGTGTTTCGTCCGCCTCTTGTTCAATGTTGCTTATAGCTTTCTTCAAGCTATTGGCCTTCTTGGTTGGAAAGTATTTCTCCAAAAATGCTTTGTGGAGATTCTCCCAAGTGTCGATGCTCCCGGATGGAAGGTGGTAATACCAATCATCAGCTCCATCCTTGAGCGTGAAACCGAACGCCCTCATCTTGATTTGCTCTTCCGTAATGTTGGCCGGTTTGATGCTCATACACACGGTATGAAACTTTCCAAGGTGCTTGATGGGGTCATCACCACTTAGCCCATGGAATGATGGGAGCAAGTGGATCAGCCCCGGCTTGAGCTCAAAATTGACACCTTCCCCTATTGCCGGTATAGTAACCGCAAGAGGGTGTTGAGTCAAGTCCGGCTGCGTGAGTTGGCGAAGTGTTCGGTTAGCCATTTCTTCACTGAGTTGTTGTTGTCTACGTCGCCGGATGTGTGTTCTCTCAATTTCTGGATCAAAAGGAACAATTCCGGAGTTAGTAGCACGGGTTTAAACCATAAAAATGGTAAAAACCAATAATCAATAATAGAAAAAATAAAAACACAACAAAACTCCCCAGAAACGGCACCAAAATTTGACAAGAATTTATTCCTTAGGTCATTTTTATCTTATCAAAGTAATTTCCCAACTTAACACTAAAACAAGTATAGTGGTTAAGTAAGGATCGAACCCAAGAGAGTTTGGTTGATGATTATATTAGATTCAATTATTGACAATGAAACCAAAAGGGGGGGGGGGATTTGGATTAAAACGTAACAAGACAAAGCATAAGAAGCAAGTAAAAAGGTGAATAAAGTGATAAGAAATGAACGACACTAGGTTGAATCTTAGCATGCAATGCTACTTTGGTTGGTTCCTTTTATAAGTTTATTAGCATGTTCTGGTCTTGATCATATGTATGTGTTGAGCCAACCGGCATCAACACAACTTAACAAGTTAATGTTCCGTAAACCTACAAAAACAAGTCACAAGTTAGCTTTCAAACAAAGACAAAGAGATATAAAGAGAAGACTAAAACCATTAAACTTTTCTTTATATTTGTATTCCTTTCCCTTAAGTAATCACAACCACTTTTTTACCTAAAGGTTTCTACTAGATTAAAGACCCAAACCCGAAATCTATTAATCCTAGTTCTTTGCATGCATTTAGACACTAAGGTGATCAATCTTAAGTGATAAGAAACATGCAATTGGATAAGTGAAGCTCAAGGAATACAAAACATAAATTGAATAAAACTTATATTAAAAAGGACATACAACCAAAGCAGCAAGACAGCTTCAAAACAACCCAATGTACAAGGCATTTAGAAGCTCATTACACAAAGGAAGCAAGAGAAAAGAGAGAATAAAATGGGAAAATGATGGATGATTCTATCAATCAGCCATGGGTCTATTTATACTACAATTGACACTAAATGGGAGTAAATGGCCGGCCTAAACAGCCACCTTTAATGTCATAAAGGTGGTGCAAACAGCCGGAGTAAAGTCTCTGTCGCTCAACCGCAGGGGCGGCCTTCAGGACCGTAGGGGCGGTTTAGGCGAAAACGCTTGAAGTTCTTCATGGCTACTGATAACAAGATTTATGACTTAGGATTAGGTAATCATTTAGATAGATTTCTCACTCATTCATGCACGTTTTGGCATTGGTTCATGACGTCTTCGCTCAATTCATGCACATTTCTAGAAAAGACGACTACACTACCTTTTATCGGTTTTGTAGGTAATTCGGGGATCTATTGGACGTTAATCGATACATTTGAGGGCCAAGCCTCATGATGGTACACATCCAAAGCCTTGGAGGAGCATAATTGGATCAACAAAGGACACAAAGACCACCATTGGTGCAACCAATGGAGCAACTCATGGCTAGACGATCATAGCATGCTTCTGTTGAAGAAAATCGACCTACACCCAGGAAAATCGGCCGATTTTTTCCTCTGGGTCGATTTTTAGGCCTTTGACAGCTTAAGCCACGTGTCTCACGATCTCTTGTCCGTCCTTGCTCTTGGTGGAGAATATAAGTGGTCCTGCAGGTGGTTGCTGAGCATCTCTCCTCTCCCACACTCTCATTGACAGCTCATTTGATCTTGGAGAAAGATTGGAGGAGAAGAAAAGCTCTCAAATATTGAAGGAAGAAGAAGAACACCATTCTAAGAGTTTAGAGGGATTTTGAGTGATTTTGCAATCTTGGATTGAAGAACTAATTGCAAGGATTGTTAAGAACGTTTTGAATCTTCATTTTAGAGTTTGTAAGTCTTGCTACAACTTGGATTTGGCTGAGATTTATTGATTTTGCTTACTCATCTTTCATTACTCATCTATGAACACCATGTATGCTTGTTTGATGATTTCGGATCTTGATATGCATATTATTGGCTAGTTTCTTGTGATTTTAGAGTGATGGATTGATGGTTATGGCTAGGGTGATGATAGGATGGGCTTATATGTCAGTTTAGGATGATTTATATGCACGAAACTCACAATAGAAGGAAAAATCGACCTGTTCATCAGATAAATCGGCCGATTTATCTGTAGAACAGCCCGATTTATTCTTCTGTTGCTCTTTAAATGATAAATCTGCATGCTAGGGTGTTTGGTTGTTTAAATCCTAGTGTTTATTAAGCCTAATTTAGCTTAGGATCACCTAATGCTATCAACCTAAGTGAAGGAAGAGATCTACCCGATGATTCCCTATCTTAGATACCTTAGAAGATGAATTCTAGGTAGGAGTGAGCCTAATAAGCCGCTATTGGATTGAGTGTGCTAGGATTATTGCTTGAGATTTCCCTATTCCGAGACTTACCCGGTAAGGAGAGGGTTACCCCCCTAAGTAGTATCTAGTTTGTGTGGAATTCCTTATTCTAACCCCTTGAGACCTACCCGGTAATAGGAGTTTGATGCGGGATTAGTGAAGTGAGAGACTTACCCGGTAATCGCTTCCACTAGTGAAATATTCTTTCCCCAGCACCGTAGCTAGTCTTTAGAATCCTTAGAACCTTGAATCCTATGCCATAACCGGAAATCTTGACCTCTAGAATCTACTTTTCTCTCTTGATCATATACTTGTGCTTTGTGTTACTTACTCGTTTGCTAGCTTAATTTGTTAGTTGTTTTATTACCTTGCTTGACTTGTGATCTTTGTTTGATCACCACAAAAACCAACAAAAACATTGCGTTTTCCATTTTCTTTGTTCCTCATCTTATCTTAGTCTAGATTCACACTATCTTTGATCATTGCTTGACTCTATTTCACCTTAGTCTTTGTGTTCGACCTCGGAATACTTACCTTTCTACAAACGTCCCGTACACTGCGGGTTCGCTAGAAGTTAGGATAAATATAACGAGTATAAATTTAAGACTTATTGCGTGCACATCACACGATTCTAGCGTGACAAGTTTTTGGCGCCGTTGCCGGGGACTAGGTCTAGATTGAGTCATTTTGTGATTCTTTATAGTGTAGATCTTTTTTGTTGTTTTTGATCTCTCTTTGGTGTGTGTCTTTGCTTTTCAGGACATCATCTCTCTCTTTAGGTGTATGCGAAGATCTCGTGGCAAGGATTTAGCTCCATTCGATCCCGAACCGGAGAAAACCCTTCGATCTAGATCCAAGAACATCCAAAAAGAGAAAGAGATGGCCGGAAGAAACCTCCAAGCTGAGTTGGATGAAGCCTTAGAGCAAATAAGGCTAAGAGATGAGCTCTTGGAGGAAGAAAGGAGACTTGCCAATGAGAGGCAAGAGGAGACTAGAAGGGAGATTGAGGAGATTAGGCAAGCCCTTGTTCAAGGAGAGCTTAATCGCCGACAACCTCCACCTCCTCCACCACCGGTGGTACAACCGCAGCCGGCGGTTAATGTTAGGGTTGTGCCCATTGCCATTGAAGAGCCACAAACCCTAGGGAGACGTATGGATCCGGCACAAAGAGCACACCGTCCGGGTGTGAACTTAGGAGATCCCGCAGCCCACAACTATGAGCTCCGCCCTCAAGTTCTACAAATGATCCGGCATAATCAATTTGGAGGGATGGAAGGAGAGTCTCCTCACCAACATTTGATGAACTATGAGATTTTGATGGAGACTCTTAGACCGCCAAGATTAGAGAGCAACAACCATAAGCTAAGGGCTTTCTCCTTCTCTCTTAAGGACAAGGCCTTAGCTTGGTATCAATCTATTCCGCAAGGGCGAGTTGGTACTTGGGAGGAGATGACAACCGAGTTTTTGACTAAGTTCTTCCCACCTTCCAAGACTACCGAATTAAGAGGGAAGATCAATGCCTTCGTGATGAAGGATAGAGAGAGTTTGTCAAGTCTTGGGAGAGATTCAAAGACCTTCTCCTAGATTGTCCACACCATGGCATACCGAAAATTGAGCTATTGGAGATCTACTTCAAGGGACTTGATGAAGATAGCCAATTCAAGCTTCAATCCCTTTCCTGTGGGACTTTCATGGAGAAGCATGTAGATGATGTTTGGGAGTTTGTGGAGAAGCAAGCTCTAGTAATTGAGAAGTACTCCCATAGGAAGAGTGAAGGGAGAAAGGCGGGAGCATATGAGGTGAGTGAGGTCACCATGAGCAACTTCAAGCTCGACGCCATCAACAACGAGCTAAAGTCCTTGAGGGAGTTGTGTGCTACAACTTTGAAGAGTCAAGCAACCCCTCAAGTGCTCCCACAAGCTAACTTATCTTCCAAGGAGGAGGATGTAAACTATATGGGAAGGGGCAATTACAACAATTATCAAGGCCCAAGGAACTTCAACAACAACCGGCAATTCAACAATTACCGGCCCAACCATAACCATCCCGGGTTTTCTTACTCTAACCCGGATGGAGCCTTGAACCCTCCCGCTTCTACAAGCACAACTCCACCACCAAGAGCTTCACAAGAACCTCCACCCGGATTCACTCAACCTCCAAAGGATAGAACCGAAATGATGTTTGAGCAATTGCTTGGAAGGTTGAGCGGTCTTGAGAGCACGGTGACTTCTATCTCAAAGGCTCAAAAGGTGTTGGAAGCACAAGTATTCCAAAAGGCGGGTGAAGCACATAGAGATCCGGGAAAGCTTCCCGGAAGAACCGAAGAAAACCCAAGAGGCCAAGTGTTGGCTATTACAACAAGAAGTGGGTTAAGCATGAAGGATCCTTTGCCCAAGGAGAATGCTAAAGGGAAGCAAGTAGTGAATGAAGAAGAAACTTTGCAAGGAGATGGAGGCAAGAGCAAGGATGTAGAGCCAACCTATGTGGCACCGCCTCCATACAAGCCACCACTACCGTTCCCTCAATCACGAGCAAGAGCTCGCTTGGACAATCACTTTGGTAAGTTCCTTGAACTAATGTCTAAATTGCATATTAACATTCCGTTCATGGATGCTATTTTAGGGATGCCGGCATATGGCAAGTTCTTGAAGGAAATACTCTCCAACAAAAGGAAGTTGGAGGAGTATGGTGAGATAAGGATGACAAAGAGATCCTCGGAGTTGATTCAAACGATGAAGGAGGAGATGCCTCCCAAGATAAGGGATCCGGGATCCTTTTGTGTGCCAATCGGAGTAGGAGAAGTGAAGTATGATGCCCTATGTGATCTTGGGGCAAGTGTAAGCATCATCCCGCTTGCACTTTGCAACAAGGTTGGGCTAGGAGAGCCAAAGCCGGTCAAGATGACCCTTTACATGGCGGACCGCTCAATCACTCATCCGGTTGGGATCTTGGAAGACATCCCGGTGCAATTAGGGAAGTTCTATGTGCCCATAGACTTCGTTGTTTTGGATATCCCGGCGGACTATCCGGTTCCTATCATTTTGGGGAGACCTTTCCTAGCTACTTCTGGATGTCTAGTGGATTGCAAGAATGGGACTCTCTCCTTCAACATTGGAGAAGAGAACATCAAGTTCAAGCTTTCCACAATGATGAAAGGGCCAACCCTTGATGAGGATATATTCAACATAGTTGAAGAAGAGGAGTCTAGAGAGGTTGTGAGCTCAATCTTGCTCAAGGATCCACTTGAGAGAGTTCTTAGCTCAAGCTTGATGGAAGAAGGAATTGAGGAGAGTAGCAATGAAGTAATCAAGGCCTTGAATGCATTGGACGAGCTACCAAGTGTTGGGTTTGAAGTGCTAGAAGAAGAGGAAAACTGCTAGAAAAATCGGACTGAAGGGCAAAAATCAGCCGATTTTTGTACTTATGCTGAAATTTCAGCCAGTTTTGCCAAAACAGAAACTCAGATCGACCCCCCTTCAGATAAATCGACCGATTTTTCTTCCTGGGTCGATTTTCCTGAGTCTTTTCAGCACCAACCACTTGAATGTGAGCAATCATCAAGGGACTTCAAGGAGGCTTCCATGGCTTTGCAATCATCTCAACCTACATTGCATGGATCGTCTCCAACCGAAAAAGGTCCTCCTCAACTTGATCTTAAACCTCTTCCTTCTCATTTAAAGTATGCTTTCCTTGGTTCAAATTCTACTTATCCGGTGATTGTGAATGCATCTTTGAATGATGATGAGCTTAATAGATTGTTGAATGAATTGAAACTGCATAGAAAGGCAATAGGATACACCATTGATGATCTTGTTGGCATCAAGCCCTCTTTGTGCATGCATAGGATAATGATGGAAGATAATCATAAACCCTCTATTGAACATCAAAGAAGATTGAATCCCATAATAAAAGAGGTAGTCAAAAAGGAAATCATTAAGTTGCTAGATGCGGGAATTATCTACCCTATCTCGGATAGTAAGTGGGTTAGTCCCGTTCATGTAGTACCTAAGAAGGGTGGGATGACCGTAGTAACCAATGAGAACAATGAATTAATCCCCACTAGAACGGTTACGGGATGGAGGATGTGCATTGATTATAGGAAGTTGAACATGGCCTCTAGGAAAGATCACTTCCCTCTCCCTTTCATTGACCAAATGCTAGAGAGATTAGCTCAACACTCTCATTTTTGCTACTTAGATGGTTATAGCGGATTCTTCCAAATCCCTATCCACCCCGATGACCAAGAGAAAACAACCTTTACATGTCCATGGGGAACTTTTGCATATAGGAGAATGCCATTTGGGTTGTGTAATGCACCCGCCACCTTTCAAAGGTGCATGATGGCTATTTTTTCGGAATACATTGAAAATATCATGGAAGTGTTCATGGATGATTTCTCTGTTTATGGTTCTTCCTTTGATGATTGCTTGGCTAACTTGTCATTAGTATTGCAAAGATGTGAGGAGACAAATCTTGTCTTGAATTGGGAAAAATGCCACTTCATGGTAAGTGAAGGTATTGTGTTAGGACACTTGGTGTCTAACCGTGGCATTGAGGTTGATAGGGCCAAGATTGAGACGATAGAGAAGTTGCCACCACCTACCTTGGTGAAAGGGGTAAGGAGTTTCTTAGGGCATGCCGGTTTTTACCGGAGGTTCATTCAAGACTTCTCTAAAATCTCTAAGCCCTTACTAACCTACTAATGAAGGATGTTGAATTTGTTTTCTCCAAAGATTGCCTTGAGGCTTTTTGTAGGTTGAAGAACGCTTTGATCTCCGCACCTATAATGCAACCTCCGGATTGGAGTTTACCGTTTGAGATCATGTGTGATGCAAGCGATGTAGCCGTTGGGGCTGTTTTGGGGCAAAGGAAAGATGGGCAAACTCATGCCATTTATTATGCTAGCAAGACGCTAGATGATGCCCAACTCAACTATGCCACAACCGAGAAAGAGTTGCTAGCGGTAGTGTATGCCTTTGAGAAGTTTCGGTCATACCTTGTTGGAGCGAAGGTCATTGTTTATACGGATCATGCTGCGATCCGTTATCTACTTACCAAGAAGGATGCCAAGCCTAGGTTGATTCGGTGGATTCTTCTTCTTCAAGAGTTTGACTTGGAAATCCGGGACAAGAAGGGATCCGAGAACTCCGTGGCGGATCACCTTAGTAGACTCCCACCGATAGAGCTTGAGAGAGATGACATCCCGATTGATGACTCATTCCGGGATGAGCAATTGCAAATGGTGGAGGAATGCTTGTTCCAAGTGTCTAGAGGAAGTGAGCCATGGTATGCCGACATTGTGAACTACTTGGTGTGTGAGGAAGTGCCTCCCGGTTTGACATATGCCCAAAGGAAGAAGTTCTTCAAGGATGTGAGACATTACTATTGGAGCGAGCCACTTTTGTTCAAAAGAGGGCCGGATGGGATGTTTAGGAGATGCATACCGGAGGATGAGGTGGAGAGTGTGATCCGGCATTGCCACTCCTTACCATGTGGAGGGCATGCTAGTTCACACAAGACATGTGCGAAGGTGCTACAATCGGGCTTCTTTTGGCCAAGTTTGTTCAAGGACGTGCAAGGCTTTGTGGTAGCTTGTGATGCTTGCCAAAGGACGGGCAACATCTCAAGGAGGAATGAGATGCCCTTGAACAACATCCAAGAGGTCGAAATATTTGATGTATGGGGTGTGGACTTCATGGGACCATTTCCTTCTTCATGTGGCAATCTCTACATCCTATTGGCGGTGGATTATGTGTCAAGATGGGTGGAGGCAATCGCCTCTCCTACAAATGATGCCAAGGTTGTGGTGTGGTTTTTCAACCGAGTGATCTTCCCTAGGTTTGGAACACCAAGGGTGATCATAAGTGATGGAGGAAAGCACTTCACTAATAGGAACTTTGGAGCACTTTTGGCCAAGTATGGGGTGACTCATAAGGTGGCAACACCTTACCATCCCCAAACTAGTGGCCAAGTGGAGATCTCCAACCGGGAGATCAAGGTCATTCTTGAGAAGACGGTATCAAGGACGAGAAAAGATTGGGCTATGAAGCTCGATGATGCCTTGTGGGCATATAGGACCGCCTTCAAAACACCAATTGGCACCACTCCTTACAAGTTGGTCTATGGAAAGTCTTGCCACCTTCCGGTAGAGATGGAGCATCGAGCATATTGGGCTATAAGGTGGCTAAATTTTGATCTCAAGGAGGCCGGAGAAAAGC
Source organism: Fagopyrum homotropicum (assembly GCA_033239125.1). Taxonomy (NCBI): domain Eukaryota; kingdom Viridiplantae; phylum Streptophyta; class Magnoliopsida; order Caryophyllales; family Polygonaceae; genus Fagopyrum; species Fagopyrum homotropicum. Next base: position 26,695,997 of record BSWB01000005.1, read on the forward strand.
GGTTGCTAGACATGAACGCCCTTGAGGAGATCCGGTTGGATGCATATGAGAATGCTCGGATCTACAAGGAGAGAACCAAGCAATGGCATGATAAGAGGATCATCCCAAAGGAGTTGAGTGAAGGCGACCTTGTCCTTCTCTTCAACTCGAGGCTGCGGCTCTTCCCCGGAAAGCTCAAATCAAGATGGACCGGGCCATATGTAGTGAAGAAGATCTTTCCTCATGGAGCGGTAGAGATAGGAGGAGATCATTGTGGTGACTTCAAAGTGAATGGGCATCGATTGAAGAAGTACATCCCGGAAACCCCGGTGGAAGTGATTGCCCCGCTTCACCTTGATTGAAACGCTCCTGAATTTGGTCAAGCTAATGACCTTAAAGAAGCGCTTAATGGGAGGCAACCCATTGGTACATATTTTTCCCTTTCTTTTTCTTGCTTTTGCTTGATCTTACTCTTGGTGTGCTTTGTTTTTCCTTTGTGTTTTTGGGTGCTAGATCTTGTTGATTGTCATGAGTTATGAGATGTTGGAGGTCATGTGAAGGCCTCATGGAATGGTTGAAGAAGCAAGATCCGAGCACATGGAAAAGGAAGAAAGCACCCAGGAAATCGGACTGTTCATGCACAAAATCGGCCGATTTTCCTGGGTTGCTTGGCCGATTTTTCCTCTGTAAAGAAAAGTGATGATCTCCAATCAAGCATGGGTGGAGCGGACGTGGAACTTGGACGGCTTGCGGTGCCAAGCGCGGGTTCCGACGCCATAATGAACATCAAGAGCTCTCTACCATCCTTGATCGATCATCCACCATCATCATCCAATGAGAACCGAAATACCAAAGCACCACCACTCTTACATTGTGAGAACTCTCTTTCACTTCTTTATTTAGTTTACACATTAGGGACAATGTGTTTCTAAGTATGGGGTGGGGTTTTCATGATCACTTGCATGATTAGCATCTAGGATAGTTTAATTTTGTCACATGTTTCATTATGTCTTGCATTGTACATACATATTTCGAAAAATCCAAAAAATTCAGAAAATTTTAAAAATTTTAGTGCTTCTAAGGCTTGGATATGACCCTAATGATTGAACCTTGTCTTGTGGATTGGCTATGGATGGCCTTATGTGTTAAATTGATGAATGTATATGTGGACTTGAAGTACTTCTCTTGAAACCATGAATGATTTGTGATCATGAATGTTTGCCTTGATTGAATTGAGTATTGAAAGTCGAAATTGCATGCTAGTTCTTGCACATCAATTAGGAATGATTAAGGCAATTCATTTTCCTCTACTTCTCATCTTGATCATGTTGCTTGAGCACCTCAATTGAGATAAATTTGACCTCTTTTGACCCATCCGGGAATAGGAGCATGCTAGTGTGTTGATGTGTGTGAAAAGCAAGTGTGGGGTGAAGTTGTTGATGAAAAGAATGTCATGCATAAAATGCTGAATTTGTTGTGAAAGTGTAGCCAAAAATATAGGCTTGGGGACATTGGCTTAAATGACAAGTAACTCGGTACACTTCACATAATCGGGTGTTGGTGCCTTGCCAAAGTCAAATAAACCAATAGTCCTAACGAGATTTGGTATGTGTGCCCGGTGTGGATGCATCTCGAAAAATAGAAAAAGTCCGAGAATGGCTAATCACCAAGGTTTCGGCTTTTGCACACCAATGCCATTGTCTCAAAAATAAAAGAAAGAAAAGAAAATGAAGAAAAATATACACTTGAGGGAAGTTGATAAGAAAATTTGAAGTTGTGGTTGTTTAGTTCCTTTCCCGGATTAGCATCACATAGCCTAGAAAATTCCCACCTAATCACAACGTTTCTTGGCCTTCTATTTTACAAATCCTTTTGACCTACTTGCATGTGTGTAAGACTAAGTGATTTAGATTGGATATACTCATGATCATCTTGACTTCTTCATCTTTACATTTCATTGCATGCTATCAAGTTAAGTGTAATTGTCTTTCCATGCTTTCATATATTTGATGCATAATTGCTTGTCCATCGCCATGAAACATGACTATGAAGGTGATCCAATATTAGAAGCACAACTCCAAAAGATTTTGCCATTTTTCTGCATACATAAATCATGTCATCTCTTAGTCTATAGTTGGGAATTTGCTCGGGGACGAGCAAACCTTAAGTATGGGGTATTTTTGATAACAAGATTTATGACTTAGGATTAGGTAATCATTTAGATAGATTTCTCACTCATTCATGCACGTTTTGGCATTGGTTCATGACGTCTTCGCTCAATTCATGCACATTTCTAGAAAAGACGTCTACACTACCTTTTATCGGTTTTGTAGGTAATTCGGGGATCTATTGGACGTTAATCGATACATTTGAGGTTCAAGCCTCATGATGGTACACATCCAAAGCCTTGGAGGAGCATAATTGGATCAACAAAGGACACAAAGACCACCATTGGTGCAAGCAATGGAGCAACTCATGGCTAGACGATCATAGCATGCTTCTGTTGAAGAAAATCGACCTACACCCAGGAAAATCGGCCAATTTTTTCCTCTGGGTCGATTTTTAGGCCTTTGACAGCTTAAGCCACGTGTCCCACGATCTCTTGTCCGTCCTTGCTCTTGGTGGAGAATATAAGTGGTCCTGCAGGTGGTTGCTGAGCATCTCTCCTCTCCCACACTCTCATTGACAGCTCATTTGATCTTGGAGAAAGATTGGAGGAGAAGAAAAGCTCTCAAAGATTGAAGGAAGAAGAAGAACACCATTCTAAGAGTTTAGAGGGATTTTGAGTGATTTTGCAATCTTGGATTGAAGAACTAATTGCAAGGATTGTTAAGAACGTTTTGAATCTTCTTTTTAGAGTTTGTAAGTCTTGCTACAACTTGGATTTGGCTGAGATTTATTGATTTTGCTTACTCATCTTTCATTACTCATCTATGAACACCATGTATGCTTGTTTGATGATTTCGGATCTTGATATGCATATTATTGGCTAGTTTCTTGTGATTTTAGAGTGATGGATTGATGGTTATGGCTAGGGTGATGATAGGATGGGCTTATATGTCAGTTTAGGATGATTTATATGCACGAAACTCACAATAGAAGGAAAAATCGACCTGTTCATCAGATAAATCGGCCGATTTATCTGTAGAACAGCCCGATTTATTCTTCTGTTGCTCTTTAAATGATAAATCTACATGCTAGGGTGTTTGGTTGTTTAAATCCTAGTGTTTATTAAGCCTAATTTAGCTTAGGATCACCTAATGCTATCAACCTAAGTGAAGGAAGAGATCTACCCGATGATTCCCTATCTTAGATACCATAGAAGATGAATTCTAGGTAGTAGTGAGCCTAATAAGCCGCTATTGGATTGAGTGTGCTAGGATTATTGCTTGAGATTTCCCTATTCCGAGACTTACCCGGTAAGGAGAGGGTTACCCCCCTAAGTAGTATCTAGTTTGTGTGGAATTCCTTATTCTAACCCCTTGAGACCTACCCGGTAATAGGAGTTTGATGCGGGATTAGTGAAGTGAGAGACTTACCCGGTAATCGCTTCCACTAGTGAAATATTCTTTCCCCAGCACCGTAGCTAGTCTTTAGAATCCTTAGAACCTTGAATCCTATGCCATAATCGGAAATCTTGACCTCTAGAATCTACTTTTCTCTCTTGATCATATACTTGTGCTTTGTGTTACTTACTCGTTTGCTAGCTTAATTTGTTAGTTGTTTTATTACCTTGCTTGACTTGTGATCTTTGTTTGATCACCACAAAAACCAACAAAAACATTGCGTTTTCCATTTTCTTTGTTCCTCATCTTATCTTAGTCTAGATTCACACTATCTTTGATCATTGCTTGACTCTATTTCACCTTAGTCTTTGTGTTCGACCTCGGAATACTTACCTTTCTACAAACGTCCCGTACACTGCGGGTTCGCTAGAAGTTAGGATAAATATAACGAGTATAAATTTAAGACTTATTGCGTACACATCACACGATTCTAGCGTGACAGCTACAAGAGCGGCTTGGCAATTCCGCAGGGGCGGATCTTTAATGCTCTTCAAATGTTTGACTCTTCATCATTCTGTCGCTTCTGATGTCAAGCCGCAGGGGCGGCTCAATGTCACCGCAGGGTGGTCCGCATGCAGTGGCGCAAGGGCGCCGGCTTCGCTTCTTCAAAGTGAGTCACCGCATGGGCACCCAGGAGAGGCGCAGGGGCGGTGACAGTCTTCGTTCCGGGCGTTGGTGAAGGAGCAGTGTCACCCGTAGGGGCGGTGACACTGCTCCGCGGGAGCAGTGAGGCACCCGAAGCTTGTCTTCGTGAGTGGTCTTCAATTCCCAAGTGCTTCTAACTTCTCTTTTAACTTCTTTTAGGTTTCTTCTTCTGGACTAAGAAGTTAGTAGCATAAACCGACTCTAATACAATAAAAAGACTCTAAAAACTAACCTAAATGATAGTGATTCTATCACCTATCAACCTTTGATCTACGGGAACCCCGGTTGCCCACTCCTCCGGATCACTCGACAAATATCCTTAACTTGCAAGTCATCTACAAGAGCGGTATAAAACCGTTAGCTCGCATTCTAAGTATTAGATATATGGTAAAGGCACATACACATAAGTTAACATAAACACGCAACATGCTCACACACACAAGCCGGTTTATCATTATATCTTTACGTGATTCCATAACTAGTTCCATTTCTCAAGATTGTGACATGAGAAGTCTTATGACTCTTGCCTCTGTTCCCGTGTAACCAACAGGAGTGATGCGGTGCACCTCCTGTATACTATATGGAGTGGTGTAGTGCCCGCATATCGTGTATGGCCTGGTCGCAGAAACTTGCTAGTCTCCCTCGGGAGCTGGGTAGTGATGTCGCCGCCCGATACAAGTATACACTTAGGCCAACAATATATGTATATACAAGTCATCCTAATCTGGTTTCATGGTTATAACAAAACTAAAGCACACACCACGGTCACACATCCAACTAATACGTGAAAGTGAGCTAAGTAAGTCCGGGGATTTACCTCATCTCAGTGCTAAACCAACAATACCACTCACGCTTCCCGTAGGAAGATATCCAATACCTGATCACAACAAGGCACGTAATCAATAACACTCTCACATTCTAGAAGTCTTTAGACTTCTAGTTCTTATGGTCTTTACAAGACCATCTAAACTCTCAAGCTAGAATAGTATCCCTAGACCCCAATATACTATACTCTCATCAAGCACAAGCTAGAATATCACAACATCCCACTCTTGTACGAGATCATATTCAACGGTCAAGCTAGAATATGTCTAACCTTGGAGGTACAACAAGGTCAACACAATCGAGATCATCATAAGACACATCAAAGCCTCTAAGGTCTCCTAAGGTTCACAACCACTAGGTGTCATTCACAAGACTATCTTAGGTTCAACCTAGGCATGATAGTACCATGAAACAACCTCTCATACGAAGGAAGGAAGAAGAACTCGAGAGATAGAAGGCCTACTGTTGCAGAAACGCAATCGTGGACTCAGAAGGCGCTGCTGCGGAAAGCTGTCACCGCCCCCGCGGCTACTGTTGGCCTCCCCCGCAGTTGTTGGGCTGCTAGCGCCGCCCCCGCGGCTACTGTTGGCCACCCCACGGTTGTGGTGCTGATGACGCCCCCGCAGCGCTGTCCAGCCGCGGGTGCGGTCGAACATTAGAAGGGCGATCCGTCGGGCTTCTCTTCGATGTGTAGGATGTGTCCTAGCTTGCTTACTCCACCATTTATGTCCATCACTCAATCATCATCATAAATCATTGTCCCAAAACAATTCACACACATGCAAGTCAAAGGGAGGGGAAAACTTAAGAATCCATGGCTTCCACCATTAGAGCTCAAGGAGGAAGAAGATGAAGAAGGGAAGAAGAAGAGACTTACTGCTTAACTCGGATATGCACGACACTTCCTTGCTGGACAACTTACATATGAAGAAGAGGAAGAAGGATCCTCATGGAAGAAGCTACCAAGAGCTCAAAGTCAAAAGAGGAAGGAGTGAGGAACGTGAAAATGAAAAGGCAAGAGAGAGAGAAGGTTGCCCTTTTGGGGAAAGAATCAAGGGTCAAGGTAACGAGAGGTCAAAAGTAAAAGCGGGGAAAAGAAGGGTCGGAACGGAATCGGGGTAAAATCCCGTTACTTAACACATCGTACGTGTGGAAAGACTAAGACGCGCCTACGAAAAGGCCACTAAACCACTCACTAACCGGAATTAAAATTCTGGGCGTTACACATGATTTTTTGTGTGCATAATAATCTGCTTGTATTGCATAATTCCAGTGTGTATAATAATCTTCCTGCTTTGCCTACTTTGAATGAATATTAGTTAACTAGGGATAGACCAACTCGTAATGTCATTCCAAATTCGAAATATCCTGATTTTAGATTCTTGGCATTCATTTAGCTGAATTTGAATATGTCTTTTATGACCTTGTTATTCAAAAATTAGATCATATTATGGACTATGCTTTTCTAATTGCTGAAGTTGTGAACACATATACTCCTGATTTTTTATGACCAACTGTTAGTTGTAAACATGCTGAAAATTGGAAAACTGCTATGAAAGGGGAGATTGAATCCATGCATGCTAATAAAACCTGGATTTTGGTTCCCAAGCCTAAAATTGCTAGGATTATTAGATGTAAATGGATGTATAAACTAAAAGAAGGTGTTACTCCTAAAGAACCACCTAGGTATAGAGCTAGGTTTGTTACTAAAGGGTTCACCCAAGGAGAAGGTGAAGATTATAATGAAATCTTTGAACCCGTACTTAAGTATAAAACCCTACATCTTCTTATTGCTATGCCGGATGTTTATGATTATGAAATTGAACAAATGGATGTTAAAACAACTTTTTTTGCATGGGGATTTAGATGAGACTATTCACATGAGTCAACCATAGGGATTTTTAAATAAAACCAAACCTGCTCATGTTTGCTTGCTGAAAAAATCTATATATGGGCTAAAATAGTCTCCTAGACAATGGAATATAAAATTTGATAGTTGCATGAAAAGGATAGATTTTACTAGAAGTGAATATGATGCATGTTTGTACTTGAAATTTGTTGATACTGAATGCCCCTGCATGTGGTTTTATATGTTGATGATATTCTGTTGATATGCAATTCAAAAACTAAAATTACTGATATTAAAAGGGCTTTAAAATCCAGTTTTGACATGAAGGACCTAGGATCAGCTCAAAGGGTCTAGGCATCCGGATAACTAGAGATAGATCAAAACGTAAAATCTGGCTTTCTCAAGGTGATTACATGCGTAAAGTACTTAATATGTTTAACCTTACCAAAGCTAATCCTAATAGTATACCCTTAGGAGGACACCTTGACTTGACTAAAACCTACAATCTGCCATATTCTGAAAAATCTCGTTTGAAATATGTTCCGTATGATGCTACAGTAGGTTCAGTTATGTATGTCATGATTTGTACGCGTCAAGATCTAGCTTTTATTGTTAGTGTTCTCAACAGGTTCATGTCTGATCTTTCCAAAAAACATTGGGCAACAATGAAATTCCACTGAAATATATTACAAGGTCTTCTGATTTAGCTCTTGAATATGGTCCTCGTGATTTTAAAAATAATCTGTTGGGTTAATTTGATTCCGATTACGCTAGTACTAAAGACAATTGAAAATCTACTACTGCTTTTGTTTACACTTGGTGTGGCAACTGTATATCCTGGAAATTGCAATAGTAGTCCATTGTTGCTCTTTCCTCAATTGAAGCTCAATACGTTGTTGCCACAGAGGATTTTAAAGAAGTCATCTGGTTGCAAGGTATTCTAATTGAAGTTGAAAATAGGAAGTATGTTGCTACTCTCCACATGGACAACCAAAGTGCTCCATATTTGTGTAAGAATCCGGTATACCATGAAAGAATCAAACATATCAATGTGAGGTTCCACTATATTTGAAAAGAGGTAGAAGAAAATAACTTAATTGTTGATAAGATAAAAGGTGAATTTAATCCTACAAATTTTGGTACAAAAATTATTACTACTAAGAAATTTGTTTTTTGCAGGAATTTTCTTCATTTGCAGGTACCTTCGTAATATAGCCATTTGGATATGATGACGGATATTTAAATCCATAATTTTTTGTTTTAAAAGTATCATTGCTTAGAATTAGGAGGGTAACTTGGTGAGATGTAATTTTTGCTATGATGGATTTAACCCATATTTTGATCCATTTTTTGTGCTAATATGAGCTGTTGGCATGCTACTCATAATGAGTTAGAAGCTCAGTCTTGTTAGGCCCGGAAAAAGGACTAAATATTGGGTCAGCTGGTATAAATCAGATTAAAAGATATGAGCTGCAAATCTAAATAAATTAATGTTGTGTTTTATGACCTTCTGAGTTGACCTAGCTTTACAAAGTGATGTCTCTCTCCCAACAACCATAACATTCATATCTGAAATCTTGCTCATGCGTTGAGCTCTCCACAACAGACAACTCTCTCTCGTTCTAAAACTTGTGTGAAAAGATTTGAAAGCCGTGTGTCGGTTGAGGTTCGTTGTTCTCCCCGGTGAAGCATAGACTGCCTACGTACAACAAAGACACTATGAAGATCAGTAACTTCTTCTCTTGTGCCTCCCTTTTGATCTTGTTCTTGTTTTAGATCTGTCGAGTTTCCGAGCTTTTTCTAATGTCAATCTTGTTGCTTCCTTGATTGTAACCTTGATACAAATCTTATATAGTGGATTAGATATTGAGGATCTCGTGAATGTAGGTTTTAAACCGAACCACATAAAATCGGTTTTGTGTTCTTCTGCTTTTCGTTTTATTTTTGTTCTCAAACAACTTAACACGATAGATCTATAGGATACAACAACTAATTTTTTATTAATTTATCAAAAGTTGTATTACTTTATTTTATATATATAAAATACTTTGCATATATGATTAGCTTTTTTCCTTATATACCATTTTTAACACGAGTTTCACATGATAAAAGTCCAATAATATGCATAAACTACTCAAAACATAGCAATACATAATAAAAAGGCTTAGAATTAGAAGAATGCAAACACACAGTTATATATAGAGAGAATGATGAGAGGGTCCAAGCTAGCATGTACAACATAGGATCTTAGATTGACTATACATAGCTAGCTCGAGTTTCCCCTTGAGTTACCAACACCAATGAGAGTATTCAGTTTAGTTTAGTATAAACGACTTCACAAGCTCTTTAAGTTCGTGTGGAGCATCGAGACTTACTGCATGTCCGCAATCCTTGATTATCGACACACTTGCTTTTCGCCCCAAAAGCCTATATAGAGTATACAACAAACACTTGTTATTTATTCAATCAAGATTGCTTTGTAATACTTATATATGCAACAAAAGGTACGTAGATAAATTCATACCTTTGCAGGTGATATGCCATGTATGGCGGGAAGAACCTATCTTGATCTCCCCATATTAAGAGTGCTTCCTTCAACCCATCAATTAATGACACAAAACATTACTTTATTCTTAATATACACACTTTTTTCTAGCACATGCAAACATTTTCATTATTTGAAAAAATAAATAAATTGCTAGGTTGATTATAGAACTGACCTGGGTGAGGGAACGAATGTGTTGAGAATCAGAGATTTTGCTAAGCAAGTAATCCACAAGCTCTCTTCTTTCTTGCTTATATTTCTCGTTGGCCACCTACAATTAACTCACCTACAATTTAATCTACATCCTTGTCGTTATTTATTAACATATAAATGACACCATTGGTTCCCGTTACACTCGGGACACTAAAAAACGTTTACAATTGATATTTTAGGCGAATGCATATGTCTTTAAGATTCGTTTTTACTTTTCGAATTTGTAATTTCATTATTTTAAAGGTATCATCTTTGATGGTCTAAGACTCATGAAGTTGCTTTTTTTAAACTTCGAGGTCATTATATTTGTTTTCATTTTTAGTTCGTACATTTTTATAGACATCCCCCTTATAGTTAGAAACTTGTGTGACTAACTAATCAACAACTCTTTTTATTGATTATGAACTCCGGGTACTATTATGACCCGCTTTTAAAAGTGGTTCCTCTTAAAAACTCTCCATTATTAAATAGAAAGAAACGGAGTAAGACATAATGTCCGTTCGTTGTGTAGTACTTCCCTTCGTTCCCACCATCTCTCTAGTAGAGGTTAAAATATTTTCAACCTCAATCAATCCATGCATCAAACAATCTCATAAAGTAATTCGTGAAAACTTGAAATAATACTTTAAATAAAAGTTATACAATTAATATTTTTGAGTTTATAATCATTTCATGGTCTTTTATATTAAAATTTATAAATTATTCTGAAATGAAATATTTTATTTATCACGTGTTCTTTTATACATTAATAATTGTGTCTTAACACTTAAACATGACTGATAGTTGTACAATATTTTGTTAACATAACGAAAAAATCACAACACATTAAAAATAAAAGTTTACAATATAAATTTATCATAAATTTCAATTAATTTCATATAAAGTCCAATTCTATTTTCAAACCCTAAAATTTGACCAAAATTTTTCCGTAAACATTTATGTTATGTCGTATTTTGATCTATTTTTAAAACATCTATATTAAAAATATAACTGATGCACTTTGAACCCTTAAATGATAAATTTGACCAAAATTTAAACCCTAAAATTCAAGTTGGAGAGCTAATAAGATTTCTAGAAATTTTCATTTCACATTTGTGATTATGATAAAAAGAAATCAAAAAAAAAAAGTTATGGTGCCTGTGACTTTATGTCCCGTTTATTAATTAATCACTTTTAAGTTGTACTTATTAAGATTATCCCTATTAATTAAAGGGACATAAAGATGTGACCTGGACGGATTGATGGAGAAAGAAATCGGGAAACCATTTGACGGGGTACTTGTAGGTCGCCAATTCTATTAATGCCCTTAAATCACTAGCTCCTTGAGGCACCAAAAGATCCTCTAGATTGCAGCCCAGTTTCTTAAGGTGAACCCTTTTCTGCTCCTCCGTGAACCCAATCGCACTACTAACAATCACTAGCTTCTCCACCACCTCTGGGTACATCTCCGCCATCCAATACCCAACCCACCCTCCATAACTAAGTGAGTACACCGAACACCTCCCCACATTAAATCCTTTCTTTAGACCCTCCATCATACACTTTGCTTGATTCTCCACCGTCCGATCACCGCTTTTAGTGAACGATTTTCCGAAGAAGAGTAAATCCGGGACATATACGTTGAATGCGGAGGAGAGAGACCGGATCTGCAATTCAATTCAGCTCTGATTTATGAAAAAACCAATCGAAATCATCAATGTATTGTCGAGAGGTTGCTACCTGTGGGTAGAATTGCCACCTGGCATCGCCGCCGAAGCCGTGGAGTAGGATGAGGGTGGGTTTATGGTGGTGATGATAGGTGGGGGCCCAGATGTGGACGGTTGTGAGATCATCGAGATCGACGGTTGTGGGTGAGAGTCCACAGTAGCGGAAGTAGACGTTGAGTAGGTGGCCGCCAATTTTTACGAGGTTCGGGAAACGCATCGTTTTGGCTAGCAAGGTGATTAAACGGCGGAGAACCGAGAGGAGTGTGAAGATGAGTCTTTGGATCATTTTGTGGTGGCCGGCGTTGACTTTGTTAGAGGGTGAGAGTCAGAGTTTCCGCCACATTCCCGTCAAGTGTTTTATAGATGGATATGATGATAGCGTAACTGCGTAAGCAAGTAACTACTCCGTGACGGGACGTGTACGTAGTGTATAACATGCTACCTCATTTTTACTAATCATCTTTCTATCGGCTGGCTTAAATTTGTTAATTTATGTAACAAGTTGATGCAATATAATTATTTTATATTTTAAGAATAATTAAATACTAGTTTAATCCGTGCTTTACAAGGAAAACATAATTATAATATTTTTACTATTATAATTTAATAATATATATTTTCTTTGGTTTGTTAATGAAGGTAATATATTATAATTTTTGATAACTCAAATTTGAAAGAAAAAATCAATCGATTATAATAAGAAAGACAACATTAATATGTATGTAGAAGATAACATTATCAATTAGTTAAGTATTGTCATTTTGGAATAGCAATATTTTTTAATTTTATTTTAATGTTTTTTTTATATAGTCATACATGGTAAATAAATAGATAAATTTAGTTATGAAATAGATATATTTAATCACTAAAAGAGATATGATAAATAAATAAATAAAAATTTTAATTTAGTGGTTATTTTATAATTAATATAGTAAGAATATATTTACATGTTATAGTTAGATTAAGAAAATATCTAACCATCATATAGATAAAAGTGAAAAAATTTTCAAAAAAATATTTGATAAGAATATCTTAAAAATATGTCAAACATTGTGATAAGAATAAATATATATCAATGGTTTATTTATTTATTTGTTAATTAGTACAAGTATAAAATGAAAATACACGAGAAAATGATATATGGCACGGAAATCATTAGAGAATGACACATGAAGTGAATGTCTTCTACTTTTATAAATGTTTTAATACACGCACTTGTGCGGATTCTACGTTAAGTGTCGGTTCAAACTCTACTTTATTTATATAATATAAATATTTTTTAATTTAAAAGGTAGAAATAAAAAAATTTGTAATGTTAAGATATGAGTTGTTGTAAACGTAATTCTAATCATCAAATGAGTTAAATATTTCTTAATCTAGAATATTAGAATCGCTCAATTAATCTGTTTGCCAAATTTGTGTTCACTCCTACAAAATTTGCTAAAAGTGATTAAGAAAAAAAAATGATACGCCATGTTATGTGTACGAAGCGATTGTTTGTGAAATAAAAAATATACGTTTGTTTAATTTTAAAGTCGGAGAATAGTATTTTTGTTTTCGATGTGGTATTTGTAACTCTTTTATTGTTGATACGACAACCCAATTATTTGTCAAGGAAAGAGGTATATTTTGTATCTAACAATCCTTCGAGTCGTATAATCCAGTCTTGATTAATGTTTCTCGTAGTTTGAAAAGTTGATTTGTGTACGTTAATTTTTTTGTCCAATGTTTGAGCAATATAAGTGTAAGATTTAGTTATTTTTTTGGACATGCAACAATATTTTCTTTGGAAAAGATAATTGCATTGCAAATGATGAGAAAGGGATTAATTTATGTGCTCTTGTTTACTTAGAGATGCTAATTTGGTTGTCATTACTATTGCATTCTTTTTGGATCACACAAGCTAGACTATCAACCCCTGGGACAAATAAGAAAGGTGAAAGAGGGTCTATGTCTTAGCCTTTTTTTCCCCAAAAAACTAGTTCATTGTATCATTGTTAATTAACACCGTGAAAGAAACAATGATATACATTTCTTATTTCATTCTAGAAAATGATTTATCAACACCAAATCTTCTTATGATGGTTAGAATGAAATCTTGGTTGATGAGATCATATGCTTATTCCATTTCATGCTTGATGGTAATCCATTCTTCCGGCCCTTTTTTAAATCTAAAAATGTGAAGTGTGAAATATCTCGTGGACAATAAGTATATTATCATGTATTGATGTTTTTTCTAATACAATGTATGATTGATTTGTTTGAGCAACACCACCTCGAAAGAACCCCTTTACTGCTTTAATAACATCTATTTTCATAATGTCTCAATATTTTTATAGAATTGATCCCAAATCCCATAAAGTTCCGGTGATTTACCACACAAAAAAAAGCACTTCTGATTTCATCGATGCTCGGTGGTTGAATAAATAAAAGTTGTATTTGGGGATAACATCTTGGTTAATCAACTCTAGTTGGTGGGCTAGTATTGTATAGTCACTTTGTGCAATTATTTTTAAACGGAAAAAATTCATGTCTAATATATGTGAGAATATTGGTGAAATGAGGCACTTTTTGTAACTCATAAATAAACTAGGCATCCTATTTTTACAATTAAAAAATAAAGATAAAAGTGGCATATATATATATATATATATATATATATATATATATATATATATATATATATATATATATATATATATATATAGATAGATAGATAGATACTGAATCTCATGTAAACAACCCTTATAGTGTTCAATGAGAACGAATTATATTCGTTGGATCATTATAATGGATGGCTGAGATTAAGCAATAGTTTAATAAATAAAAAATTATAAAAAAAAATTTTAATCCTAATTTTGGAAGTGATAGTGCGTGTCAAACAATCTTCTCCATAATTATCCTCAATTTTAAAATTTCCCTTAAATAAAACAATTAAATCTTTTTACGGTTATTTTTGTATCCCGCTTCTTCCTTCAAAGTAGAATCCCCTGTTTTCGAACTGAAGGAGACCATTGGTGCCACTATCTTCTTCCATTATTCGCCGCCGTCTGTGGAGCATGAGTTTTTTTCCCCATCCATTTTACACTAGGTATTGTGTTCGCCTTTCCCTGCCGTCGCTCGAGGTAATGTCCATTGTTGATGAAATTTCTGTTTCGTTTCTACAAATTAGGGTTTTTTGCGGTTAAAAGTAAAGAAATTCCTAATTTTGTTGTAGTTATCTTCATCCTCTACTTCTTCTTCCGGTCTTCAACGCCATTGGAGTCGCCGGTGTTGTGTTCGTACTCGATTCCGCATTCGGTTCTGGGAGCGTCGGTATTCGGGCAAGCAACAGATTCGGAATCGATGGAAGAAGGTAATTGAACGTGGAATAACATAAACAGTTAAAGTAATATGTTAACAGATATTTGGTTTCATATTAACAAATATATTTGAATATACCACAAAATACGATTCGGTGACGGTGAAGGTTTACCTAAATATCAACTATTAAACAAACTCGTATTTAAATTATCATAATATAAATATTTATTGAATTATTTACAGATTCTCCATGTGAAAGAGATTGGGATGTTGATGGATCCGGCATTGATGCTAACATGGAGAGTATTGATGAATTTTATGAAGCAGTCTTACCTAAATATCAGTCACTCGGTTTTTGTTCTTCAAACGGCTTGAGTCATTTTACAGTCTTACGTTTTTTTATCATTATATGTCCACATTTATCGGTTGATTTGTGTAGGGCATTCTGGCAAGCAACATTTTCGACATCGATGGAAGAAGGTAAGTGAATGTGAAACATCATACACGATTAAATTAATATATCAACAAATATTTGGTTTCATATTAACGAATATATGTGACTATACTTCTGAATACGTTCTATAACATGGTTACGAAAACAGATATGGCACCGGTTATGCTTTACCCACTCATCAAACATTAAACATACTCGTAATCGTTAGCTATATTTCAATTATCAGATTATAAATATATAGTGAATTTTTTACAGATTCCGGAAATAAAAGGGATTGGGATGTTGATGGATTCGACATTGATGCTAACCTGGAGAGTATGGATGATTTTTATGAAGCAGCGGCAAATGAAGAGCTCAACAATGCAATAGACATGACGCAATCACCGGCGAAAACAAAATATTAGACTCCACAGTACGATGAATCCATACATCCATGTATTGAAATGTGTTTCAAGACACCGGAGGAAGGTATCGATTTTTATAAGGCGTATGCTAAAAAGGTTGGTTTTGATGTTCGTTTGTCATCTTCCCGTGTATGCACACAAGACGGGACTCTATTGCATCGTCGCATATTGTGTAGTCGTTCTCAAGGAAAATGTACTCACTACCGGAAAGTGTCAAAGACTTCTAATTACCAAGAAAGTGTGCTGACACACTTGCCTCCTTTGACAGGCAACCGAGTTATACAGTTACAGATTGAGTTGTCATTAAGAGAGTTGAGATCTGATTCAAGTAAGTCCACGGACTTACTTAGCTGGCTTCTTGTATGAGTGTAATGTGTATGAGTGGTGTTTGTTAGTTATGATAAACAACGAAACCGGATTAGGCCGACTTTATTATTTACGTAATTGACCCAAGTGTATGATAACGGGTCGTGACATCATTTGCCTAGCTCTTGCGAGAGTCTAGGAGGTTCCCTGCGATCAGCCCAGTCCGGTAGACGGTCAGATGCATTAGTACCATTCCGCGTTGGTAAACGGGGACAGGGGCGAGGTTTGGGAATCCCTCATGTCACAAAATAAGTATCATTAGTAATAACCTATCACCTAATTAAAGATAATAAAAAGATTGAGTGTTGCATGTTGATTGTGTATATTGTGTGTTTGTGCTTTTACATTTATACTTATGCATAGAATGTTAGCTAACGGTTTTATACCGCTTGTAGATGCCTCGCAGGTTAAGACAGTTGTAGAGAGATCCGGAGGGAATGGTCAGCCGGGTCCACGTACTCATTTAGTTGGGGACGGGAATGTCTTATGTTCTTCATATATGTCGTTTTGGTACCTTTGCTTTGTAAGGCTGATACATATTCTTCATGTATATATTGTTTAAAGTTTTCAAATGTTTTAAATACTTTTGTGCCTTGTTGTAAGATCCAAGTTAAATTGTTGTCAAACTAAGGTCGGGACTCATTGTGAGGTCCTAACCAGTAGCTCCCCGAGTTCTCAGAATTTGGGGTGTTACAGACGGCACGGAAAACTGTAAAAGATTTAGGGGTTTTATTTGAGGGGTATTGTTTAGGGAATATTACATTAATCCGCAAAACCCTAATCGGAATCAATGAACCAGAAATTTCATTGCCGTCGACAATACCTCGAGTGACGGAGGGGAGCGGCGAGTCAAACAATACACTAATCGGAATGACGATCGGCACTGAAATGTTGATTAGGAGGAAGAACACAACACCGGCGAACACAGTACCTAATGTAGAATGGAGGGGGAACACAACACCGGCTTGACCAACGACATCGGATACCGGAAGAAGAAGACGGCATCGATGGTATGCTTGAGGACGAACAACACACGATCTTGATTAGGCGGAAGAAGAGGAAGCAATAACTGTAAAAGATTTAGGGATTTTATTTTAGGTAATTTTAATATTGGGATAGATATGGTGTGGTGTGTATCACGCTCCTATTACTTCCAAATATGCAGTTTCAATTTTATTTTTATATTTTTTTCCTTAAAATCTCACTTAATCACAGCCATCCATTATAACAATCCAACGAATACAATTCGTTCTCATTGAACACTATAAGGGTTGTTTACATGGGAGCCAAACTCTATAAATATATATATATATATATATATATATATATATATATATATATAGAGAGAGAGAGAGAGAGAGTATAGATCCTATGAGAACACCCTCTAACATGAGAACGTGAGAACAAATTCGTAATTATTATTAGTTTTGTTACGAATGTGTCATATCGTTTAATGTATTATTCGTAGTTATTGTTGGTTGAGTGGATTATTCGTAGTTATTGTTGGATTCCTAATTATTATTCGTAGTTATTATTATTTTTGATATCTACTCTACATCTCAACCCTTAATACTCACATCCAACGGTGTACGATTGTTCTCATGTTCTCACGTTAGGGGTGTTCTCATGGTAACCACACCCTCTATATATATATATATATAGTTTGGCTCCCATGTAAACATCTCTTATAGTGTTCAATGAGAACAAATTGTATCCGTTAGGTCGTTAAATAAATGGCTGAGATTAGACGATATTAAAGGATAAAAAATCATTTTATTAATGGAAGAAGATTCGCCGGACCTGAATCTATATATTCGGCGATATAGTCACATATATTCGGCGGTATAATCACATATATTCGGTGTTTACACGTTCACACGATAAGAGTTGTTTATATATATATATATATATATATATATATATATATATATATATATCCTTTTTGAAGATAAATGGATTGTGGGCTGTCCTCTTCTTTCAAACATTACCACCCTTGTTGCTGATGAGTAGAGATATACAACAATCAATAACTTTTAGGATGTTGAAAACGGTTAAAAGTGGGATATTTTCTCGCCCATATTTAATATAAACACATGCTTGAAATTGACGGAAGATAAACTTGTTAGTCATTTCTTGGGATTTCTAGGAGTTGGCAACAATGACATTATTGACAATGAAATGAGCTAAAGCCGCACTCCCGATGGGCTCTTCTCTTCCTCCTCTGCATATGAGCTGATCATGGCTAATTATAATTACTCCTCTGTGGATTGGGTTGCTTACAAGAATATTTGGCAAATCAACGTCCCAGAAAGGGTCAAAACTTTCATTTGGAAACTCATGAAGGGAGGGATTGCCACGAATAGTGAACGGGGCAAAATATATATTGCCTCGTCGGATATCTACTTGTGTTGCAAATAGATGCCTGAGACGGAATCTCACCTTTTGGAAAATGTGGAATGGGCTCTTTGGCGCACAATCCGGCAATGAGTTCTTATCGAGAAACTTCACAACCTACATTAGAAGTAATTATTGTTCTCTGTTTGTAGTGAGTTTATGGTGGACATGAAAGTGGTGCAATGCGGACGTTTTCAAGAGCAGGAAGTTCAAAGGGGATAGGCGTCAATTTGTGTACAACATAGCGTTAGAGTATGCTAAAGCATGGAAAGAGAAAAATTGGAAGATTATGGCCCAAACTAGTGAGTTTATGGTGGAAATGGAATTGGTGCAATGTAGACGTTTTCAAGTGTAGGAAGTTCAAAGGGGATAGGCATTAATTTGTGTTCAACATAGTGTCGGAGTATGCTAAAGCATGGAAAGAGAAAAATTGGAAGATTATGGCCCAGACTAGGAGCTACGTCCCCATCAACTGGACTAAACCTAAAGAAAGTATCGTGAAGATCAATTCGGACGGGGTTGTCAAAGAAGACGGACACACTACTACGGCTGGAGTTATTAAGCATTTTACTGGCTATTGGCAACGGGGATTCATCTACAACATTGTATATGTATGGTCCCCGTGACTGAGTTATGAGGACTCTTCCAAGGACTAATGTTGGCTTGAGAGTATGGTTACCGGAGGGTTGAGCTAGAAACATACTCTCTCTTGGTTGTCGGGCTCCTCGATAAAGATATCAAACCGTAGAAATCCGCTTGCTAGTCTAGTACTTAGATGCCAAGACTTGATTAAAAGGGATTGAAATATCCAGTTCTAACATGTCTACCGCGAGGCCAATTATGTGGCGGATTTCCTTACTTCTTCGGCTTTTAACTTTATGATTGGTTATCATGTATTATTTGACCCTCCTAGGAGTGTTATAAACTAGATTAGTCATTATGTAAGGGGTCGGGTTATCCACCGTTTGATGACTACTTATCTCTTTTCATATTTAAATAGCGTGACTAGATGCGGCGAAAAACACCGACTCTCCTTCCCACCAAAAAAATATATAGATAGCCCTTTAAGAGCATCACAACCCAAATACTCAATCAAAGTTTCTTATTCTACTTCGAATTTCTCTCTCCGACATTTAAGGTTAGGAAACTCTCATAGAAAATTTTTCACAACCCATAAACTATATAAAGGTTTTTTTGTGTTATCATACATGCTTCATACCTACCAAAGCTATATTTCATTATTTGTATCCATTATGAAAATAATTATTATTTTCCCTTTGATAAAAATATTATTATAGGTTAATAATGTATCAAAATAACTTTAAAAAATTAATTTAAAAAATGCTTTACATTAATTAAAAATAGTGATATTAAAAATGTTGTTTTGAATTTCATCTTATTGTGATGGATCGTAATAATTGACATATGTATCACATTCATCTTCTATGATCATGTTCAGTAATGTGATGCATGTTTTCATTACTTTTTCAATAAGATATGGATTTCATAGACTACATGGTACACGTACTATATCAAACCAGGCTTGTAGAATTGCAAAAGCCCGTTCAACGTCTTTCCTTACCGACTATTGATGCTTAGCAAATAATTGTGATTTAAGGCCTTGGGGAACACTAATCGATTGAATAAATGTAGCCCATAGTGGATAAATTTCATAAGTGAGATTATAACACATATCATACTCGTGATCATTGACGGTAAAATGAACCGGTTGAGCTCTACCTTCTAATATATCATCAAAAACTAGAGAGTGGTCAAAAACATTTATGTCATTGTATGTACGTGGAGTTCCGAAAAATGCATGTCAAAACTAAAGATCTTAGGAGGCCACAACTTCAAGAATGGTTGTTGGTTTCTTGTTACACCCACTAACAAATTGCACTTGTCGAACGATTGGAAAAATTTTTCACTCCCAATGCATGCAAGCGATACTCTCCAACATTTCAGGAAATTCTTTTTGCTCTCTAACATGAAGAAATCTCCATAAGTCTTCTTCATTTGGCCTTCGTAAATTATTCTTCTCCGAAAAAAAGAGATTATTCCTTCCACAAATGCCTCAAAGCATCGTTACGTAGTTGTTTCACCGATATGAATATACGCGTTAAGTTGATATGTTGCAACCCTAACTCTTTCAGTTACATCTACTTTTGGCTTGATGTATGACACCTCACTTTGCACCTTCTCTATTATTCGATTGAAAATATGTCTTTTCATTCAAAATTTACAACGAAGTTGGATGTATGTGTAAACCGGATGATTAAAAAAAATCCGCAAACAATTTTTCATGACCAATCTCTCGATTTCTTTCCACATACATCTTTCTATTAGATAAATATGTAGCATCCTTATGTATAGGAAAGTATATATTGCACTCTCTTATTTCCAACCTTGAACATTTCATCTAGGTTTATTTTAGGTGTATGATTCTTTGTATATACTTGCTTTCTTTCAACAATAAAAAGGAACGTGTTCACATTCTAAACACTATACTACACCTTCGACGCAAACATGGTGAGCCTTCCACACAATTAGTTGCATACTTCTTAAGTAAGTGATGCCATCTTGATGTGAGACCATCTCCAACACCACCTAAAGGACCTATCAATAGAGCTACATCAAAGGCATTGAAGGAGAAGGAGTTGTCATCTTCAAAGGCCATCCAAGAAGAGTTACTAGCTTATGGACATCATGTGCATCCAAGGAGACCTTACACATGCCTAAGTCTTTCTTAGTAACATTGTTGTTTACTGTTGAACGACCTTACAAGAGTAAAGATGACCAAGGAAGCAAGAAAAGTGGCTAGAACAAGACTTAAGAGAACTAGAGAAGAAAACTCGGCCCTGAGACAAAATCTCGTCCGAGATTTAGACCGAAGTTTGCTGTCTATCGAGATCAATAAGATCCCGTCGAGATCTTATTAGATATAGTTATCTTTTGGTTATTTTAATACCTTTAAAGCTCTCAAACTTTCTGAAGGTATCTTTTTAGTTTTTGATCCTATCTTTTAAGATTATCTTTTATTTTTATTTTTCTAGGAGAATCTCGCCTATAAATAGACATAGAAGTCGAGATTCATAGGTAGACTGAATTTGATTATTTCTTCCACAATATTGTGTGAACTCGTTGTTTCGCTTACGAAGTTTGTGTTATATTCATTCCTATTCAATCCAAATATAGAGCCTTTGATTGAATCGTTGTGAGTCTTTGCTAGGTTGTTCTTGTGTATGTTAATCTTATTGAATATTGATTCTACTAGTCAAACTAGTTCCTCCTTGTGCTTTTCTTATGTAGAAGGCTTGTGTAAGGTTAAAGAAAGAAGCTAAGAGTTAAGGTGATTCTTTGTTGAGGGTTTTGATCCATTGGTCAAGGTTCTTTGAAAGTCTAAACATTAAGATTTTTCTTCCTATATTTCCATATAATCATTCCATTATTCATCTCATCTTTCCATATCATTTATAATTCCGCATTTTGAGTTTAGAGAATCTCGGCCTGTTCATATAATCTCGCCCGACACGTTTCACCGAGATTCCTTTCTGTTGTCCAATTCGTGAACTTCAAGTCTAGATCGGGAACTACACCATCAACCCTACATCACATCTATTCATGCATCATTTTAGATAGTATATTCATGCATTTCAAGTCTCTTTTGATATGTTTTACATTCATATTTCTTGTAATCATAGTTTTTTCGTAATTTCTTGTAGTTCTTGTAATTATGGTTTCTTTCTTTCTATATTTGCATACCACATTTTAGGTTTTTGCTAGTGAAGTTAATTAGTATAGTCATAATTTTATTTACAAGAATTTGAAAAGTCGCAATGGTTCAGAAATTGAGTACGGAAAAATGATTCGCTTATTAGTTCGGTATATTATTACAAATAAATTGTGTGGGTGAATAAAATAAATTACATAAGAAAGCATTTGGGTAAGAAATGAGAAACAACTCAATAATACACTAATCGTAATAATCATTTATGTAATTAAATTTACACCTAACAACATAGAACAAAGCTCGGCAGACGGCCAAAAATCTAGAGGTGAACACCAAGACTCAAACTTTCAGCATGATCAATCACTTGACCACAAACAATATTTTGTAATCTAGAGGGAATAAGGCAACAAATTAATTTTAGACATAAGTAGATTTAGTCAAGCTTTTTGAAGCCATCCAAAACAGATTTTATCATATGAGGTATATATTTGCCACATTTGCTTATGATTTTTTTCCTTGAAATTTATGGCTTGATTAGAAGTAAAGACCTCGCCATTTGAAAATTATCATTTGTATACTTGTTTTTACGTAGGCATTCATGAAGCCTTGCAAGTATAGCACCAATCATGTTCAAATGTTGGATCAGAGTTAATTGATAGCAAAAGCTTGACTGCTTGAGATCTCAAGTTTCACAATTGTTGCATAAAATGATCTTCTACTCTTTTCACACATACATAGCTACAAAATAATTGCGATTGAATTGAAAGTTTTTGTTCTTGGACTTAGTTTTCTTTATTTTATTTTTTTTGAGTTTTGATGATTTATAGTTCATTTCTTGGCTGAAGGGCTTTCAAAAAAAATAAAGGCAATCAAGTGGAAGATAGATTTAGGGCCTGTTTGGTTTCAACTCCGGAAACGGAAACGGAATGAAAACAAATTTAGTCCATATGTATATCCTTATTCATGAAAATTTATGGAATCATTCCTTATGGTTTAATGTAAAATGCACATGCTTCCCCATATTTTCTTTCCCTATAGGGTATCAAAAGTAATTAAACTCTACTCCAATTACTTCAAACCACAAGGAATGATTCCAAAAATAAGGAAAGTAAATTGGACGCTGTTGTAATATTTGAAATTGGTAACTAACCAATAAAAGGTAACCATTTAAAAAATTAAAAGGAAATTGTATATAGAAGATTTTCTGAAGATTCTACAAATATTTTAACTACTCAATTAACTAATTATTTTTCCTCTCCTCTAGCTTCATGAAAATCCAACACTCATCATGAAAATCGAACACAAATCACAATCAAATCACAATCAGCAATCAATACACAGTCAAACAAGTTTAACACCTTAAGCAAATACTCAATCAAAGATAAAGAGAAATGAAGATACTCAAGCAAAATTGAAGAGATGTAACGCTCTAATTTTAAGCGCGTTTGCGACTTTCATCTTTCCGGATGTCATTGATATTTTTTATTATCTTAAGTATGTTCTACGAGTATATTTTAAGTCGTAAATTTAATCTTTTTTTTTCGAGTATATATTTAACGGTATTGTAATTATTATTGGGATCTCGTAATTTATTTACGAGATTTATTTCTACGATACAAAGGTTATTTTGCGAGTTTATTCTATAAACTATCCACATATATTTTCCGTATCTTTATTTTCGGAAAAGTTTTCGATCCGGAACTTCCGTTCCAATTAATTCCGGTCGTGAATATTTTTAGTCCTCTATTTTCTTTTCTTTTCTTTTCTTTCCCTCTCTCTCTCCCGGATGGGGAGCTGACCCTTCGCCCTTCTAGCCCAACGCTGGCCTTTGGCCTTTTTTCCCGCCCAGGCTATTGCCTAGCCTGGCACCTCAGGCAAGAAACAGACCCCTCGGCACCCTTTGATCTTCTCCCTGCAACTCTCCGATCTTCTCCCTTACCTCCTCCCCTGTTACTCTCGGATCTTCTCCCTGTAACTCCCTCACGTTCAGCCTCAAACTTCTCTCTCCCTCTACTCTCCACAACAAGTGACGCCACCCCCATTTCCCCTCCTGTTCTTGCAGCCTCATCCTACTCTCTTTGGATCTCCTCCCTCGCAAACAGCAACCTCGCCCTGGCATGTGCAGTTTGTCGCCCTGTTCTTCCTCCCTTTTTGTTGCAACCGGGACCTCCTCCACTGGAGCATCGCCAGAGGAGCCGAGCTGCCTTGTAGTCGCACCACCGGAGATGAGAACGGCCACCATGGGACCCAACAGCTCAATCCCCATTCCTCTATTCCATTCCTTCTACTGTGTCGAATCAGCACACCAGCAGCAGTACAAGAGCCGGCAACATCTCGAGGTCTCTGTTCGCCGTAAGGAAGTGCCTTGCCGCGCCTCTCCTGCTGGAGCCACCTTCCTTCCCTGTGCTCCACCGTCGTCAACCACCAGGGAACCCCTCTGCCTGCATCGATTCGCCGGAGAGCCACACTGGTGAAGCCGTATTTGTGTTGCGCTGCCGGAGGCGATCTCTGCCGAAGCCACACCACTAGGAGCCCCTGTGTCCTGCCCTGCTCGACGCCGCTGGCCTGCTTCCCTCCTTCTGCGCTTCAGCGCTTGTTCATAGGTTGAAGAGAGAGTCTTTAACCTAATTAAATCGGGGGCCCCTCACTTTTGATACAATTGCAAAAAAGTACCCATTTTTCATAATTGTAGTTTGGACCCCATATTTGGAAGTTGCACTTTATACCCCTACGAAAATTAATATTATAAAATGGCCCAAGTTTCGGGAATTTGAGTTTATGCCCCTGCTGGAATATATATTTTATGTTTTGGCCAAAAGTTATTTTCTGGATATGGTTTAAGTTCTCGAGTTCCGTATTTACGGCCCGGAGTTTGGGTTGCAGGCTTACGATGCGTGTTGTGATGTTGTGTATTTTGCCCCGGGAACGGCTTAGTGGTATTGAACCTTGGATTTTGTTTACGGGATATTCCTATTATTGAAACGCAATATATTATGCCTTGTTGGGTTAAATTCGGTTTATGGCTCAAATTTTAATTATAGTTTTATGACCAAGTTTATAGAAATTCATATTTTGCCCAGAAGGTTATTTGAAATCGAGTTTTCCTTAGTTTTTATATTATATATATTCCGATCGAATTTAGCGTACGAGTTAAATTTGTCTAGTTTTGGTGTTTGGTCCGGAAGCGCCCCGATAAAGGCCAACGATTCCAAAGTCGACATCCATAGACCGTCTTTCGTCTTTTGACATCGTGTGAGTTACCTTTTTCCTCAATCTAGTTATGTGTAGTATTAGTATCATGCTAGGTTGGATCTAACATAACTTAGAGCGAATGCCAAGTAGTGGTATTGAACCTTAGGTATTTTGTGGATGGTTTATGAACTTGGTCAAATTATATTCGATACGATCTTTGGATGTTCTTCTAGGCTAGGAGTTAGACCTAGCATTCTTGGATTGTGACCTCATATAGGTTTTCGAGACTAGAATTCCGAAGGCTTCTAGCATATCGGATAGTTATTGATAGTGTGCCTTGTTTGGCCAGGAGTTGAGCGTCTTCCTGTGAGAAGCTGAGTGAGGATTTATTCGAGTTACCTTGGAATAAGGTAAGTCTCCGGACTTACTTAGCTCGTATTTTCCGTATTAGTTTCGATACGTGATTGGCCAAGTGTATGATAACGGGCGGTGATCGCTTGTCCAATGCAAAATGGGGATGACTGGGAGATGCCTTGCGACCAGTCCAACGGGTGATGATGATCCGCATCAAGTACAAACCCGTATGGTGAAAGGGGACAAGGGAGAGGGATTCTCGTGTCACACCATAAGTGGAATAGTAAGGGATGTGACTTAATAAAAATAAATAGATAATGAACCGGACTTGTGTGTTAGATCATGTTGGGTGTTATGATTCCCTATGTGTGTGTGTGTCAATATCATGATTCTAATGCCTTGAATTCTAGCTAACGGTTTTATACCGATATTGTTGTAGTTGCCCTACAGGTTAGGGACGCGGCCGAGAGATCCGGAAGAATGGACAGTCGGGGTCCGTACATTGTAGGAAGGGTTTGTGGGTGGAGTCTTGTAGTCATATATCTGTATTATATATTGTATGTTTTCGACGTTTAGTCGTTGGAGTTGTTGACTCGGTTGTGGTCTTTTAGTTGTATGCTTTTGGGATTCATATCATTGCATTTAAAATGTATTTTGGTTTTGCCTTTAATTTGTGTCTTGTTGTAAGATCCGGTGAAATTGTTGTCACGCTAAGGGTCGGGACCCATTGTGAGGTCCCAACCCGTAGCACCTCGAGTCCCACGGATTCGGGGTGTTCTAGAATGGAAGATAAATTCAGCACTCAGCAGCCCGCATGAACACAATCTAACATGCTTACACAAATACTCAATCAAAATTGAAGAGAAGTAACATGAAAATTGAAAAGGGGAAGGAGAATCAACAACAATCAGCAACAATCAACAGCACTCAACTGTAACAGTCAAAAATCAAAGATGACCTAATCGAGTAATTTAGGAAATTAAATTCGTTTTAACACGAGATACCTCTCGAGGTAACCAGCTCCTAGATGATATTACACCCCGGTATTATTTGGAGCATTTGGGAGCTTCAATTAATAAAAATGCAGTTGAGAGAAATGATCAGGAAATCGGACATGTCCTAGATATGAAAAAACATGAAAAGGCAAAATGGCTAAAAGAGTCGCTATTTCGTTTCTTAGCGGCTAAGAAAGACGGCTTAGGAATACGCGTTTTTCGAAACAATTGCGGAATAATTATCCATACAATATTCCAGATCTATTATTCCAATTTCGAGAAGTTTGGAGAAGGGGGCTTAAACCGCTTCCGGATCGGTAAAAGGATAATTATCGACTCCGCTAAAGGATAATTATCGTCTTCGCTATAAATAGCTGAAATATCGTTTATTAATTCATTTTCTTTCACGTTTCCTCGTAAAAGCTCTGATTTCTCTCAACCTTCAAACTCAGATCTACTCTTCGTTTCTAATCCGATTTCAAATCCGTTTGAGTTTTTGGATTCCTCTCTTCATTCTCTTCATTTTGGTACCGAGTTTCTGCATTTCCGAGCAAGGGAAGGCCTGATCGAGCATATATGATACTAGGGAGGTTCCGTCGCTCAGATTCCGGTGAATTTGATGGTGTCCGAGCGTAGCCTGCGTCGTGGTGATTCCGAATCTTCTTTCGGATCGTCAATCGGGTGTTGTTGAAGGTTTCGGTCTAACTATAACGTAGTTGCTTTGTGAGCGTATCCAAGCACGATAAAAGAGGATAATCCGAGTGGGAAACGGACTCAGTAGTTGGTTTGCGAGGTTTTATTGTTCTTACCTGTGAGGTAAGTGTATATGAATTACATTTGCTTGATATATGTTATGTATTTAATATGCCATGATTTTATGCATGCTTGTGTGTATATATCTGTTTGTTATGGTTGTATGCATGCTTATATGTATATGAGTGAGACGATGATGATGACTTGATATTCCTTATGAAAGCATGCATAAGGTACATGAGATGATAGTGGAAAGAATATGATGAAAGCATGAAATTGAGTTATGATATGAAAGTGATAATATAGGATGGTAATTGATTAATTAGCCCAACTGGGTCCCGCACGGGTTTTCGGGGGACGAGGTCGCTACCTGATCTACAGGGGGCCTCAGAGGTCGCTACTTGATCTACAGGGGGCCTCGAGATAAGAAAAACAGCCAGGGGTCGCTACCTGATCTACAAGGGGCCTCAAGATAAGAAAAATAGTCCAAGATCGCGACCTGATCTACAGGGGGTCTTAGGACAAGATGGCCGAGGTCGCTACCTGATCTACAGGGGGCCTATGACGCTATCGGGTTGGCCAACCGAAAGAAAAAAAAAAAAAAAGAAAGAAAAGAAATACGAAAGCAATGAGAAAATATATCGTACGATCAGTTGGAGCTAGTTAGTTAATTATCACCTATGCATCGATGCGATCGAGTCTAGCATGTTATATGTTATGTTATGATTATTTATATGTGATGAGATGATATGAGATGCTTATATGAGATGATATGTTTATATGTGATGTGTGATAACATGCCTGAATGTTTATGTGAAATGTGATATGAATGGTTGTGGAATTATATGTGATGTGTGATAACATGCTTGAATGTTTATGTGAAATGTGATATGAATGGTTGTGAAATTATATGTGAATGTGGATATGTATGCGTGCTCTGGAATGTGAGGAAGGGTATAGAGTGTCCTTTGGGGACGGGATATTAGATACTTATATATATTGGGAGAGTGCGATTTGTATACCCTTACTGAGCGTGTGGCTCATTGTTGTTATATCCACATATTTTTCAGCTACTCAGACTCAGCCTGATCAAGGCAAGGACGTTGGACCCAACACCTGGATTTGAGATCATATCAGGTGGGCTGTTATGGGATGCTACCGCCTAGGATGTTTTGCATGGTTTTAAAACAGTTGTGTTTTGGTTAAACGGAGTTTTATGACGTATGTTAGTATGTGTATATGTTGTGAAAATGGTTGTAAGATAAAGTTTTGAAAATTTACATTTTCCGCTTTGCCGCTTATTGTTTTAAACAGGGTTAATTAACTGGTAATCAACTAGAAATGAAATTGGTGGGTCACATTTGGTTGGTATCAGAGAAGGGATATGATTCCTTGGCTTGGGTGTGGGAAGTTTTCTTAAAAGTTTTCTAAAAAGCTTTTGAAAGTTTCTTTTTCTTTTAGATGGCGGAGCACAGCTAAAGGGTCGACTGAGTGTGTACATGCTCAGGGTAGAAATGATCAGGAGCACCCTAAGGTGCCAGTTTAGCCAATATCACTACCACCATCGGATATGGCTGGTATATGTGATTTAGTGAAATAATTGAGAGATGTTATACCACCACAGACACAATAGTGTCT
Source organism: Fagopyrum homotropicum (assembly GCA_033239125.1). Classification (NCBI taxonomy): domain Eukaryota; kingdom Viridiplantae; phylum Streptophyta; class Magnoliopsida; order Caryophyllales; family Polygonaceae; genus Fagopyrum; species Fagopyrum homotropicum. The sequence continues at coordinate 26,724,908 of BSWB01000005.1, forward strand.
CAAGCGGGTATTATTCTAGTAAAGATGGACAAGAATTTTGAGAAGATTTGCCACCAATGGGCAATGTCGTTTGAGGGGACTACTGATCCATTAGTAATGGATGAGTGATTGAGGAACATTGTGTCCATTCTAGATGGAGTTATCTACGCTAATGAGAGACATGTACAATATGTTATATCCTTGCTTGAGGGAGCAACTGGAGACGGGATCTGACTTTTCTATTGATTCCTAAAGATTGGATCTGGTGGGACACGGTCCCTAATGGCCATAGTATACCACTTGTCCTGACATGAGATGATTCCTTGAGAGAATTTGATGTGATGTTAGTAATGGATTGGTCATCCACTCATATAGCTTTGATTGATTGTTATACAAAGGAAGTAATCAAGGAAATAGATGGGTTGAGGGAAGTGATTTTCACCGGTGAGAGGAATGTTATTCTTGCTTGCCTCATATCTACAGTGAAAACTTTTAGATTACTTCGAGAAGGGTGTCAAGCTTATCTGGCTAGTGTGTCAGATTCTACGATTGTTAGCCCCGGAGTATCTAAGGTGGATGTTGTTACAGAATTTCCTGAAGTTTTCCTTGATGATTTACCAGGTTTACCTCCGAGTAGAGAGGTAGACTTCGAGATTGAGACATTACCAGGTGCAACACCGATATCAATTACCCCTTACAGGATGGCTCCCCTAGAGCTAAAGGATTTAAAGAAACAACTAGAGGAGTTACTCGAGAAGGGTTTTGTACGCCCGAGTATTTCTCCATGAGGTGCACCAGTGCTTTTTGTGAAGAAGAAGGACGGTAGTTTACGATTGTGCATAGACTACCGTCAACTGAAAAAAATTACAATCAAGAACAAGTATCCCTTACCGAGGATAGAGGACTTGCTTGATCAGTTAAGGGGTGCTAAAGTGTTTTCAAAGATTGACCTTCGATCGGGATACTGGCAGTTGAGGATAGCAGAGAATTCAATACCGAAAACAACTTTTTCTACTCGGTATGGACACTATGGGCTTACAGTTATGCCTTTTGGGTTGACGAATGCACCTGCAGCATTCATGGCGCTGATGAACTCGATCCTCCAACCTTATCTAGATCAGTTCGTCGTAGTCTTCATTGATGATATCTTGATATATTCCCGAGATGCAGATACTCATAGAGAACATCTGAGACGTATATTACGGATTCTGAGGAAGAGACAATTGTACGCGAAGTTCAGCAAGTGCGAGTTTTTGACGGATCAGATTGCCTTTCTAGGGCATCTGATATCACGAGATGGTATACAACCTGATCCATCCAAGATCTAGGCTATTACAGAATGGGAAATTCCGAAGAGCATTACGGAGATTTGCAGGTTCTTAGGACTTACGGGTTATTACAAGAGGTTTGTAAAGAACTTCTTGATTATCGCGCGCCCATTGACTAACTTGCTAAAGAAGAATCAGCAGTTTATATGGGATAATAGTTGTCAAGAGAGCTTTGAAGAACTTAAGAAAAGATTGACTACGTTCCCTATTCTGGCTGTACCCTTAGATAAGGGTAACTTTGTGGTTTACACCGACGCATCTAGGAGTGGCTTAGGAGGAGTTCTAATGCAGGAAGGGAAGGTAATAGCATATACATCTAGACAATTGAGACCTCATGAGCAGAACTACCCTACACACGACCTAGAGCTTGCTGCTATAGTTCATGCTCTTAAGACCTGGAGGCACTATCTTTATGGTGATACATTTCCGGTGTTTACCGACCATAAAAGCCTGAAGTATATTCCCACTCAGAGGGATCTGAATCTGAGGCAGAGGAGATGGATGGAGTTACTCAAGGATTATGATTGCACTATAGAGTATCATCCAGGAAAGGCGAATGTGGTAGCTGACGCTCTCAGCAGAAAGAGCAGTGACCAAGGCAGTAAGGTCAACTACAAAGTTGAGCATCTATTAGCTCTCAGAGTTATGAGAGTAGAGATGGATGTAAGAGGATCTGAGTTGATATCTAACATTCAGGTTAGACCGTTGATTCTCGATGAGATTTCAACTAGACAAGATGAGGATGCTACACTGAAGAAGTTGAAAGCTAAAGTGGGAGATGCTACCACTACACACTTCCAGTTGTCTGATCAGGGAGTGTTATACAGAGGTACACGGATATGCGTGCCCAACATTGAGGAGTTAAAGAAGAAGCTACTTGAAGAGGCACACTCCTCGAGGTATTCCATGCATCCTGGGAGTACGAAGATGTTTAATGACATGAGGAAGATCTATTGGTGGCCCAGGATGAGACGAGAGGTAGCTGATTTTGTAGCTCGATGTCTAGTGTGTCAGCAAGTGAAGGCTGAACACCAAGCACCAGCAGGAAAATTACAATCTTTATCAGTTCTTGAGTGGAAGTGGGAGCGGATTACAATGGATTTTGTGGTTGGACTTCCTAGGACTTTCAGAAAGAATGACACGGTATGGGTGATTGTAGACAGATTGACGAAATCTGCCCACCTCTTACCGATGAGACAAGATAACTCCTTGGATGAGCTGGCAGAGTTTTATGTGAGAGAGATTGTTCGACTGCACGGAGTTCCTGTATCGATTGTATCCGATAGAGATCCGAGGTTTACCTCGCATTTCTGGGGAAGTCTGCAAATTGCCTTAGGTACAAGATTGCATTTCAGTACGGCATTTCATCCTCAGACAAACGGACAATCAGAGAGAACGATTCAGACCTTGGAGAAGATGTTGAGATCTTGTGTTTTGGAGCTTAAAGGTAACTGGGATTCTAACCTGCCATTGCTCGAATTTGCGTATAATAACAGTTTCCATTCAAGTATTGGTATGGCCCCTTACGAGGCCTTGTATGGAAGGAAGTGTCGCACACCTGTATGTTGGGATTTTGAGGGCATGCGACAGATAGAGGGTCCTGAACTTGTACAACAGACAATAGAGAAAGTACAAGTAGTAAAGCACTGCTTGAAGGCAGCACAAGATCGTCAGAAGAGCTACTTTGATCGCCATAGACGAGAGATGACATATGAGATAGGCGAGAGAGTGTTTTTGAAGGTATCTCCTTGGAGGGGAGTTATGAGATTTGGTAGGCATGGGAAGTTAGCACCGAGATACATTGGTCCATATGAGATCTTAGAGAAGATCGGACCACTTGCGTATAGATTGGCGTTACCACCTGAGTTATCAAGATTGCATGACGTCTTTCACGTATCGGTGCTACGGAGGTATAGGTCAGGATAGGAGTCATATCATTCCCGAACCTGAGATAGAAGTATCTGAGAACTTGTCCTACCTAGAAGAACCAGTTGAGGTTTTAGGCAAACAAGTTCGAAGATTGAGAAACAAGGAGATTCCGATGGTGAAGGTCAGATGGGGACATCATTCAGCTCGAGAGGCTACATGGGAGACCGAACGAGATATGAAAGCGAAATACCCCTACCTTTTTAACTAAAAACCTCGAGAAATTGTGATCCGGTTGTGCATCCTTTTGATACATCTACGAGTTTGGTTCTACGTCCTTTCTTAAATTTCGGAACGAAATTTCTTAAAGTGGGAGATATTTGTAACAGTCAAAAATCGAAGATGACCTAATCGAGTAATTTAGGAAATTAAATCCGTTTTAACACGAGATACCTCTCGAGGTAACCAGCTCCTAGATGATATTACACCCCGGTATTATTTGGAGCATTTGGGAGCTTCAATTAATAAAACTGCAATTGAGAGAAATGATCAGGACATCGGACATGTCCTAGATATGAAAAAAAATGAAAAGGCAAAATGGCTAAAAGAGTCGCTATTTCGTTTCTTAGCGGCTAAGAAAGACGGCTTAGGAATACGCGTTTTTCAAAACAATTGCGGAATAATTATCCATACAATATTCCAGATTTATTATTCCAATTTCGAGAAGTTTGGAGAAGGGGGCTTAAACCGCTTTCGGATCGGTAAAAGGATAATTATCGACTCCGCTAAAGGATAATTATCGTCTTCGCTATAAATAGCTGAAATATCGTTTATTAATTCATTTTCTTTCACGTTTTCTCGTAAAAGCTCTGATTTCTCTCAACCTTCAAACTCATATCTACTCTTCGTTTCTAATCCGATTTCAAATCCGTTTGAGTTTTTGGATTCCTCTCTTCATTCTCTTTATTTTGGTACCGAGTTTTTGCATTTCCGAGCAAGGAAAGGCCTGGTCGAGCATATATGATACTAGGGAGGTTCCGTCGCTCAGATTCCGGTGAATTTGATGGTGTCCGAGTGTGACACCACCTATTTCATTTCTAGTTTATTACCAGTTAATTAACCCTGTTTAAAGCAATAAGCGGAAAAGCGGAAAACGTAAATTTTTAAAACTTTATCTTACAACCATATTCACAACATATACACATACTAACATACGTCATAAAACTCCGTTTAACCAAAACACAACTGTTTTAAAACCATGCAAAACATCCTAGGCGGTAGCATCCCATAACAGCCCACCTGATATGATCTCAAATCCAGGTGTTGGGTCCAATGTCCTTGCCTTGATCAGGCCGAGTCTGAGTAGCTGAAAAATATGTGGATATAACAACAATGAGCCACACGCTCAGTAAGGGTATACAAATCGCACTCTCCCAATATATATAAGTATCTAATATCCCGTCCCCAAAGGACACTCTATACCCTTCCTCACATTCCAGAGCACGCATACATATCCACATTCACATATAATTCCACCACCATTCATATCACATTTCACATAAACATTCAAGCATGTTATCACACATCACATATAATTCCACAACCATTTAGATCACATTTCACATAAACATTCAAGCATGTTATCACACATCACATATAAACATATCATCTCGTATAAACATCTCATATCATCTCATCACATATAAATAATCATAACATAACATATAACATGTTAGACTCGATCGCATCGATGCATAGGTGATAATTAACTAACTAGCTCCAACTGATCGTACGATATATTTTCTCATTGCTTTCGTATTTCTTTTCTTTCTTTCTTTTTTTTTTTTCTTTCGGTTGGCCAACCCGATAGCGTCATAGGCCCCCTGTAGATCAGGTAGCGACCTCGGCCATCTGTCCTAAGACCCCCTGTAGATCAGGTCGCGATCTTGGACTATTTTTCTTATCTTGAGGCCCCCTGTAGATCAGGTAGCGACCCCTGGCTGTTTTTCTTATCTCGAGGCCCCCTGTAGATCAGGTAGCGACCTCTGAGGCCCCCTGTAGATCAGGTAGCGACCTCGTCCCCCGGAAACCCGTGCGGGACCCAGTTGGGCTAATTAATCAATTACCATCCTATATTATCACTTTCATATCATAACTCAGTTTCATGCTTTTATCATATTCTTCCATCATATTCTTTCCATTATCGTCTCATGTACCTCATGCATGCATTCATAAATCATATCAAGTCATCATCATCATTCCACTCATATACATATAAGCATGCATACAATCATAACAAACATATATATACACTCAAGCATGCATAAAATCATAGCATATTAAATACATAACATATATTAAGCAAGTGTAATTCATATACACTTACCTCGCAGGTAAGAACAATAAAACCTCGCAAACCAACTACTGAGTCCGTTTCCCACTCGGACTATCCTCTTTTATCGTGCTTGGATACGCTCACAAAGCAACTACGTTATAGTTAGACCGAAACCTTCAACAACACCTGTTGAGAATATCATATTCTTCGTATTAAACTTCTCGCTTCAAACACCAGTTAAATTCATTCCATTGAATTTAATTAGCTTATAGTATTTTCTACAATCCCAATTTAATTAATTAACCTTTAATTAATTAATTAAATTTCGCCAGAACAACGTTTTGCCCGCAGGCAATTTCTGAACCCACCTGTCATCAAATCTCATCAAACAAACAGCCCATAATCACCAGAATAAAGTAACGAGCATAATGGAATTTCCAATTATCCATTTTGACAAGCCTAAGGTCAATTTAGGCTAAATCGCAATACGGAAAACGAATAAATTCATAACTTATTCGTTACTAACCCGATTGACGATGCGAAAGAAGATTCGGAATCACCACGACGCAGGCTACGCTCGGACACCATCAAATTCACCGGAATCTGAGCGACGGAACCTCCCTAGTATCATATATGCTCGACCAGACCTTCCCTTGCTCGGAAATGCAGAAACTCGGTACCAAAATGAAGAGAATGAAGAGAGGAATCCAAAAACTCAAACGGATTTGAAATCGGATTAGAAACGAAGAGTAGATCTGAGTTTGAAGGTTGAGAGAAATCAGAGCTTTTACGAGGAAACGTGAAAGAAAATGAATTAATAAACGATATTTCAGCTATTTATAGCGAAGACGATAATTATCCTTTAGCGGAGTCGATAATTATCCTTTTACCGATCCGGAAGCGGTTTAAGCCCCCTTCTCCAAACTTCTCGAAATTGGAATAATAGATCTGGAATATTGTATGGATAATTATTCCGCAATTGTTTCGAAAAACGCGTATTCCTAAGCCGTCTTTCTTAGCCGCTAAGAAACGAAATAGCGACTCTTTTAGCCATTTTGCCTTTTCATGTTTTTTCATATCTAGGACATGTCCGATGTCCTGATCATTTCTCTCAACTGCATTTTTATTAATTGAAGCTCCCAAATGCTCCAAATAATACCGGGGTGTAATATCATCTAGGAGCTGGTTACCTCGAGAGGTATCTCGTGTTAAAACGGATTTAATTTCCTAAATTACTCGATTAGGTCATCTTCGATTTTTGACTGTTACAAATATCTCCCACTTTAAGAAATTTCGTCCCGAAATTTAAGAAAGGACGTAGAACCAAACTCGTAGATGTATCAAAAGGATGCACAACCGGATCACAATTTCTCGAGGTTTTTACTTAAAAAGGTAGGGGTATTTCGCTTTCATATCTCGTTCGGTCTCCCATGTAGCCTCTCGAGCTGAATGATGTCCCCATCTGACCTTCACCATCGGAATCTCCTTGTTTCTCAATCTTCGAACTTGTCTGCCTAAAACCTCAACTGGTTCTTCTGGGTAGGACAAGTTCTCAGATACTTCTATCTCAGGTTCGAGAATGATATGACTTGGATCTGATCTATACCTCCGTAGCACCGATACGTGGAAGACGTCATGCAATCTTGATAACTCAGGTGGTAACGCCAATCTATACGCAAGTGGTCCGATCTTCTCTAAGATCTCATATGGACCAATGTATCTCGGTGCTAACTTCCCATGCCTACCAAATCTCATAACTCCCCTCCAAGGAGATACCTTCAAAAACACTCTCTCGCCTATCTCATATGTCATCTCTCGTCTATGGCGATCAAAGTAGCTCTTCTGACGATCTTGTGCTGCCTTCAAGCAGTGCTTTACTACTTGTACTTTCTCTATTGTCTGTTGTACAAGTTCAGGACCCTCTATCTGTCGCATGCCCTCAAAATCCCAACATACAGGTGTGCGACAATTCCTTCCATACAAGGCCTCGTAAGGGGCCATACCAATACTTGAATGGAAACTGTTATTATACGCAAATTCGAACAATGGCAGGTTAGAATCCCAGTTACCTTTAAGCTCCAAAACACAGGATCTCAACATCTCCTCCAAGGTCTGAATCGTTCTCTCTGATTGTCCGTCTGTCTGAGGATGAAATGCCGTACTGAAATGCAATCTTGTACCTAAGGCAGTTTGCAGACTTCCCCAGAAATGCGAGGTAAACCTCGGATCTCAATCGGATACAATCGATACAGGGACTCCGTGCAGTCGAACAATCTCTCTCACATACAACTCTGCCAGCTCATCCAAGGAGTTATCTTGTCTCATCGGTAAGAAGTGGGCAGATTTCGTCAACCTGTCTACAATCACCCATACCGTGTCATTCTTTCTGAAAGTCCTAGGAAGTCCAACAACAAAATCCATTGTAATCCGCTCCCACTTCCACTCAGGAACTGATAAAGATTGTAATTTTCCTGCTGGTGCTTGGTGTTCAGCTTTCACTTGCTAACACACTAGACATCGAGCTACAAAATCAGCTACCTCTCGTCTCATCCTGGGCCACCAATAGATCTTCCTCATGTCATTAAACATCTTCGTACTCCCAGGATGCATGGAATACCTCGAGGAATGTGCCTCTTCAAGTAGCTTCTTCTTTAACTCCTCAATGTTGGGCACGCATATCCGTGTACCTCTGTATAACACTCCCTGATCAGACAACTGGAAGTGTGTAGTGGTAGAATCTCCCATTTTAGCTTTCAACTTCTTCAGTGTAGCATCCTCATCTTGTCTAGTTGAAATCTCATCGAGAATCAACGGTCTAACCTGAATGTTCGCTATCAACTCGGATCCTCTTACATCCATCTCTACTCTCATAACTCTGAGAGCTAATAGATGCTCAACTTTGTAGTTGACCTTACCACCTTGGTCACTGCTCTTTCTGCTGAGAGCGTCAGCTACCACATTCGCCTCTCCTGGATGGTACTCTATAGTGCAATCATAATCCTTGAGTAACTCCATCCATCTTCTCTGCCTCAGATTCAGATCCCTTTGAGTGGGAATATACTTCAGGCTTTTATGGTCGGTAAACACCGGAAATGTATCACCATAAAGATAGTGCCTCCAGGTCTTAAGAGCATGAACTATAGCAGCAAGCTCTAGGTCGTGTGTAGGGTAGTTCTGCTCATGAGGTCTCAACTGTCTAGATGTATAAGCTATTACCTTCCCTTCCTGCATTAGAACTCCTCCTAAGCCACTCCCAGATGCGTCGGTGTAAACCACAAAGTTACCCTTATCTGAGGGTACAGCCAGAATAGGGAACGTAGTCAATCTTTTCTTAAGTTCTTCAAAGCTCTCTTGACAACTGTTATCCCATATAAACTGCTGATTCTTCTTTAGCAAGTTAGTCAATGGGCGCGCGATAATCGAGAAGTTCTTTACAAACCTCCTGTAATAACCCGCCAATCCTAAGAAGCTGCGAATCTCCGTAATGCTCTTCGGAATTTCCCATTCTGTAATAGCCTTGATCTTGGATGGATTAGGTTGTATACCATCTCGTGATATCACATGCCCTAGAAAGGCAATCTGATCCGTCCAAAACTCGCACTTGCTGAACTTCGCATACAATTGTCTCTCCCTCAAAATCCCTAAGATACGTCTCAGATGTTCTCTATGAGTATCTGCATCTCGGGAATATATCAAGATATCATCAATGAAGACCACGACAAATTGATCTAGATAAGGTTGGAAGATCGAGTTCATCAACGCCATGAATGTTGCATGTGCATTCATCAACCCAAAAGGCATAAATGTAAATTCATAGTGTCCATAACGAGTATGAAAAGCTGTCTTCGGTATAGAATTCTCTGCTATCCTCAACTGCCAGTATCCCGATTGAAGATCAATCTTTGAAAATATTGTAGCACCCCTTAACTGATCAAGCAAGTCCTCTATCCTCGGTAAGGGATACGTGTTCTTGATTGTGATTTTGTTCAGCTGATGGTAATCTATGCACAATCGTAAACTACCATCTTTCTTCTTCACAAAAAGCACCGGTGCATCCCAAGGAGAAATACTCGGGCGTACAAAACCCTTCTCGAGTAACTCCTCTAGTTGTTTCTTTAACTCCTTCAGCTCTAGCGGAACCATCCTGTAAGGAGCAATTGATATAGGTGTTGCACCTAGTAATGCTTTAATCTCGAAATCTGCCTCTCTACTCAGAGGTCAACCAGGTAAATCATCAAGGAAAACGTCAGGAAATTATCTGACAACTTCCACCTTAGATACTCTGGGACTAACAATAGCAGAATCTGACACACTAGCCAGATAAGCCTGACACCCTTCCCGAAGTAATCTAAAAGTTTTCACTGTAGATATAAGGCAAGCAGGAATCATATTCATCTCACCGGTGAAAATCACCTCTCTTAACCCATCTACCTCCATGGCGACTTCCTTTGTATAACAATCCATCAAATCTCTATGAGTGGATGATCAATCCATTACTAACATCACATCAAACTCTCTCGAGAAATCATCCCATGTCATTACAGGTGGTATACTACGGCCATTAGGGACCGTGTCCCACCAATCTCTAGATGCTTCATCAAGCAAGGATATATCATATTGTACACGTCTCTCATTAGCGTAGAGATCTCCATCTAGAATGACACAGTGTTCCTCAATCACTCATCCATTACTAATGGATCAGTAGCCCCCTCAAACGACATTTCCCCTTGGCGGCGAATCTTCTTAAAATTCTTGTCCATCTTTACTAGAATAATCCCCGCCTGAGACACTGTTGTGTCTGTGGTGATATAACTTCTCTTAAATACTTCACTAAATTATACCAACCATATTCGATGGTGGTAGTGATACGGGCTAAACTCGCACCTTAGGGTGCTCTTGATCATTTCTACCCTGAGCATGTACACACTCAGTCGACCCATTGGCTGTGCTCCGCCATCTAAAAGAAAACAAAACTTTCAAAAGTTTTTCAGAAAACTTCCCACAACCCCAAACCAAGGAATCATATCCCTGCTCTGATACCAACCAAATGTGACACCACCTATTTCATTTCTAGTTTATTACCAGTTAATTAACCCTGTTTAAAGCAATAAGCGGAAAAGCGGAAAACGTAAATTTTTAAAACTTTATCTTACAACCATATTCACAACATATACACATACTAACATACGTCATAAAACTCCGTTTAACCAAAACACAACTGTTTTAAAACCATGCAAAACATCCTAGGCGGTAGCATCCCATAACAGCCCACCTGATATGATCTCAAATCCAGGTGTTGGGTCCAATGTCCTTGCCTTGATCAGGCCGAGTCTGAGTAGCTGAAAAATATGTGGATATAACAACAATGAGCCACACGCTCAGTAAGGGTATACAAATCGCACTCTCCCAATATATATAAGTATCTAATATCCCGTCCCCAAAGGACACTCTATACCCTTCCTCACATTCCAGAGCACGCATACATATCCACATTCACATATAATTCCACCACCATTCATATCACATTTCACATAAACATTCAAGCATGTTATCACACATCACATATAATTCCACAACCATTTAGATCACATTTCACATAAACATTCAAGCATGTTATCACACATCACATATAAACATATCATCTCGTATAAACATCTCATATCATCTCATCACATATAAATAATCATAACATAACATATAACATGTTAGACTCGATCGCATCGATGCATAGGTGATAATTAACTAACTAGCTCCAACTGATCGTACGATATATTTTCTCATTGCTTTCGTATTTCTTTTCTTTCTTTCTTTTTTTTTTTTCTTTCGGTTGGCCAACCCGATAGCGTCATAGGCCCCCTGTAGATCAGGTAGCGACCTCGGCCATCTGTCCTAAGACCCCCTGTAGATCAGGTCGCGATCTTGGACTATTTTTCTTATCTTGAGGCCCCCTGTAGATCAGGTAGCGACCCTTGACTGTTTTTCTTATCTCGAGGCCCCCTGTAGATCAGGTAGCGACCTCTGAGGCCCCTGTAGATCAGGTAGCGACCTCGTCCCCCGGAAACCCGTGCGGGACCCAGTTGGGCTAATTAATCAATTACCATCCTATATTATCACTTTCATATCATAACTCAGTTTCATGCTTTTATCATATTCTTCCATCATATTCTTTCCATTATCGTCTCATGTACCTCATGCATACATTCATAAATCATATCAAGTCATCATCATCATTCCACTCATATACATATAAGCATGCATACAATCATAACAAACATATATATACACTCAAGCATGCATAAAATCATAGCATATTAAATACATAACATATATTAAGCAAGTGTAATTCATATACACTTACCTCGCAGGTAAGAACAATAAAACCTCGCAAACCAACTACTGAGTCCGTTTCCCACTCGGACTATCCTCTTTTATCGTGCTTGGATACGCTCACAAAGCAACTACGTTATAGTTAGACCGAAACCTTCAACAACACCTGTTGAGAATATCATATTCTTCGTATTAAACTTCTCGCTTCAAACACCAGTTAAATTCATTCCATTGAATTTAATTAGCTTATAGTATTTTCTACAATCCCAATTTAATTAATTAACCTTTAATTAATTAATTAAATTTCGCCAGAACAACGTTTTGCCCGCAGGCAATTTCTGAACCCACCTGTCATCAAATCTCATCAAACAAACAGCCCATAATCACCAGAATAAAGTAACGAGCATAATGGAATTTCCAATTATCCATTTTGACAAGCCTAAGGTCAATTTAGGCTAAATCGCAATACGGAAAACGAATAAATTCATAACTTATTCGTTACTAACCCGATTGACGATGCGAAAGAAGATTCGGAATCACCACGACGCAGGCTACGCTCGGACACCATCAAATTCACCGGAATCTGAGCGACGGAACCTCCCTAGTATCATATATGCTCGACCAGACCTTCCCTTGCTCGGAAATGCAGAAACTCGGTACCAAAATGAAGAGAATGAAGAGAGGAATCCAAAAACTCAAACGGATTTGAAATCGGATTAGAAACGAAGAGTAGATCTGAGTTTGAAGGTTGAGAGAAATCAGAGCTTTTACGAGGAAACGTGAAAGAAAATGAATTAATAAACGATATTTCAGCTATTTATAGCGAAGACGATAATTATCCTTTAGCGGAGTCGATAATTATCCTTTTACCGATCCGGAAGCGGTTTAAGCCCCCTTCTCCAAACTTCTCGAAATTGGAATAATAGATCTGGAATATTGTATGGATAATTATTCCGCAATTGTTTCGAAAAACGCGTATTCCTAAGCCGTCTTTCTTAGCCGCTAAGAAACAAAATAGCGACTCTTTTAGCCATTTTGCCTTTTCATGTTTTTTCATATCTAGGACATGTCCGATGTCCTGATCATTTCTCTCAACTGCATTTTTATTAATTGAAGCTCCCAAATGCTCCAAATAATACCGGGGTGTAATATCATCTAGGAGCTGGTTACCTCGAGAGGTATCTCGTGTTAAAACGGATTTAATTTCCTAAATTACTCGATTAGGTCATCTTCGATTTTTGACTGTTACACCGAGCGTAGCCTGCGTCGTTGTGATTCCGAATCTTCTTTCGGATCGTCAATCGGGTGTTGTTGAAGGTTTCGGTCTAACTATAACGTAGTTGCTTTGTGAGCGTATCCAAGCACGATAAAAGAGGATAATCCGAGTGGGAAACGGACTCAGTAGTTGGTTTGCGAGGTTTTATTGTTCTTACCTGCGAGGTAAGTGTATATGAATTACACTTGCTTGATATATGTTATGTATTTAATATGCCATGATTTTATGCATGCTTGTGTGTATATATCTGTTTGTTATGGTTGTATGCATGCTTATATGTATATGAGTGAGACGATGATGATGACTTGATATTCCTTATGAAAGCATGCATGAGGTACATGAGATGATAGTGGAAAGAATATGATGAAAGAATATGATGAAAGCATGAAATTGAGTTATGATATGAAAGTGATAATATAGGATGATAATTTATTAATTAGCTCAACTGGGTCCCGCACGGGTTTCCGGGGGACGAGGTCGCTACCTGATCTACAGGGGGCCTCAGAGGTCGCTACCTGATCTACAGGGGGCCTCGAGATAAGAAAAACAGCCAGGGGTTGCTACCTGATCTACAGGGGGCCTCAAGATAAGAAAAATAGTCCAAGATCGCGACCTGATCTACAGGGGGTCTTAGAACAAGATGGCCGAGGTCGCTACCTGATCTACAGGGGGCATATGACGCTATCGGGTTGGCCAACCGAAAGAAAAAAAAAAGAAAGAAAGAAAAGAAATACGAAAGCAATGAGAAAATATATCGTACGATCAGTTGGAGCTAGTTAGTTAATTATCACCTATGCATCGATGCGATCGAGTCTAGCATGTTATATGTTATGTTATGATTATTTGTATGTGATGAGATGATATGAGATGCTTATATGAGATGATATGTTTATATGTGATGTGTGATAACATGCCTGAATGTTTATGTGAAATGTGATATGAATGGTTATGGAATTATATGTGATGTGTGATAACATGCTTGAATGTTTATGTGAAATGTGATATGAATGGTTGTGGAATTATATGTGAATGTGGATATGTATGCGTGCTTTGGAATGTGAGGAAGGGTATAGAGTGTCCTTTGGGGACGGGATATTAGATACTTATATATATTGGGAGAGTGCAATTTGTATACCCTTACTGAGCGTGTGGCTCATTGTTGTTATATCCACATATTTTTCAGCTACTCAGACTCAGCCTGATCAAGGCAAGGACGTTGGACCCAACACCTGGATTTGAGATCATATCAGGTGGGCTGTTATGGGATGCTACCGCCTAGGATGTTTTGCATGGTTTTAAAACAGTTGTGTTTTGGTTAAACGGAGTTTTATGACGTATGTTAGTATGTGTATATGTTGTGAAAATGGTTGTAAGATAAAGTTTTGAAAATTTACATTTTCCGCTTTGCCGCTTATTGTTTTAAACAGGGTTAATTAACTGGTAATCAACTAGAAATGAAATAGGTGGGTCACATCAACAGTCAGCAACAACAATTAGTAACTCAGCATCACTCGGCGGTGTGAACACTGAACAAAATGAACAACAATTCAATAGCAACAACAATTAGCAATTCGGGCATTCAACAAGGCATTCAGCAGCAACAACATCAATCAACAATTTCAATTCAGCAACAATCAACATAAGAACTGAAGATCAGAACTTGAGAAGGAGAAAACCTGAAGACTGAAGAGTGCAAGCTGAGCAGCGGAAGAGCGGAGAAGGCTAAGCAGCGACGAGGACGGGGAAGGAAAGACTGTAGTGGAAGGGGCCGAAGGGGGAGCAACGACGGCGACGGGGAAGGAAAGACGACGAGCCGACGAGGAAGGGCAGACAAAGCGAGCAACAACGACGCCGACGAGGAAAGGCGGAGCAGCGGCGAGGAAGGGCGGGTCGGTCACCTCACGGTCCTCAGT
The DNA here is from genome assembly GCA_033239125.1 of Fagopyrum homotropicum. Classification (NCBI taxonomy): domain Eukaryota; kingdom Viridiplantae; phylum Streptophyta; class Magnoliopsida; order Caryophyllales; family Polygonaceae; genus Fagopyrum; species Fagopyrum homotropicum. The sequence continues at coordinate 26,739,932 of BSWB01000005.1, forward strand.
CCTCACATGTGTGGCCGTGTATCAGGAGAGTTTGCTGAAGGCAAGCGTAACTGCGTTAGGGGTTTTTTTTAAAAATTCAGAACGAGGTCGTTTTAGGGGGGTTTTAACTTTTTTTTACACTAAACGACGTCGTTTTGGAGGGGCACGTTCCCCTCTCTTATCCCCCTTAGCTCCGCCCCTGCTTGTGTAGTAATATATGTTGTGTAAATGACAGACTTGTATACATGACAATAAAAAAACGGAACTTGCGTAATAAAAAATGACCGAATGTGTTAACTACATAAATTGACATAACAAATGAAATTGTGTAACCAAAAGTTGTGTAAATGACGGACTTCTGTAACCAAACCTTGTGTAAATGATAGACTTGTGTAACCAAACCTTGTGTAAATGACTGACTTGTGTACATAACATAAATAGACTTGTGTACATAACATAAACAAACAACGTGAAAGTTTGAATTTCTTATTTCCGTAAAAAATGCTGAGAATATCGCAACCCAAAATATCCGAGTTAGTTACACTTTATTTCCTTATTTAACGGTTTAGGATATTGATTAACATCTTTAATTAGGTAAAAAAATTAAAACTAAATAGGAGAGAAAAGGATGGCAAATTAGGCAAGATCTTTAATTAGTTTCAATTAAATCTTTTTTATGAAAATAGTGGGTGCCTACTTTTGCTACACATGACAAAAGTACCTAGTTTATATTATATAAACTATTTACTTAGTCGACTCATCCAATATATGTTTCCTTACTAAACAAATTACCGTTTAATTACTGAATTTGTTTATTTTTTTTTTCTTTTATTTTTTTTTCTTTTTTATTTATCATACCAAAATTTCTCATACCAGATTTTTTTTGGTCCTTTTTATTTTTTTTTTTATAATTTTCTGGTATGAGTTTCTGGTATGAAATTCATACCAGAAACTCATACCAGAATTTTTTTTGTTTTTTTTTGGTCCTTTTTTTATTTTTTTATAATTTATATACCGGAATTACGTACCATATGATTATAATTACCCATATAATTAGAATATTCTAAAATAAAATACTATATTCTTAGTGACAATTTACACAACTTACAAACTTCTGTTGCTTTCACGATCTTCATTTTCATACCGGAACTCACCACCAAGAGTTTGACAACCCAAAGCATAGTTCAACACTTCCAAACTGGACATAAAAACGACCACAATGATTCTTGCAAAATCATTGCACATGTGAATCTCTTCTCCTCGTGTATACAGTGAAACAACAAAGCAAACCCATAAAGCACAAGCTCAAATAATGGCAAAAGAAAGACACTAGAGTTACCAAAGAGATCCTTTGGCATGTTGATAGAAACTTTGACATGAAAAACAGTGTAAATTTTGACATCAACATGTGGCTCTTGAAACTTCTCTGCAGGGATTATGCTTAAAAAAAAACTATCCAAAACAATACTTTTACGGATCTGAGCACACTGACCTGAATGTACAAACCCATCAAACAATATACATATATAATGTAAGAAAAGATGAAGATTAGGTAGAATTTATAATCTGATATTCTGTTATTCGGGCAGCAAAGGCATCAACGATGACAAGGGAGTAAGTCTTGGTGTAACTTCCGGCCTCCAAGTTACTTATGTCTTCTCTTGGATTTCATAACCTTCAATCACACAACTTTTAGTTGCTTCACGGGGAACTAATAATGGAGCAGTTGGGTGCAATCTCATTGTTTCCTTCACCACTTCCTTTAGATAAGTCAATTTTTCAAGATCTTCTTCTTTGATCATTCTCTTAGTGTTGTACCTATCTCATTGAAGTTCTTGTTTCCCATGCACTTGCTTCATAGCTTTTTGATTCTTCATAAGCTTCGTCATTCCCCAAATTATTATTGCTGCACTTGTATCCGTTTGCTACGAATACATCTTGTGATATACAACAAGATTAGGTAGAATGTACAAACCCAATCTAGATCTAGATCCAGATCTAGATCTAGAATGGGTTTGTAGCATGGACCAGTAGCAACCGACGACGAGCGCACTAGTCACCTACCCTCCCTGCCGGTGACACGAACTTGCAACCTGCACGCAGTCGACAAGACGAGCTCTCCTAGTCTCCGTACACAATCGATCGGAGCCAAGAGTCGAGCCTTGACCGATCTGATGTACGTTCCCCTCGAGACTTGTTGTCGGAGCCAAGGTTGAGTCTGCTTCGACTTTCTGCGTAGACGGATCGACGGCGGCATCAAACCCGAGAGTCATCTTCAGTAAATGGATGCCGGACCTCCTCCCCACCTCGGCCATGAACCCGCAAGCTAGATCCAGATCTAGATATGGATCTAGAACTAGATCTTCACAACTAAATCCTCAAAGATCTAGAATCCATCCTTTGACCAGATCCATCCTCAATCACTTCAATTCACCACTTCTTATGGCTCGCAACATCGGGAGGTGTTGGCCCAGAAGAAGTTAAGGAAAGGAAGGTGTTGGCTCAGAAGAAGGAGGCTGGAAATACTCCATCGTCCGTTATGGATCCTAGTTCCATCATCCCCAATATCTTTGGCTACTCAGCAGCCATAAAATCTGAGAAGGCGAGAAGATCTGCGGAGAGGAAGTAGAGGGATGTGAATCGTGAGAAGGCGAGAAGAGATTTGGGGACGGACTGCGTAAGGGGTAAAAAAATCATAGGGGTACATTTACCTAATGAAATTATTGAATGAGCTAGTTACTAAAGGAAAACTACAAAAAGTCCATTTACTAAATTTGCCCAATTTTCTTTTTGTCCATATCATTTCCAGTTTAAAATTTTAATTGTGAAGGTAAGTGTGTCGTTTTGTGAAATATTAATTGTAATTTGACAATGTTTAATATTTTTACAATGTTCCAATGTTGAATGCGTGATTTTTATTGATAAGGTGAGGATACCATTGAAAGATTTGATTATAGGAAAAAACTCGATCAAGTTTTTCGAAGATATTGTCAAAGCCCTACCCTTTTGCCTCTAAGTAAAATCATTACCGGTGCTATTAAGGTCCTCAAGATTACATGAATATTATAAATTAATAAATTTTTTGATCTAGTAGGATTAATCTAAACCCTCCATGTTTTTCAAAGACTTTTGTATTTCATTCATATCTCTCGTAACAGAACACAACAAAGAAGCGTTTGAGATAAACATAATAAGCGAGTTAAAGTTGAATATTTAGTTTTTCTTTTATACCATCACCAATGCGAGAATTCATTTTACTGTAGTACAAACGACTTCAGGATCTCATTAGCTTCATGTGGAGCATCGAGATTCACTGCATGTCCGCAATCCTTGATTATCGATACACTTGCTTTTCGTCCCAAAAGCCTATATACAGGCATCAAATGAAAAACATAGATTATAGTACAAATATTATTATACAATTACAAATTGGTGTCATTTTCGATCAAGATTGGTTTGTTATACTTTCTATGTAACAAATGTAGGTAGGTAGGTAGGTAAATTCATACCTTTGCAATTGATATGCTATGTATGGTGGGAAGACCCTATCTTGCTCACCCCATATCAAGAGTACTTCCTTCAACCCACCGATTAATAACACAAAAATTACTTTATTCGATCAAGATTAGGTCATAGTCGAGCAAGTTGATTGTAGAACTGACCTGGGTAACAAGAGGAAGATGTTGAGAATCGGGGATTTGGTTGAGCAAGTGATCCACAAGCTCTCGTCTTTGTTGCTTATACTTCTCATGGGTCGCCTGCAATTGAATCACAACATAAAATTTATATATTGGTATCCTTGTCCTTATTTATTAGTATTGTTGCGGACAAAAAAACAACTTAACCTCTTAATCCACCCCTAGTAACATAAAATCACCATAATCATCAATATAGAAGGAGATACTGTACACGTGTCTAGTTGGTATTGCATTACAAGAATCAATTAATCACAACCATTCATGTAGGAAACCTAGGATCGGGACACCTGTCCTCAAATCCTTCGACTATCCCCTTCGATCCAAGAGAGGTTAAGCAAAGTTTGAACCATAGAAAAAAAAAATCTTGTTGAGGGCATGGTTTGGTTAGGATGCTTGCAAGTTGATCTCTAGACGGGATGAAGGCCACTTGTATAACTTTTATGTGAACCATCTCCTTAGTGTTAGCATACAAGCTTTATGATCCTAACATTAAGAAGATTGTAATTAGCCATGACGTAATCTTTGATGAGTAGAATTCTGGCCATTAAACAAGAGAGTTGTTGAACATCAAGAGATGCTAGTCGATTTTGATGACAATTAGGAAAGTGAGCAGCAACACTGTGCAAGATCATGTGCGCAATAACAGTTTATAGAAATTGACAATTCTGCACAATTTCTTGGCTCACCGACAACACCAACTACTGAAGAGTGTTCTCAACGTGTTAGTAAAGACCACGATGGATGATTGATTATAAAGTAAGTGGAATACACCAATTAGAAAATCCACTCATTCATTTTGTGTTGTTTTTGGATTGTGATCCTACAGTTTTTAAAGAAGTTGTTAACGAACCAAAGTGGAAAAAAGCAATGAATGAAGAAATTGCTTCTATTGAGAAAAATAGCACATGGGAGTTGGTTGATCTTTCACAAGAGCACAAGACAGTTGGAGTGAAGTGGGTGTACAAAACAAAATTGAAGGAAGAGGGAGAAGTTGATAAGTATAAGGCATGGTTAGTTGATAAAGGCTATAAGCAAGAGTTTGGGGTGGATTATACTGAAGTATTTTCCGCAGTTGCAAGACATGATACCATTATACTGAAGTATTTTCCCTAGTTGAAAGGCATGATACCATTATAATGGTGGTTGCTTTAGCTGCACATAACTCATGGCCCATCTTTCAATTGGATGTGAAATTAGTATTTCTAGATGGTGAACTTCAAGAAAACATGTATTCATAGACCAACCCTTGGATTTATTAAGCCTGGATGAGAGGAACATGTCTATAAACTAAAGAAGGCTTTTTATGGGTTAAAAGAAGCACCACGTGCTTGGTACAACCGTATAGAAGCCTATTTCATGAAGGAAGGTTTTTATAATTGTCCTTTTCAGCATACACTATTTATGAAGAGTGGTGAAGGAGAAAAAATGCTAATTATATGCTTGTATGTGGATGATTTGATTTATACTGGTAATTATATCACCATGTTTGAAAAATTCAAGCAATTTATGATGCTAGAGTTTGACATGTCTAATCTTGGAAAGATGCACTATGTTTTGGGCATGTAAGTGGTGCAATCAGCAATTGTACTTTTATCTCTCAAAAGAAGTATGTGTAGGAAATTCTTGACAAATTTAGATGTCAGATTGCAATTCTGTTTCTACACCTACTGAAGTTGGCCTGGAGCTTGTTCGAAATCCTGAAGGAATGAAGGAAGGTTGACATTCGTTTATACAAGCAAAATGTAGGGACCTTGATCTATCTAACGGGTACAAGACTTGACATGATGCATGTTGTAAGCTTGATTATAAGATACATAGAAAATCTTAAGGAGAGTCATCTCTTGATTGCAAAGAGAATACTTAGGTACTTGCGAGGTACCAACAATTATGGGATTTTCTCCAAGAAAGGAGAAGGAGAAAAAAAATCAAATTTGCTTGGCTTTGAAAAATAGTGATTATGTTAGAGATATTGATGATAGAAAGATCACTTCAGGATATGTCTTTATGCTTGGTTTTGGAGTTGTCTCTTGGTCATCAAGGAAATAAGAAATAGTGAGTTTGTCAACTACTGAGGCAGAATATGTCGCTGCAACAGCTTGTGCTTGTCAAGCAATTTGGCTCAAAAGAATTCAGAGGGGCGGAACTTAAAACATGAAAAGGAAATAGAAGCTATTTCAATTTACCGTGACAACAATTCAGCTATCAAACTGACTAAAAATCCTATCTTACATGGAAGAAGCAAGCACATATGTGTGAAATTTTAATTTGTCCGAAATATCACAAAGGATGGGGTGATTGAACTTCATTACTACAAGAGTGAATATCACATTGTTGATGTGATGACAGAGCCATTGAAGACATTTGTTTTTCAGAAACTCAAGACAATGCTAGGTGTAAGAGCTAAACTGAATGTTTCAAGACTTTCAGTTTAAGAGCGAATGCTAGAAATATTATCTATCTATGTTATTTATGTTGAAAATGAGACGTTGTGGCACCGGAGATGGTGGATCAGTGGTAGGTGGTGGTGGTGGTGGTGGATGTGGTGGGTTGATAGTGTTTGGATCGATAAGTGGTGGTGGTGATTCTTCAGCCATTTTTTGTTTTATCTTCTGTTGAGGAGAATGAGTGTTTGCTCTTATGTTGGCTTTGAGATCATAGTTGAATATACAGACCAAGACAAATATAAAGGGACGTGTTATATACGCGACGCCTAATATTCTTATTGAAGATAAAAATTACAAAGCACTGACACCAAGATTAAACATTGTCGGAAGGCACTAACATCTAAATATCAGGCGCAGGCGCCACGCGCTAAGCTAATGATTTTTTTTTTCTGTTGGTAAGGGAACATATAGGATGTAGATCTTAAGAAGAAGAAAAAGAAGAAAAAGAAGAAGAAGAAGAAGAAGAAAGAGTATTTTGGATCCACTCTTTTTCATCTTTTCTTTCGAACATCATGGCACAAATTTTTTGTTGCTCAACGAGATTCAAATAAAAAGTTTAGTCATATTTAAAGAGATTTAGTTATATATGTTGTCTTGGTGGTGACAGTGGAACACGGAGAGAAGGCAAAGAGGAGGAGCCCTAGGAATAGGGGAGAGGTTAAGATTCAACAAAAGGATTTTAGTCAAATCTGAAGAGATTCAACAAAAGTATTCTACGCAGATTTAATGAGATTCAACTGAATGGTTTTCATTCGATATTACTATCAAATTAATGTGCTAGTGACTTTTGATTTTCAGGAGAAGAAAATCATATTCCTTGGTGGTCCTCGATTCATCACTGACGAGTCTTCACTACATAAAGAGTAAGGGTCTGTTTACTAGAAGTGTGTATTTTTATGGGTTTATATGGGTTTATGGTTTATTTTCGGGTTCAAAAACTCGATCAGTTTATATATATTATTTCGATAAGGATGTTTACTTAAGGTTTTTTTGTGGGTTTATTTTAGTGCAAAATACATTTTTACCGCTAAAAAGATTAAAGAATAATGAGTAAAAGGGGTAAATAGGCTTTTATTGTATAAATGTAGATTAAGTAGGCTTTTTTGTTTCAATGTGTATTAACTAGGCCCCTTGTAATTTTGAAAAAAAGATAAAATCTAAAAAAATTTAATATACTTTCAAAATTAAAAAGGAAAATGAGAGTAGTCCCCTACAATTATTGAAAATTAAAAAGATTCTCTCCCTTAATTTTTTAAAATAAAAAAAAAGGAAAAATGAGACTGATCCCCTACAATTAAAGAATTAGTTTTAACATTAAAAAGATTATCTCTCTCTTAATTAATATTGCTTATTTTTTTTTCAAAGAGTCGCTTATTTGTTGGCATTAAAATTAATTACATAATTTTATGTACAAAATCTGCGTGCGAAATTATGTACATAACATGCGTGCGAAATTATGTACATAACCTGCGTGCGAAATTATGTACATAACTTGCGTGCGAAATTATGTACATAATCTGCGTGGGAAATTATGTACATAAGATTATGTACAGAATTTGTGGGGACCACTCTCATTTTTCTTATTTGATTAAAAAACAACCATATTAATTAAGGGAGAGAATCTTTTTAATGAGAGTGATCCCCACAATTATATTCATTTATCTTTTTAATTTAGTTATCTTTTTAATTTTTAATAGTTATTTATCATTCTTAATTAATGAGAAAATCTTTTTAATTAGAGTGGTCTCCACAATTAATAGCTTCTTTATAATTTAATTTAGTTTTATTTTTAGGGAAAAAATTGGAGGGGTCTATATTGTATCATGGATGGAAAAAGGGCTTCCCTACCCCAATTTTTTCAAGAATAATCCAATATATATATATATGAATCGGAGGGTAATCGAAAAATCAAATCTCGAAGGTATAGTTGTGGACAACAATGATGTGGTTGTTTTGAAAGAAAGGAAATTCACGGGTGTGAATGTTATGGTCGGATTTGTAAAGATGCAAAACAAGGGCAATTTTGGGTATACAGAAAAATAAATCCATTCATAAGAATTAACCTTGGATTAAGGAGGTTATTTTCTAGAGGTTTACAAACCCGAATAAACTCATTCGAAAATAAACCCCTTAACATGTAAACACCCACCAACAAATAAGCTCGGGTTTATAAACTAAATAAAAGTTTATAAACCCGCAAGTAAACAGGCCCTAAGTCGAGTCAAAGAGAAAGTAGATTGAACTTGGTTAGGTTTCTTTCTCATAGATTTCAATTAGTTTCAAACTAGCAAATGGAGCATAAATCTGAACCATGGAGAAAGGATTTGAATAGAAATTGGGATTTAATTGATTGTGTTAAATATAAACAAATACTAGTATAGTTTCCGTGCCAAGGCACGGTTATAATTTTAAATTTTAATAGATAAAATAAAATTATAATTATAATTTATAAAACATATGGTAATAATTTTATTTAATTAATCAGAAGAGAAAATAAAATAAATTTTTACTATTAAATTAATTATAATTTTAGTTAAACGATAAAAATAGATTAATTTATGTGATATTATATATCCTATTTTTTGTCTCCTATAAAATATAAAAATATAAAAATAAGTTAATATCAATTAACTATTTTGAAAGAAGACAAAATTGAAATGTAAATGTTAAAATAGAAAATTTTTAAAAGTTTAAGTTTAAAAGATTTCTTAGGTAATTTTAAATATGATCTATAAAGAACAACGAAAATGAAACACTAATATTATTATAATTTATACATTTGTTGATTTAGTGAGTACTTACTATTTATAAAAATAATAATATATTGATAAGGTAAAGTTAGAATAGGAAATTATCTAATTTTGTATTTTTTTAGTTAGATAGTAAAATTATAAAATGAAAATTATGAGAAAATGACATGTATCACGAAGTTAATATATGAATGACACGTGGTGTGATTACATTCCGCTTTGATATAAGTAAATAGATATAGATATAGATATAGATTTTTAATAAAATTAAAATACATTAATATATATATATATATACGTATATAAAAAGTATGTTTAGTATAGATAACTATATGTATAACTTTATATATATAAAGTTTTTTTTATATAAGTTTATTTATAGAATAATTATTTCATTACTATAAATTGAAGTATGCTTAGTGTGTGTATATATATATATATATATATATAGAGAGTATAGATCCTATGAGAACACCCTCTAACGTGAGAACATGAGAACAGATTCGTAATTATTATCATTTTTGTTACGAATGTGTCATATCGTTTAATGTATTATTCGTAGTTATTGTTGGTTGAGTGAATTATTCGTAATTATTGTTGGATTTCTAATTATTATTATTCGTAGTTATTATTATTTTTTATATCTACTTTAAATCTCAACCCTTAATACTCACATCCAACGGTGTACACAAACATAACATAGTTAATATATTAAAAAAATATGTTTAGCATAGATACATATATGTATAACTATATATATAAAGTTATATTGTGTACACAAACATAACATAGTAGATAAATATAAATTCTACAATAGGACAATTAAAATATAGTAACTATATATATTTTTTTAAAAATCTAAAAACCTATATTGTGTACACAAACATAACATAGTTAATATATTAATAAATTATAAATAAAGGAACACAATACACCATTTTTATTAACAAAAATACTTTAGTTGATAAAAGTTTAATAAAAATAAGCTCTTGATTTTTTTAATAAAATTAAAACACATTAACATATATACATATATTAAAAAAATATGTTTAGCACAATACACCATCGGATATTCAGGGAATCTCCATCCCGTTTAATTTTGCCCATTTTAAAATTTTATGGATTTTCCCCATGAAATTTCCGGTCTCCATCCCCTTCCCGTTTAACTTTTAGGAGTTTGATAAAGACATTAACTCGGATAATAAATATGAAATTAGGCCATAAAATACAAAATAATTACTTTGTTTGACTATATCAACAATAAAACACGATTAAAAAAATCCATTTTTTAAAAATACAAATTTGCCAAAGTATGTATACATGTATATAAGGTTTCGTTCGTTCAAGTAGGATCGAGCCTCGTACTCTCGTAGTACAAACTAGTGTAAACTAAAATAATTATATTTTACTAACATTTAGATTATGTTCTCAAGATAAAATTTATATTATTTTATTTTTACGGTTTATGTTGCACACCAAAATACATATGTGAGAGATTAAGACACATAAAAAAAAACAGCATGTAGTGTGTCGTGCATTTCATCATCGTGATTTCATATTTACGATACATTAAAAAATTTACGAGGGTCCTCATAAGATTGAAAATGAAATTAATATATATTAACATTAGCATAATTTATACATGTAAGTATCGAATAAATATTTAAACTTAAAACACATTTTTCAAAATACTAAAGTTTGAAAATTTAGTAATCATTGACCATTTTTAAATTAACTTCGGATTAAACTTGAAAATAAAATAAAAGTCTAATTAAACAAAATTTGTTTATTTATGTACGTGTGACGGGGTTCGGGTTAAGATGGAGGAGCAAGACGGAAGCCCCTATCTTCATCCCTCTCCATCATATGTGGGGCATAAATTTTTTCACCATCCCCATACTCGTACCCGTTTGAAATCTCATCTCCATCCCCACGACAATAATACCCACCAATTCCGGGAACCCCCAATCCCAATTACACCCTTATAGGAGTTATTGTACACGTGTTGAGTTTGTATTGGATTAGAAGAATCAATCAACCAAGACCATTCACATAGGAACGATCGTGACACTTGTACTTGTACTCAATCCTTCACTAATTAACTTACATTGCTTTTATTAAGTATTTATTTATTTAGAACTTAAAGTTTTATACATTGAAAGGGACAGGAAAACAAATATGCCTTGACATGACTGACATCTGCATTTTGATAATCATCCCTTTTAAACTTTTTTAGGTTAATAATCATTTGTATTAATTAAAGCAGCATAGAGATGTGACCTGGACGAATTGTTGGAGGAAGAAATCGGGAACCCATTTGAAGCGGTACTTGTAGGTCACCAATTCCACTAATGCCCTTAAATCACTAGCTCCTTCAGGCACCAGAAGATCCTCTATTTTGCAGCCCAGATTCTTAAGGTGAACCCTTCTCTGCTCCTCCGTGAATCCAACCCCACTACTAACAATCACTAGCTTCTCCACCACCTCAGGATACATCTCCGCCATCCAATACCCAACCCATCCTCCATAACTGAGGGCGTACACCGTACACCTCCCCACATCAAATCCTTTCTTTAGACCCTCCATCACACATTTTGCTTGATTCTCCACCGTCCGATCTCCGGTTTTAGTGAACGAGTTCCCGAAGAAGAGTAAATCCGGGATGTATACGTTGAATGCGGAGGAGAGAGACCGGATCTGCGATTCAATTCAGCTCTGATTTATGAAAAACCAATCGAAATCATCAAGGTATGTTGTAGAGATATCGCTAATGACGGACCTGTGGGTAGAATTGCCACCTGGCATCGCCGCCGAAGCCGTGGAGGAGGATGAGGGTGGGTTTACGGTGGTGATGATAGGTGGGGGCCCAGATGTGGATGGTTGTGAGACCATCGACGAGATCGACGGTTGTGGGTGAGAGCCCACAGTAGCGGAAGTAGACGGCGAGTAGGAGATCGCCAATTTTGACGAGGTTCGGGAAACGCGTCGTTTTGGTTAGAAAGGTGATGAAACGGCGGAGGAGGGTGAAGATAAGATTTTGGAGATGGACGGCGTTCATTTTGTGATGGCCGGCGATGGCGAGTTTACGGCAGTTACAAGTCACAAGTGAAGTGTGGGGTTTGTTTTATAGATGTCCACTGCTCCAAGGATACGATGGTAGAGTAACTACTTCGTGACGGGACGTGTGCTACCTTGTTTTACTCATTTTGTCTTTCTATTGGCTAGTGTAAGTTGTGTAACTCGTCCTACGTCATTTAAAATGGGGTTGATAGAGACAGGAGAAAATATTAAATACACATCCGTTGATAAATAATTTTTATTTTAATATTTTATACACTTAATAATATATGAGATATATCATTTTACCCATAATTATTTTATTACTTTTTACTTTATTAAAAATCACTACTAACAAAATATTAATGACTAGAAGAGTAAATAGGTAAAGTGAAGGATAAAATATCTAAAATGACAATTATTTTCTTAACAAAAGTATAACAATTATTTATAAACAGAGGGAGTAGTTAACATATAGGGTCCTCTCTCAACTTTGTAAATGGGGTGTCTAATTGAAGTTTATGAAAAAAATATTAAAAACTAAAAAAAAATCTAACTACGCATATGGGGAGCTTAGTAGAAGTTTCCCAATAAATTTTTTTTTTTTGGAAACTACTACGCTCCCTTATGCGTAGTTGAGGACCCTATCAACTACGCACGCGTGAAGTGCGTAGTTGTAGTGACTATTTAGAGATTATCACTGGTACGTTTAGAAACAACGTTTAAAATTATAATTTTATACAATAAGTTGATGCAAATGTTTTATATTTGTATAAATAAATATATAGTTGTTATACTAGAATCGAATTAAAATTATGTTAATAAAACAAAATTTTATATATATATATATATATATTTAAATATAAATTTATGCATTTTAAAAAAATGTGACTTTGATGTTTTTACGGCGTTTGTGGAGGTGTTGGTTGTTCTCAAGACGTGGTTGTGTGGCCGATGTATGAGTCTTCATACTCTAAGTCGTGAATGTCGTCACCCAGATGACTCTATTTCTTCTTTTGGTGAGGAGAGTGGATACATTGTGGGTATCTCGAGGCCGGTTGTGGGTATTTCGAGGCCGATTGTTGGGGATCAAGTTGGGGTGGATGATACGAGTATGATTTTTGATGTAGATTTGTTGGAGAGGGTTATGCGAGTTCCTATTGCTACCGAGAAAAGCATTCCTCATAATTTTCGTCTTGGCTTCTCTCAAGCGTTGTTGAGTTCTCTCTTGAAGGTGGTAGCTGAGCCCGGGTGTGTAGCTTCTAAGGTTATGTTGTTTTTACTTCCTCGGTGCACTTTATAGGTGTTTAGACTTATGAGCAAGCGAGACAGAAGATCGGGAAGTAGAAAATCGATACAACATCAGCAGATTTTGCAGGCATTGTCTATTTGAAGAGACTGAGGGTATTTCGAGTCTAGTGGGGGCCTTGTTAGACCCTTCGGAGCATAGGCCTTTTGTGATGGTTGATGGTGGCTCAGGCGATAGAGATGGTTTAGAGAGATCTTAATATCAAGAAATGTCTCCGCAAGGTTTCATATGGGCATTTTACGGCTGTTGTTAAAGTTTTGTGTTCTTTTGGAGTTGCTTCTTATAGTGGAGAGACTTTGAAGTTGTTAATGGCTAAACATCCCTACAAGCCTTCCCCTTCTAAGTCTTGCACTACCTTTCATGAACAACCCCTCGTTGTTGATATCGATTTGGTATTTAAATGCATCGAGTCCTTTCCCAAAGGTACTTCTTGCGGTAAGATGGCTTGAGGGCACAACACATCTTAGACACTATGTGTGGTGAGGGTTCTTTTGTTGCCACGAGTCTTTTGAGAGTGATCACCTCAATGGTTAATTTATGGTTGGGAGGCAGGTGTCCGCTGAGTCTGGCCGAGTTTGTGGCTTCGGCTCTTCTGACGCCGGTGCTAAAGCTTGACAATGGGATTCGACCCATTGCAATTGGTACTATATTGGGACGGTTGGTGTCTAAAGTTGCTATAAAGGGTTTGTGTAAGGATATGAGAGGATATTTGGAAGATCTCTAGTTTGGAGTTGGTGTTTCGGGTGGTGTAGAGGTTATTCTATAGTGTTAATAGAGTTTTGAGTGATCGTTATGCCAATGGTTCTCTAGTTATGCTGACAGTGGATTTTTCCAATGCCTTCAACCTAGTTGACAAGACTATTTTGCTTAGGGAGGTTAGAGAGAGATGTTCGTCTATCTCCTTATGGGTTGATTTATTGTATGGCCAGACCACCTAGTTGTACATTGAAGATAGATTTATCTAGTCGGCTATTGGTGTGCAACAAGGAGACCCTTTGGGGCCACTCCTCTTCTCTCTTGTCTTGCACTCGCTTTTGCATAGGATCAGAGACAATTGCAAGCCTATTCTACATGCTTGGTTCTTGATGATGGTACCATTATTGGTTTGAGGAGGTGGCTAGAGCACTTAATATTATTCGAGAGTTTGGTCCGGGTTTAGGCCTCAAGTTGAATGTTCGAAAAACTGAGCTCTTTTGGCCTTCATGCAACGGCTCGAAACTTAGAGATAGGCTATTTCCACTTGACATTGCAAGGCCGGCGTTGGGTGTTAAGTTGCTAGGTAGGGCAGTGAGTAAAGATGAGGAGTTTGTTAGAGAGCTTGTCATGAATAGAGTTGTTAAGGCGGTTGAGTTGATGCATCTTTTTTCATAGTTGAGGGACCCGCAACGTGAGCTTCTTCTGCTTCGTTCTTGTATGCGTGTTGCAAAGATGTATTTTGACTTGAGGACTTGTCATCCGGAGCATTGGGAGAGTGCAACAACTTATTTTGATGTTGGGCTTCGTAGATCAGTCAAGGATATTGTGGTTTGTAGGGCCCTTTTTTGGAGATCTTCAGTGGCGGGTTGCTTCTTTGCCTATTCGATTTGGGGCCTTGATTTATACTCTGCTATGGAGACATCTTCCTTTACTTTTGTTGCCTCTAGGGTCCAGTCTTGGGAGCTTCAAGGCCACATTTTGCGGGACAATGGAGTTGTTGAAATGGGCTCTGAGTTTTATGGAGATTTGGGCAATCTTCAGGCGTCTATTCCTGGTTTCGATCTTTTTGTCTATACAGTCAAGAATACCTTCCCCCCTAAAGCCCATCATGCTTTGGCGAGTGCTCTCTTCGGTAAGACCGTGCAAGAGATGGAAGTTGCCTTTGATTTGACCCTTAGAAAAAAAGCGGTTTTCAAGTGTCTTCAATCCATACATAGAAAATATATTCTTCTTGCTAACCCATTGATGGACTTGGGCAATGTATACCCCCGATTGACATCGTTCGGTTCTTAAGTATCGCCTTATGATTCCTCTATACCCGGTTGATGAGATTTTCTCTATGCCCTATTGTCGAAGAATTCTAGATACTTTTGGGGAGCATGCGGTTCATTGTAAAGAGATTTCTGACTTTATAAGCATGAGTCGGCCCGTGATGTGTTGTGTGATGCGTTTAGGAGAGCGGGGGTCTCGGTTAAGAAGGAGGCGCCTGTGTCCTTTTTGACTGACCAATGTGAGGGGAGATCCACATTGACGCCGGAAGATGTCTTGGTGTTTGGATGAGCGGGTGGAAAATATACTTGCATCAATATGAATGGAGTTTCCCCACTTGTTTGTTTGGGTAGTGGGCCTTTTGTGGTGGGTAAGGCGGATTCTGCTATGGTGACTAAACATGAGAGAGCTTGTTTTGAAAACCAACATGTGTTTCTTCCATTCGCTTTCGACACTTTTGGTTTCCTTGGGCCCGATGCTATTGAAATGATCAAGATGGTGCAACGGGTCTTGCATGACAACATTATGTCTCCTAGGTCTTCTAATGTTGGTATTAGGAGGATCGGATTCACCATTCAGAAAGGATTGACAGCACAACTTGTTGCCCGTCTTCCTTCTAACTCGATGTAAACATGTTAGCTTTTTAAAATAAATCAACAATAATTGAACCTTGAAAAAAAATGTCACTATTCAGGGCAAGTTTAATAAAATATTTTATGGATATTCAAATAAAAAGACTAAGATTATTATTTAAGAAAATGTTTTAATATCTTCTAAACTATTATAATAATCAAATTTGTTTTGTACAAAATATTTGAACAAAAAAAATCTTCCAATCAATTTCAAAAAAAAGTTTCTACCCAATTTGTGTATGTTGATAAGCCTTGTCTAAGTCCTTTTCCAAGAAAGAATTGATCGGTGGGACCATTGTTAACAAGAACAGAAAAAGAAACACTGGAAATACATTTCTTAATCCATCCAACAAACTTGTTGCTAAATCCGAGTTTTTCTAAAATCCTAAAGATGAAATTCCAATCAACTTGGTCATAAGCTTTTTCATATGAAGTTTAATAGCCATTCATCCTTCCTTATCTTTTTTTTTATTTGAAGGAGTGTAAAATTTCATGTGCAATGAGGATGTTGTCTTGGATAGATCGATTTGTGACAAAGGTGTCTTGGAGCAGGTGAATGATTTTGGGCATAATGGATTCCATTCGATTTATTATGATTTTTGCTTTGATTTTATATATTTTTGAACACAAACTAATAGGTTTGAAATGGTTTATTATAGTCGGGCTATCGGTCTTTGGGATAAGGGTTATACAAGTGTGATTTATTTGTTAAGCATTTTTCCAATCCTAAAGAAGTTTTTAATTGCTTTTATACATCGTTTTCCACAATATGACAATATTTTTGGTAAAAGCTAGCAGTCATACCATCAGGCTCAGGGATTTGTCACTAACAATGTCGAAAATAACATTTTTAGTTTTAGCATGATGAGGGGCCTTTATCAGATTTATATTGTCTTCATTGTTAACCTTGTTTTTAATTAGTAGAAGTTTTCTTCTAATAAGGAATATCAAGATGTGTTTTAGAATATTTATCCATAAACTCCTTTCTAACTTCGGATCACATTTCACTTTCAGAAGAGAGAACAATCCCATATAGTCGTAAGCTCTTTTAAGTTTTTGCGGTTTCTTCTTCCCGTGACAGTGCGGTGGAAGTACTTTGAGTTTGAATTAATACATTTCAAATGTTTATTTAATGTTATTTGTCTCTAGTATCTTTGGTGAAAATAAAGTAAGCAATTTTGTTTAGTAAGTAAATTTCTTTGTAGAAGGTCATCTCTTTGGTTCAGGGTGGGCTGATTAGTGCTCTGAACTTCTTCGAGTTTTACTTCGATCTCCTTAAGTTGTTTAAATATGTCACCGAAGTTTGTATTACTCAACGCTTTTGCTTTTGTTTTCATAAGATGAGTTTTCTTTGTAAGGTTGTACATTTCATTACTAGTAAAATTGGATCGCCAAGTTTGTTTAAATAAATTTTTTGAAAGATTTACGCTTTGTCCACATCATTTCAAACTTAAAAGGTTGGGTGTGACAATTTTTTAGTGAGATACATCACGCGAAACTTGAGAGTGAACAGATAGAGTGAATGCTATTTAAAAAAAAAAAAAGTGGATACGACTGAAGGATTTGGTTGTGTACCAGGACACGATCAAGCTATTTAAGAACGTCATTGAAACCATTACAATGTTTTCTCGACGTGAAAGAATTACCGGAAGTTGGTACGTCCTCGAGGTTGTAGATGTTTTTAAAGTTCAAAAGTCTATTGAATGTGATTGTATTAATTGGGGCACCATCAAGTTTTTTCAAATGTTGTTGAATTTCATTTAGGTCTCCAAGGATGATACAAGGAATATTAGAATCTAGGATGAAATTGGATATTGAGTCCCAAAACTGGTTTTTTGAGTTTTCTTGTGGGGGAACATATGCAAAAATTATATTCATTTTATGATCCGTTATCTTACAGGAAAACTCAATGCAGATGAACCGATCATTTCTGAATTTACAAGAAATGGTTCAATTATGAGTTGAAACTCTTTCCAAAGGAGACATAAGACTCCGACACTTCCGCTAGCCGGATAATATATCATATTGTCAAAATTAGAAGACTTCCAAAGATTGTCATCTTATGATTTTTGCGATTTTGTTTTTTCTAGGGCAATAATGTTAATCTTGTTGATTTTACAAAATGCTTCGAGGTTTGTCCAAAGGTTACTCCGACCCATTACTCTAATATTCCTTAAACTTATTATCGCAAAGAAACAATTAAGATTCTTCTTTGTGGGCGGTAAAAGCCTTGTACCTTTTGTTTCCGACATTTTAGTGTGTATTTGCGTCTAAGATCGTAGATTATGAATTCGAAAGGCTTGATGATAGTGTTCCTTTGATCCGTTTTTGTGAAAATAAAACACATAGACTTTGATCTAATCGGGTATTTTATCTTAAGTTTTTTTTGTGTGGATATTTTGAGTATCGCCTCATAGGCAGAACTTAGAGGTTATTAACATAGTCAAGGAGCTCGTGGTTTCCGCATCCTTCCGGAAAATCCTCGAACCAAATATTGTAATTGGTAAACACTTTTTTCTCATTTGGGATAAAGATTTCACCGAAAAAATCACCATCCATGTCCAAGTTGATACAAAATCTCGAATATATATTTTCAGATTTTCGTTCATTGTTTAAATTGTACTTGATGAAGGGCCCAAGTTTGCGTTTTCTAGTGATTGCTTTGATGGCTTCGATGTTACATAGTTCCACCGGAATTGTCTGTAATTCTAACCTAGGTATCGATTTTGAAGATATTCTCCCAGTAAGGGTTAAAATTGGGACTCCAATTAATCTTTGAGAATCACAACTTGTCCAAAGACATGAAAAAGTCTCCCATCCCAAACTCGCTTCTTGTCGATAGGGTTAGCAAATCGAATTTTGAACCAAATGTTGGCTTTTAGGATGAATTGTAAATCACCATGGATGAACTTCCATTCTTTAGTGAGTTTAAGCTTGATTTTTGAGAATTCAATCGGATCACCGAAAATTTTATTGATCATGAAAAAGTATTTCTGTTTTAGGGCATCCTTACGAGACTTTTCCAGAATATTGAAGTAGGTCTCCATGTCCATATCCTCCTCCTCCTTGTTTCATTCTTTGCCTTTTTGGCTATTTTGTTCCTCAAACATTGGTTTCTTCCCCTGTTTCTTGGTAGAAGCTTTGGGGGATTCTTTGTGTAAGCTAAAATGTGATTTTTTCAGTGATATCAGCCTTTGTATCATTTTTTATTATGGGTTTGCTAACCGGTAGTTCAATATCGCAATTTTGGTTGTTTGAGTCACTAATGAGAGTGTTTAGTTAGAAATCCTATTGAGGATCCATTTTACAACAAATGGTGGGAAAGAAAGAGGAACAAGATCGAAAGATGGTCGTGAAAGGCAAGCACCACCCCATCAGAGAGAGAAGTGAGTGAAGGAAAGGAGAAGAGAGCAAGATGGTAAGGGGAGCAAACCAAGGAGTTCCATTTAGTTATTGTTGAAGGGGTTTCATAAAATCCACATTGAGGCGCCTCTTTGTATAGGGTAGTTGTTAGGGCACCACCAGCACCAGTTCGATGCCGACTCCAAATTATCATCAAAGGGGGAAGGGAATGGGAGTCCTCACAATTACAGAGAAGTCACATCGAAGTTCACGGAGGGTAGAAAATCCGAAATATTATCCAAACGGACAACTACTACACATAGAAGGGGGAGAGTCAAAGCATGATCTGAATCTTTTGATTTTGAACTTTCTATTAAGTTTTTTTTGACTTTGAATCCCTTAAAATCAGGGAGAGGGATGAGATCTTTGGAAATGATCAAGATTATTTTTTTTGATTTTCATATCCGGAAGGGAAAGGTTTCTTCGACAACGACAACAGAAGGGAATAGTAATTCTAGGTTTCTTTGGCGCGTCAGGCGCGTAGTTTGTGGGGCTTAGAGGGGTTTTTAGGGGTGACATATCGTGTTTTATATTTGATATTAGGGAGACTATTGTCAATACTGTAATTGTTATATATATATATATATGCCTAAATAATACCTTTTCAAAAGGATGTATAAATTACCCTATCACATTATCAATATGTTTGGAACATTGTGTTCGCTTCAAGAATGATGCATACAAAGTCTTAAATTTATATCTTGTAATAAAATCCTAAATCTACTAAGTGAACCCACAGTGTATGGTCATTTTGAAGTGATGCAAATACTCCAAGGTCGAACACAAAGACTAAGGTGAAATCAAGTTGTGCAATGATTGAAAATAGTATGAACCTAGACTAAGAAAAGAGAAAGATTGAAAGAGATGAGAAACATATATTTTGGTGGGTTTTGATTGATCAAAGATCAGTTTTGAAATGAACAAAATAAAATCAAACAACACAAGAAACACTAATAAGGAAAAAGAGAGGAGCGAATTCTAGGACTCAAGATCTTTGGTTATGACTTTGGATTCAGCATTCTAAACACAAGACAAGGTTGGTGATTGCTAAAAGGGAAAGGTGTTTCTCCTATGAGAATGATTACGGAGGAGGTCTCACATTCCACTATCCCGCTCCAAACCACCTATCACCGGGTAGGTCTCAAGGCACTTATGATGGGAATTACGCTCAAACCGGTCACTCTACCTAAGGGTTTGAACTAACCTTCACCGGGTAAGTCTAGGGTTAGGTTCAACTCAAGCAGGAAACCTATAACACTCAATCCAATAGAGGATTTTAAGACTCTACTACCTAGAATTCATCATCGTCTATACCTAAGCAAGGAAATTACTGGGTAAGTCTCATCCCTCACCTAGTGTGCTAACCTTAGGTGGGTCTAAAGCTAGATTTCACTCAACAAAAACTAGGTTTTGAACAATCTAACACCCTAGCATACAAACTCATCAATTTCGTAGCAACATAAGAAATCTCGGGTTGATCATATCAATCTCAGCTAAGATTTCATGAAGAACAGGCCGAGATTCTTAAGATGTTCAACTAAATCGTCCTAAATAACATACAACTCCAAACTATCATCATCCAAGCCACAACCATTGAACTATCACCCTAGAATCACAAGTATTTACCCTAGAACTTGCATTTCTAGGTCAAACTTCATCAAACAAAAAGTCATATAATCAATGGAAAGAAAAGAAAGAGAAAGAAAATGATACTCAACTAAGATGTGCTTCAAACTCCAAGAGAAATGTATTCAAAACACACAACAATCCTTCTTTCAATCGAAATCCAAGCTTGCGAAGCCCTAAGTTTTTCCTCTCCAAAACCCTCCCTGTTCAAAAGTCTCCTTTTTTTGTTTCTAGAATGGCCTCCTTTGAAAATGAGCATGTGGTTGGGTGAAAATGGGCACTCCTTCGGGGACCAGCTGCCAACTCATTTGTGTCTCTACCTTTTGGAGAAGTGCATTGTCCGCCTTAACTTGAAAGACGTCATGGGTTGTACAAACGCTAGACCTCGGTCGATTTGAGCGAAACCTCGGCTGATATTTTTGTACATTTCGGGACCGAGATTTTCAAGTGTGCTACCGTGGAAATCTCGCCCAAGATCAATAATACATACCCAAGATGACATGGTCCTTCCTTTGCTCCAATGCTCGCTCCTTAGGTGAGTTTCTTTGCTTCCCTTGGTTCTCGAGTACGCGCCGCTTCGAAGCTTGATTCTTATGTGCACTAATTAAGTCCAAAGTTTGCTGATATGCATGAAAATATGACAAAAGTTCGTGTAAACATCTTTTCTAGCATACTACGTAAAATCTAGAACAAATGTCACGTACTCAAGCCAATGCATGCAAAATAAAGGGAAAATCTACCTTCACGCAAGTCTAAACTAAGGTTATAAATCATGTTATCACATTGGTTACAAATTGTTGTTTAATAATGTTTTTTTAAAGGATGTCAAAAGATAGCCAGTAAAAAAACAAGGATATAAATAATTAATAAAAAAAACTGTTGATGCTAAAAAAATACAAAAATATAGTTTGATGTAATCTCATTTAAGTTATTACTGTTGTTGTTATCATATAATTTTATATTATTATTGTTTTTGTTGGTATCGGGAATCATTTTAATTTTCAGCTACTCCCTTTTGTCTCAAATGCACTGCTTAGTGACAAAACTGCAATTTATTATATTAATAAAACTTTAGTGATTATCACCTTCATTAGATTAATGAAAATAGATTTCTTTATCAAACTGTTTGGACTAACTTGTTTCTACTACCAAATTTTATTCTCTAAATAATCCAGAATAATACTAAATTTTTTTTTCTTTTATTCTCAATATCTCGTGTTTGGTTGAACAAGATTATTTATTAGTTAAACTCTTTGGATAATTTCTGTTTTTATGGGTATTTTTTGGGCAGAGTATTGAGTAGCTTTGTAAAATATGTAAATTTAATAAATAAACTACGAAGTAATTGACAAACGAAAGTTTATGGATAAATATTTATGGGAATTTATCAAAACGAACACATGTTAAAAATAATAATAATAACATGTAATTGGATGTGATAAATTCAAATTTCTGAAAAAGATATATGAGAAGGAAATTTTTTGTAGGATAACCTATTTAAAATAGCTAAATGAAAAAAAAAAAACTAACCACAAAATTTTCAATTTTTGATTTCTAATCATTTAATAAAAATTCTATTTTTATTTTTGAACGGTCAACAAGCACCTGGAAAAATTGAAACGATATTTTATTTTTTAAATTCAACGGTAGAAACTAAAATCTAAAAAGGTAATAGTTGTTAAAAACTCACCTATGAAAAACTTCAAATTTAGAAAAACTAGAAAGTGAGAAGTATTAAAAAAAATAGAAAAACATGAGAAAAAGAATTAGAAATCAA
This sequence comes from Fagopyrum homotropicum, assembly GCA_033239125.1. Taxonomy (NCBI): domain Eukaryota; kingdom Viridiplantae; phylum Streptophyta; class Magnoliopsida; order Caryophyllales; family Polygonaceae; genus Fagopyrum; species Fagopyrum homotropicum. The sequence continues at coordinate 26,762,571 of BSWB01000005.1, forward strand.
GTTTACATTTGAATCGGAAAAATAAAAAACAACATTGTATTTTGTTAGAGATAGAATTATGATTAGGTTAAATTTATATATACATTACCGTTTTATCCTTACGTTTATGCTATATAAGCGATATGAAGTCAATAAATAAACAAGCTTTACGATTACTAAATTCTATATGGTACAGAGCATACGATTCATAAACACTCTTCCGCCTAAACAAACTTATAAATGTAACCATGCCGACGTGGCAACGTCTATGACACCACACTATTGGAAACGGCTATAACACCAAACTACCGGCATCCTATTATTGTCACCCTACCGGCGTGCTGTTATCGCCACCAAAAACCTATTAGCGCCCTAGAATGCCAACCTACCGGTGTCATAGGGCCGAACCTACCGGCGTGTTGATTTCGCCACCCTGAACCTAATAGCGTCTTAGGATGCAAATTAAACTTAAAGGCACGCTAGGGCTGAACCTACCGACATGTTATTATCATCAAACTACTAGCTCCATATTTGTGCCAACAACACAAAGACCAAAGAAAGGGAGGAAAGTTCATCAAGTTCTCCTTGCATCTCTTCGCTTCAAGAACAATTTTCATTCAAGACTCATTGCCTTTAAATGTAAGTTAAGAGGAACCCTATATCGCGGGTGAGTTTCCTTTTCAGCCTAAGATTTGATATTTATCTTTAAGCTGACCCAATATCGCGTGTTATCTTTAAGCAAGGTCCATGCTTTTCAAACCCTAGATTTATCTTATTATCGACCCAAGTCCAAGGCTTCAAAACCATAGTTTTTTCTATAAATATTGAAGGCTTGCAGCACATAAAGAGGACCCCCAACGACGAGGACGGCGACACACAGAAGGAAGGTGGTCGACGGTTGGATAGAACTTGACACGTCATATCACGCTTAGATTACGCCATTGACGGCTATAACACTTTAGGAAGAATATTGAGATTCTTGAAGAGAAAGATTAGTTTTAGATTTCATTGCATTTGGATGCAAGATTGAACCTTTGTTATTAGATTTGCTACATTTTTGACTATTGAAGACCCTTTACTAAGTATTTCTTGTCCTTCTCTTTGTTATATAGGATTCTCCTTGCATCTCTTACCTTCTTAAATTGCCTTCTTATCAATGGAGTTGGATGGAATGAACATGCTTTTACTGTAAATCCATGTATTTATTGATGAAAATTACTTGTTACTTCTCGTACGGTTAGGCAAGTCAAATATTGTTTTATAAGGTTATAACTGATTCTATGAGAGTTTTGGGTTTGCAGGTAGTACGATTAAAGAAAATCCATCTGAATTATTAGTAGTATGATATCCATCATTGGGTCATGTGATTATTAACACTAATACTCAATCCTTGGTGCATACAGAGGCTACAACAAAAGCCGTTTGAGCTTGACACCCATTATCCAAACCTCTGGAGCTCTTGGATCAAGAAAAATATCCTAAAGAATCACTCTATTTGGTCCATAAATAAGAGCACCTCCCACTGCCACACCTGGTGCATGCTTCTACAGATTCGTGATGAGGGCTCTTACTTCCCCCCAAGGATCATTCTCCACATCCATTGCCTATCTCGCCTTCAGGAACCATGACCTCAACCCTCCCTCAATTACGTTTAAGCACATATGGCTCAATACCAACATCCCCAAGTGCATATTCATCTCCTGGATTGCGTGCCACCGGAGACTCACAACCCTTCATAAGCTTCGTCAATGGAACCTCATCTCCGACGACACCTGTAAGTTAGGTGGCTCCTTCCCTGAGACCGAGCTCCACCTTTGGAATGTTTGCAGCTATACCTCCACTATTCTTGATCTCATCTCACGTTGAACTAGGCTCCCCTAGCCCTACCCATATTCAAATCACCTATGCTTCTGGTTAGATGCCGCCAAACCCCGAAAAAATGATCTCATCTCTTGCACTAGTATCTCATCCATCACTACTTACATTTACTTCAAGTGGAAGGCTAGGAATAACCTCATCTATAACAACCACTTTACTCCCATCTCGGAATATGCCCATGAGTCGATCCAAGCAACCAAGAACTTCACTTCTCATTCACGGAAAGATCGCTCTCCTTAATCTATCATGTGAGATACTTTTCTTGGCATTCATCTTATGTAACCCCTCATGTATCCTCCTTCTCCCCTATGTCTAAGAGACTTTTGTAAATCCTTTCCTTAATATACGTAAAACTTTAAAAAATAAAAAAGGCCATTTGAGCTTCTTGGGAGTGTATAGTTCATATGCAATTGGTCTTTATGGTCATGTTGCTCAAACTCAACTTACAAGAGATTTCATTTGTTACCATGGTTCTTGATGCCTTCTTCCAACGAAACTGCAAATCATCAAAACTCAAATGAATAAAGATAATGAACTATAAGGGCCCGTTTGGTTTTAACTCCGGAATCGGAATAGAAACGAATCTATTCCATACGTATACCCTTGTTCGTTAAAGTTTTTGAAATCATTCCTTGTGGTTTGAAGTAATTGGAGTAGAGTTTAATTACTTTTGATACCCTATAGGGAAAGAAAATATGGGGAAGCATGTGCATTTTACATTAAACCATAAGGAATGATTCCATAAAATTTCATGAATAAGGATATACATATGGACTAAATTCGTTTCCATTCCGTTTCCGTTTTCGGAGTTGAAACCAAACGGGCCCTAAATCTATCTTCCACATGATTGCCTTTATTTTTTTTGAAAGCCCTTCAGCAAAGAAATGAACTATAAATCATCAAAACTCAAAAAAAAAAAATTAAAGAAAACTAAGTCCAAGAACAAAAACTTTCAATTCAATCGCAATTATTTTGTAGCTATGTATGTGCGAAAAGAGCAGAAGATCATTTTATGCAACAATTGTGAAACTTGAGATCTCAAGCAGTCAAGCTTTTGCTATCAATTAACTCTGATCCAACATTTGAACATGATTGGTGCTATACTTGCAAGGCTTCATGAATGCCTACGTAAAAACAAGTATACAAATGATAATTTTCAAATGGCGAGGTCTTTACTTCTAATCAAGCCATAAATTTCAAGGAAAAAAATCATAAGCAAATGTGGCAAATATATACCTCATATGATAAAATCTGTTTTGGATGGCTTCAAAAAGCTTGACTAAATCTACTTATGTCTACAATTAATTTGTTGTCTTCTTCCCTCCAGATTACAAAATATTGTTTGTGGTCAAGTGATTGATCATGCTGAAAGTTTGAGTCTTGGTGTTCACCTCTAGATTTTTGTTCGTCTGCCGAGCTTTGTTCTATGTTGTTAGGTGTAAATTTAATTACATAAATGATTATTACGATTAGTGCATTATTGAGTTGTTTCTCGTTTCTTACCCAAATGCTTTCTTATGTAATTTATTTTATTCACCCACACAATTTATTTGTAATAATATACCGAGCTAATAAGTGAATCATTTTTCCGTACTCAATTTCTGAACCATTGCGACTTTTCAAATTCTTGTAAATAAAATTATGACTATACTAATTAACTTCACTAGCACAAACCTAAAATGTGGTATGCAAATATAGAAAGAAAGAAACCATAATTACAAGAACTACAAGAAATTACGAAAAAATTATAATTACAAGAAATATGAATGTAAAACATATCAAAAGAGACTTGAAATGCATGAATATACTATCTAAAATGATGCATGAATAGATGTGATGTAGGGTTGATGCTGCAGTTCCCGATCTAGACTTGAAGTTCACGAATTGGACAACAGAAAGGAATCTCGGTGAAACGTGTCGGGCGAGATTATATGAACAGGCCGAGATTCTCTAAACTCAAAACGCGGAATTATAAATGATATGGAAAGATAAGAGATGAATAATGGAATGATTATATGGAAATATAGGAAGAAAAAACTTAATGTTTAGACTTTCAAAGAACCTTGACCAATGGATCAAAACCCTCAACAAAGAATCACCTTAACTCTTAGCTTCTTTCTTTAACCTTACACAAGCCTTCTAGATAAGAAAAACACAAGGAGGGACTAGTTTGACTAGTAGAATCAATATTCAATAAGATTAACATACACAAGAACAACCTAGCAAAGACTCACAACGATTCAATCAAAGGCTCTATATTTGGATTGAATAGGAATGAATATAACACAAACTTCGTAAGCGAAATAACGAGTTCACACAATATTGTGGAAGAAATAATCAAATTCAGTCTACCTATGAATCTCGACTTCTATGTCTATTTATAGGCGAGATTCTCCTAAAAAAATAAAAATAAAAGATAATCTTAAAAGATAGGATCAAAAACCAAAAAGATACCTTCAGAAAGTTTGAGAGCTTTAAAGGTATTAAAATAACCAAAAGATAACTATATCTAATAAGATCTCGACGGGATCTTATTGATCTCGATAGACAGCAAATTTCGGTCTAAATCTCAGACGAGATTTTGTCTCAGGGCCGAGTTTTCTTCTCTAGTTCTCTTAAGTCTTGTTCTAGCCACTTTTCTTGCTTCCTTGGTCATCTTTACTCTTGTAAGGTCGTTCAACAGTAAACAACAATGTTACTAAGAAAGACTTAGGCATGTGTAAGGTCTCCTTGGATGCACATGATGTCCATAAGCTAGTAAACTCTTCTTGTATGGTCTTTGAAGATGACAACTCCTTCTCCTTCAATGCCTTTGATGTAGCTCTATTGATAGGTCCTTTAGGTGGTGTTGGAGATGGTCCCACATCAAGATGACATCACTTACTTAAGAAGTATGCAACTAATTGTGTGGAAGGCTCACCATGTTTGCGTCGAAGGTGTAGTATAGTGTTTAGAATGTGAAAACGTTCCTTTTTATTGTTGAAAGAAAGCAAGTATATACAAAGAATCTATGATGCACGGACACGTCTAGAAGGCGGTGTGTCCCGTGTCCCGCTGTGTCGGACACACGGACACAACGGGACACGGCTCCGACATGGTCAAATATGACCGGACACAGTCAAGACACGTTTCGGAGGTAGGACATGGCCCTGACACGTCTAGAAAGCGGATTGTATCCGATCAAAACAAAGTGAACGAAAGTTTACCTTATTTTTTAAGGTAAACCTAGCCCCACATGGCCACCTGCGACATTTTTGGTTGCCGGAAGTAGGACACCGATCTTCTTCTTCGGCTCTACTATTGAAATGTTGTTCCGCCGGCCGACTCTTCCCTCCATTTCTTATGATTTCATAAATTAATTTTGAAGCTTTGATTACTAATTTATTGTCTAAACTTTCTTTGTTGAATATTGAGTGTGTTATTCTAATTCTTTCAATTTTTTATAATTTACAAATATTGATTATTGTTTTCCTAGATTGATCATGTTGTTCAGTTGTTGTTGATTTACAAAATAAATTATTCATTCTTCAGTTTTGATACTGAGTATGTTTATTTCAGATTATAAGACTAAATATGTTTATTTTTATATTTTGTAAGACTGAAAATGTTTGTTTCTAAACTTTTGTTTCGGTTATTTTGTTATCATGTTAATATTTTTATTTAATCATAGATTATTGATTTATTTTCATATATATGTATCTCATTATGATATAAGTATATTTCAATATCTTCAAAATAACATATTATTTGTTTTACTCGTCGTGTCCCCGTTTCCTATACTTTTAACTATTGCCGCTTCTCTGTTTTTCGTTGTATCCGTTTCCCGTATCCGTGTTCGTGTCCGTGCATCATAGCAAAGAATCAAACACCTAAAATAAACCTACATGAAATGTTCAAGGTTGGAAATAAGAGAGTGCAATATATACTTTCCTATACATAAGGATGCTACATATTTATTGTTACGCTAAAAGGTGTGTACGCAATAAGCCTTAAATTTATACTCGTTATAATTATCCTACTTCTAGCGCACCCGCAGTGTACGGGACGTATGTAGCAAGATAAGTATTCCAAGGTCGAACACAAAGACTAAGGTGAAATCGAATTAAGTTGTGATTGAATTTAGCAAGATCTAAGTCTAAAGAAAAGGATGAAAATAAAGGAAGAAAATCTCAATTGTTTTGGTTGTTTTTAGGTGATCACTTCAAAGATCAAATGCATGCAAACAATCAATCAAACTAAGTCGGAAAATTGGCACAAATAAACAAATCGAACAAGATGTTGATCAAGAAAAAAGAAAAGACGGATTCTAGGGGTTGGAAATTCCGGTTATGGCTTAGAACTCAAGTTATCTATTCATTCTTTGGATTGATTATGATATGTTGGGATTAAGTGTTTCTAAAATGGGATCAATTACCGGGTAAGTCTCATGATCCAACTAGTCCATACCTAAGGTCTCATTACCGGGTAAGTCATAAGAACCTAAGGATAGAAATTTAACACAAACCGGATTGTTTAATTAGGGATCTAACCTATCCTCACCGGGTAAGTCTCGGAAAGGGAAGTCCTAATCAACTATCCTAGCACATTTAATCCAATGGCGGCTTATTAGGCTCACCATTACCTAAGGCTTTGCTATTTTAGATTCTAAGGGCAAGGATTACCGGGTAAGTTTCTCCTAACACTTAGTCACTACACTAGGACACCCTAGGGTAGGTTAAACTCAGCAAAAACTTAGGGTTTCAACAACTTTATGAACCTAAGATAAGATCCTTCGAACCAGGAAGAACCACGGTTTGTTCTACAGAAACCACGACCGTGGTTCTTCAAGAACTACCCGTGATTCCTAACAGTAGCTACGTTCATAACAAAAATCATCCAAAGGTAAATCTAAGTTTATCCTATCATAGATCTAGCCATAACCATCCTTTCCTTACCCTAGAATCACATCAATCTAGCCTACAACATTCGTATTGAAAATCAAAACAAACAAGCATAGATTCATAACCTCCATTGCAAGAAAATGAGAGAAAGAAGATGAACAAATGAACTTCAAACACAATCTAAATCTGAAGATGAAATTAGAACGACTTACAACCCTTCCAAAGGAAGGTTCAAGAGTCCAAAAACTTCTAGAAATAAATCCGAAAATACAAGAGCTAAGTGTGTCTTCTCCTCTCCTCTTCAATGGCAATGGCTCCTTTCTTCTTCTTCTTGCACTTTCCTTCCTAGAAAAAGTCCTTCTTCTTCTTGGAATATATTTTGTCAAAGAAAAATGGAGAATGTGTGAGCTGCTCCCAAACTACCCAAATCCCAGCTGCCTCTAACAACTATCAAGGACCACTTTTATAACCAATTTCTTCATGAGCTGGCCATGAGAGTCGTGGCACAGCTGTCACGAAAATCTGGCAAAATCCACGGTCATTTCCACGGCCGTGGTTCTTCAGAGAACCGTGATTCTGTGCAGAAACTTTGTTTTGGATCAATAGGCTGTGGTTTGGTGCGTGGTCTGTGTTGGCAAGGTTCCTTGAGTCCTTCTTAGCCCTTACCTTGCGTTCCAATGAGTTTGGAGACGTGTCCTCTTAATGAGCGACCCTCAAACGCACCGTTTTAGCTCGAAACTTCCCGAAATACCTACAAAACGCACACAAGTCCGTGTAGACGTCTATCTCGACAAAATACATGTTTTGAGTGCAAAACGTATTGGACTAGTGCTAGATAATGCATGATTGAGCGAGAATCCTATCTAAATGTACACCTAAAACTATGCTATAAATCGTGTTATCAAAATACCCCATACTTAAGGTTTGCTCGTCCCCGAGCAAATTCCCAACTATAGACTAAGAGATGACATGATTTATATATGCAGAAAAATGGCAAAATCTTTTTGGTTTTGTGCTTCTACTATTGGATCACCTTCATAGTCATGATCAATGGCAATTGAATAAGCAATTATGTATCAAACAATAAAGTCATGGAAAGACAATTGTACTTAACTCAAAAACATGCATGAGTTGGGAGGACGGAGATGTCAAGAAGATCAAGAGTCTATCCAATCTAGATTACTAAGTCTTACAAACATGCAAGTAGGTCATAAGGGCTTGTGACATAAAAGGCTAAGAAACGTTTCAATTGGGGAGGGGAATTTTCTAGGTATGTGATGCTAATCCGGGAATGGAACTAACTTCACTTCCTTGTCCTCGATCAACTTCCCCCAAGTGCATATTTTTCCCTATCTTACTTTCTTTTCTTTTTCTTTAACTCATTTTTGAGACAATGGCATTGGTGTACAATAGCCGAAACCTCGGTGATTAGCCATCCTCGGGCTTTTTCTCTTTTTCGAGGTGCATCCACACCGGGCACACATACCAAAGCTCGTTAGGGCTATTGGCTTGTTTGACTTTGGCAAGGCACCAACACCCGATTATGTGAAGTGTACCGAGTTACTTGTCATTTAAACCAACGCCCCCAAACCTATTTTGGCTACACTTCCACAATAATTTCAGCATTCCATTCACGACATTCTTTTCATTACATCTTCACCCCGCACTTGTTTTTTATACATTCAAACACACTAGCATGCTCCTATTCCCGGATGGGTTTAAAAGGAGGTCAAATTTTATATCAATTGAGGTGCTCAAGCAATCATGATCAAGATGAGAAGTAGAGAAAGATGAAATGCCTTATTCATTCCTAGATGGTATGCAAGAACTATCATGTAATTTCGATTTTCAATACTCAATCCATTCTAGGCAATCATCATGATCTCAAGTCATTCATGGAATTCAAGAGAAGTAGTTCAAGTCCACATATGCATTTATCAATTCAACACATAAGGCCATTCATAGCCAATCACAAGACAAGTTTTCATCATTAGGATCATATCCAAGCCTAGAAAGCACAAAATTTTTTTTAAATTTTCTGATTTTTATGGGATTTTCGATTTAAGTATGTACAATGCAAGACATGTGCAAATATTAAACTATCCTAGATGCTCTTCATGTAAAGGATCATGCAAACCCCACCCCATACTTAGAAACACATTGTCCCCAATGTGGTATTCAAGTAAAGAGAGTGAAAGAAGGTTCTCACAATGTAAAATGGTTTTCTTCGGTATTTGGGAATTCTCAAGAGGATTGATGTTGGATGATCCTTTCAACCATGGTAGGGAGCTCTAAGCATCCTTCAAGCTTCGAAACCCGCGCTAGGTACCGCTAGCCGTCCAAGTTCCGCGTCCGCTCCACCCATAATTGGTGAGGGTTTCATCATCATCATTTCCAAGAAAGGCTTCCAATGCCACTAATGTTCTAGCACACATAGAATAGACAAAACACACAAAGCACACAAAAACAGAAAAATCTAAGCTAAAATGAAGGAAAAATGTTACCGATGGGTTGCCTCCCACCAAGCGCTTCTTTAAGGTCATTAGCTTGACCAAACTCGGGAGCGTTTATGCAAGGTGAAGCGGGGCAATCATGTCTATTGGGGCTCCCGGAATATACTTCTTCAAGCGATGCCCATTCACTTTGAAATCTCCACAATGCTCCCCTCCTATCTCAATAGCTCCATGGGGAAAGATCTTCTTTACCACATACGGCCCGGTCCATCTCGATTTGAGCTTTCCGGGGAAAAGCCTTAGCCTCGAGTTGAAGAGAAGGACAAGATCTCCTTCACTCAACTCCTTTGGGATGATCCTCTTGTCATGCCACCTTTTGGTTCTCTCCTTGTAAATCCGGGCATTCTCATAAGCTTCCAACCGGAGCTCCTCAAGGGCATTGATATCGAGCAATCTCTTCTCTCCCGCCTCCTTGAGGTCAAAATTTAGCCACTTAATGGCCCAATAAGCTCTATGCTCCATTTCCACCGGAAGGTGGCAAGACTTGCCATAGACCAATTTGTAGGGAGTGGTGCCAATAGGTGTCTTGAAGGCGGTTCTATATGCCCATAGTGCGTCATTGAGCTTCATGGCCCAATCCTTCCTTGTTCTAGACACCGTCTTCTCGAGGATGGCCTTGATTTCTCGGTTGGAGATCTCCACTTGGCCACTAGTTTGGGGGTGATAGGGTGTTGCCACCTTATGAGTCACCCCATACTTGGCCAAAAGTGCTCCAAAGTTCCTATTTGTGAAGTGCTTCCCTCCATCGCTAATGATCACCCTTGGTGTTCCAAACCTAGGGAAGATCACTCGGTTGAAGAACCGCACCACCACCTTGGCATCATTCGTAGGAGAGGCGATTGCCTCTACCCATCTTGACACATAGTCCACCGCCAATAGGATGAATAGATTGCCACATGAAGAAGGGAATGGTCCCATGAAGTCTACACCCCACACATCAAAAATCTCAACTTCTTGGATGTTGTTCAAGGGCATTTCATTCCTCCTTGAGATGTTCCCCGTTCTTTGGCAAGCATCACATGCCGCTACAAAACCTTGCACATCTCTAAACAAGTTAGGCCAATAAAAACCGGATTGCAATACCTTGGCACACGTTTTGTGTGAGCTAGCATGGCCTCCACATGGTAGGGAGTGACAATGCCGGATCACACTCTCCATTTCATCTTCCGGTATGCATCTTCTAAGCACCCCATCCGGGCCTCTCTTGAATAGAAGTGGCTCGCTCCAATAGTAATGCCTTACATCGTTGAAGAACTTCTTCCTTTGTGAATATGATAATCCGGGAGGCACTTTCTCACACACCAAGTAATTCACAATGTCGGCATACCATGGCTCACTTCCCCTAGCCACTTGGAATAAGCATTCTTCCACCATTTGCAATTGTTCATCCCGGAACGAGTCATCTATCGGAATGTTGTCTTTCCCAAGCTCCAATGGTGGGAGTCTACTAAGGTGATCCGCCACCGAGTTCTCGGATCCCTTCTTATCTCTTATCTCCAAATCAAACTCTTGAAGAAGAAGGATCCACCGAATCAACCTTGGCTTGGCATCTTTTTTTGTAAGTAGATAACGGATTGCCGCATGATCCGTGTAAACTATGACCTTCGCTCCAACAAGGTACGAGCGGAACTTCTCAAATGCATACACTACCGCTAACAACTCCTTCTCGGTAGTAGCATAATTGAGTTGGGCATCATCTAGCGTCTTGCTAGCATAGTAAATAGCATGAGTGCGCCCTTCTTTCCTTTGCCCCAAAACGGCCCCAACGGCCACATCACTTGCATCGCACATGATCTCAAACGGTAAACTCCAATCCGGAGGTTGCATGATGGGTGCGGAGATCAAGGCGTTCTTCAACCTACAAAACGCTTCAAGACAATCTTTGGAAAAAACAAAATCAACATCTTTCATTAGTAGGTTAGTGAGCGGCTTAGAAATTTTAGAGAAATCTTGAATAAACCTCCGGTAAAAACCGGCATGCCCTAAGAAACTCCTTACCCCCTTCACCGAGGTACGTGGTGGCAACTTCTCTATTGTTTCAATCTTAGCCCTATCAACCTCAATGCCACGGTTAGACACCAAGTGTCCTAACACAATACCTTCACTTACCATGAAGTGGCATTTTTCCCAATTTAAGACAAGATTTGTCTCCTCACATCTTTGCAATACTAATGACAGGTTAGCCAAGCAATTATCAAAAGAAGAACCGTAAACAGAGAAATCATCCATGAACACTTCCATGATATTTTCTATGTATTCCGAAAAGATAGCCATCATACACCTTTGAAAGGTGGCGGGTGCATTACACAACCCAAATGGCATTCTCCTATATGCAAAGGTACCCCATGGACATGTAAAAGTTGTTTTCTCTTGGTCATCGGGGTGGATAGGGATTTGGAAGAATCCACTATACCCATCTAGATAGCAAAAGTGAGAGTGTTGAGCTAATCTTTCTAGCATTTGGTCAATGAAGGGGAGGGGAAAGTGATCTTTCCTAGAGGCCATGTTCAATTTCCTATAATCTATACACATTCTCCATCCCGTGACCGTCCTAGTTGGTATTAGTTCATTGTTCTCATTAGTTACTACCGTCATTCCACCCTTCTTAGGTACCACATGAACGGGGCTAACCCACTTACTATCCGAGATAGGGTAGATAATTCCCGCATCTAGCAACTTAATGATTTCCTTCTTGACCACCTCTTTCATTATAGGATTCAATCTCCTTTGATGTTCAATAGAGGGTTTGTGGTTATCTTCCATCATTATCTTATGCATGCACAAAGATGGCTTAATGCCAACCAAATCATCAATAGTATAACCAATGGTCTTCCTATGCAATCTTAGTTCATGCAGCAATTTAGCAAGTTCATCATCACTCAAGCATGCATTAACAATCACCGGATATGTAGAATTATCACCAAGGAATGCATACTTTAAATGAGAGGGGAGGGGTTTGAGTTCAAGTGAGGGAGGACCTTTATCGGTTGAAGACGATCCAAACAAGGTTGGATGAGATGAATCCAAAGCAAATGAGGATTCCCCTTGGCTCCTAGAAGCTTGATCATCATCAAGAGCTGATTCAGGGGAAACCACGGTTGGAATCACGGTTAGCTCAACTTCCACGACCGTGGTTCTTGCCAAGCTTGCTTCTCGGAGTTGTCCAGAGAGTTTGACGGCCGTGGAACCCAAATCTCGACCGTGGAACTTGCAGCTGTTCACAATTTCTTCGTGGCTCTCGAATCCAACTCTTGGCTCCTCTTCCAATGCCTCCAAGGCTTTGATCTCTTCATTGCAATTCTCCTCAATGTCTTCCTCCATCATACTCAAGGTAAGAACCTTTTCCAAGGGGTCCTTGATCAAGATCGAGCTCACCATTTCTCTAGATTCTTCTTGCTCGACTATGTTGAAGATATCTTCATCAAGGGTTGGCCCTTTCATCATTGTGGATAGCTTGAACTTGATGTTCTCCTCTCCAATGTTGAAGGAGAGAGTCCCGTTCTTGCAATCCACTAAACATCCGGAGGTAGCTAAGAAAGGTCTTCCTAGGATGATGGGAACCGGGTAATCCGCCGGAATGTCCAACACTACAAAGTCAATAGGCACATAGAATCCTCCCAATTGCACCGGAATGTCCTCAAGAATCCCAACTGGATGAGTGATAGAACGGTCCGCCATATAGAGGGTCATCTTGACCGGCTTTGGCTCTCCTAACCCGACCTTGTTGCTAAGTGCAAGCGGTATGATGCTTACACTTGCTCCAAGATCACAAAGGGCTTTGTATTTCACATCTCCCACTCCTATTGGGACGCAAAAAGAGCCCGGATCCCTTAGCTTGGGAGGCATTGCTTCCTTCATTGTTTGGATTAATTCCGAGGATCTCTTGGTCATCCTAATCTCCCCATACTCCTCCAACTTCCTTTTGTTGGAGAGTATTTCCTTCAAGAATTTTCCGTATGCCGGCATTCCTAAGATGGCATCCATGAACGGAATGTTAATATGTAACTTGGACATTAGTTCAAGGAACTTACCAAAGTGATTGTCCAAACGAGCTCTTGCTCTTGATTGTGGGAACGGTAGTGGTGGCTTGTATGGAGGCGGTGCTACATAAGTTGGCTCTACATCCTTGCTCTTACCTCCATCATCTTGCTTTCTTCCCTCTTCTACCACTACTTGACTCCCCTTAGCTTGGTCCTTGGGCAAAGGATCCTTCATACTCAACCCACTCCTTGTTGTGATAGCCAAAACTTGGCCTCTTGGGTTGTCTTCGGTTCTTCCGGGAAGCTTTCCCGGATCTCTATGTGCCTCACCCGCCTTTTGAAAGACTTGTGCTTCCAAGACCTTTTGAGCCTTAGAAATTGAAGTGACGGTGCTCTCAAGTCCACTCAACCTTCCTAGCAATTGTTCAAACATGACTTCGGTTCTATCCTTTGAAGGTTGAGTAAAACCGGGTGGAGGTTCTTGTGAAGCTCTTTGTGGTGGAGTTGTGCTTGTGGAGGCGGGAGGGTTCAAGGCTCCATCCGGATTAGAGTAAGAAAACCCGGGATGGTTGTGGTTTGGCCGGTAATTGTTGAATTGCCGGTTGTTGTTGAAATTTCTTGGGCCTTGGTAATTGTTGAAGTTGCCCCTTCCCATATAATTCACATCTTCCTCCTTGGAAGACAAGTTGGCTCGCGGAGGTGCTTGAGGAGTTGCTTGGCTCTTCAAGGTGGTAGTGCACAACTCTCTCAAGGACTTCAACTCATTGTTGATGGTGTCAAGCTTGAAATTGCTCATGGTGACTTCACTCACCTCATATGCTCCCGCCTTTCTTCCCTCACTCTTCCTATGAGAGTACTTCTCAATCACTAGAGCTTGCTTCTCCACAAACTCCCAAGCATCATCCACATGTTTCTCCATAAAGGTCCCACCGGAAAGAGATTGAAGCTTGAATTGGCTATCTTCATCAAGCCCCTTGAAATAGATCTCCAATAGCTCAATCTTTGGTATGCCATGGTGCGGACAATCTAGGAGAAGGTCCTTAAATCTCTCCCAAGACTTGAACAAACTTTCTCTATCCCTCATCACAAAGGCATTGATCTTTCCCCTTAACTCGGTGGTCTTGGAAGGTGGGAAGAACTTGGTCAAGAACTCGGTTGTCATCTCCTCCCAAGTACCAACTCTCCCTTGTGGAATAGATTGATACCAAGCCAAGACTTTGTCCTTAAGAGAGAAGGAAAAGGCCCTTAGCTTATGGTTGTTGCTCTCCAATCTTGGTGGTCTAAGAGTCTCCATCAAAATCTCATAGTTCATCAAATGTTGGTGAGGAGACTCTCCTTCCATCCCTCCAAATTGATTATGCCGGATCATTTGAAGGACTTGAGGGCGGAGCTCATAGTTGTGGGTTGCGGGATCTCCTAGATTCACACCCGGTCGGTGTGCTCTTTGTGCCGGATCCATACGTCTCCCTAGGGTTTGCGGCTCCTCAATAGCAATGGGAACAACCCTAACATTGGCCGCCCGCTGCGGTTGTGGTGGAGGTGGTGGAGGTTGTCGGCGATTAAGCTCTCCTTGAACAAGAGCTTGCCTAATCTCTTCAATCTCCCTTCTAGTTTCCTCTTGCCTCTCATTGGCAAGTCTCCTTTCTTCCTCCAAGAGTTCATCTCTTAGCCTTATTTGTTCTAAGGCTTCATCCAATTCAGCTTGAAGATTTCTACCGGCCATCTCTTTCTCCTTTTGAATGTTCTTAGATCTAGATCGAAGGGTTTTCTCCGGTTCGGGATCGAATGGAGCTAAATCCTTGCCACGAGATCTTCGCATACACCTATAGAGAAATAGATGTCCTGAAAAGCAAAGACAAAAACCAAAAAGAGATCAAAAGAAACAAGAAGGGTCTACACTAGAAACAATCACAAAATAGACTCAATCTAGACCTAATCCCCGGCAACGGCGCCAAAAACTTGTTACGCTAAAAGGTGTGTACGCAATAAGCCTTAAATTTATACTCGTTATAATTATCCTACTTCTAGCGCACCCGCAGTGTACGGGACGTATGTAGCAAGATAAGTATTCCAAGGTCGAACACAAAGACTAAGGTGAAATCGAATTAAGTTGTGATTGAATTTAGCAAGATCTAAGTCTAAAGAAAAGGATGCAAATAAAGGAAGAAAATCTCAATTGTTTTGGTTGTTTTTAGGTGATCACTTCAAAGATCAAATGCATGCAAACAATCAATCAAACTAAGTCGGAAAATTGGCACAAATAAACAAATCGAACAAGATGTTGATCAAGAGAAAAGAAAAGACGGATTCTAGGGGTTGGAAATTCCGGTTATGGCTTAGAACTCAAGTTATCTATTCATTCTTTGGATTGATTATGATATGTTGGGATTAAGTGTTTCTAAAATGGGATCAATTACCGGGTAAGTCTCATGATCCAACTAGTCCATACCTAAGGTCTCATTACCGGGTAAGTCATAAGAACCTAAGGATAGAAATTTAACACAAACCGGATTGTTTAATTAGGGATCTAACTTATCCTCACCGGGTAAGTCTCGGAAAGGGAAGTCCTAATCAACTATCCTAGCACATTTAATCCAATGGCGGCTTATTAGGCTCACCATTACCTAAGGCTTTGCTATTTTAGATTCTAAGGGCAAGGATTACCGGGTAAGTTTCTCCTAAAACTTAGTCACTACACTAGGACACCCTAGGGTAGGTTAAACTCAGCAAAAACTTAGGGTTTCAACAACTTTATGAACCTAAGATAAGATCCTTCGAACCAGGAAGAACCACGGTTTGTTCTACAGAAACCACGACCGTGGTTCTTCAAGAACTACCCGTGATTCCTAACAGTAGCTACGTTCATAACAAAAATCATCCAAAGGTAAATCTAAGTTTATCCTATCATAGATCTAGCCATAACCATCCTTTCCTTACCCTAGAATCACATCAATCTAGCCTACAACATTCGTATTGAAAATCAAAACAAACAAGCATAGATTCATAACCTCCATTGCAAGAAAATGAGAGAAAGAAGATGAACAAATGAACTTCAAACACAATCTAAATCTGAAGATGAAATTAGAACGACTTACAACCCTTCCAAAGGAAGGTTCAAGATTCCAAAAACTTCTAGAAATAAATCCGAAAATACAAGAGCTAAGTGTGTCTTCTCCTCTCCTCTTCAATGGCAATGGCTCCTTTCTTCTTCTTCTTGCACTTTCCTTCCTAGAAAAAGTCCTTCTTCTTCTTGGAATATATTTTGTCAAAGAAAAATGGAGAATGTGTGAGCTGCTCCCAAACTACCCAAATCCCAGCTGCCTCTAACAACTATCAAGGACCACTTTTATAACCAATTTCTTCATGAGCTGGCCATGAGAGTCGTGGCACAGCTGTCACGAAAATCTGGCAAAATCCACGGTCATTTCCACGGCCGTGGTTCTTCAGAGAACCGTGATTCTGTGCAGAAACTTTGTTTTGGATCAATAGGCTGTGGTTTGGTGCGTGGTCTGTGTTGGCAAGGTTCCTTGAGTCCTTCTTAGCCCTTACCTTGCGTTCCAATGAGTTTGGAGACGTGTCCTCTTAATGAGCGACCCTCAAACGCACCGTTTTAGCTCGAAACTTCCCGAAATACCTACAAAACGCACACAAGTCCGTGTAGACGTCTATCTCGACAAAATACATGTTTTGAGTGCAAAACGTATTGGACTAGTGCTAGATAATGCATGATTGAGCGAGAATCCTATCTAAATGTACACCTAAAACTATGCTATAAATCGTGTTATCATTTATCTAATAGAAAGATGTATGTGGAAAGAAATCGAGAGATTGGTCATGAAAAATTGTTTGCGGATTTTTTTAATCATCCGGGTTACACATACATCCAACTTCGTTGTAAATTTTGAATGAGAAGACATATTTTCAATCGAATAATAGAGAAGGTGCAAAGTGAGGTGTCATACTTCAAGCCAAAAGTAGATGTAACTGAAAGAGTTAGGGTTGCAACATATCAACTTAACGCGTATATTCATATCGGTGAAACAACTACGTAATGATGCTTTGAGGCATTTGTGGAAGGAATAATCTCTTTTTTTCGGAGAAGAGTATTTATGAAGGCCAAATGAAGAAGACTTATGGAGATTACTTCATGTTGGAGAGCAAAAAGGGTTTCCTAAAATGTTGGAGAGTATCGCTTGCATGCATTGGGAGTGAAAAAATTTTCCAATCGTTCGACATGGGCAATTTGTTAGTGGGTGTAACAAGAAAGCAACAACCATTCTTGAAGTTGTGGCCTCCTAAGATCTTTAATTTTGACATGCATTTTTGGAACTCCACGTACATACAATGACGTAAATGTTTTTTTACTGCTCTCTAGTTTTTGATGATATATTAGAAGGTAGAGCTCAACCGGTTCATTTTACCGTCAACGATCACGAGTATGATATGTGTTATAATCTCACTTATGAAATTTATCCACTATGGGCTACATTTATTCAATCGGTTAGTGTTCCCCAAGGCCTTAAATCACAATTATTTGCTAAGCATCAATAGTCGGTAAGGAAAGACGTTGAACGGGCTTTTGCAATTCTACAAGTCTGGTTTGATATAGTACGTGTATCATGTAGTCTATGAAATCCATATCTTATTGAAAAAGTAATGAAAACATGCATCATATTACTGAACATAATCAGAGAAGATGAATGTGATACATATGTCAATTATGACGATCCATCACAATAAGATGAAATTCAAAACAACGTTTGTAATATCACTATTTTTAATTAATGTAAAGCATTTTTTAATAATTTTTTAGAGTTATTTTGATACGTTATTAACCTATAATAATATTTTTATCAAAGGGAAAATAATAATTATTTTGATAATTGATACAAATTATGAAATATAGCTTTGGTAGGTATGAAGCATGTATGATAACACAAAAAAACCTTTATATAGTTTATGGGTTGTGAAAAATATCCTATGAGAGTTTCCTAACCTTAAATGTCGGAAAGAGAAAGTCGAAGTAGAATAAGAAACTTTGATTGAGTATTTGGGTTGTGATGCTCTTAAAGGGCTATCTATATAATTTTTTGGTGGGAAGGAGAGTCGGTGTTTTTCGCCGCATCTAGTCACGCTATTTAAATATGAAAAGAGATAAGTAGTCATCAAACGGTGGATAACCCGACCCCTTACATCATGACTAATCCAGTTTATAACACTCCTAGGAGGGTCAAATAATACATGATAACCAATCATAAAGTTAAAAGCAAGAGAAGTAAGGAAATCCGCGACATAATTGGCCTCGCGGTAGACGTGTTAGAACTGGATATTTCAATCCGTTTTAATCAAGTCTTGGCATCTAAGTACTAGACTAGCAAGCGGATTTCTACGGTTTGATATCTTTATCGAGGAGCCCGACAACCAAGAGAGAGTAGGTTTCTAGCTCAACCCTCCGATAACCATACTCTCAAGCCAACATTAGTCATTCGAAGACTCCTCATAACTCAGTCACGGGGACCATACATATACAATGTTGTAGATGAATCACCGTTGCCAATAGCCAATAAAATGCTTAATAACTCCAGCCGTAGTAGCGTGTCCGTCTTCTTTCACAACCCTGTCTGAATTGATCTTCACGATACTTTCTCTAGGTTTAGTCCAGTTGATGGGGACGTAGCTCCTAGTCTTGGCCATAATCTTCCAATTTTTCTCTTTCCATGCTTTAACATACTCCGACACTATGTTGCACACAAATTGACGCCTATCCCCTTTAACTTCCTGCTCTTGAAAACGTCTGCATTGCACCAATTCCATTTCCACCATAAACTCACTAGTTTGGGCCATAATCTTCCAATTTTTCTCTTTCCATGCTTTAGCATACTCTAACGCTATGTTGCACACAAATTGACGCCTATCCCCTTTGAATTTCCTGCTCTTGAAAACGTCCACATTGCACCACTTTCATGTCCACCATAAACTCACTACAAACAAAGAACAAAAAATACTTCTAATGTAGGTTGTGAAGTTGCTCGATAAGAACTCATTGCCGGATTGTGCGCCAAAGAGCCCATTCCACATTTTCCAAAAGGTGAGATTCCGTCTCAGACATCTATTTGCAACACAAGTAGATATCCGACGAGGCAATATATATTTTGCCCCGTTCACTATTTGTGGCAATCCCTCCCTTCATGAGTTTCCAAATGAAAGTTTTGACCCTTTTCGGGACGTTGATTTGACAAATATTCTTGTAAGCAACCCAATCCATAGAGGAGTAATCATAATTAGCCATGATCAGCTCATATGCAGAGGAGGAAGAGAAGAGCCCATCGGAAGTGCGGCTTTAGCTCATTTCATTGTCAATAATGTCATTGTTGTCAACTCCTAGAAAGCCCAAGAAATGACTAACAAGTTTATCTACCGTCAATTTCAAGCATGTGTTTATATTAAACATGGGCGAGAAAATATCCCACTTTTAACCGTTTTCAGATCCTAAAAGTTATTGATTGTTGTATATCTCTGCTCATCAGCAACAAGGGTGGTAATGTTTGAAAGAAGAGGAGAGCCCACAATCCATTTATCTTCAAAAAGGATATATATATATATATATATATGTGTGTAAACATCTCTTATCCCGTGAACGTGTAAACAGCGAATATATGTGATTATACCGCCGAATATATGTGACTATATCGCCGAATATATAGATTTAGGTCCGGCGAATCTTCTTCCATTAATAACATGATTTTTTTATCCTTTAATATCGTCTAATCTCAGCCATCTATTTAACGATCTAATGGATACAATTTGTTCTCATTGAACACTATAAGAGATGTTTATATGGGAGTCAAACTATATATATATATGGAATGCATTGTAAACACAATTAAATATTGAAAATAACGGTTTTTAACACTAGTTGCGCTTACTATATATATGGAATGCAATGTAAACCCAATTAAATATGGAAATTAATTTATTATTTCTTATTATTCTGAAAACAATTGATTATTTTTCCATCCATTCATCGCTCAATCTTAAAATCACATATTAAATTGAACATACCACTTTTTAAAATTGATTATTTTGACATGTTTTTGCTTTGCAAACTAGAAAATCATGTTCGTGCTACGCATTGAACTACTAATATTATTTCGCTGTATTTTTATCTAATGTTCTTTTATTTTGTACATTGCGTGATTATTATAAATTCATTAATTATACTTGTCATTATAAAATTATTATAATATGACTTACTTTGAGTTATTTAATTTTATACATTAATATTTATAATTTAATATCTATAATTTATTTTCCAATTATTTAGTTAACATTATGAATTTTATAATGCTTACTACTATATAAAAATTTGTTAGGAAAATTTCTTATTTTACATGTAGATAAATATTATGTTATCACAACTTTTAGTCTTTTATAAAGTTTAACCAAACAAATATGAAAATATTAAAAATCAAAGAATTTATTAAACAAAATACTTATTTTATATGTTAATGATTTTTAAGACTTATAATAAAAATTTACTAAATAAATATAATTTTACTAAATGAGGGTTATGTTTTCTAAAACCCTATTTTATTTGATGTAGATAAGGATGCTTGGGCCTACTTGTATCCAATGTCAAACATCTTTTGCCTCTTCCACTTTTTGGCCGGCTCACTCCACACCCTCCACACCTTCAATTCCTCTTTAACTTCACTTTCCCCCACACACACACACACACATATATATATATATATATATATATGTGCACTTGAATTCCTATTTGTCCTACAAACAACATATCCACCACGCAAATGGCCAGCCAAGTCTACTCGATGGGTCGATACACCTCCCAAAGGCCTCTAGCCATGGTCCTAGCCATGATCTCTGCCGTGGTCTTATCACCCTTGTACACGAGCCGACATAGTCACAAAACACGGTATGATCATAGATGGAACTCCGGCTTCATTCTCCCTATAGTGTTAATTGTACTCATAATAGCTATTAAAACGACTTCATCATCTTCCTCCTCATCACCATCATCGATTATCCCTAAACCGGATCGCTCAAGGGTACTTCGGAACGGAGGATCGCCTTGGGGTTAGCTAAAATTCTTGTTATGTTGTTGCTTGTGCTCTCTTGGCAACAATCGGTACAACACTTCTTGTGGAAGTAATAAAGAGATCTTGAAATTCCCTCGTCGTCTTCCAACCTTTGTTTTCAATCTGTGTAGAATTTAGATACGGTGCAACTCTTGCAAATGGGCCTATGCCATTTGGGCCACATATTTAATATTTTAATGGGCTGCCCTAATATTTGTTTAGTATAATTTGAGATATCTTATTCACATAACATGCAACTTCAATATTCTAATGTTATTTCAATTATAAGGTTTATAAATTCAGATCTAAGTTTTCAATAGTCTTTGTTATATACTTCACTGATCACACATGTCACCTTTTCTACATGATTTAATAACCTTTTTTAAATACTTAGTTTTTGGACTTATCCTTATTCTTTCAACGTAGGATAATTAAACTTAGTGAAACCCAAATTCAGTCCGAACTTTTCATCCCGATTTCGGACATAAGGTCTTGTCCATACCGGTGTGAGTCGGGTTGGCGGATTCCATTTTTTTTTTTAAAAGAAAAAATATGCAAGATAAAGTATTAAAAAAAAAAATGATCCAATGGTTATAAACACTTTAACCTTACGTTAATAATAATACACGATAAAGCTTAAATTCACATACTTTTTGTCATTCAAGTTACTCTATCTTTCTCGATAACTTGTATAAATAAGATTTGGTTTCATACGAATACCATCAAGCCCCTGTTTCGTTGTAACTCCGGAAAGGAAAATGGAATGAAAACGTATCCGGTCCATATGTGTACTCTTGTTCATGATTTTTTGGGAATCATTTCTTATGGTTCCATTCTTCCCATTTTGTTTGTTTATAGGGTATCAAAACTGATCAAATTCTACCACAATTACTTTAAACACAAGGAACGATTCAAAAAAAAAACAATTCATTAATAAAGGTATATATATCGACTAGATTCATTTTTTTTTTCCGAAAATAAAATCAAACTTGGCCCTAAATTTAAAAATACTCAACAAGCTAAAGAAAAGCATGGGCCATTTTATTTCTCGTTGTTAGAAAATTTCTTACACCTTGGCTTGCAAGCCAAACTTTGATAAAAAGTACTTGGCAAAGAAAAAAAAAAAAGAAGAAATATACTCCATGGTTTATCCGAGAAAAAAAAAAAGAAATCTGAAGAATTATATAATAAATATTTATACAAAATTATGTATGTTAGTATGAATGTTGTTTAAGAAAACTTGTTACACTTCCCACCCAAAAATAACAAGAAGGAAAAATTGTTACACCTTGGCTTGCAAGCCAAACTTAGAGGCCAGAAAATAAATAAGGGAATCTGAGATATTAAATTACAAAGATCTGTAAACACAAATTCGGATTAAGAAATAAAAACCCTCCAACCCAGTATTTACAAGAAAACCATCGGCCAACCACGGAATAAGATCAACAATTGAGGGGTAGTTTTGTAATCTGATTTGTGTATATATACTTCTCTCTCGTCATACCCTCGTCTCTCCAAAGATTTCAGTGAAATCGCCTTTCAAAGCACAAACCCACAAGACTCCGGTCTCTGTGTGTTTTTCGAAGCAGAGAATACAAGAACAGCATAAGCTCGTTAAAACCCTAATCTATTCTCTTTCGTTTTCGTTTTTGTTTCTTCCATTCAGTTTGCCGCAACGCAACACGGTATAAATACTTTCCAATCACCAAAAACCCTACACAATTTGTTGATTTACTCTACTCCAAGCCCTAGCGGATCCGTCCTCGTTGTCTTCCACCTCCAAATCTCGTCCTTTATCTTTCTACGTATGTCCTGAATCTGGATCAGTTTGATTGTTTTGGAGCATTATTGAAATTGAACGAATTTTTCTAAGTTGTACACGAGGCAAATTTGCTGTCAATTTAATTGGCGTCGAACTGGAGTTGCGAGGTAAGCACGGTTCTTGATAAAGTTTCGAGATTGGGAGGGAGTTAGGGTTTATCCGATCCACAATGGATGACCTAGAGAAGGCGATAGTTATCAGCTTTGACGAATCCGGAACCGTTGATTCTGGTCTTAAATCACAAGCAGTAGACTTCTGTCGGAGGATTAAGGAGTCTCCGTCTATTTCAACCGTCTGCGTCGAGCGTCTGTGGACATCCAGTTGGTTCCAGGTTCAGTTCTGGTGTTTGCAATGCCTCCATGAAGCGGTTAGGTTTCGGTACTCGTCGATGAGTCAGGAGGAACGGTTGTTTATTCGTAAGTCCTTGTTTGCAATGGCGTGCTATGAGAGTGTTGATGGTGAGAAATCCGGGGTTAGGGTTTTGGACAGTCCTGTGTTCGTTAGGAACAAGCTTGCACAGGTTATTGTTGCTTTGATTTACTTTGAGTATCCTTCTGTTTGGTCGTCCGTGTTCGTTGATTTCATTCCTCACTTAAGTAAAGGCGCTATTGTTATTGACATGTTCTGCCGAGTTTTGAATGCTCTTGATGAGGAGCTGATTAGCTTGGATTACCCTAGGAATGCGGAAGAGACTGCAATTGCTGCACGAGTTAAGGATGCTATGAGACAGCAGTGCGTGCACACTATCGTTAGTGCATGGTATAACATTTTGTCTATGTATAAAAATTCAGATGCAGAGCTCTGTGCAAGTGTTCTTGACTCAATGAGGAGGTACATTTCTTGGATTGATATTGGGCTGGTTGCTAATGATGTGTTCATTCCGTTGTTGTTTGAGCTCATGTTGGTAGAGAGTTTGTCTGGGCAGCTTCGTGGTGGTGCAGCCTTTTGTGTGTTGGCAGTCGTTTCCAAGCGTATGGATCCGCAAGCAAAGCTTAACCTTCTACAGAGTTTGCAGATTCGCCGAGTTTTTGGTTTGATATCTGGGGATGCAGACTCTGAGTTGGTATCCAGCATAGCTGCATTGCTCACTGGTTATGCCACTGAGGTTTTAGAATGCTCCAAGCGGATGACTAATGAAGAAGGCAGGCGTCTTTTGTCAGATCTCCTAGATGAGGTCTTGCCTTCAGTTTTCTTTGTGATGCGGAATTGTGAGGTTGACACTACTTTCAGTATAGTACAGTTCCTTTCTGGGTATGTGTCTACGATGAAGAACCACTCCACGTTGACAGAGAAACAGCTTGTTCATGTGAACCAAATTTTGGAAGTGATTAGGTCTCAAATATGTTATGATCCTGATTACCGTGATCACCTTGATAGCTTAGATATGATTGGTAAAGAAGAGGAAGAGAGGATGCTTGAGCATAGGAAAGATCTTTTTGTTCTACTTCGTAGTGTGGGCCGTGTGGCACCTGATGTCACACATATGTTTATTAGGAATTCATTAGCCAGTGCTGTTGCATCTTCGTCTGATAGAAATATTGAGGAAGTTGAAGCTGCACTGTCTCTTCTTTATGCCCTTGGAGAGTCAATGACTGATGAGACAATGAAAAATGGGAATGGATTCTTGGGCGAGTTGGTGCCCATGCTTTTATCTATGAGGTTCCCTTGTCAGTCTAATAGGCTGGTTGCTTTAACATACTTGGAGACAATTTCAAGATTTATAAAATTTGTTCAGGAGAACATCCAGTATATACCAATGGCTCTTGCTGCTTTCCTCGATGAAAGGGGCATTCACCATCCAAATATCAATGTCAGTCGGAGGGCAAGTTATCTGTTCATGAGGGTTGTAAAATTGCTGAGATCAAAGCTTATACCTTTTATAGACACAATTTTGCAGGTCTCTTCTAAGCAAAGATTATGTACTTTATGTTTAATCAGGGTCAAGATTGTCTACCGTCCAATTTTCTTTTTACTGAACTGTCTTTTTGATATGTTCTTAGAGTTTGCAAGATACAGTTGCTCAGTTTACTAGCATGGGGTCTTCAGCAAAGGAGGTTTCTGTATTTGAAGATGGAAGTCATATTTTTGAGGTAATTGTTTCCTCCCCCTGTGTACATCATGATTTCATGTTAGTGATAACTGTTATTATTGGGATATTTAGATTTTATCTTTCTTTATTGGGGTCAGTTCAGAACGGTTATCATTTTGCAGGCAATTGGTATATTGATCGGGATGGAAGATGTACCCTTGGAAAAACAAACGGACTATCTGTCTTCGTTGCTCACTCCCCTATGTGGACAGGTTGAGTAAAAGTTTATTCAAGCCTTATCTAAGATTTTGATACACGCTCTTCATCTTTGATTCGCAATATAAGATGATTTCTTGTGGTTCAGGTTGAAGTATTCCTTGTCAACGCAAAAGTACAGAATGTTGACGATACTCCAGCAAATTTTGTGGCTGTCCAACAGATAATTATGGCAATCAATGCACTCAGCAAGGTGCTTTCCTAAACGATTGAATTTCTAAAATGCTGGTGCAGCAGGAAAGCAAATACATCTTTTGTTTCTGGTTTTAGTGAATTTTACCTGTTTTTAGCATAAGAACTACGCTGGAGGATTTTATTAGTTGTCTTGTTTTAAATGTTGTAATTCTACATTGCTTTCATGATTCTCAAATTCGTCCTTTCTTGCAGGGATTCAATGAGCGTCTTACAACTACAAGCCGTCCTGCTGTTGGACATATGTTTAAGCAGGTTGGTCGAGAACTATATTTGTTTTATATTGTGAAATACTCAAACTATATATATATCTTCAGTAATGCTGTTAATTTGCTTTCCACCTGAATCTACTGTGTGGTTCAGTTCTCATTCTTCTGATTCAAATGGTAATGACTTAGTGGTGAAGACAGCTTATGCACTGTTCAAGTGTACATATTAAATTCAAATCACATTCTTCAATATCACCCTGCAAGTAGTAAAGGAAAGTGAATTTGTTAAATTTACTTACATCAAGTGTGGAGCTTCTGTAGAATGACACTATTTGATGTGGAAACCTCATATGAGAGATTCAGTAAATTGCTATTGATGTTGCATTATTACAAAAGTAAGGCCGGAACTTTGAAAAAACACCTGCTAATGTATTTTAATTGATTATAACAAAGGATACAGCTGGCTTCCCTCAAATGACATTCAATTTGTTCTTTTAGTGTTTATAAATTTCGATTTTGTACCTAACTTTTTATTTATGTTTGTTTTATTTATTCTGTAGACCTTGGATGTGTTGGTCCAATTGCTTATTGTTTTCCCTAAAGTGGAGAGCTTACGGAGCAAGGTGAGTACTTGTTATTTTGTAAAACAATATGAGAGGATATGGACACCTGCTAACCTGTATTGTGATTGGTCAGGTCACATCATTTATCCATCGGATGGTAGAGACTCTAGGTGCATCCATTTTTCCTCACCTGCCTAGGGCATTGGAACAGCTGCTTGCAGAAAGTGAGGTAAAGAACGCTGTTCTTTTCTTCATGGGTTATTTTGTGTCTCACCATTTCTGTTTCTGCCAAACCTCTGTACTGTATTTTCTTCAGGCATCTCTTCATAATAAATAGGGTTCTGCAAATACTTAATTGGTTGTGTAGTTTGGTTTGATATAAGCTCGCTGTGCAGTTTGTGGAGGGATAATTACATTAGGATCGAATTAAAAGCCTAGCATTAGTTCAAGTGAAGTTTTTGACCATTGTGAAGTTTATGATATGGAGTTCAAGGAAAATATTCTTGAATTTTTCATGCTTTAAAGCACATCCAGTGCAAGAGCTTCCTAGTATAAACTTTATCAAGTCTTTCACCAGTGCAGAGTATAAAGAAAAATTGTACCTAAATCATCTATTACAGTCTATTCACTGTCAATAAGTATTCAATATTGATGCCGGCTTGTCTTTCAACATAAGTGAACAGTCCAAATCAAGAATTACAGGCCAGTCGTTCTGCCTTTTGTTCCATTGCCAAGTTTCTGAACTTATGAAGTCGCGTTAATGTGGTGAAATAAATTGTTAGCATACCCCAATCTATTTTTCTCAACATATTGACAGTTAACCCCTATTGCAGCCCATGCTACTGAATCATAATTTGTTTTAGAGACTTAACTACAGTGTATTCACTATAATAGATATTGTGTTTCAACCAAAGGGAACAGTCCAAATCCAGAATTATAGGCCACTTGTTCCGCCTTTTGTACCATTGTCAAGTCTATGAACTTATGAAGTCACATTTATGCAGTGGACCAATTTGTTAGCATATTCCCAAACCATTTTTTATCAACATGTCATTATTGGGTTTTAGAGACTTAAATACAGTCTACAACCATCAAATGGGCTGGCTAAAGAAGTATTTATATTTATGAATTCAACCTAGATTTATCGTCCAAAGGATAAAACATGTACATGGTTATCTAGTTGTAAACGAACCTCTATAAACCTTTCAACATGCACCTCGTGTGAATTGCTGAGATTTTAATTTCGAAGGTACTTGGCACGCTCTATGGAGTTGGGGTGTCTTAAAATCTTCGGATTCTTGGTTGCTGTTTGTTTGCTATCGGCATATCCTCAGTTATAAGTATTGGGCAGTACTAAAAAAAAAAAGAAGCATTGGTTTGTGATTTGACCTTTTTTTTTTTTTTTCATTCTTCCCTTGGCAGCCAAAGGAGATGGTTGGTTTTCTTGTATTGCTTAATCAGCTTATATGCAAATTCAGCACCTCCGTGCATAATATATTGGAAGAAGTATTTCCTCTGATAGCTAGTAGGATATTTGCTGTCCTGCCACGAGAAGACTTTCCTTCAGGACCTAATACTGAGGTATTGATACTTCTATGATATGATTTTTTATTTCTCCTTAGAAACCTTGTGTGTCATGCAGAAGATGCTTCTTATTAGTACAGAGTAGATAAAATGAACAAAATGCTTGAGTTCATTGGTTGTGATCTTGTTCTTTGTTTTCCTTATCTCTTGTTTCTTGACAATGGATTTGCTTGTAGACAATCTGCGAGTTTGATACATGTGATTGTAGCATTCTCTTAATGCTAAATAGCTAGCTCTGGAGCCTGGACTTTCAAATGCTAGATTCTATCCTGATTTACAAACAAAAATTGTAAACTGAATTGTGGATGTTATCAATCATCTGAACTTTTCGTAACTTTATGTCTTTGTCGTTATTTTCTCTTTTGCTTTTTTAAGGTTTATCTCTTCCTTATAATCTGGTTTTTGACACCATTTAGTGCAATAGGAGAAGTGTTGGAAAAATAGATTATAAGCTCTGATAATAGATAATCTTGTTGTACCGAACATATCCTGTGGTGATCATACTTCTACATGGAGTATAAAAAAGGAACTACTTTATTTAGCGATTTGGACAAGGAGCAGTTGTGTACTGGTTTCGTGACAGAATATTTTTTATTAGGTTACAATCAAATTTTGGTCACTAAAGTTGGCAGAGAGGATTCACCGAAAAAGGAAAGAAGCTCTCTTTTGTAACATTTTTATCAGTATATAATTTATGACTTGTTTCTATTGGTTGGTGCAGGAGCTTCGAGAATTACAAGAGCTTCAGCGGACCATGTACACGTTTCTTCACGTGATCACTACACATGACCTGGGGTCCGTTTTCCTTCTACCTAAAAGCAGGCCTTATTTGGACCCAATAATGCAGCTGCTACTCTATGCATCTTGTAACCATAATGATATCGTTGTAAGGAAGGTATGTTACATTGTTTGGTTAGTCTACATGGCTCTACTATGTTCCTATAGGATTTCTCTGGGTAAACTTCATGGAACTACAGTGATCTGACATTTTCATCTGTTACGCTGAACAGTCATGCGTGCAAATATTCATCAGGCTAATCAAAGATTGGTGCTGTGGACCTTTTGGAGAAGAGAAGGTATATTGTTCTCTGTTTGACCTTTACCAACTCTGTTTCATAAAGTTCTAATTAGTGACTGATTTACCAGGTTCCAGGCTTTGAAAGGTTCATCATCGAGGTTTTTGCAATGAATTGTTGCTTGTATAGTGTTCTGAACAAGTCTTTTGAGTTCCGTGATGCAAATACTGTAAGTGACCAGATACAGCCCATACATTAATAGATTTCTGCTGTATATAATTAATTGATTAATTATTTTATTCCTTTCGGTTATTGCATTTATATAAGAACATTCCTGGTGGATCTCTTTGTTTCAGAAACATTAATGCTGTTATTGATTTGAGCTTTAGGGCCCGTTTGGTTCCAACTCCGGAAACGGAAACGGAATGGAAACGAATTTAGTCCATATGTATATCCTTATTCATGAAGTTTTGTGGAATCATTCCTTGGGAATTAATGCAAAATGCACTTGCTCCCTCACATTTTATTACCCTATAGGGTATCAAAAGTAATCAAATTCTACTTCAATTCCTTTAAACCACAAGGAATGATTCCATAAGCTTTCATGAACAATGATATACATGTGGACTAGATTCGTTTCGATTCCGTTTCCGATTCCGGAGTTAAAACCAAACGGGCCCTTAGTATGCAATGGTTTTATTGATTTCTTTAGATTTTACATTCCTCCAAGATGTGTTGAAACTGTTAAATGATAACTTGCAATGGAAGTGAACCTTTTCTGATTGTTAGGAAGTTAAATAATGGTCGACCATTATATGTAGTTCCACTGACCGAAAAGTTCATTCTTTTAACTCCAATGACAAAATCATAAGGTTGCAGTTTTTGACACCCCAATTTGAGAAACTATGTGTCCTATTCCTGTCATCGAGACGGAAGGCTGTGAAGTGGCCCTGTAACCTGTTCCTGATATCCAACATTGTATGGAAATGTGTACAGATCTAGTAAAAGTCTCATCTTTAAATAAGTTTTACAGTTGGGTTTTTCGATTATTTTCTCGTACTTATTTAAACTTCTTATAAGGTTAAATCTTTCTAGATGTTGAAAGTTTTTTCTGTATAGCATTTTCTGTTATATTAAGGAAAAAAGCAAGGGTTGCTGCTCAGGAATTACAGCTTCAGTAGTCTGCAATTGAATCCGTTAGTGACTGAATTTACATTCTGTACAACATCCCCCCAATTAAGTAGATCTCCTGGCTCCAACATTTTTAAGACCTTGAACTTGATTATCACTTTCTTGCATCACTTCTATTACTGCTGTTCATAATTTATTCTTCACCAATGATTTGCCTTTTTAAAATTTCACGCTCCTTGTTTTTAATGACAGCATTTGTTATTTGGAGAAATTGTGACTGCGCAGAAGATCATGTATGAGAAATTTGGTGATAAGTTTCTATCACACTTTGTGTCAAAAGGGTTTCTCGCAGGACATTGCTCTCAAGATATGGCTGAGCAATACCATCAGAAGTTGCAGGTCAGGACATAGATTTCCTTCCCTTTCTAGGAGCCAGTAACTATAATGCTTATAAAATAACCTCTCTTGGTAACCAAATCTGTGTTCACTTTGTTACAGGGCAATGATATAAAGGAACTCAGATCGTTTTACCAGTCTGTTATAGAAAACATGAGATTTCAGCAGAACGGAAGCCTTGTCTTCAGATAGCATCTTCTTTTAGAGGCCTTAATTTCACTTGAGGGCAAGAATTTTGCATGATGTTTTTGTATGTCACATATCATCCTCAGATGCAGTGGTTGATTTCTTCTCTTTTTTTCAAACAGGTTAGTTATTTCATTTCGGTTCTTTGCTGTATATCTTATTAGGTGCATTCTTTCCTCCATCTAATTTTATTTTTGGCGAGATCTTCAGGTTTCTTTCTTCAATGTACATATAGTGGACGATCTTTTACAGATGACGAGGTATATAGATTATCTTTTCAGTCTGTACGTCTTTTGTCGGGATTGGAACTTTGTTGACAATGCGTTGATGCTTTTGGCCTTGAACAGGTGTATGTTTCGAAATATGGTTCTCTACCCCTTAACTATGAGCAAACCCGGGGCGGTGTGTTTTACTGATGGCGTAACGGAGAGCGCGAGTTTTAACTCCAAATTGCCGAAAAGTTTCTGGTTGGTTGCTTTATCCAATTGTTATCGAAAGCAAGAGTACTTAGCCTTTTTAGGTGACTACTGAGAAGAGGGAGCAAAATGAAAAGAAGCTCTCATGGAGGTTTTAGTGTTCTTGCTTTTCTATGTGCACATAGAAAATTGGGATTTTCTTAGTCCCATTGAAGTTTTGCTGCTTCACTTGGCTATGGTTTTTTGAGCCATGTTTTTACAGATCAGAACTACTCTTTCTCGTGTTTTAGTTTTCTTTTTTACTTTCATTTATTTTCTTTAACTTGTTACTTAAGTACATGATTAAATTCTTTGACTGTCTAATCCATGGAAATAGAGAAAAAAGGTTTGGTCATTGGTTGAAACGTTTTGTAATCGACCCGTATATTTTAGTGTTGGATAATCCTATTATTATTATTAGTTGAATAATACTAATAACAAAAGAAATTATATTATTTTAAACTAAATGATAAGTGTTTTAATTTATAAATAGTATCCTTGTTGGCCCAAGAAATTGGCTAAATAGCACCCTATTTATGATGAGGCCCGGCTCATGTACATGTGTAGTAGGTTCTGCACAGGGTTCCAATTTCTCATGTACATGTGTAGGAAGCCCATTTTCCCTCTCGATGTTTAGGGGAGGACTTGGGCTTCAATTTTGGTGTTCCTGTTGCTGACTTTATATTCATGCGTTAATAGATAGAAAGTCTATAATTTTAGTTTTGAACGGGGCCTCGTAAATCATTGAGCCAGACCTGTTTATGATCACAAGAGCAAAAGGGTGGCCATACATTAATAGTATAGAGTGAAAGTGATGTATAGAAGTGTTTCGATTATGTCAAAGTAGGGTATGTGTGATTAAATTAAAAATTGAAAATAAAAGGTTATGTGAAAATTGGATATTAAAATAAATTGGACCATTTCATGCAACAATCCCTTGGATATATATATATATATATATATATATATATATATGATTTCGATCATATGACTAAA
Source organism: Fagopyrum homotropicum (assembly GCA_033239125.1). Classification (NCBI taxonomy): domain Eukaryota; kingdom Viridiplantae; phylum Streptophyta; class Magnoliopsida; order Caryophyllales; family Polygonaceae; genus Fagopyrum; species Fagopyrum homotropicum. The sequence goes on from BSWB01000005.1 coordinate 26,794,755, forward strand.
TTGTTGGTGTGTTTGAATAGTGTTGCGTAAAAAGGCTAGGTATTTAATGAGAGTGGTTGAGATTAGGATAGTAGACTTGGTTTATTCCAAATGATTTGTTGTGGATATTGACATGTTTCGATACATCTTAATCATGTCATGGATGAAACTTAGATATTTTCCATATTCTCTCTAACAAGCCACATATTATTTCTATATTTAATTTTTTAGTATTAAGATTCCGCTATATTAACTTCTTTTTTTGCTAAACATGAGTTTAATGGTATACCCAATAACATTTTTTTGGTCGTCATTTGGCTCGTCTGGTCTACCGACAATCGATGTTTTATGTCCAATTTGTATAATTTCCAACGCAGATTCAAACTCGAATATCTTGGATAACAGTAAACAAGTTTAACATTGTTTTATTATGGCCAAATTACCAAATAGGCCTTTTACCATATTTACTCTATTAATAGTATCCGCAACATAAATACATTTTGCAAATATATCCCTAAATTATTTTACTGTTCATACATACAGGATTGAGAGTTTGATTTCTCCAGTTCTTCGATTCACAACTCTTGTGCTTGGACCTTCTCTTGTTCTTCCTCCACCTCCCATCACTAATTGAAAAGACCTCGTAATTCGGTGACACTTGCTTCTGAACGAGACTTACTTAGACCAAACCGATCCTAACTAGCTTAAAATCATTGTTTGAAACTACAAAAACCAAACCCTAGAAAAGTATTGATGGAGTTCTAATCTCCTATACAAACAATTAGGTATATACATATCGAATGGTTCCAAAGAATGGCGATTCTTGATTCAACTGATGCGATGTAGACTACCTCATTTAGGGCTCCAACTATGTGTGTAAAACTATGCACGCCTTCAAGTGATAAGCTTGTAACATGTGCTCCAGTGGCACCATCGTAGATAGAGAATAGGTGGATGTTGCGAAAGAAAAAAGTGTTATGTACTTTCATTGATTTCCTAGTTGTTGATTTCAAGTGTCAAGTGATAAGTCTGTAACATGTGCTCCATGCCCCCATCATAGATAGAGAATAGGTGGATGTTGCAAAAGAAAGAAGTCTTTTGTACTTTCATTGATTTCCTAGTTGCTGATTTCAAGTGTAAGTCGATGAAGGATGGAGAACAAATTATACCAAAAACTCAACCATAAATCATATCAGAAATTCAACCAAAAACCTAATCAAAAATCATGCTAGAAACTCAACCATAAATCATATTAGAAACTCAACTAGAAGCCATACCAGAAACTCAACTAGAAACCATACCATAAAATAAACCAAAAACCATACTAGAAACTCAACCGAGTAAACCATACCAGAAACTCATACCAGAAACTCAAGCAGAAACTCATACCAAAAACCATACAAAAAACTCATACAAAAAACACATTACCAAAAACTAGTTACAATAAAAAATCATACTCTCTCACTATATTCTCTCTCCATATTTGTCTGTATCTATTTTTTAATAGAGGGGGTTAAAAATGGATCAGCTACTTTTACCTAGCATTAATAAAACTGGTAAAAATTAGACGGGTATACAAAATAAAAGTTTATAAAAAAGAGCTTACTTCACCGAATTCTTTTCTTTTTATTATTAGACTGACATTTAACATATAGCAAATACCATCAAGTATGAACTATTTATTTCTTTTAAAAAAAGTATGACTATTTATAATATTTTGTTCATTATAGTCGATCTCTGAATTTATCTAGCTATTTTTATAAGCATGAAAATCAACAAACTTTTGATACTAAATAACAATAATTTTGTTTTTTAAACTTTTGCTTTGTTTTTTTTGTATACCATGTTTATATTTATGTTAAATTGTGTTAAATTATTTTATCATGTTCGCACGAACTTATGATCTTACGATCAAATATACAAAACATGCTATGAATCCTACAATCCCACACTTATATTCCAACCTTGATAAACTTGATTATTACATTTTAGTAATTTTGTAGACTTCTTCTTTATTTCCATCTGGTTTATCTCATATATCAATATGAGATCACAACAAGATTCGCCACAATCATCGTAACTAAACATTTTGTGTTCATCATGTCAATACATTCAATGACATAGATCAAGAATGAATGAGTGACATGAAAATTACATGCATTGTGATCTCATAACAATCCTATTTTTAACTGATCCTACTTTATTCGAAAATTAGTCCAAAAATAAACTTAAGTTCAGAAATATAATTTATGAATCAACTCATAAAACTTTATTATGTATAAACTGGAAGGTATAAAACATCATTTCAAACTCCCACTAATTTAAGGGACTGCAAAACCTATCAAACCTCATATGATCAATAGACTATATCCGAAAGTGTACACACCCAAAATACATTAGACTCCCTATGACAGTTGTATAGGGTATCTCTTATATTCTTAAAACCTCAATGATTTCCTTAGGACATACGTTAAGGCCAAAATTGCTAACATTTAGCTCTTTTGTGGCAACTTGATGACACTTTGAGAATTATCTTATAGTATCTTTTGCCTAAACAAACGAATTGTCCCCAAGATCTTTCATCTCAAAACTCCTAATAAGAAATCTCTTGGTTTCGGCCAATAAGTCCATATAGTTGCAAATTTGATAGTATATCATCGATATATATCTACTTACTCCCACTAAATTATAAAATACACAATTTTCAACCTTATTTACCTCAAATCCGAATGAAGTAATAACCTTATGAATTTTATAATTTCATGTCTTATACTTGCTTAGACCGTAGATGGAATTATTACTTTCAAGCCATAGTTTTCAAATCTTTAGATTCAAAATTATAGTTAAACCCCATAAGTGTATCATCACTAGATGTAGAAACACTCCTTTATTCCATCTCATGTAGCTCTAATTTAAAATGAACTACACATGCCATTACTGTCCGAAATGAGTCAATCATGAATCTGAATGAATGTCCATTCAATGTTAATGTCCATTCAATGTTAAGATCTGAAAAGGCGTTATCTTCAGTGTATTTCATCTCACCCTATATGACATTATTCCAGATCACAGAACTAGAACTTTGGTAACCTTGTGAAGATTCATTGGATCATCCTCTGATGCGCCTATATAATCTTCTTGTTCCGTATGATACACGATATATAAATCTCGCATCTAATTCACAAGAACTACTTGTTCTAAAAGATATACAATGTGATCATTTAAGATTCAAAATGAACTACACATGCCATAAATTGAATATATTTATTGAAGAGCGTTAGAAAGTATATTCAAACTGCTTTCAATATTAACTTTAGAAAGAGATGTTAAACTCTTTTATTAAGGGACAACTACATCATCAAGGATGATCCTCAATTCTTCCCCTCCAAACTCAACATCCTCAAGAAAACGCATTTACCATATTAAAATTGACGGGCAATGAAATCACAAATTTAGGCTCTACCTAAAAATACTCATACTTACAGTGATACTTGAATGTAATCACCTAGTGTTTCTAGATAGTGAAACTATGTTTACTTGAGAGTAAGCCAAATTACGAAGATGTACTATTTATACGCCGAGCGTGATATGTGCAAAATCCTCTTAATTGTCCAAACCTTTTACAAAAGAAGCAACTTTATATTTGCTTATTATTCTTCTTTTGTTTTAGATCCTTAATATCTTTGTTTGTCTATCCTTTCCTCATGAGGAGTAAACGAATGAGAGCACCTTTTTGTTTGTCGCCTTTTGTAAAGAGTTATACCATCTCAGTGTTACTCATTAAGATTTTCTTAATTCTCATCTCCTCTTGAGAAGCCTCAAATGGTGTTCATAAGACCTTCACAAATAATACATTCTCACATCTAGAAGATTATCTTCTCTTCGAAAGATCCAAAATTTGTAGCAGAATGGGTGTTTTTTCCTTAATGTGAGGTTAAGACTCATACACCAAAAATAATATACCCTATTATTCAACCTCAACAAGTTGTCCTTATTAGGAGGCCAACTTTAACTTAAGTAAGCAGATAAATAAACAAATTTACTAAAAGAGAGATAAGATTTATCATTCACAATATGAACCATAATCAATCAAATACAAAGATGAATTGGTATTAACTACTAGTGATATCAAGTGCAACATCAATATCCAGTCTTTGGACATTGATATTAACCGCTAATGATACCCTTGTCGTGATAGTCAAACATTGACAATAAGTTGTGAGCAATAATAATATAATCTTTTGATAAATTATTATCCCCATGCATGACCTTATAATTGTCACAGTTCACCATCTAAATATGTATGTAATCCGGCCAAGTTTTTATACAACCTTTGGCTGAATACAACTTGCATGGACCAATATGGACATACCATTTGTCATTTTCTAATGAATAATTTATACAAGAGAGGTCACTTTAGTGACATCATGTTTCGATCATTGTACCTTAAAAGTTAAACTTGTACAATCAAATATTTGTGTGTTGATTAATAACAAGGATATTGTATTCATGTACTCCAAATGCATATTTAAATAAATAGAGCAACATAATGTACAAAATACAAATAACTAGACTCTCCATCTTCAAAACCTTTTAATACTCACCATTTGAAATCCCTATAACAATTCATTTACTAAATATGGACATACACCCACAAATAAAAAGTATACAAAAAAGTAGGTATGTAGTATATCAAAACACACTCCATAATTTTATCAACTAAACCCCCCAAAACACCGAGGATCAAAATCATGCTAGATTTATTAAGGAATCAAAATTTACTTACCTGGTTCTATAGCACAACAATCAAATTGATCTTTAATGCATAATCTACATTCTAAATGAGCGCCGCATGTATATCGTCTTTCTCAACCAAATCTCATTAGGATTTCTTTAGGTTTTCTCTCTTATGGGTAGAGAACTGAAAACGGCTGGTTAATTTGACGTATTGAAGATTATAACCTAATATCCTTTATATATTGACCTAATAGAATCCCATTAAACTTATTGAGCCAAAATTTGTGGTCCATTCATTAAGCTCATACTTGCTTAATTAGAGTCTGTGAACTTTACTTAATCGAATCACTTTAAATTACCCACAAACAAATAACCATATAATATAACTGTGTATTATATTTGTAAGTCCATATTATAAAATTTATGAATAAAATTTACAATGAATATATATATATATATATATATATATATATATATATATATATATATATACATACACATATAATATAACCCGTAGCCTGAGGCAACCTTATAATCCCCCGTGTTAGAGTGAGCCCACGTAATGCAGTTTCTTCCATCACTCTCATCATTAATAAATACCGCAACTAGTTTTAGAAGAATACCTGCAGGGAGAAGGTTGGACAATATCGACCTGTTCCAGCTATTGCCTGTGAACCAAAATTCCTGAAACGAGGCAGACAACATCGTCTCATCAATCAAAATGAGCGCACCATGGATTAACTGAGTCTCAATAAGTCAAGCGTCCGTCCAGAATCAGATAGTCATACCATCCCCAACCAACCAAGAATAACCGGATTAATAACTTCATTAACTGCCCAAAATATTGTATCTTATAATCATGGACACATACATGTGTTTAGTTGTATGGATAAATTACCATATATTTAATAATTTATCTTTTTTGTAATATTGATGTTAATATGAGACAAAAATATTGTTAGCACTGGTAATAATATACCGGTCCTGTAGTTAAAAAAAGGGCTTAGACTGGTTTTTCGGTTGCCTACGTATCCTCTCGGGGTTAATAGGATTCAAAGCCCACGTAGTTCTCTTACCTTTACTTACCTTTTTCGGATTTTCTAGTTGTATCCGTTATCCTGCTTACCTTTCGGCCTTGAGCTCGGAAGTCGTGCCCGTATCATCGGAGTTGAAATCCGATTTTAAGTCATATACTAGGACATTCCGTTGTTTCCGCTTCTCCACTCTTATCCAATCTTGAAAATAAACTTCTGCCTCCAACTTTTTGGGCTTCAATTGGGTTCTATTGTAATTGAGCATGTTCCCTCCTTGGCTAAATGTTTGCTCCACGAAAACCGTTGATACGGGCACGATCATGAGTTATTGTACATTTTTGGTTAAAGTTCGACATTTCGGGGCTACTTTCTTCCACCATTCTAAAATTTCAAAAGAATCTTCACTATCAAGTTGGATAATCTTTAAATTTTGCACTTGAAGATGAATGTCTTGGTGTTTTTGTCTTTTAGTTAAAATTTGTTGTGCTTTTGAAAGAAAAGAAGATGAAGAAGAAGAAAAGGGTGTAGGAGTAGGTGCGGTAGAAGAAATTATGGCATCTAAACCCAAACAATCATAATAAACAACCAACAAATCAGAAATACCATCAAGTTTAAGTATAGGATAAAAAAACGGCGGTTATAAGATATATCAAGGGAATTTCGTTGTAATATTTTTTCCATTTCGCTTTCATGTCATTGATAACATTTATAAGGGTTGGAAAAGCCTCGAAAACGTTTACGGCTATCTATAAAAATCTACAAGAAGTTGGGAGTGTAAACGTAACTCATGACATTAGTTGCATCACTTAAAAGCTTTAGAACATTTCAAATATCAATGCAAGTTTGCCAAACATTTTCATCATCAAGAATTGACCAAAGAATGTTTTATGCGGAAAAATCATGTAAAAGTTCTTTGTAACGAGGGTTTGACCAAGTAATTTGTAAGTGGAGTTCCCACGAGTTCTAAATTGGATGACATTATCACATAAACATATTGTTCTCCAATTTTTTTTCTCAATTCGGAGGAGTGGCAAATATGGTCAATAACGTCGATGATGGGGGTTAGTATAATCACTAAAATCTTAAGTCCATATTGAACACATAAGTTTAAAATATGACATGCACATCTTTGACGAGTAAAAGGAGTTCAAAAACATTGTCCCGCCGCTTCGACCAAATGGTTTACGACGACGTTAACGGATGCATCGTCAAAAGAATATGAAAAAACTCGACCTTGTAAATGAAATTCTTGTAAAACCGTTTTTATCAAGTTTGAAATATTTGTTGCATCATGTATTTGGTTGAAATGGCAAAATGCAAAACCATATTTATACAAAAACATATCGTTATCAATAAAATGTAAAGTAATGCTCATGTAAAAATATTTTGCGATTGTGTACTCCAAACATCACTACAAATAGAAACTTGATGCCGAAAAGATGCCAAAATTGCCATAATTTTTCTTTCTTTTGTAGGTATGATTTGGAAACTAATTTGAAAATGGTTTTGAGAGAAGTTGGTTTAAAAGAAGGTTGAAGATATTTAGTTATATGCTCGAACTTCTTCATATTCTGAATAAGAAAATAAAAATGCATGAGCAAATATAACATCGGCTAATTCTAAACTGTAACACCCCGAATTCTCAGAACTCGGGGCATTACTGGTTAGGACCTCACAATGGGTCCCGACCTCAGTTTGACAACAATTTTACTAGGATCTTGCAACAAGACACAAATAAGAAAAATCGAAATTCATAAAAATATATTTTTAACAGGATGAATGCAACAAAGTCTAACAGCCTATAATACTTAAACGACGGAAAATACTAACTGTCTTAACAAGAGGAAAAGAACAACAAAGCAACAACCCCAAACCCCCACTCTATGGAGTACGGAGACCCGGCTGACCACTACTTCTGGATCACTCAGCTGCTGTTCTAACCTGCGGTAAATCTAAAAACACAACAAAACAACCATTAGCTAGTTATCTAAACATTAGGAGAATAATAATAGCACACACACACATAAAATAATAAACACACATCATGCTTTCAAACAATCCATTTATTATCTTCATTTAAGTCATTCACTCTTACTAATGATACTTATTTTGTGACACGAGGGATTCCCAAACCTCGCCTCCGCCCCCGTGTACCCATCAGGAGTGGATCCGATGCATCTTACCGTGTACCTGTATGGTCTGGGTATAGAGAACCCCCCAGTCTCCTGGCAGAGCTGGGCAGTGATGTCACGGCCGTTATACATACACTTGGGCCTTAACACATAATAACGACGGTCGTCCTAACAAGTTGTTATTATAACACACATGGTACACACACCACTGTTATCACTCAACTAATATCCAAAAACCAACTAAGTAAGTCACAAGGACTTACCTGAATCAAATATCACTCTTACAAATCTCAACTCGGTCCGTACTCGTGGTAACTCAAACGCCTGTTAAACAAGGCATGCGTATCAAGATTTCATCTCATACTCTTAGAAGTTATCAACTTCTAAGAGGTACAAATCTCAAGAGGAAAGTTCACGAAAAACAACTCTCTTAGGTTAAAAGACTATTTTGCCCTTGATCCCGGAACTCTCCAACGTCTATCATTAATTCTCATTTCTTTTAAAACTTATTTTCATACTCTAGTTTCTCAAGGATAAACTATTAGAGATTCTAATGTTAACCAGGTTTAGAATTTCAAAGGGTTGTTAAGGTACATCCTATACACTTAGCTATTAGGTCTAAGATCAAATCCTAAAAGTTTAGCTTAAGTTACAACATAAATCTTTTCAACTTTTCTCTCTAGTACTCTATCCGGTTATACTACTCTTAACCTTCCCGATTATGATTCTACCACCCGCTTCCTTGGCTCTTATCCTCACCACTCTACTATTATACATATATATATATACATATATATATATATATATGTATATATATATATACTATACCTATACCTATTGATGTATATCTATGTATATACTTACATACTTATATATATATACTTTACCCTTACCCAACCATATATATATACGTATGTGGTTACACTGCACTTTATCTCATATATTTATATCTTTTAATCTTAAATGTATATATACGTATACTACTCTGCAATGGTACATACATGTATTTATATACATTCATAACCCCTATACTTATATATACCTATACATATTCATAACTCATATACTTATATATACTTATACATATTCATAACTCATATACTTATATATACTTATACATATACCGCATTATACTGAGGCGGAGAAACACTAACCGCATAGTCACGCAATTGGAAAGGAGGCTGCAGCTTGGTTCGATCGGAGTAGCCTTCGGTTAGGGACTCTTCGGATCTGCATAGCAACAGTCACAAGGGAGGTGAGTAACGTCTCCCGATCGAGGCTGCGGAAAGGAAAGACAAAGAGTACGTGGGTACGTTACCTTCGTTGCTGGCACTTGAAGGCTGCAGAACACGAGACGAAAAGGTTGACGTTGTGCCGTCTGGTCGTGCGGAGGCTTCGTTCAGCAGTGGCCGGTTGGTGGAAAACAAGCGGCAAGGCGGTAGTCCGGCGATAGTACAGGAGTGGTCCGTCCCTGTTGTCACCTCTACAGCAGCGTGCAGCAGTGGTCCTGGATGTTCGACTCCAGCGGCGTCGGGGACGATCTTTTGTGGTGGTCTGGTGAGGGTCGGTTCGCTTCGCTGGTCTATGTGGACGTGCACGGTCCGGCGCGGAGGAAGAGCAGTGTGTAATAGATAGGATTTTCGAATTCTAATTAATGTTGATTAACTTAATCGTTGATAGTAATTGACATATAACTTGCGAAGATTTCGCAAGTGATGAGTATGAGTCTCACCGTTATGTTCCTCGCGTAATTTTGGACGTTTGGGGAAATTTTTACTTTTTCCCCCGGGTAATTATTTTTACCCTCCAGTGTTATTTGGAGCATTTGGGAGCTCCGATTAATAAAAATGCAGTTGAGAGAAATGATCAGGACATCGGATATGTCCTAGATATGAAATAACATGGAGAGACGAAACGGATAAAAGAGTCGCTATTCCGATTCTTAGCGGTTAAGAAATGTGGCTTAGGAATGCCCATTTTACGAGATAGTTATGGATTAACTATCCCGATAATATTCCGGAATTTCTATTCCAATTTGATAAAATTTGAAGACCGAAAATTATAACCGCGTTTTAATTAAATGTTTTGGATAAACATTAGTTTTATATATATATATATATATATATATATATATATATATATATATAATATACATGTGTACAATCACAGGAGGCGGCATTGCATGTACATGTATATAATATATTATATTATTTCATATATGTATAAGTATAAGAAATGCAATGGCGGCTAAGGACACCTCCCTTCTCTTTTACATTTCATTTCAACGAAGGCTATCGAAGGAAGAGGACGAACATACTCTCTCATATACACTTAACCTTAGATCGTTCATTTTCGATCCATTTTCAAATCCGCTTGTACCAACGAGTCCCTTATCTTATTCTCTTCATCCTGGTATAAATTTATTTTCCGTTTGTTAGCTTTTTGGTAAAGCTTCCGTTTACCGCTATCGGAACGCCGACGGACCACCGCAAGTCGTCAAATGTAAGGTTTCATACCGCGCTCTTACTCCCCGTATCGCTAGGAGTCTGGATCTTCTTCCGGTTCGTATATCGGGTTAGTAACGAATAATTTATGAACTTATTTGTTTTCAGTATTGCGGTTTAGTATAAATTGACCTTGAGTTGGTTAAAATGGATAATTTGAATTTCCATTATGCTCGTTACATTATTCTGGTGATTATGGGTTCTTGTTTGATGAAATCTGATGACAGGGGGTTTAGAAATTGCCTGCGGGCAAAACGTTATTCTGGCGAAATCTAATTAATTAATTAAAGGTTAATTAATTAAATTAGGATTAAAATTGAGATTGAGGAATGTTGATTAAATAATACCTTGAGATTTGAGGAATTGTGAGCTATGTTGAGATATTGAGGTTTAGTTGGTTGTGAGGCTCATAGATTGAGTATGATCCTTATGGATCCCTTTGGGTCTAGGTGTGACCCCTTTGATGAATAGAGGTTGATATATCTCTTTATGCCTTTTTATAGGCCGTGTTGTCCCTCCAGTGTAGAGGTGATCGTGGTTGAGTTTGTACAAGGTTGAGGTAAGTCCGTAGGACTTACTTAGCTACCATCCCTATATCGGGTGTTTGCATGAGTGGTGTGTGCTTTATATGTGTGCTATGATAGCATGAGTTGTCGTTTTTATCGACCTATGTTCTATTGACTGCCCCACTGCATGGCTGTGATAACCTTTCCCTTTCATCCCGCCGTGGAGTCTGGGAGGTTCTCTGATGTCGGGCCAGACTGGTTTACAAGAAGGGCGCAATCCACTCCCATAGGGTACACAGATTGTGTGACCGATACTCGTACAGCTGGACATTGTACTCAGAGGCGGGGATGTATCGGTCCTCGTGTCACATACTTTCATCTATCTATCTATATATATACGGTTTTTGAGTGAATGGTTATTATATAAAGATAATAAATAGGTAAATGTGTGATAGCATGCTGATGTGTTTATCTTTCATGATTGTGCTTGTGCTTATGCATTACCTCATATATGTATGGTTAGCTAACGGTTTCATACCGTGTTGTAGATGTTTACAGGTTAGGCGCTACTGGGTGATCTGACAGGGTGATAGGCCGAGGACTCTCGTACATTAGGTGGTTGGTTTGGGGTTGTTGTGTTTCCCCTCTGCGTGAGGATGATCTTTTGTACCTCCTGTGTGAGGAAGTCGTTTTATATACTCGGCTATGTTGTTGTTTACTTTGGGTCATACAGTTTATATTGTTTTATGTATTTGTTTTATATCTGTCAGTGCCATGTTGTAAGGTCCAGTGAACTTGTTGTCAGGCTAGGGTCAGGATCCATTGTGAGATCCTAGCCCAATGTGACATCCCGAGTCCCGCGGATTCGGGGTGTTAGAGAGTTGGTATCAGAGCCCAGGTTGACAACAATGGCACTTGCTACCTGCAATGGGGTTTGATAGGTAAAATAAACAGAGCCCACATGGGATTTGACGTTTTCAAAGGTTTTGGTTTTAAGTGTGGTTTTGGGATAGAATGTACGAGAAGTCGTCACCTCTGCCATGGATCTCTGCAGCGTAGATATGTATATATATCTGTGTGTACTATGGATTATGTGGATGTATTATATACATATCGATACCTATGGCATATTTATAGCCTTATAAGATTAGGTGCGTATATCCTACAGATGACTCAGACTAGAGTAGTATCTGTAGTGGGATGAGGTAGGGGTACACCCCCTCTTCCTCTAGTGGTGATAAGTTAGGGACCAGTTTCCGCTGTTGTTTCGCCTATGGCAAAGAACGAGTTTGAAGAGGCTGATCGTGTCTCCATGAGTAGATCCGAGTTTCAAGAATATATGTAACAAGTATATGAAGCGGTGATAGCGGGTAGATCCACACCAGATTTACCAACAATTGTGAGATCAACTGAAGCTTATGGATCCGGAAAGAAGCAGTAGACTGAATCAGTTACTAGAGAAGCAAAGATGATGAATGAGGAACCAAGTCCGATATGAGGACAATCTATTGATTCTTTGGCCATGAAGATGACTGGCAAGGAACTACAGTGTTTTAATTGCGTGGAAGTTGGGACACTAGCGAACTGTGTGCCCAAAGGTGCCCATCATATACTTTACGTGTGGTAAAGCAGGGCATAGAGCGAAGTTTTGTCGACAGGGCAAGGCATTGCCTTTACAGGTTCCCTTCAAGAGTGAGATCATTCCAGGTGGACGACGAAGGTCGAGTTACCCTTCAGTTGCACAGGTTGCAAGGATGGGATGATTATGTTTCAGTTGTGGCTATCCAGATCATTAGCGTTCTGTGTGCCCTTTGGCACTGATAGCTTGTTTCACTTGTGGTGACCTAGGCCATATGACTCTTTCTGTCAGCACGGTGGTGTTTCTTCCCAGCAAGACCTTCCTCTTTCCGGTGCAGAAAGAGTGGAAGTGGAGGCTATAGTAATGACCTCAGTGATACCTGAGGAGCATAGATTTGACCTTGAGTGATGATATGTTGAGGAGCTACGAGTGTTAGTTGTTATAGGTACCATTCTCGTTAATGGTTTACCTAGTGGAGTTTTGTTTGTTGTGAGTGCTATGCACTTCATGTCTTTCGATGCATGCGTTAATAGTTGATTGTGTAAACAGTAGAATATAGACTTTCCTTTACATGATTACCAGTTAGGGGTCTGAGGTACCCACGAGATTGTGATTGTCCCATTCATTCAGGGGCTTGTGTATGGTTTATAGACTTTTTTGTCATGCCTTAGGTGCACGAGGAAGTCACTATGTGTATGGTTTGGATGAATAGATATCATGTCATGTTAGATATTAGTTGGAAGGTTGTCATAATCTCTACTGAGACGATTAGACAGAGGTCTTCCGAGGTTACGACCTTTGAAGAGATGAGTCTTGTCATTAGTGCCGTATGAGCAGCGAAGTTGATAACACAAGGAGGTGATGTTTCGGATGTTATGATATGAAGAAGATAGTTCCACGTTGGAGGATATTCCAGTGGTTTATGAGCTTATAGACGTGTTACTAAACCGTCTAGTTGCCACCTCAACGAGTGTGAACATTGTTATAAAGTTGAAGTGTGATACGACATTGATTGGGAAGGCCCATATCATATGGTGCTTGTTGAGATGTTGTAACTGAAGGATTGAAGAGTGGGCTGAGACGAGCTTCCTTCGCCCTAGTGTATCCAATGTCTCGTATTGACGACCTAATGAATCAGCTTCAAGGATTAATCGTGTTTTTCAGGATTTCCTTGCGCTCATATTACCACCAATTGAGGGTGAGAGAGCAAGATGTGCGTAGGATAGCTGTTCATACCCGTTATGGACACTACAAGTATGTAGTGATGTCAGTTGGGTTGACGAATGCCTTAGCAGTCTTTATGGAGTTGATGAATAGTATTTTTGTCGACTTCTTTGAACAGTCTATGGTGGTCTTCATTGATGACATTTCGATATACTCTCGTAGTAGAGAGAAGCAGACCGATCATCTGAGGACAGTTTTGTTGATGTCGAGAGATAGAGGGTTGTATACTACGCTCTCTAAGTATGAGTGGGATGCCAGTGGTAGCCTTCTTAGGCCATGGACGATACTGATGAACATTAAGGGAATGCGTAGTTTTCTCGGCTTAGCCGATTACTACCCACGCTTGTGGAAGGGTTTTGTGAATATGTATCCCTTTACGAGTCTTTTGAGTAAGACCCTCAGAATTGCGTGGTCAAAGCAATATGCCAAAATGTTGAAGAGTGGAGGAGACATTTGACCTCTGCTTCGATTTTGTTATAGTCCGAAGGTTCTGGGGATTCCATAATATACGGTGATATATCCCAGCTAAGTTTAAGACGCATATTAATACAGAGGAGTGGAGTTATGGATATGTGGGTCTACAGTTGAAGACGTGTGAGGAGAACTACCTGACGCCTGATTTAGAGTTAGCTGCGGAGTTGAATAACCACCAGCGTTAAGGACTCGAGTTGATCAAGACTTTAACCCAGAGATTCCATACTATTTAGAGAAGTTGAACGTTGTCGCCAACAACTTGAACAGAAAGACGCCTCAAGAGAAGACAACTGCGAGGCTGACAGTTCAGCCTCAGTTTTAGAGTGATCCAGCTTAGCTAGAGTTGGACAATCAGTTCCTTGATGAGGATATCCAGTTATGCCTTAAAAGTTCTACCTGGTCTGTTAGATGAGGTCTAACAGAAGTAGAGGGCCTGTCCGACCTTGTTGAAGATGGGAGAGAAGATGTCTCGTAATGAGGCACCACAGTTCTCCATGAGAGTAGATGGAATGATGAAGAGTCATGCCCGCTTTTGTGTACTTGCTGATGCAGAGTGAGACAGACAATTTTACAGTACATTCACTGTATACTTACTTAGTACATTCAGGTACGAGTAAGAGGTACCACGAGGTGAGACGATTATATTGATGGAGAAGATGGAAACTGATGTAATCGGATTTGTGACACAGTGTGTGACCTGTTAGTAGGTCAAGATAGAACATTTCCGACCTAGAGATGAGCTCCATCCACTACCAGTCAATAGTGGAAGTGGTAGGACATCTTTATGGACTTTGTGATGGGATTGAGGCCTAGTGGGAATTTTGATGTATCCGGATTGTTGGTAACAAATTAATGAAGCCGGCACGTTTCATTTCTATCAAAAGGACACGGCTAGTGAATGAATTGGCTGAGGAGTACACTAGACAGATAGTGAGACTCCATGGTATACCGAAAACGATCATTTCTGATCGAGATGGATGTTTTACTTTCAGATTTTAGGCAGCAGATTCAGACTGCTTTGGGGACGAGTCTGTACCTCATGACTACACTTCACCCCCTGACAGATGGCCAGTGAGAGAGGATCATCTAGATCTTAAAGATATATTATAAGTTGTAAGTCGAATGGGAAACGTGGATGGTTATATTGCCTTCCATTAATGAGTTTATTATATAACAATGAAGGACGTGCATCTTTCTGGATGGCCTTATGAGGCAATATATAGACATAGATGTCGTATATCCTTATGCTAGAAGTGATCTAGCAGTAGAAGTGGAATAACACCTGATCAGACTCAGGATTTTATAGTTCAAGTAACGTTGATTGAAGGAAGAATGCTGGATGTACAGAGTCGCCAGATATTATATGTAGACAAGAGGCGTTAACCTCTAAAGTTCAAGCGAAAGTTCATGTACGGCTGTAAGTATCTCAGCTGCGAGACGTTAGACGTGTTAATATGGAAAGGGAACTGAGTTTCCAATATGATGGTTTATTTGAGATCGACCAGTACGGAGAAGGCAGCATGATGTTTAGCTTTGCTTCTGAGATTAGAGGATATCCACCCAGTGTTTCATATGTCTCAATTGAGGAAGTATATACTAGACTCGAGACACCTTGTGAGTTACGATGATTTGGTGGTTGAGTTCAACCACACTTTTGTTGAGCATTTGATTACATTCTTGGAATGAGATATGAAACGCTTGCATTCGAAAGACATTTCCATATTGAGGATATTATGGTCGAGATGAAGACCTGAAGAGGTTATGTGAGAGACTGAGGATATTGTCCCGAAGAACTATCCAGAGTATATGTTGGGACAGACCCATTTGTGGGAGCCCGAGTAGATCTTAGTGTTATCTTGATGAATGTTGTGCTTATGTGCTTATATGCCTTGATGTGTTATTCCATGCTAGCTATGTTATGCTTTATGATTTTGTTAGATCTTGTTGTGCTAGTATGATGTATGTTATAGCTGGAGATGATTACTTCCTCCACGCTACCCGAGTATGATTATATTTATAGCTGGAGATGGTTCTTTCCTTCATGCTATTTGAGTGTGATTAGGATTCAGCTGGAGATGGTTCTTTCCTCCATGCTACCTTGATGGACATAGTTTTAGTGGAGATGTGATTCCTCCATACGATATATATGATTATGGTTTGCTAGAGACGTATTTCCTCTATGCCTGTGATATGTTTGGGCTAGAGATGTGCTTCCTCTATGCCTTATGATGTGGTATAGCGAGAGACGTGATTCTTCTACGCCTTTGGGTAGCGTTATGGCCCTATTTCCTGGAGACGATGATTCCTCCATGTTTATACTTGAGGTTATAGATTGTCATAGGTTATGATATTTTGAACGGAGATGTGATACCTCCGATAGAAAGAGTGAGAGTTATACCTCGGCGTATGGGTCCGAGAGGATTTGGGAATTGTTCAAGTTTCGGGACGAAACTTTTTTTTAAGGGGTGTGTGATGTAATAGATAGGATTTTCGAATTCTAATTAATGTTGATTAACTTAATCGTTGATAGTAATTGACATATAACTTGCGAAGATTTCGCAAGTGATGAGTATGAGTCTCACCGTTATGTTCCTCGCGTAATTTTGGACGTTTGAGGAAATTTTTACTTTTTCCCCTGGGTAATTATTTTTACCCTCCGGTGTTATTTGGAGCATTTGGGAGCTCCGATTAATAAAAATGCAGTTGAGAGAAATGATCAGGACATCGGATATGTCCTAGATATGAAATAACATGGAGAGACGAAACGGATAAAAGAGTCGCTATTCCGATTCTTAGCGGTTAAGAAATGTGGCTTAGGAATGCCCATTTTACGAGATAGTTATGGATTAACTATCCCGATAATATTCCGAAATTTCTATTCCAATTTGATAAAATTTGAAGACCGAAAATTATAACCGCGTTTTAATTAAATGTTTTTGGATAAACATTAATTAATTATATATATATATATATATATATATATATATATATAATATACATGTGTACAATCACAGGAGGCGGCATTGCATGTATATGTATATAATATATTATATTATTTCATATATGTATAAGTATAAGAAATGCAATGGCGGCTAAGGACACCTCCCTTCTCTTTTACATTTCATTTCAACGAAGGCTATCGAAGGAAGAGTGATGCGCCCTTGGATGCCCCTTTTACGTTGACCATAGACGAAGAGGACGAGGCTCTTAGAGTTCGCTCAGATGGACCGATCACCCGATCCCGAGCTAAGGCCATTGCTCGAGCCACCGGCTCCATCATCACCCGCATTACGTCTTCACTTGGTCCCATTACCGGCATGCCTTGTCTCTACACCACCATGGCATAGGCTACCGGTTCCGTTAGCGGCATGTCCCGTCTTTCCGACTCCATGGCATGAAGCTAGCTTATTTTCGGACTATATTTTCATGTGTTTCCTTTTTATGTAATAAAAGGATATTCCGTATAGGAATATTTCCTTTTTGACCTTATCCGTTTAGGGTTTGCTTCCGCCCCTTTTGGGCTTTTCTTCATGTATTTTTGTTTGGCCCGTTGGCCCATAGGTAGGCAAGTCTCTCTATATAAGAGATATCTTGCCTCACTTATTTCTCATGTTCAATATTACTAAGTTTTGAGAAGAATTTCCTCCACTTAGCTTGGGCATCAAAACCTCTCTTCTAACCCTCAAACTTCTTCCTTGGATCTCGTCTTTGATTCAAGAAATCCATATTCGAGGATTCTTTTTAAGAATCAACCTTCGATCCACCCAAAAAGGTTCCTTCGATCTCTCTAGATCGGAGTAACCCTTGTTTCTTCATCACTTCCGCCCCTTTGGATCCGAAACGATACAACGTTGCACAAAGAATCAAGGAGTAGTTGGAGTTTTGCTTGATCTAGATCCGGAGTTATCCTTGTTACCTCCAAGGACGCATCAAATTGGTATCAGAGCAAGGGATCAAAGCTAAGTTCTCTTTACTCTTGTTTTTGTGCGTTATTATCTTAAACCTATTTAGCCTTTTTTTTTGTTCATGATGTTCTTCGTTTGCTCATGATGTTCTTCATTTGTTCTTCATGATCTTCATGTTGTTCATCATGTTCTTCATCATGTTCATCCATTTTTCCTGAATTTTTTTTTTCTTTTCCGTGTTTAACTCAAAACAAAAAGAACAAAAATAGGAGATATTTGGTTTGCCTTCAAACCATTTATCAAACCCGTCTTTTTCTTAAACCGACCTAATCCGACAATTTTGTTAATTAATTTCACCAAATCTCTTGGGATATTTTTGTTAACGAAAAGTTCGGATATCTCGCCTTTGATATTCCAAGAAAAGCAAAAAAAAAACTCTTCATCAATACGGATTTGTGTTCAAAACAAAAAAAAAAAAACAAAAGAAAGTGTTGCTCAAAACGTTTCAAAGAAACGAAACACACAAAGTGAAAAGACGTCCGGCAAACCGGTCCATCCGAAAAATCGGATTTAAAAAAAAACGGTCAAAGACCGAAAGCAAGCAAAGCTTGCCGAGTGAACAATCCGTCCATCTTCTATCTCTCCATTTTCTTACATACGTTTGCAAAATATCACTTGTTTATTTGTGTGTAATTGGTTCAATTTTGTTGGATTTGCCTTCCTTGCCAAACCGCCAAACGGCTTTCCCCAAAGTAGAACCCGATAACGCACTTGAACTTGGGTAAAGTTGACCTAACTTGTCACCTTGCTCACTTGATTGCTTGAAATTGTGTGCTGATTTGGAGCAATGACTAACGTTAAAATGGAAACTTCTCAGGATTCTGGTCCGCAAGAGTTCAGTGAACCCTTGGCTCAAGAAACTGCTTCGTTGTCCCTCAAAATGACTCCATAAGGCGAGAATTGGAAGCCTTGAAGGCACAACAAAAGTTTGATGCCTTGACCCGAGAAAACATTGCCTTGAAAAAAGAGCTAGAAGCTCTTAAGTCCCTTCAGAATGCTCACCGTCCCACCCCAACTTATCCGAATGAGAACGTGGTCAATGCTTCCACTTCCAATGCTCAACGGAAAGGTAAGGGACTTTTGGGAGCCGGCCCATCAAACGTTACCCGGCTTGCGTCTGTCATTGAACGCACCCATTCTTTACCTCTTGACGGAAATGAGTCCCATGAAGAAGAGGAGGAATTCCCCGACCCGCGCCAAGATAACTTGCCCATAGTCGATACGGAACATCGGCACCAATATTATGAGCATCAACATCAACGGTATGTTCCTTCTCCACCTCCACCTAGTGTGCCCCGCACCGACCGACAAACCCGGGAAGAGCCCCGGTACCGTCCCAACTCAACCACCAATCATGGTCGTGAGCATGATCGTTCCGAACACCATCACCAACGGTCAACCCGGCAACCGAGGACCCTTGACTTTGATGAATACGATGAGCAACACAACTTCAATGAGTTCTCCGGTGATGAATCCGATTTAGAACGGGTAGCACATAACCGCCCGTGGCACCCACCCGTCATCGACCCTTATGAGAACCAAGACCGGGGTGAAGAATGGTTGCCTCCCCCAAATCCACCTAGGCAGGCCCCACCCGTTCATGGGCGCCAACGGCCTCATGGCGGCCACCGGCGAGCCCGTGCCGATGATGCCTACATTCCACCGCCCCGCCCGGACCCCTACCGAGCTCGTAGGGAAGGTAAGGTTAAGTTCCCTACCTTTCATGGTGAATATGATCCGTGTGTTTTTCTTGATTGGGCGCAGGATATGAAACGAGCATTAAAACATTGTCATTATGAGGAGGAATCCGAGAAAATCGAGGCGGCAACTCTATACTTTGAAGGAGATGCGAAGTCTTGGTGGAACCGGTATGAGTTCACCCGAGAGAGGCGAGGATGGGCACCAATTGAGACGTTTGAACAATTACTCTATTGCATGACCAAGAAGTACGTACCCGAGGACTTTAAGAATGATATGCGGTTGCAAATTGCCGAGTTCAAGCAAGGCAACCTCACTCCGGTGGCTTACTTGGCTAAACTTGAGGACATGCACATTAAGGCCGGCGTCTCGGCCTCCCCCTCCGCCCTCCGCACCAAGTTCATGAGTGGGCTTAATGCTTCCATCCGGCGGCCGCTCGAGATTGTCCCATTCAAGGATTTGGGCGCATTATGTCATGCCGCCATGAAGTTATATAAGCAACAACTCGAAACACCGCGGTATTCTAGGTATCCCTCTTCCTCGAGTCCATATCTTTATCCATCTAACACACGTTCTCGAGATGCGCCTAGTCCTACAGATACCGACGCCTCCAAAGGGACCCAACGGACGGGTCCTTCCAATAGGCAAATGGGTACCGAGAAGACACCAAACCGGGGCCCGGCACCGGCGCCTCCCTCTCGAGGTCAACAAGGACCCTCACCGGCGGCTCGCCCAAGGGAGCCCGTGTGTTACAAGTGTAGCGGTTTTGGCCATGTACAACGTGATTGCCCAAACACCAAACGGGTCTTGTTTGCCGACCCAACATATTTCGAGGACGACGATGGTCAATATGAAGGTGATATCATTATTGAGGATGACCATGACACCGACCCCCTTTTTGGCATGGAACCCTGTGATGACGAGCTTGCTTGCGGCCCCGCACAACCCGGTAAATTCGCTCTTGTTTCTCGTCGTATTTTGGCTGTTAAAGAGCATATTCCTATTGATCAACGCGAGAATCTCTTCCACTCTCGTTGCTTGGTTAATAATACGAGTCTTTCTCTCATCGTTGACGGGGGTTCTTGTTGCAATATTGTCAACGAACGGGTGGTAAAACACTTCAAGTTGCCTACGACCCCCACCCAACGCCTTACGGACTCCAATGGATTTCCGATACGGCATGTGACACCGTCACACAACAAGCTTGGGTGCCGTTTTCTATTGGCGCCTATGTTGATAAGGTCCTTTGTGATGTTATCAAGATGGACGCCACACATGTCCTATTAGGACGACCATGGCAATTCGATCGCCGCACATATCATGATGGTTATCTTAATCGGTACATGTTCCAATATAATGGAAAACGGGTCACACTTTTGCCTATGACTCCGCACGAAATTTTGGTTGACTATGCGGAACGGAAGAGGCAACAAACTATTGATGAGTCCGCTAAAGCACCGGCAAAATCGGACCCCCGGAGTCCCGATGTTGTAGGTGCTAGTACTCCCAAATCCCGCAACACCGCCCCTCTTGTCCATGCTACCGAATCCAAAGGTAGTAAAGGTCGCATCGTTTCTTCGGGCGCACCTTTATCATCTTCGGATCCCGTAATTCAAGGACGGTGTGAGCCACGGATACTCTTAGCTCGCCGGCATGATTTGCAACCGGTCATGGAAGGCAAGTTCCCATGCTTTTTACTTGTTCCGTTTTGTTTATCTACTTCTCATGACCCAAGTAATGTGCCACACGAGGTGTCTTTGTTGTTGTCCGAATTTCAGGATATTATGCCCAAAGACCTCCCACCCGGCTTGCCACCTATCCGAGGGATTGAACATCAAATTGACTTTGTGCCCGGTGCCTCTTTGCCCAACCGTGCCGCTTACCGAGCCAGTCCGGAAGAGACAAAGGAGCTACAACGTCAAGTGCAAGAGCTCCTAGACCGGGGACATGTGCGTGAATCCTTATCACCATGTGCCGTCCCGGTAATCTTAGTACCAAAGAAAGATGGATCATGGCGGATGTGTGTTGATTGTCGTGCCATCAACCAAATCACCGTCAAATATCGCCACCCGATCCCGCGCCTTGATGACATGTTGGATGAGCTTCATGGCGCCACTATCTTCTCCAAAATTGATCTCCGGAGCGGTTACCACCAAATCCGGATGGCCGAAGGTGACGAATGGAAGACGGCGTTCAAAACGAAGTATGGACTCTATGAATGGCTTGTCATGCCTTTTGGCCTCTCCAACGCCCCGTCCACCTTCATGCGCCTCATGAACCACGTCTTGTGCCGATTCTTGGGTACATTCGTTGTTGTTTATTTTGATGATATTTTGGTGTTTAGTACGTCTTTGGAGGATCACATCGGGCACCTTCGCCAAGTGCTCGAGTGCCTTAGACAAGAGCAATTGTATGTCAACTTTGACAAATGCGTCTTTTGCTCGGACACCACTATCTTTCTTGGCTATGTCGTGTCTAAGGACGGACTCCGAGTAGACGAATCTAAAGTTCGTGCTATTCGGGAGTGGCCTACTCCTACTACGGTCACCATGGTCCGAGCCTTTCTCGGCTTAGCGGGTTTCTACCGCCGCTTTGTCAAGGACTTTAGCACGGTAGCGGCACCGCTCCATGAGCTCAGTACCAAGGGTGTCACGTTTGAGTGGCGTGATGTCCATGCTCGAGCGTTTGATGCGCTCAAAGACCGTCTTTGTAATGCACCATTACTCCAACTCCCAAACTTTTCGAAAACCTTCGAGGTGGAGTGTGATGCATCAAATGTGGGCATTGGAGGAGTTCTCTTACAAGAGAATCGTCCAATTGCCTACTTCAGTGAAAAACTGTCTAGTCCTTCGCTCAACTACCCTACATATGACAAGGAACTATATGCTCTAGTTCGTTGTCTTAAGACATGGCAACATTACTTGTGGCCGAAGGAGTTCGTGATTCATTCGGATCATGCGGCTCTTTCGTATCTCAAGAGTCAAACAAATCTCAGTCGGCGCCATGCTAGTTGGGTAGAGTTTTTAGAGACCTTTCCTTATGTCATTCGGCATAAGAAAGGCAAAGAGAATGTGGTCGCCGATGCCCTTTCTCGCCGCTATGCCCTCCTTGTGTATATGGATGCCAAGATACATGGCTTTGCTCTTATCAAAGAGTTATATGCCACGGATCTTGACTTCAAGGACATATGGGCACAATGCCTCGACCTCCGAGAGCACGAGTCTTTCTTTATTAACGATGGCTATCTTTTTCGAGCGGGAACACTTTGTATTCCGCGCTCATCTATACGCCATTTGTTGGTCAAGGAAGCTCATGAGGGCCGTGGTCATTTCGGTGCTACCAAGACCCTTTCCGCTCTCCAAGAGCATTTCTTTTGGCCCCGGATGCGTATGCATGTGACACGGTTTTGCAAGGGTTGCATCACATGTCATCATGCCAAGTTGCGCCAAGGTCCGGATGGGATGTATTCTCCTTTGCCTATACCAATGGGACCTTGGGAGGATCTATCCATGGACTTTGTGGTCGGGTTGCCTATGTCAAAACGAGGCAAAGACTCCATTTTCGTGATAGTCGATCGTTTCTCCAAAATGGCTCATTTCATCGCATGTAAAAGCACCCTAAATGCTAGTGAAGTTGCCACCTTGTTCTTTGATAATGTGGTGCGTTTACATGGGATACCACATTCCATCGTTAGTGATCGGGACGTGAAATTCGTAAGTCATTTTTGGAGAACGTTGTGGGGAAAACTTGGAACCAACTTGTTGTTTTCAAGCAGTTATCACCCCCAAACCGATGGTCAAACGGAGGTGACCAATCGGACTCTTGGTGCTCTACTTAGAGCCACCACTAGGACCAACCCACGTAGGTGGGAGGACTTACTTTCTGTTGTAGAGTTTTCGTATAACAGGTCTAGGCACACGGCAACTAAATTGTCCCCATTTGAAGTTGTCTACGGCCTCAATCCACATACACCATTGGATTTCACTCCCCGCCCGCTCAAGGATGGAGAACACATCATCGCCGGAAACCGAGCCGCCCAAATCATTGAGCTTCATGAGCGGACTAGGACACAACTCGAACGTCGTGCCGCCCAACTTGCCAGACAACGCAACAAGAGCCGCCGCGACGTCTCTTTTGAGCCCGGTGATCTTGTTTGGCTCCACCTACGGAAGGAGCGTTTTCCTACTCGCCGCATGAGCAAGCTCTCGGACCGTGGTGATGGCCCATTCCGCATCTTAGCCCGTCATGGTCCAAATGCATACAAGTTAGAGCTTCCGGATTCCTACGGAGTACACCCAACGTTCAACGTCAAGGACCTTGCCCCTTATGTTGAGCCCCTCTTTGAAGATGGTGAAACGGGGACGTTTCACAGCCAAGATGGGGGGACTGATGCGCCCTTGGATGCCCCTTTTACGTTGACCATAGACGAAGAGGACGGGGCTCTTAGAGTTCGCTCAGATGGACCGATCACCCGATCCCGAGCTAAGGCCATTGCTCGAGCCACCGGCTCCATCATCACCCGCATTACGTCTTCACTTGGTCCCATTACCGGCATGCCTTGTCTCTACACCACCATGGCATAGGCTACCGGTTCCGTTAGCGGCATGTCCCGTCTTTCCGACTCCATGGCATGAAGCTAGCTTATTTTCGGACTATATTTTCATGTGTTTCCTTTTTATGTAATAAAGGGATATTCCGTATAGGAATATTTCCTTTTTGACCTTATCCGTTTAGGGTTTGCTTCCGCCCCTTTTGGGCTTTTCTTCATGTATTTTTGTTTGGCCCGTTGGCCCATAGGTAGGCAAGTCTCTCTATATAAGAGATATCTTGCCTCACTTATTTCTCATGTTCAATATTACTAAGTTTTGAGAAGAATTTCCTCCACTTAGCTTGGGCATCAAAACCTCTCTTCTAACCCTCAAACTTCTTCCTTGGATCTCGTCTTTGATTCAAGAAATCCATATTCGAGGATTCTTTTTAAGAATCAACCTTCGATCCACCCAAAAAGGTTCCTTCGATCTCTCTAGATCGGAGTAACCCTTGTTTCTTCATCGCTTCCGCCCCTTTGGATCCGAAACGATACAACGTTGCACAAAGAATCAAGGAGTAGTTGGAGTTTTGCTTGATCTAGATCCGGAGTTATCCTTGTTACCTCCAAGGACGCATCAAAGAGGACGAACATACTCTCTCATATACACTTAACCTTAGATCGTTCATTTTCGATCCATTTTCAAATCCGCTTGTACCAACGAGTCCCTTATCTTATTCTCTTCATCCTGGTACAAATTTATTTTCCGTTTATTAGCTTTTTGGTAAAGCTTCCGTTTACCGCTATCGGAACGCCGACGGACCACCGCAAGTCGTCAAATGTAAGGTTTCATACCGCGCTCTTACTCCCCGTATCGCTAGGAGTCTGGATCTTCTTCCGGTTCGTATATCGGGTTAGTAACGAATAATTTATGAATTTATTTGTTTTCAGTATTGCGGGTTAGTATAAATTGACCTTGAGTTGGTTAAAATGGATAATTGGAATTTCCATTATGCTCGTTACATTATTCTGGTGATTATGGATTCTTGTTTGATGAAATCTGATGACAGGGGGTTTAGAAATTGCCTGCGGGCAAAACGTTATTCTGGCGAAATCTAATTAATTAATTAAAGGTTAATTAATTAAATTAGGATTAAAATTGAGATTGAGGAATGTTGATTAAATAATACCTTTAGATTTGAGGAATTGTGAGCTATGTTGAGATATTGAGGTTTAGTTGGTTGTGAGGCTCATAGATTGAGTATGATCCTTATGGATCCCTTTGGGTCTAGGTGTGACCCCTTTGATGAATAGAGGTTGATATATCTCTTTATGCCTTTTTATAGGCCGTGTTGTCCCTCCAGTGTAGAGGTGATCGTGGTTGAGTTTGTACAAGGTTGAGGTAAGTCCGTAGGACTTACTTAGCTACCATCCCTATATCGGGTGTTTGCATGAGTGGTGTGTGCTTTATATGTGTGCTATGATAACATGAGTTGTCGTTTTTATCGACCTATGTTCTATTGACTGCCCCACTGCGTGGCTGTGATAACCTTTCCCTTTCATCTCTCCGTGGAGTCTGGGAGGTTCTCTGATGTCGGGCCAGACTGGTTTACAGGAAGGGCGCAATCCACTCCCATAGGGTACACGGATTGTGTGACCGATACTCGTACAGCTGGACATTGTACTCAGAGGCGGGGATGTATCGGTCCTCGTGTCACATACTTTCATCTATCTATATATATACGGTTTTTGAGTGAATGATTATTATATAAAGATAATAAATGGGTAAATGTGTGATAGCATGCTGATGTGTTTATATTTCATGATTGTGCTTGTGCTTATGCATTACCTCATATATGTATGGTTAGCTAACGGTTTCATACCGTGTTGTAGATGTTTACAGGTTAGGCGCTACTGGGTGATCTGGCAGGGTGATAGGCCGAGGACTCTCGTACATTAGGTGGTTGGTTTGGGGTTGTTGTGTTTCCCCTCTGCGTGAGGATGATCTTTTGTACCTCCTGTGTGAGGAAGTCGTTTTATATACTCGGCTATGTTGTTGTTTACTTTGGGTCGTACAGTTTATATTGTTTTATGTATTTGTTTTATATCTGTCAGTGCCATGTTGTAAGGTCCAGTGAATTTGTTGTCAGGCTAGGGTCAGGATCCATTGTGAGATCCTAGCCCAATGTGACATCCCGAGTCCCGCGGATTCGGGGTGTTACACAGTGGGGCGTCGTTGGTCGGTGTCTTCAGTCTAGTCCGGCACAAGATTTGTTGCGGCTCTACTGATCTCACAGGAGGTACGTGAGAAGGTAACATATGGCTGCCGATTAGATTAGGATTAGGGTGTTTAAATTAGGTTAAAGGTTAATTAGGTTAAGGTTAGGGTAGATAATGGGCTGGGTCTATTGGGCCTGAGCCGGGTCTATTGGGCCTGAGCCTGCTCTTCAATGAATACAAGGGCTGAAAGAATACTCTTTATTCGCCCGGAACCATTAGAGGTACGGAATTAATTACGGAATTTATTTACTGAATTATATAAGTTATCATTTTATGTGAATCGAGGTCACATAAAATGATAGAATTTAATATCGTGTTATTTTTATTTAAAAGAATTTAGGTTGGCGGATCGGAGTCCGGTTTGATCCGGTTTTAAACGGAGTTTAAATTTTTTGGGTATTACATCAGCGCCCCCTTAAAATAAGTTTCGTCCCGAAACTTAGAATAAAGTATCTAACCAAACGACTTTCTTTGTATAACCTGGTTTCATTAAGTCCCAATTTCTAACATGCAACTACTCAATCAGCAAACTTAGGCACCCATCACATAAAACACAATCATTCAATCCAAGGTAAAACCTGAAAGTCAAACAACAGAGCATCCGAGTGCTAACTCGCCGGTACAGAAGTAATATCTATCCCCGCAAAGAACTCAGGGTAACTACGTCTAATACTCTCCTCTGTCTCCCAGGTAGCCTCATCGGCTCCTCGTCTAGACCACTGGATCCTCAACATCGGTTTCTCCTTAGAACGCAGACGTCTAGTATTGCGCTCTAGGATGGCTATTGGGTACTCCACAAAAGTGTGGCATGTCTCAACTATCAGATCCTCATGACTGATGACGTGTCCAGGATCCGGTAGGTACTCTCTCCACGATTTGGTTTTCTAAACTTACTTCCAGCTCTTTTGATGACTCTACCAAACTTTTCTTTCCATTGGGCCCACTTGCTTTTTTTTTGTTCCCGACTATCGATTATGAAATAATGATCTTAAGCTTCTGTCGGCACTTTACTGAGTGTCTAATGCTCTTTGTAATACATACCACTTGGCCCGGTTTCCTCAATGTGACCTAATCGGATCGTTCCTTAATTAATGGGTTTCACCTACTTCTTGTCAACCTTTCAAATTTATATAACTCAAAACAAATCACACACCCAAGTGGACCTTTTCATATAGATCTCTAGTTCCTTAACTTGAAATCATAGTTAACTTAACATTGATTTTCATCATTTGTGGGTTATGTGCCTACCACGCTTCTGTTGTGACACCCATTAGGCACAATGGCGTCTTTCTGAGGGTCAACATGATTTACCCAACTCCCGCCTATTCTTCCCTTCTAATACTAGCAACATCCTCTTCAAACAGACCTTTACTAACCGTAGTCTGTTCTTAACCAACTAGTAAGCAACCTCTAACCCGATTCTCTCCATATCCTTAGATCATCCCAAAAGGTTGTCGTTGCCTACTTGGGGAATCCTCCAAGGCATCGGTAAGGTTACCTCTTAAATCCGCAGTCACTAATGTTTCTTCTCAACGGTACCTACTCGTCAATACCAACCAACACTTACACGTCCTTAGTTGACGTCGGTCAGTCTGTAATTGACTTATCTCAAAATCCCGGACTTACTCTTCTCATACCTATACTAGCGTTAAATTCTTGGTGAGCATCATCTGCTCGTTTAATCCTTTCATGCTTCGCTAATTCGTTATATCTTCTACAATTCTGTTTCCTTAGGCTAACTCTACTTCTCGAGCCCAACGGGTCATTCATCCTGACATAAATAGTCATTCCAAGTCTTCAACGATGGCTGGTAAGTGTCTTTGTACTTCTGGTGACTTTAATTATCATCCCCTTGTAGTTCCCCTTGCACGTACCGTCGGTATTGATGACTTAGGTTCCGTGATAATTGGGGTTACCTTGGACTTTCGAGTCCACCAAGGTCGTTCTCATATATACATTCCTTCGCTGGGGTTACCGGCAATATTGCCTTCATGAAACTCCGTTGTTTCCGCTACAGGGCTTCAACTCTTTGATACCGACATTGCGATTTCTTTCAAATTCCTATATCTTTGAGGAGGTCAAAACCTCTCCACACTTGTAAAGTCTACATTTTGCTTCTACACTCCATTGTAGGTACCCCTTCCATGCACCTTAGACTCTCATATCGGGGTCGACATTTTATCTCTTTTGGTCTCTCAAGCTTGTCTTGTGAACTCTTCTACTAGGCGACTCGTCTTATAATAATTTCCTCCCCTGAATCGGTCTCAACTTTCAGTTGATCATTACCGCCCATTTCATGTTTGAACCTCAGTTACGTTGTACTCTTGCATAGATTCTACAAATGCATCCTCATCTCAACACTTTATTCCAATTTAGCAAGACTTGTCTTTTGATACATGACTTTCCTTCTTATTGGTTAAGTTATTCTTTTGGTTTACACTTTATCCATCCTCGCGTTATCGGTCCGATATGTATGACTTTTTATTAAACACCTATCGGTACCATTTGCATAAGAAATCTCAGTTGTATATGATTTTCTCAACGATCAAAGTTCTCAACTCGCATTTATTATGTTGTCCTTATGCTCGTGTCGCTTTACCTTCTTTAAATCTTTACCCCCAGTAGGATAGTTACCCCTTTGAGTTTTCCCGTACTCGCTTTACGAACCGCGTTGGTTGGTCCTATTACTTTCATCAAGTCTTATATCATCAGTCCAGCTTGAATTTTCAATGGAGTGTCTCCATTTATCATTAAACTTTTATATATACACCTTTCTGTAATCATCTTATTGGTGTAATACCGGATCCATATAAAAGTCTTTAGTCATTCAACTTTACTCCTTCTCATGTCTGTTCTAGCCGACCTGTAGATTTCATCTACAATCACCTCACAACTAGACCACACATTTCACCAAGGCTTTAAATCATACTCTCTACGGTTGTGCCGTCTCTGAAATTCCAATTATTTTTTGTCACATCTTTAATCACAAGGGTTTCCCCTATCAATCTAGACAATTTCACCCCACCTTTTCTCGGAGGAGTGTTGTTCGCCACTTAGCGTGCGTGCAAATAAGTCTTAAATTTATAAAACTAGAATCAAGCAAGCAAACCCGCAGTGTACGGATCGGCGTAGTAAAGCAAGAATTCCAAAGTATCGAACTCAGGGATTTGGGGGAACAAATTCAGTTCGCCAATCGTCAAGCAAGTAAATGTATAAAGCTTTGCAAATATTGGGAAAACAGCAACCTTAAAGATCCAAGTATCTAATTTTGGCAATCGATTCAAGATATACTAAAGAACTAAGGATAGAGTTAAGAGTTGCAAAGGTATGTTAAGGTAAAGTAATGTACGGTGAAGTTCCAAGACTTTATATGACTTATCTAAAGACACTCTCTATAAAGGTTGTTGAGGCTTCAGTATAGAAAGGATCTATGGACAAGAATTAATCTCAAATACCCAAACTTGTAATCCAAGGATCAAAACTAACTAAACCGATTAAGGTTGTGACACTCGAAATCGAAGTAGAGGTTGTTGAGGCATCACTACTACTTAGAAAAGGCAAGCCAAGACTAAGTTAAAGCTAATCTTTAACTCTGGATCAAAGTAAAAGCAAAGTTCATAAACTGATATAAATTACGGGCAGATCTTGAATTCCACGGCCGTGGAACCTCAAGAACAAACCGTGATTATGGTTCTTCGGCGAAATCTCTCTAACTCTCAAGGTCCAATCTGTTTACGATCGATCTATCATCATCTAAGCCACAACTATTAACCCTTCACCTTAGAATTAGTAAAGGGTTTTAGCCAATAACTGTCATTATAATATCAAAATCAAGTTTAAGAAGAATGAAAGATGAAAACCTTCGAAAACTCAATAATAATCAAAGTCAATCTCAAATCCGAAACACAAATCGGAATATTCAATGGATTCGGAATAGAACACAAAACCTCACAATGATCCTAGGCAAACACAAAGAACGGGATGTCAATCCGTCTTCGATATCAAAACCCCAGGAAAAAGGGCGCAACTTCCGCCACACAAAATCTTCGGAAATCCAAATTGCCGGCGCTTCCGCTAGATCCTCTCGAACTCTCTCCAACAACCCTAAGCAAGGCTAAGCGATAAGCGTCGATCAACAGGGATCCCTATCAACTTCTCCCTAACGTCGGGGATCCAAATCCTAGGGTTGTCACCGTCCGCTCTTCAATGTTGAAGGCTATCGAATATTTGTAGGGATAAATCTAGGGTTTAACGATGAAACCCTAAATATTTGGGCTGAAAAGAAGTCGAGCCGCTGGTATCAGAAAATACTCTGGGCCACCTCAGCAGGTATCAGAGAATACCCTCAGCAGGTATCAGAGAATACTTTGGCGCGTCTGATGGTATCAGAAGATATTTTGGACCACGTCAGACGGTATCAGAAGATTCTTTGACGCGTGTGATGGTATCAGAAGATACTTTGGGCCGTGTCAGGCGGTATCAGAACATACTTTGGGCCGCATCAGACGGTATCAGAATATACTTTGGCGCGTCCTAACTTCCTTTTATTGCTCCTTTTTGTCCCGCTTCAAGGTTTATTCCTTAAATATGCTATTTCGCTTCATAATTCACCAAATTACCTACAAATGTAATAAAACTCTGTGTAGACCTCTATTCTTGCAAAGTATGTGAATATAACCATAAATGCCGTGAATGTATGTCAATGCATGCAAAATAAAGGGAAAATCTATATAAATACATGCCTAAAAATAGGTTATAATTCATGTCATTAAAATACCCCATACTTGCCTCTTGCTTGTCCCCAAACAAGGTTTAAACTTAAAAATAAAAGATGATATGTATTATGAATATGCAAAAATAAAGAAAAACCACAATATTTTGGTTGTGCTTCTATTCATAGATCACCCTCAAATGGTTGCTTCATAGCTAATGAAAATCATCATATGATCAAAAGAAATTATATCATGAAAAGGATAATCACACTTTGGAAGAAAATCATAACATGCATCATAACTTGCAATATATTAAAATCAATCATGAGGAATCCAGTTTAGACCACAAAGTCAAACAACATACTCAAAGATCTTAAGGTCTTTCAAGCAAAGGTCAAGAAATATGAATAGGTGGAAAACATATAAAGGAATGTGGTGTATGAATCCGGGAAAAAGGAACAAAAGAAACTCTTTTTCTTTTTACTATTTGAACTAACCACCAATTTAGAGCTTTGCTCTTTACTTTTTGTACAAATTCTTTTTCGACTTTACTTTTGGAAGTATGGACAGCGGTGCACAAAAACCAAAGCCTAGGAGATCGGCGTTTCTCAATTTCCAGATGCCTCAAACCCTTGATGCACATACCATAATCCGTTAGGAATATCGCTCAATCCGACTTTGGCAAGACACAAACACCCGGCTATGTGAATGGTGCCGAGTTACTCATCATCAAGATTGACTTCCCCAAACCTATTTTTCTAACTTTGATTTCCAAATTTTTCTTTCATGACCCTCCCACATCAAACATGCCAAAATTCAACTCTTCCTACTTCCCAGATAGGTAAGGGAGGCAAACATTTTCATTGAGGGGCTAGATGAATAAAGAAGAAGCAAGAGAATCGAGGTGCCTTAATCATTTCAATAAGAAGTGTAAGAACTTATATGCGGTTTCAACCTTCATCACTCAACATGATTTAGAATGAAAGCAAATTATCAAACATGCATGACATTCTAACAAAGTATTCAAATCCCACATATGTCATAAATCAATTCAAACATATAAGAATCTTTATAGCTATTTCACTAAGTAAATGTTATCATAGAGATCATATCCATCTTAGAAGCACAAAAATTTTAAAAAATTTTCAAAATTTTTACAATCATATGATGCAAGACATAAAACATGCAAATGGTATTGCAAATACCTCCACCCCATACTTAAAACTCACATTGTCCCCAATGTGAAGAAAAGAAAAGATGGAAAAGAATATTCAGAATGTAAGATGGCGAATCAGGCAAGACGAATCATCAATCGGGCGGTGGTGGTGGAAATCTTTAGAAGCTCAATAGGAAATTCTGAATATTCCAATCAGTGTCAAAGAACGAAGAAGGGGAACGTCTTTCTGCTGAAAATTTTTCCGAAATTTTTTTTTTTTTGGGTCGGGAATTTCCACGGCCGTGGTTTTGGCCGTGGAACTTTCTGTTGCTCTCCAAAATCACTTTCCACGACTTAATGCATAACCACGGTCGTGGTTTAGGTCGTGGAACTCTCTTATTGTGCCAAAAATCCAAGTTTCGTCATTCTTTTTGACTTTTCTCATCTTCTCTTGCTTATTCCTTATTCCTGACATCCAAAAACACAAACATACCGGAAGGAATCAAAGAAAAACAAACAAAAACAACTACTCTAATCTAAGAAAGAAAAGGGAAAATGATTCATTACCTTGGGTTGCCTCCCAAAAAGCGCTTGGTTTAACGTCGCTAGCTGGACCTATGTCCATAGATGACTCAATGCACCTTGAACATTTTGGATTGCTCTTCAAATCCATCATAGAGCTCTTCCAAGAAATCTCCGGTTCCTAATTTCACCGGCAAGTGGTAAGATCTCCCACGTACAAGCTTGTACGGTTTGATTCTCACCGGAATCCTCCTAGCTTTCCTATGCTTTAATGGGACATAATTCAGCCTTGCGTCCCATCCTTTCCTAGATCGAGAAATCAGTTTCTCGAGAATCCTCCTAACCTCCCCATCTCCAGCTTAGGGATGATGTATGGTCTTCGTCATGTGAATGACCCCATACTTGAACAAAAAACACTTATTGGCATTAGCGTTGAAGCGCTTGCCAAATTTACTCCTTGTAGTCCAAGGACCATCTACTTCCAGCAGTTTTAATGGAGGCTTCATCTTCACCTTGGGAGGTTCTTTTGGAAGAGACCTTCTACTCTCCGGTGCATTCCTGAAAAAATTAGAAATCTTAATAGGAATTTCAAAAGACGTAAGAGAATGTACCTTGTAAAGTTCATCAAGGCTTGGGACAAGTTTCATGTTGGGATGATGATCCACACATGAAATATCTCCCAACTCAGCTGGATCTTCTTCAACCTTGGCCACAGTTTCAGTGATTTGGCCAAGGTTCTCCACTTCTTCCTCTTCTTCAATGAAGACTTCAAGAGGAGCTTCAGATTCGAGCGGAGGAACGCTCGAAACTTGTAATTCTTTCTTGCTAGATGAACGATTTTCCATGGCTTTTTTAACCTTAGAAATATTCTTTTTTGCGTCTTCTATCACTTTTAAATGACGTTCATCACTGGCTCTGAAATATTCTTCGAGCTTCTCAATTTTCTTCATCAATTCATCCAACATCAATTCCTCCGCATCTTTGGGAGGTTTCTTTTTAACGTTCTTTGGGTAGTGCAACTTATCCCATCTTGCAAATTCATCTTCAATGGCTTGTTCACGTTCTCTTTCGTTGTCAAACCAATAGAAGGCGTATTTCTCTACCAAGTATTCGTAATAATATGCTCTAGCCGTTGCTACGCTACCCATATTGGATCGTATGGAGCCTTACAACCCTTAACAACCATTGGTGACCCTGAAAACTCAAAAACTCATACCAAAAGATTAAAAGAAAAAGCAAAAGCTCTCAAGCTTGACAACCGATAACCGAATTCGGCCTAAACCAAATTTCCGGCAACGGCACCAAAAACTTGTTCTTTGGCGAAACTCTGTTCCGTTGCCGGAACGAGAACTTCGTATGTACCTAAGAACAAAAACCTGCGAGAACACTCAAAAGAGATATCAAATAACAAAAAGCAAAGCTCCCAAGCTTGACAACCGATAACCAAATTCGGCCTAGACCAAATCCCCGGCAACGGCGCCAAAAACTTGTTCACCACTTAGCGTGCGTGCAAATATGTCTTAAATTTATAAAACTAGAATCAAGCAAGCGAACCCGCAGTGTACGGATCGGCGTAGTAAAGCAAGAATTCCAGAGTATCGAACTCAAGGATTTGGGGGGAACAAATTCAGTTCGCCAATCGTCAAGCAAGTACATGTATAAAGCTTTGCAAATATTGGGAAAACAGCAACCCTAAAGATCCAAGTATCTAATTGTGGCAATCGATTCAAGATATACTAAAGAACTAAGGACAGAGTTAAGAGTTGCAAAGGTATGCTAAGGTAAAGTAATGTACGGTGAAGTTCCAAGACTTTATATGACTTATTTAAAGACACTCTCTATAAAGGTTGTTGAGGCTTCAGTATAGAAAGTATCTATGGACAAGAATTAATCTCAAATACCCAAACTTGTAACCCAAGGATCAAAACTAACTAAACCGATTAAGGTTTTGACACTCGAAATCGAAGTAGAGGTTGTTGAGGCTTCACTACTACTTAGAAAAGGCAAGCCAAGACTAAGTTAAAGCTAATCTTTAACTTTGGATCAAAGTAAAAGCAAAGTTCGTAAACTAATATAAATTACGGGCAGATCCTGAATTCCACGGCCGTGGAACCTCAAGAACAAACCGTGATTATGAATCTTCGGCGAAATCTCTCTAACTCTCAGGGTCCAATCTGTTTACGATCGATCTATCATCATCTAAGCCACAACTATTAACTCTTCACCTTAGAATTACTAAAGGGTTTTAGCCAATAACTGTCATTATAATATCAAAATCAAGTTTAAGAAGAATGAAAGATGAAAACCTTCGAAAACTCAATAATAATCAAAGTCAATCTCAAATCCGAAACACAAATCGGAATATTCAATGGATTCGGAATATAACACAAAACCTCACAATGATCCTAGGCAAACACAAAGAACGGGATGTCAATCCGTTTTCGATATCAAAACCCCAGGAAAAAGGGCGCAACTTCCGCCACACAAAATCTTCCGAAATCCAAATTGCCGGCGCTTCCGCTAGATCCTCTCGAACTCTCTCCAACAACCCTAAGCAAGGCTAAGCGATAAGCGTCGATCAGTAGGGATCCCTCTCAACTTCTCCCTAACGTCGGGGATCCAAATTCTGGGGTTGTCACCGTCCGCTCTTCAATGTTGAAGACTATCGAATATTTGTAGGGATAAATCTAGGGTTTAACGATGAAACCCTAAATATTTGGGCTGAAAAGAAGTCGAGCCGCTGGTATCAGAAAATACTCTGGGCCACGTCAGCAGGTATCAGAGAATACTTTGGCACGTGTGACGGTATCAGAAGATACTTTGGGCCGCGTCAGACGGTATCAGAAGATCCTTTGTTGCGTGTGATGGTATCAGAAGATACTTTGGGCCGCTTCAGGCGGTATCTAAACATACTTTGGGCCGCGTCAGACGGTATCAGAAGATACTTTGGCGCGTCCTAACTTCCTTTTATTGCTCCTTTTTGTCCCGCTTCAAGGCTTATTCCTTAAATGTGCTATTTCGCTCCATAATTCGCCAAATTACCTACAAATGCAATAAAACTCTGTGTAGACCTCTATTCTAGCAAAGTAGGTGAATATAACCATAAATGCCATGAATGTATGTCTATGCATGCAAAATAAAGGGAAAATCTATATAAATACATGCCTAAAAATAGGTCATAAATCATGTCATCAAGTGTTCGCTCCAAAAGGTGTGTGCAAGCTTTAAATTTATAACCCAAGATGTATGCTTAAAACAAGAATGCGAACCCGCAGTGTACGGGTCAATCGTAGTAAAAGCAAGAATTCCGGGGTGTCGATCTCAGAGACTTAGGTGAAACAAAGCAAGTATAGGTTGTCTATATTGCAACTAACCACAAAAGCAATTAAAACAATCAAAGATGATAATAAGGTCAATTAAAGGAAATATGCAAATTCTAGGCATTAAAGCATCTAGTTGTGGTTACAACTCAGGATCTCAAGATAAGCGGACAAAGCTGAGATTTTGCAAAGGGAAGGTGTTTCTAAAGTGGAATAGATCACTGGGTAAGTCTCACTACTCACTAATCCCAAGCCAAAAGAACCTATTACCGGGTAAGGCTCAAGGTACTAAGGAAAAGAATTATAATCTCAAACCAACACATCAACTATGGGAATAGAATCAACCTTTACCGGGTAAGTCTCAGGCTAACTCACAAAGATGGGATGAAGGCACACTCAAACCCCAATAAAGGATAAATCTTTATTACCTACACTTATGATCTTGGGTAAACAAACAAAGGAATTACCGGGTAAGTCTCATCCTAGGCTTGCATTTAACCAGGAAAGGTATAATAAGAATAGGATTTGACAAACTCTAACACTTAACTCTCAGTTACGGATCAGATAGTCACCTCGGTCAGCCAAGTTCCACCCCGGCCGAGATGTTCATTGACTGAGCGAGATGTTCTAGGGTTAAGGATAAAGACTCGAGCTTTCAGGTTCCTACTGGAATTTAAGATTATTTTATCACTGTTTTTCCCACAACCTTCAGTCAATCACCCTAGAATCGCACAAAGAAATTAGCCACTCATCATCATGGAAGCAATAATCAAATATATGGGAAGAAAATGAATATTTGAACACAAAAACCTTAAAAACAAGGCTTCAATAACTAAATCAAATATCAAACAAATCGCGTTCTTTGGATCACAAATCCAACAAGACAAATCAACAAGAAGGGAATCTAAGAAAGTCTTACAAAACCTTTTACAAAAGCTATAAAAGCTATTAACTTCCTTTCTTCAATCTTCCTTCAACCTTTCAAAAATCCTTCCTAAGTGCTGGATGCTCTAGGCATGCATAAGCATGGTTGAATTTGTAGAAAATCCAACCCTTTATATAGGAAAATTACCCTCCAAAGATAAAATATTATGAAAAGATATTTTCCTAATAAAATATATTCATATCTCATAAATAGATCCCTAAAATATATGATCTTTCTTCCAGAAATTCAGCCCAAAAATATAAAATCTCTCCTTCCAAAAATAAAAGATCTCAGCCAAGAATAAAATATATCTCGCCGCGTCAGAGTATTCGCCTCGGTCGCGACGCTCCTCAAAATCACCTCGGTCGAGATGGTTTGTAGCTGACCGAGGTGAACCTCAACTGAAGGTGAAATCTCTTAAATCTGGTCCAAAGTGAATCTTTAATCCATTTCCATGCTTCTTGGATTCTTCCTTAAACTCCAAAATGTAGCTCCAATGACTCCTTAGCTCTTTTAGCTCCATTTTAGTCCAAAATGTGCCATTTTACCTACGATTACAACGAAACTTGGTGTAGACCTCGATTCTCGAAAAGGTAGATGAAACGACAATATAATCACATAATATACATCCAAACATGCAGATTATTGAAGATAAAACGTCTAAACTAGCCCCAAAATATAGACTATAATTCATGCTATCAAAATACCCCATACTTGTCCCTTGCTTGTCCCCAAACAAGTTCCAAATCTTAAGTACAAGATAGAATGGATTATAAGTCATAAAAATCAATGAAAAGTATTTCAAAATATTTTTGGTGGTGTGCTTCAATCATAGATCACTCTAAGAGAATGCTTCATGGAATTTAAAATCAAAACATGCTCAAAACATTTTATAAATATAAGAAAGTTGTTCATCTTTGCATAAAATCATAGTATGCATAATAAATCATAATTATCGAAATTAATCATGTATAATCTAGTTTAAACCACCAAGTCAATCAACAAGCCCGAGGTCTCAAGGTCTTTTCAAAAGAAGGTCAAGAAACGTGTGAGGGTGGGATGCATATAGGGAATGTGGTGCTAGAATCCGGGAAAAGGATCTTTACTTCACTTCCTTTGAACTTCAACATCTTCCACCAATAAGCTTTGCTTATTTACTTTTTACTTTTACTTTTTGGGATGCATGGACAGAGGTGCACAATAATCGAAGCCTAGGAAATCAGCAATCATCAATTTCTCGAGATGCCTCAAACCCTTGATGCACATACCATGACCCGTTAGGAATATCGCTCAATCCGACTTTGGCAAGACACAAACACCCGGCTATGTGAATGGTGCCGAGTTACTCATCATCATGCTTGACTTCCCCAAACCTATTTGTTTCTTTCTAACTTTCAGCCAACATCTCAACTTTTCTTTCACTTGCTTTTCAATTGCTTGCTTCCAAATTCCCGGATAGGTAAAGGGAGGCAAATATGTATATGAGGGGCTAAGCATGATCAAAAAGAAGAAGAGAAGAGAATGAATTGCCTTGGTCTTTCCAGGAAGAGAATGAGAGAACTCATCATGTGGTGTCAACCTTCAAATTCAACATAATTTGGATAAAAACAAAGTATTAAACATGCCACAAATTTCAAACAAAGCATTTAGCAACTTAAACATGTTATAAAACCTTTGAAACATATAAAGATTTCAAAACCAATCTGCACACAAAATCATTACTGAGGTCATATCCAAATAAGAAGCACAAAATCGTTTCGAAAACTGTCTCAGTTAAACCACCTCGGTCAAGATGTTCTAAGTCAACCGAGGTGCTGCACCTCGATTGGTCAGAATCAATTCGGTCGAGGTCAATAAAAAATTTTTCAAACCAGTTTTTGACGTTTTTCTCAATCAAATAACTTGTATGCATGCATGTAGTCTCATATAAACACATAGAGCAAGATAAAACAATAATATCCGGTAGAGTCATCAAAGCATACACATAAGTCATATAAATACATCCAAATACCCCATACTTGGGACACATTGTCCCAATGGGTCAAAATAAGTTTGAAAAATAGAGTACTCACCGGACATAGCTGAACTGCATAAAGAAATAAGAAACAGCTCCCAGATAAGATCATCTCGGTTGGCGAAGAACATCTCGGTCGAGGTCCTGCGACTGCAACCGAGATGTGTCTCAATCAAACTCCGTCTTCTCAATTTCTCGAACTTTTGTCCTTCCAGTGTTGCTCCTGGGTTGTATTCCTTCCTTAGAGAGCACCTGATTTCTGTCTAGGACGCCAAAAACAAAGCAAAGCAAAGCAAAAGCAAACTATCTAAACTAAACTAGAAAAGGGAAAAGAAAGCAATACCTTGGGTTGCCTCCCAAGAAGCGCTTGATTTAAGGTCGCTAGCTGGACCTTTCCTCATGGATTTACTCAATGTACCTCGAATATCTTGGAGTGCTCATCACATCCATCATAAAATTCTTCCAAGAAGGTTCCTATTACTAATTTCACCGGAAAATGGTAGGATCTCCCACGTACAAACTTGTACGGTTTGATTCTCACCGGAATCCTACCGGTCTTCCTATGCTTCCATGGGACATAACTCAGTCCTTCGTCCCATCCTTTCCTTGATCGAGAAAACAGCTTCTCAAGGATTCTAGTAGCTTCCCCATCTTCAGCTTGGGGATAGTACAAGGTCTTTGTCACGTGAGTGATCCCATACTTGAACAAATAACACTTCATTGCCTTAGCGGTGAAGTGCTTGCTAGCTCCACTCCTTTTAGTCCAAGGAGCATTTACTTTAAGCAAATTCAAGGGGGGTTTCATCTTAATCTTAGGAGGTTCTTTCGGAAGAGACCTCCAACTCTTCGGTGCATCCCTGAAGAAATCTAGAACTTTAGTAGGAATTTCAAAGGGAGTAAGAGAAAGCATCTTATAAAGTTCTCCAAAGCTTGGGACGAGTTTCATGTTAGGTTGATAATCCACACATAGAATATCTCCCAACTCAGTTGATTTTTCATCCACCTTGGCCACAGTCTCAGTAATTTGGCCAAGGTTCTCTGCATCTTCCACTTCCAGTTCTACAGATTCTTCTTCTATCTCGACCGATCTCTCTTCCACCTCGGCCGATCTCTCTTTCTCCTCGGCCGAAGTCTCAACAGTTGGATCGAGATCTTCCACATCTTCCTTTTCTTCAAAAGCTTCAGGAGAAACTTCCGGTTCGATTGGAGGAATGCTTGAAACTTGCAGTACTTCCTTATGCTCCTCTTTCGGCTTAGCATAGGATAGGGTGCTTTCCTTCAGCTCCTCCACCTTCTTCATCAACTTCTCCCATCTTGATTCAAGAGAATCTTCAAGAGGTTGCTCATAAATGTTTCTAGGGACATTCATCTCATCCCATATCGCAAGCTCCTTCTCAATGGCCTTTTCTCTTTCCCTTTCATTGTTAAACCAATAAAAGGAGTATTTTTCTTCCAAGTATTCATAATGGTCCGCCCTAGCACTTTGTCTTGCTATCCAAGTTGGATCAAATGTAGTCATCGGATATCCTGAAAACTACAAAACTCATAGGACAAGCGGTTAATAACAACAAGGGCAATAGCCCCGAAAGACAACCGCAACCGGCTCGGTCTAGACCAAGTCCCCGGCAACGGCGCCAAAAACTTCTTCGCTCCAAAAGGTGTGTGCAAACTTTAAATTTATAACCCAAAATGTATGCTTAAAACAAGGATGCAAACCCGCAGTGTACGGGTCAATCGTAGTAAAAGCAAGAATTCCGGGGTGTCGATCTCAGGGACTTAGGTGAAACAAAGCAAGTATAGGTTGTCTATATTGTAACTAACCACAAAAGAAATTAAAACAATCAAAGATGATAATAAGATCAATTAAAGGAAATATGCAAATTCTAGGGATTAAAGCATCTAGTTGTGGTTCTAACTCAAGATCTCAAGGTAAGCGGACAAAGCTGAGATTTTGCAAAGGGAAGGTGTTTCTAAAGTGGAATAGATCACCGGGTAAGTCTCACTGCTCACTAATCCCAAGCCAAAAGAACCTATTACCGGGTAAGTCTCAAGGTACTAAGGAAAAGAATTATAATCTCAAACCAACACACTAACTAACGGAATAGAATCAACATTTACCGGTTAAATCTCAGGCTAACTCACAAAGATGGGATGAAGGCACACTCAAACCCTAATAAAGGATAAACCTTTATTACCTACACTTATGATCTTGGGTAAACAAACAAAGGAATTACCGGGTAAGTCTCATCCTAGGCTTGCATTGAACCAGGAAAGGTATAATAAGAATAGGATTTGGAAAACTCTAACACTTAACTCTCAGTTACGGATCAGATAGTCACCTCGGTCAGTCAAGTTCCACCCCGGCCGAGATGTTCATCGACTGAGCGTGATGTTTTAGGGTTAAGGATAAAGACTTGAGCTTTCAAGGTCCTACTGGAATTCAAGATTATTCTATCATTGTTTTACCCACAACCTTCAGCCAATCACCCTAGAATCGCACAAAGAAATTAGCCACTCATCATCATGGAAGCAATAATCAAATATATGGGAAGAAAATGAATATTTGAACATAAAAACCTTAAAAACAAGGCTTCAATAACTGAATCAAATATCAAACAAATCGCGTTCTTTGGATCACAAATCCAACAAGACAAATCAACAAGAAGGGAATCTAAGAAAGTCTTACAAAATCCTTCACAAAAGCTATAAAAGCTATAGGCATGCATAAGCATGGTTGAATTTGTGGAAAATCCAACCCTTTATATAGGAAAATTACCCTCCAAAGATAAAATATCTTGAAAAGATATTTTCCTAATAAAATATATTCATATCTCATAAATAGATCCCTAAAATATATGATCTTTCTTCCAGAAATCCAGCCCAAAAATATAAGATCTCTCCTTCCAAAAATAAAAGATCTCAGCCAAGAATAAAATATATCTCGCCGCGTCAGAGTATTCGCCTCTGTCGCGACGCTCCTCATAATCACCTCGGTCGAGATGGTACTGTAGCTGACCGAGGTGAACCTCAACTGAAGGTGAAATCTCTTAAATCTGGTCCAAAGTGAATCTTTAGTCCATTTCCATGCTTCCTGGATTCTTCCTTAAACTCCAGAATGTAGCTCCAATGACTCCTTAGCTCTTTTAGCTCCATTTTAGTCCAAAATGTGCCATTTTACCTACGATTACAACGAAACTTGGTGTAGACCTCGATTCTCACAAAGGTAGATGAAACGACAATATAATCACATAATATACATCCAAACATGCAGATTATTGAAGATAAAACGTCTAAACTAGCCCCAAAATATAGACTATAATTCATGCTATCAAGGAGCATCATCAATCCTACTTGTGTGGAATGCTAGGACATAGGACATGTTCACAATCATCTACTTCTTCTTAGTCTTCCAGTTCTTCTTATAGGGATCCCTTCATACTAACTGTGATAAGTATTTTTCTTTAGTCAGTAGTAAGTAACTACTCACAACAATTTCCTTTACACCATTACTATCATCAATGATCATTACCGACCGTCAAGAGCTTCTCTTTGATTTCTTTATTAGAGTCTTCATATAGGACTCATTCAATGTTACCATCAAGGTTACTAGTACTTGTATTGATTCAACTTCACCATTGTCATCGTTGGTCTCTGGAAGAAATTCACCAAATGTCGGTAAAATTCCTTTATAACCTTGTGATTATTCTTCTTATCTGTCAACTAACCATCACTAGTTAGCCAGCACGTGTAAATTCTCTGTTGTTACCAATTAGTCTGTAGTTGACCTTCTATAAGATCGTAAACTTACCTTTTCTTCTATCTCTTTTAAGGTTTGATATACAAGGTGAAAATATATCTCTTCCATTTATACTCTTTTAGCTCCTTCTGCAAATTACACTCCTATAAGAGTACTATACTCTTACGAGTCTAGTTGTATCTTCGTCTCCAGTCAACGGACTTATCAATTCTTCTACGATGACTTGTAGGCATTTCTCCATGATTCTGTTTACCCGAGTTATTGTCCACTTGCGGTTCTCTGTTATGACCCGCTAGTATTATTAACTTAAATCCCTTCGTGAGTGAGAAGTTATTAAAGACCCTCTTTTTCCCAAGACTATTCTCCCACACCCTCCTTCCTTGGGGTGTTACTTGTACTTCCGCCTTTATAGAAATCTGGTCTTTGTTGTATCCCGATCCTTGTTGTATCCCAATCCTTGTTGTAATTCTTATGTGTTCTAGGAGGTCACACCACTTCCATGTTGGTAAAATCGGTCTTCCCCTTTCTAGCAACTTGTAAGCTTTCATTTTACGGCTCATTAATTCTTTGTATCGGGATGAACAATGTATTTTATCTTGACTCCTACGCTTATGATTGTCTCGGTTTCCCATCTTGATTGTTGTGGCAAGTAGCTTGTCAAGAGTGATCATGTTCCGCCCTGCTTCTAGCCTCAAACTTTCATCTTCTGGTCCGTCAGTAAGCTTAGATTCAATGCCTCTTGTCTTGATCGCTACTATATTTCACCTTGACCTTCGTGCCTATTTGTGTTTCTGAAGGCATCCCCTTTGTTTGTAACGTTGCTTTACACCATCTTGAAAGAACATATGGGTTGTCTCTTCCAATTTGTATACTTGTCGGTCATCCGACGCGTTACCGGAACTACCCTCATGTATATTCTTCATTTGATCCTATTGAGTTGACTCGGGATTTCCTTCTTGTCATCGTAGTTGGTGTTGTCTTTTAGTCTTCACTTTTTTGTCTCGACGTTCCTC
Organism: Fagopyrum homotropicum; assembly: GCA_033239125.1. Taxonomy (NCBI): domain Eukaryota; kingdom Viridiplantae; phylum Streptophyta; class Magnoliopsida; order Caryophyllales; family Polygonaceae; genus Fagopyrum; species Fagopyrum homotropicum. The sequence goes on from BSWB01000005.1 coordinate 26,838,814, forward strand.
AACAAGCTCGAAGGGGTTGTCCGCCTTTCGTCTACCCTAATGCACATGAGATGTGCATACTCATCCTCACGTTGACACCCTTCAAAATCTACCTAGATGTGTCAAAGGGGTGAGAAACTCATTATGTTATCTCCGTTAAGGACATAACATAACTATAATTTCTACTAATCTTCGGCATATATTTATCTATATCACATATTTTTATAATCAAGCTAATAAGTCAACATAAAGTAAAAACCTAAAGTCCATACTAAGCATACTGAGATCCGCGGTAGTAGTGGTGGTCAGCCGTACTTTTCTATTCCCAACCACACTATGCATGCATTTGAAAACCAAAATTCCTTTTTAAAACTCAGATCCCTTTCGGGTTTGCTCAAATACCTATTCGGTCTTTCAAAAGATTTCAAGTGTCATTGTTGCCAACCTTGAGCTCTGATATCATGTTGTAACACCCCGAATTCTCAGAACTCGGGGCATTACTGGTTAGGACCTCACAATGGGTCCCGACCTCAGTTTGACAACAATATTACTAAGATCTTGCAACAAGACACAAATAAGAAAAACCGAAATTCGTAAAAATGTATTTTTAATAGGATGAATGCAACAAAGTCTAACAGCCTATAATACTTAAACGACGGAAAAGACTAACTGTCTTAACAAGAGGAAAGAACAACAAAGCAACCAAACCCCCACTCTAAGGAGTACGGAGACCCGGCCGACCACTACTTCCGGATCACTCAGTTGCTGTTCTAACCTGCGGTAAATCTAAAAACACAACAAAACAACCATTAGCTAGTTATCTAAACATTAGGAGAATAATAATAGGACACACATAAAATAATAAACACTCATCATGCTTTCAAACAATCCATTTATTATCTTCATTTAAGTCATTCACTCTTACTAATGATACTTATTTTGTGACACGAGGGATTCCCAAACCTCGCCTCCGTCCCCGTGTACCCATCAGGAGTGGATCCGATGCATCTCACCGTGTACCTGTATGGTCTGGGTATAGAGAACCTTCCAGTCTCCTGGCAGAGTTGGGCAGTGATGTCACGGCCCGTTATACATACACTTGGACCTTAACACATAATAACGACGGTCGTCCTAACAAGTTGTTATTATAACACACATGGTACACACACCACTGCTATCACTCAACTAATATCCAGAAACCAGCTAAGTAAGTCACAAGGACTTACCTGAATCAAATATCACTCTTACAAATCTCAACTCGGTCCGTACCCGTGGTAACTTAAACGCCTGTTAAACAAGGTATGTGTATCAAGATTTCATCTCATACTCTTGAAGTTATCAACTTCTAAGAGGTACAAATCTCAAGAGGAAAACTCACGCTAGAAACTCAACCATAAATCATACTAGAAACTCTACTAGAAGCCATACCAGAAACTCAACTAGAAATCATACCATAAAATAAACCAAAAACCATACTAGAAACTCAACCGAGTAAACCATACCAGAAACTCATACCAGAAACTCAAGCAGAAACTCATACCAAAAACCATACAAAAAACTCATACAAGAAACACATTACCAAAAACTAGTTACAATAAAAAATCATACTCTCTCACTATATTCTCTCTCCATATTTCTGTATCTATTTGTTAATAGAGGGGGTTAAAAATGGATCAGCTACATTTACCTAGCATTAATAAAACTAGTAAAAATTAGACGGGTATACAAAACAAAAGTTTATAAAAAAGAGCTTACTTCACCGAATTCTTTTCTTTTTATTATTAGACCGACATTTAACATATAGCAAATACCATCAAGTATGAACTATTTATTTCTTTAAAAAAAGTATGAGTATTTATAATATTTTGTTCATTATAGTCGATCTCTGAATTTATCTAGCTATTTTTATAAGCATGAAAATCAACAAACTTTTGATACTAAATAACAATAATTTTGTTTTTTAAACTTTTGCTTTGTGTTTTTTTTGTATACCATGTTTATATTTATGTTAAATTGTGTTAAATTATTTTATCATGTTCGCACGAACTTATGATCTTACGATCAAATATACAAAACATGCTATGAATCCTACAATCCCACACTTATATTCCAACCTTGATAAACTTGATTATTACATTTTAGTAATTTTGTAGACTTCTTCTTTATTTCCATCTGGTTTATCTCATATATCAATATGAGATCACAACAAGATTCGCCACAATCATCGTAACTAAACATTTTGTGTTCATCATGTCAATACATTCAATGACATAGATCAAGAATGAATGAGTGACATGAAAATTACATGCATTGTGATCTCATAACAATCCTATTTTTAACTGATCCTACTTTATTCGAAAATTAGTCCAAAAATAAACTTAAGTTCAGAAATATAATTTATGAATCAACTCATAAAACTTTATTATGTATAAACTGGAAGGTATAAAACATCATTTCAAACTCCCACTAATTTAAGGGATTGCAAAACCTATCAAACCTCATATGATCAGTAGACTATATCCGAAAGTGTACACACCCAAAATACATTAGACTCCCTATGACAGTTGTATAGGGTATTTCTTATATTCTTAAAACCTCAATGATTTCCTTAGGACATACGTTAAGGCCAAAATTGCTAACATTTAGCTCTTTTGTGGCAACTTGATGACACTTTGAGAATTATCTTATAGTATCTTTTGCCTAAACAAACGAATTGTCCCCAAGATCTTTCATCTCAAAACTCCTAATGAGAAATCTCTTGGTTTCGGCCAATAAGTCCATATAGTTGCAAATTTGATAGTATATCATCGATATATATCTACTTACTCCCACTAAATTATAAAATACACAATTTTTAACCTTATTTACCTCAAATCCGAATGAAGTAATAACCTTATGAATTTTATAATTTCATGTCTTATACTTGCTTAGACCGTAGATGGAATTATTATTTTCAAGCCATAGTTTTCAAATCTTTAGATTCAAAATTATAGTTAAACCCCATAAGTGTATCATCACTAGATGTAGAAACACTCCTTTATTCCATCTCATGTAGCTCTAATTCAAAATGAACTACACATGCCATTACTGTCCGAAATGATTTAATCATGAATCTGAATGAATATCCATTCAATGTTAATGTCTTCCTTACGAGTGAATCATTTCAAAAACCCTTTTGATAATGTGATAAGATCTCAAAAGGCGTTATCTTCAGTGTATTTCACCTCACCCTATATGACATTATTCCAGATTAGAGAACTAGAACTTTGGTAACCTTGTGAAGATTCATTGGATCATCCTCTGATGCGCCTATATAATCTTCTTGTTTCGTATGATACACGATATATAAATCTCGCATCTAATTCACAAGAACTACTTGTTCTAAAAGATATACAATGTGATCATTTAAGATTCAAAATGAACTACACATGCCATAAATTGAATATATTTATTGAAGAGCGTTAGAAAGTATATTCAAACTGCTTTCAATATTAATTTTAGAAAGAGATGTTAAACTCTTTTATTAAGGGACAACTACATCAACAAGGATGATCCTCAATTCTTCCCCTCCAAACTCAACATCCTCAAGAAAACGCATTTCCCATATTAAAATTGACGGGCAATGAAATCACAAAATTTAGGCTCTACCTAAAAATACTCATACTTACAGTGATACTTGAATGTAATCACCTAGTGTTTCTAGATAGTGAAACTATGTTTACTTGAGAGTAAGCCAAATTACGAAGATGTACTATTTATACGCCGAGCGTGATATGTGCAAAATCCTCTTAATTGTCCAAACTTTTTACAAAAGAAGCAACTTTATATTTGCTTATTATGCTTCTTTTGTTTTAGATCCTTAATATCTTTGTTTGTCTATCCTTTCCTCATGAGGAGTAAACGAATGAGAGCACCTTTTTGTTTGTCGCCTTTTGTAAAGACTTATACCATCTCAGTGTTACTCATTAAGATTTTCTTAGTTCTCATCTCCTCTTGAGAAGCCTCAAATGGTGTTCATAATGATCATAAGACCTTCACAAATAATACATTCTCACATCTAGAAGATTATCTTCTCTTCGAAAGATCCAAAATCTGTAGCAGAATGGGTGTTTTTTCCTTAATGTGAGGTTAAGACTCATACACCAAAAATAATATACCCTATTATTCAACCTCAACAAGTTGTCCTTATTAGGAGGCCAACTTTAACTTAAGTAAGCAGATAAATAAACAAATTTACTAAAAGAGACATAAGATTTATCATTCAAAATATGAACCATAATCAATCAAATACAAAGATGAATTGGTATTAACTACTAGTGATATCAAGTGCAACATCAATATCCAGTCTTTGGACATTAATATTAACCGCTAATGATACCCTTGTCGTGATAGTCAAACATTGACAATAAGTTGTGAGCAATAATAATATAATCTTTTGACATACACCCACAAATAAAAAGTATACAAAAAAGTATACAAAACCTTTTAATACTCACCATTTGAAATCCCTATAACAATTCATTTACTAAATATGGACATACACCCACAAATAAAAAGTATACAAAAAAGTAGGTATGTAGTATATCAAAACACACTCCATAATTTTATCAACTAAACCCCCCAAAACACCGAGGATCAAAATCATGCTAGATTTATTAAGGAATCAAAATTTATTTACCTGGTTCTATAGCACAACAATCAAATTGATCTTTAATGCATAATCTACATTCTAAATGAGCGCCGCATGTATATCGTCTTTCTCAACCAAATCTCATTAGGATTTCTTTAGGTTTTCTCTCTTATGGGTAGAGAACTGAAAACGGCTGGTTAATTTGACGTATTGAAGATTATAACCTAATATCCTTTATATATTGACCTAATAGAATCCCATTAAACTTATTGAGCCAAAATTTGTGGTCCATTCATTAAGCTCATACTGCTTAATTAGAGTCTGTGAACTTTACTTAATTGAATCACTTTAAATTACCCACAAACAAATAACCATATAATATAACTGTGTATTATATTTGTAAGTCCATATTATAAAATTTATGAATAAAATTTACAATGAATATATATATATATACATACACATATAATATAACCCGTAGCCTGAGGCAACCTTATAATCCCCCGTGTTAGAGTGAGCCCACGTAATGCAGTCTCTTCCATCACTCTCATCCTTAATAAATACCGCAACTAGTTTTAGAAGAATACCTGCAGGGAGAAGGTTGGACAATATCGACCTGTTCCAGCCATTGCCCGTGAACCAAAATTCTTGAAACGAGGCAGACAACATCGTCTCATCAATCAAAATGAGCGCATCATGGATTAATTGAGTCTCAATAAGTCAAGCGTCCGTCCAGAATCAGATAGTCATAAGATCCCCAACCAACCAAGAATAACCGGATTAATAACTTCATTAACTGCCCAAAATATTGTATCTTATAATCATGGACACATACATGTGTTTAGTTGTATGGATAAATCACCATATATTTAATAATTTATCGTTTTTGTAATGTTGATGTTAATATGAGACAAAAATATTGTTAGCACTGGTAATAATATACCGGTCCTGTAGTAAAAAAAGTGCTTAGACTGGTTTTCCGGTTGCCTACGTATCCTCTCGGGGTTAATAGGATTCAAAGCCCACGTAGTTCTCTTACCTTTACTTACCTTTTTCGGATTTCCTAGTTGTATCCGTTATCCCGCTTACCTTTCGGCCTTGAGCTCGGAAGTCGTGCCCGTATCATCGGAGTTGAAATCCGATTTTAAGTCATATACTAGGGCATTCCGTTGTTTCCGCTTCTCCACCCTTATCCAATCTTGAAAATAAACTTCTGCCTCCAACTTTTTGGGCTTCAATTGGGTTCTATTTTAATTGAGCATGTTCCCTCCTTGGCTAAATGTTTGCTCCACGAAAACCGTTGATACGGGCACGATCATGAATTATTGTACATTTTTGGTTAAAGTTCGACATTTCGGGGCTACTTTCTTCCACCATTCTAAAATTTCAAAAGAATCTTCACTATCAAGTTGGATAATCTTGAAATTTCGCACTTGAAGATGAATGTCTTGGTGTTTTTGTCTTTTAGTTAAAATTTGTTGTGCTTTTGAAAGAAAAGAAGATGAAGAAGAACAAAAGGGTGTAGGAGTAGGTGCGGTAGAAAAAATTATGGCATCTAAACCCAAACAATCATAATAAACAACCAACAAATCAGAAATACCATCAAGTTTAAGTATAGGATAAAAAAACGGCAGTTATAAGATATATCAAGGGAATTTCGTTGTAATATTTTTTCCATCTCGCTTTCATGTCATTGATAACATTTATAAGGGTCGGAAAAGCCTCGAAAACGTTTACGGCTATCTATAAAAATCTACAAGAAGTTGGGAGTGTAAACGTAACTCATGACATTAGTTGCATCACTTAAAAGCTTTAGAACATTTCAAATATCAATGCAAGTTTGCCAAACATTTTCATCATCAAGAATTGACCAAAGAATGTTTTATGCGGAAAAGTCATGTAAAAGTTCTTTGTAACGAGGGTTTGACCAAGTAATTTGTAAGTGGAGTTCCCACGAGTTCTAAATTGGATGACATTATCACATAAACATATTGTTCTCCAATTTTTTTCTCAATTCGGAGGAGTGGCAAATATGGTCAATAACGTCGATGATGGGGGTTAGTATAATCACTAAAATCTTAAGTCCATCTTGAACACATAAGTTTAAAATATGACATGCACATCTTTGACGAGTAAAAGGAGTTCAAAAACATTGTCCTGCCGCTTAGGCCAAATGGTTTATGACGACGTTAACGGATGCATCGTCAAAAGAATATGAAAAAACTCGACCTTGTAAATGAAATTCTTGTAAAACCGTTTTTATCAAGTTTGAAATATTTGTTGCATCATGTATTTGGTTGAAATGGCAAAATGCAAAACCATATTTATGCAAAAACATATCGTTATCAATAAAATGTAAAGTAATGCTCATGTAAAAATATTTTGCAATTGTGTACTCCAAACATCACTACAAATAGAAACTTGATGCCAAAAAAATGCCAAAAAGATGCCAAAATTGCCATAATTTTTCTTTCTTTTGTAGGTATGATTTGGAAACTAATTTGAAAATGGTTTTGAGAGAAGTTGGCTTAAAAGAAGGTTGAAGATATTTAGTTATATGCTCGAACTTCTTCATATTCCGAATAAGAAAATGAAAATGCATGAGCAAATATAACATCGGCTAATTCTAAACTATAACACCCCGAATTCTCAGAACTCGGGACATTACTGGTTAGGACCTCACAATGGGTCCCGACCTCAGTTTGACAACAATTTTACTAGGATCTTGTAACAAGACACAAATAATAAAAATCGAAATTCATAAAAATGTATTTTTAACAAGATGAATGCAACAAAGTCTAACAGCCTATAATACTTAAACGACGGAAAAGACTAACTGTCTTAACAAGAGGAAAAGAACAACAAAGCAACAACCCCAAACCCCCACCCTAAGGAGTACGGAGACCCGGCTGACAACTACTTCCGGATCACTCAGCTGTTGTTCTAACATGCGGTAAATCTAAAAACACAACAAAATAACCATTAGCTAATTATCTAAACATTAGGAGAATAGTAATAATAGCACACACACACATAAAATAATAAACACACATCATGCTTTCAAACAATCCATTTATTATCTTCATTTAAATCATTCACTCTTACTAATGATACTTATTTTGTGACACGAGGGTTCCCAAACCTCGCCTCCGCCCCCGTGTACCCATCAGGAGTGGATTCGATGCATCTCACCGTGTACCTGTATGGTCTGGGTATAGAGAACCTCCCAGTCTCCTGGCAGAGCTGGGCAGTGATGTCACAGCCGTTATACATACACTTGGGCCTTAACACATAATAACGACGGTCGTCCTAACAAGTTGTTATTATAACACACATGATACACACACCACTGTTATCACTCAACTAATATCCAGAAACCAGCTAAGTAAGTCGCAAGGACTTACCTGAATCAAATATCACTCTTACAAATCTCAACTCGGTCCGTACCCGTGGTAACTCAAACGCCTGTTAAACAAGGCATGGGTATCAAGATTTCATCTCATACTCTTAGAAGTTATCAACTTCTAAGAGGTACAAATCTCAAGAGGAAAGTTCATGAAAAACAACTCTCTTAGGTTAAAAGACTATTTTGCCCTTGATCCCGGAACTCTCCAACGTCTATCATTAATTCTCATTTCTTTTAGAACTTATTTTCATACTCTAGTTTCTCAAGGATAAACTATTAGAGATTCTAATGTTAACCAGGTTTAGAATTTCAAAGGGTTGTTAAGGTACATCCTATACACTTAGCTATTAGGTCTAAGATCAAATCCTAAAAGTTTAGCTTAAGTTACAACATAAATCTTTTCAACCGTTCTCTCTAGTACTCTATCCGGTTATACTACTCTTAACCTTCCCGATTATGATTCTACCACCCGCTTCCTTGGCTCTTATCCTCACCACTCTACTATTATATATATATATATACTATACCTATACCTATTGATGTATATCTATGTATATACTTACATACTTATATATATTTACTTTACCCTTACCCAACCATATATATATACGTATGTGGTTACACTGCACCTTATCTCATATATTTATATCTTTTAATCTTAAATGTATATATACATATACTACTCTGCAATGGTACATACATGTATTTATATACATTCATAACCCCTATACTTATATATAACTATACATATTCATAACTCATATACTTATATATACTTATACATATTCATAACTCATATACTTATATATACTTATACATATTCATAACTCATATACTTATATATACTTATACATATACCGCATTATACTGAGGCAGAGAAACACTAACCGCACAGTCACGCAATTGGAAAGGAGGCTGCAGCTTGGTTCGATCGGAGTAGCCTTCGGTTAGGGACTCTTCGGATCTGCGTAGCAACAGTCACAAGGGAGGTGAGTAACGTCTCCCGGTCGAGGCTGAGGAAAGGAAAGACGAAGAGTACGTGGGTACGTTACCTTCGTTGCTGGCACTTGAAGGCTGCAGAACACGAGACGAAAAGGTTGACGTTGTGCCGTCTGGTCGTGCGGAGGCTTCGTTCAGCAGTGGCCGGTTGATGGAAAACAAGCGGCAAGGCGGTAGTCCGGCGATAGTACAGGAGCGGTCCGTCCCTGTTGTCACCTCTACAGCAGCGTGCAGCAATGGTCCTAGATGTTCGACTCCAACGGCGTTGGGGACGATCTTTTGTGGTGATCTGGTGAGGGTCGGTTCGCTTCACTGGTCTATGTGGACGTGCACGGTCCGGCGCGGAGGAAGAGCAGTGGGGCGTCGTTGGTCGGTGTCTTCAGTCTAGTCCGGCACAGGATTTGTTGCGGCTCTACTGATCTCACAGGAGGTACATGAGAAGGTAGCATATGGCTGCCGATTAGATTAGGATTAGGGTGTTTAAATTAGGTTAAAGGTTAATTAGGTTAAGGTTAGGGTAGATAATGGGCTGGGCTGGGTTATAATTGTTTTTGGGCCGGGTCTATTGGGTCTGAGCCTGCTCTTCAATGAATACAAGGGCTGAAAGAATACTCGTTATTCGCCCGGAACCGTTAGAGGTACGGAATTAATTACGGAATTTATTTACTGAATTATATAAGTTATCATTTTATGTGAATCGAGGTCACATAAAATGATAGAATTTAATATCGTTTTATTTTTATTTAAAAGAATTTAGGTTGGCGGATCGGAGTCCGGTTTGATCCGGTTTTAAACGGAGTTTAAATTTTTCGGGTATTACATAAACTTTCTTCACTATGGTTATACATAAATAGAGGAGATTGAGAGGAAGAAGATGCAAACCCGTTGGACAATTGTGATTCTCCCCGTGATATCCCTAGCTTTTTGGGATGGATTTTTTGCATGTGCGTTTGCAAAGTCCCGTAGCCGCCCTTCGCCTTCCACTTGTACACCTTTGAAAAAAAGTTGCATAAAACTTGACAATAATCGTTCACCGGCTCACCCTTCGTGTAATGCTTCGTAAGAATATCAGATGTACGCATTTTCGGTGGGAATAGTTGTCATTGTGCGCCTTTTGACATTTCGGGTATTTGAGTTTCACTTCCTTGGGTGGTAGAGAATATTTTTTTGGGTAAAAGTAAATTTATAGAAATAAAACGAAAGTAGCATAACTGATTCCGTTAAGACCTAGTTATACTCTCAAAACATAGTCTATGTACATGCGTGCGACTTGTGGTCTGTGACTCAAAATAGCCCTCATGGTATTCCAGATAGGCGTGCAAACCTTCTGAATATACCAACTACCTGATATCAATAGTCATAAAAATACATTCAAACATGGCACAAACTCATGAGGCTCGTCCACTTCGGCAAAACTGTCAACAAACAAAGACATTCACAAGTCAAACAAGTGCCCAAATCCTGGGTCAATGACCAGTCCACCTTCGGCAAACCCATCAACAGACAAAGACATTCACAAGTCAAACAAGTGCCCAAATCCTGGGTCAATGACCAGTCCACCTTCGGCAAACCCATCAACAGACTAGAGTTGAGAGATGAATTCGAGAAAGACGAGATAGAGAGTAGTAGAGAGTTGTAGGAAGATGTGAGATAGAAAGTAGTAAAGAGTTGAGTATTTATAGAAATGGGTTGAGTTTTTTTTAAAAACCAACCAGCTTTTTAAAAAATAAAATGTCACTAGTAGCCGTTGCACTAGTGGGCCTAACGACTCTTTGACGGAGGCAACAAATAATCGTTGCATAACGGTTTTTTGCGGAACAAAGTGGTGTTTTAACCGCCGTTTTAATTTTTTTTTCAAACCTAAACCTAAACCTAAACCAGACACTATCAATTAATGTTAACCAAAAACCTTAAATCGCCAGTTTAACGGGTTAGGTTAAACCGAACTCAAGTCTAATTGTGCGCATTGTGAATCATTGAGCTCTCCTGTATAACAATTTTGTGCACAATTAAACCCTTCTCTTATAAGTTGGTGTGTCAAAACTTTTTGCATCACAAATATTTCTTAAAAAGATTAAAACTAGTTTACGATTGTGAACTAACTTTTGAAAACTATGATGGTTTTGAATCCACTAAAAAAACTCTCGTTTTCACTTAAATCATTATACACGTTTGAAGTCCGGAACGATAAAACGTACCCTAACAAGTATAGACTATAGTCATTCTTCCCAAATACTTACTTGCAAAAATAACAATTCCGACCCTCAACGTACCATTCAAAAATTGGTAAGATTGCAAATTCAACTATATTTGGCGCATCGTGTACGTAAGAAATTCATTTTTGGTTGCAAACTTTCAGAAATGCATTGATAATGTATATAAATTCAATACCAAGAGAAGAACTATGTATAGTTAATATTGACTTGTCTTAAATTTGACTATTATACGTAAAAGTTGCTTTGATTTTGGGTAGTATTATATTAGTGTAAAATGAGGGTCTAAATCAAAAGTCATAATTGCTATATTTGTCAAAGCATTATAGAATTTGTCAATTACATGTTTAGTACGTCACAAATGCATCCAAAATTTCTTGCATGTGTCATTTGAATTTCATCACCAACCAAAAGTTGGGTTCAATTTGCTTAATTCTTACAAAGATAATAATTTTATTTTAAAAAGTACGGTATTCGTTGATCAAATTGATTACGCATAAAATAAGGGATGACTGAAACTCCTTTTGTTTTACGCATTATATATTTGTTTTAGTGTGTAAATATAGCAGCTTTGTTACATCATGATGATATGTTAATGACATCACTATCCTAATACGATATTTAAAACAAGTCCAAAAGGAAGATCTACTTTAGAGTTGCAGCGATTGTAAAATTAGGGTTTTTTTGTTCAAATTTTAGATTATTTTATATACATAGTATAAACTAAAAAATTAATATTTTTTATTTTATAATTTTCTTATAAATCGGGAATATTTCATCTAAACACTAAAATAGTTATTGTACTAAAACAAACACCGTTTATATAATATTTTAGATATATGTTAGATGATAAAAGTGTATTTATGGACAAATTCATACAAAAAAAAATCTTTTTATTATAAATTGAGCTATCTCATTCCTAATTCCAACTTAATTTCTAAAAAATACCAAACAAACTCTAAGTAAGGCTATTAATTCAACCGATCTACTTGGGCAGTTGGGCTCAACTAGGATTGTCCATTTGTAAACGAGTCATATATAAAATATGATAGCATGATTTTGTTTAAGTAGTTATGTTATTGCAGGCATGTTTGTCATTTTAAAATATGATAACATGATATTTACGATTATATTTTAATGTTTTTGGAATATGTTAGCTTGATTTATTGGGATATTTTAAGTAAGTGTTATTAAGGTTTTAGAGAGTTTGTGTTTGTATTATCTTTGATTTGAGATTATGACGTGAGTTGATAATATGATTTCGAAAATATTTGAGAATATGAGACTTGAGATGATTTGTCAATATTGATGGTGTCGGTTTATTTGGAATTGGTGTTATTCTTAAAAGCTTTTCTTAGATGTATTTTGAAAAATACTGGCCATTGGTATTGAGACTAGAGATAGGGGGTCTATGACCATGGAGGCATCCTTGCCAATTATTTATATTAATTTATGTGATTTTTGACCACGACGGCAAACTTTGCGAGTCATTCGTTTTCATGATTTTTTTTCGATCCTCGGCTTGGGAGACTCATGTCCACCTAGTAGTGAAGGTCTTGGGTTGAGCGGGCCGGGGTTGTGACTTGCCTTGAATGATGGCGTGAATTCACTTTATCGGTAACAGCCGTACTCGTCCACTTTGTAAACGAGTCATATATAAACACATTTTATAAGACAATGGCCATTCTCGTTCACTTTCTTACGATCAGAATATGAAGACATTTTTAAAAGTTTAGTTAAAAAATAGTCTTAGTTCAGGGTCACCTCTTTTATTAATATGTCAAAGTCCGATACAAACGGACCAGTAGAGTGGGAGTCGTGTGCATCCGAGCGCACATGCATATTATGTCCAAACCAAGCACATAAACCCGATGAGTTCCATCCTAAAACCAATTGACAGTAGGAGTAGCTCACCGATCTTATATACTAGACTCGGAATGTCCCCAACTTTCAATTGGAGAACTTATTATCTCCAACATAATAAGATGAGCACGAGTATGCCAAAGCTCATCTCATTCAGCTTGTAGGGTTGTTATTTTATTCAAATTACTCAACTCAACCTCTTTAACTCTCTAATTAAACAAGCTAAAATGCTTTTGGTTAAACTTAGATATGCATTGCGTAACACTGAATAATCTTTTTAGGTGGAAAAAGAAAAGTACACTGTTGTATGCGACAGAAGATTGTGTAGGACTAGATATGGTAGATTCGTAATCAACTTTGTATACATGTTCACATGGATAATGATGTAGTGAACCATGCACCTCAAATTTAATTGTTATTGTTTTTTTTTATTATAAAATTTGTTTTATTAAGTAATGTACCTTAACATGTGTCTTATAAGCATATATATATTCGTGTATACGAGATGCGATACACAAGTAGCTGAATCATTTGTAAACTATACAAATTGCACAAAAAATGTGGTTAACAATTACTCAATAGTTTGATAGCAACTCCTTCATTTTATATCTATTTTTATCTGACATATATAATATGGTCATGTCTTTCACCTGACACTGATCTTTGTTCACATTGACTAAAGGTAGCACCATCACTATAGAGATTTCGCACATAATATAACTCAAAAAAGAGTTTTATCCTGCAACCACTTACATAATTCTAAAGAATAATCATAACTTTTATATATATATATATATATATATATATATATATATAGAGTATAGATCCTATGAGAACAGACTTATCGTGTAATCATGAAAACAGATTCGTAATTATTATTAGTTTTGTTACGAAGGTGTCATATCATTTAATGTATTATTCGTAGTTATTGTTGGTTGAGTGGATTATTCGTAATTATTGTTGGATTCCTAATTATTATTATTCGTAGTTATTATTAATCATGATATCTACTCTAAATCTCAACCCTTAATATTCATCATTCAACGGTATTGTTCTCATGTATACACGTTAGGGGTGTTCTCATGGGAACCACACCCTATATATATATAATAGGATTTATGTCAAATGTCGAAAAATTTGACACAATAATTGTAATTGTGTTTCCTATTAATTATAAATGAGACTATCGGTTATGATAAACTTAATTAATTCATGAATTCATTGTCTAATTAATACCACACTTATTCATTATCAATCGAGGACCATTCATTACCGATCTAGCCACACTTATTTGTTATCGTTGGTCGGTTGTCACATGCTAATAAGGTATATACATGGATGAACACAAATGATTAAGTATGGATGAACGAGTATACATGTTTGTTTAATTCAACATGGTTGACACATAATTGATGAATATGTATGTTTATGCACCATTAGACAATCGTACAAGTTACACTAGTACACAAGTTAATCATGCACAAACATCATAAACAAGACGTTCATGCACATATCAATGAACATGCACGTTTATGAACATATATATGTTCACGACGATAAGAACAAACAAACGTCGATGTTATCGTATTAAATATATAGCATCACATTTGCAATCATATAAGGGAGTTCAAGTCCGTTCATTGTCAAATGACATTCATCGGGTATTATTTCTTACCGAACAAATATTATTCTTTCGTTATGGAACAATATCTTCTTAATTGTCCACATAAGATTTTTATTTATTGCTAGTGTTAATGTGTTATATTTACGGTATTGTGTTTATAGTTGTTAGATTAAGCTTGTTCATGGCATGCTATCTAGTAAGTTTAATATAATATATATGATGACTCATAAAAGTTTTTATTTATTACCGTAATAATGGTTCTCACCGAAACTTGCCTCTCTATATGTTCGAGCGTATTACGTATATTAGCTTATATATTAGGCGTAAAATTCGCAAACCCTAATTAGGTTTATATTAGGTGTAAATTCACAAACCCTAATTTGGTTATGTTTTGTCATGTGAAAACTGCGGCATGCTTTCATTAGAAGATCTGTGTATTCAAACGTCACAAATTGATAGCAAAGTTGTAAACAATAATCATAACGAAATCTTTTAAAATATTTCTGCGTCATCAACCATAAAAAATAAAAAAAATCCAAATCTGTATGTACCCTATGGTGTGGGACTTGGGAGACCCGATCCCAAGTCAAGCAACTCCAATGGAAAAACAAAACAAAATCTTTTAGAAAAGAAAAATGTCATTTTTATGGGTTTGAAAAGGTAGAAAATCGTCTGTTAAGAAACAAAATTGCGTGAATCAGCCATAGGTCAATGTAAGCATATAGCTATAAAATAAAGAAATAAATGTTCAAATATTACGTAAGAGAAATAAGTCGTAAGTAATAATTGGATTTTTGATAAATAAAAAGTGGGTTGTCATATGCCCCATGTTTACATTCTTAATTTCTTATATATTTGAGGGTCCTTTTGGTTTTAACCCTAAAAATAAAAACGGAATGAAAATGAATTTAGTTTATATGTACACTTTGTTCATGAATATTTTTTGGAATCATGTCTCACGATTTCATGAAAAATATATTTGTTTCCCTATAAGGTATCAAAATTAACCAAATTCTACTTCAATTACTTCAAACTATAAGGAATAATTCCAAAAATATTCATAAAAAAGGGTATACGTATGGACTAGATTCGTTTTCATTTCGTTTTTGGAGTTAAAACCAAACGACCCTAAATGTCTTCAACTGATTGAGACGATACCAGTAGTAGTAGATCTGTATGAATGTGGGAAAATCCGCCAAATCAATCCTCTCATCCTAATAAACGGCATGTATAGGTATAGCCTCGAGGCTCACCTGAACCGGAAAGACCGAACTGAAAAGTCTGGACCGAATTTCATTTTGGGCGGGTCAGAAAAGCCTCAAACCTAATAGCTTACGGTAAAATTGAATAAACTACAATTTTCAAGCACTATTGAAATACATTTTTTTAGTAACGCTTGAATTTATTTTTAATTTAATATGACATTTTTTTTTGTCTTCAAGAAAAAAAGAGAGAGCATGATCCAACAATCCAACGATGGTTGGGTAACTAAGAACAAAGTGCAAGGCCCGAAATCTTCCTAAAAAGGGCAAGAAAGATAATTTGTCTCACTCAAATCGGGTTTGTCAAAGTTTAACTAATGGTTGCAGACTCACGAGTTTTTTTTTTCTAAAAGAAGTCATTGAAATGAGAATATCAGTTATCATAAAGTTAACCGTTATGATCTTAATAGGGTTTATATCAAATTTACTAAAATTTGACACAATAACTGTGTTGTTTCTTGTTAATTAGAAATGAGAATATATCAGTTACCATAAAGTTAATAAATTCATATATTCATGAGTTCATTGCCTAAATAATATCACACTTATTCATTATAGATTGATGACCATTCACTACCGATGTAGCCGCACTCATTTGTTGTTCGCCGGTTATCACATGTTAAATTGGATGTACATGGATGAGCACGAATGAATAACCACAAATGAACGACTATACTTTTTTGTTTGATTTAACATGGTTGACACATTATGTATGTATGTTCGTGAATAATTAGACGAGCACACAAGTTGCAAAAGTAATTAAACAAACAAGTAAATGTTGGAACTAAATTATAAATTAAACATATTTTTAACACATGGTGTGCCGGATACTTTTTGAGCATACTTTCGGTGGGCTCCAGCCATTGTAAACACTGGAAAGTGGGATCTTTGGCTTCGTCTGCGCGAGCTCTTGCTCGTGGTATATTCATACGTTAAATTTGAAATCTGTTTGAATGAGAAATCAAGACCCGAAGTTGATTGCTTGATAGACAATAACTTGGAAAAAAGTCAAGAATGGGACAATCTCGCATCGATTATATTGAGGGAAATCCTATAGGATGTATAGAGGAGTAATGCACTAAAGGCAGTGACCTTAAGTCACTACCCATTTTCAATGGGGGAACGACGTAGGCAAACCACCATGCGCACGCTCCGAGCCGCACCACGCCGCGCTTGTGCTTGTGCTCGTGTCGTGCCCATCTGTGCAACAGTCCAGCGGATCAAAGCTGTCATACGGATATCTGAAAGCCCAACAAAACGGGTCTGTCAACGGATCTGAAAATGGGAAAACGGTTGTGTCAACTTGACTCCGGATTTTGGGACACTGAAATGGGACCGAAAATTTTGCACCAGATCCGTAACAAAGCTCCTCCTCTGCTCCTATAAATACAACCCCTACTCCTCTCATTTTTTTCATCCCAACCTCGATCATCTCTTCTTCTCTTCCGCTCATTTCCACTATTCTCTCGAGAGTTCAACACACTACTGTTTTGCAAACTTCCGATAAATTACGAAGGTCGGATTCAAAAAAGTTGTATTTTGAGATTCTTAAACACCGGTAACCGTCGTAATACGGGGTGTTTTTAAAATTAAGGAAATGATTATATCTCGACTCTGCTGAACTGACGCACTCGATCGGTATAAATTTTTGAACTTAATTTCTTTGTGCATTATAGTTTTACTGACGTGTTATAGGTTCATACAATCTTAATTCTAAACATAAAATTATGTTTTGTTAAATTGTTGTTCACAACCGTTTTTTGAGTGTTGTAGATAAGACGCCGGAATATAAAACCGGGAATATCCGTATTATTTCGGATTTTTTTTAAAAATAAAAAATATTATTTTCAAAACTTTTTTAAATTCGATTTTGTTTTTAAAAACTTGCATTCCATTTAATCTTAAATCGAAAACAAGTCTGTACGGCCTTAGATATAAACTACACTGCTCGGTTTTGAATTTCAATTTCCGTACAAAAATTGAAATACTAACTGACCGTGGTTGTTTCCGTGTAACAGAAATGGCTGATAACACCAAACAAACTGATGATGGTCAGAACGCTCTTGAAAAAGGAATTCCAAATATCCTAAATATCTTGGATGCTGTTGCAAGTGGAGGAAGCGGTGAGTCGACACACCAAATTTAGTTTGAGAGTGATCTACCACCGGTTGTTCTATCAAACCCAAGGATCGGGACCAATCCACTTTAGAGTGGTGAACAGTCCGGCCATGAACTTGCCCCTTAGACAGTACCAATGCATGCCTCTTTGAGTGCATGATTGCTGTCAGATAAGTTTGATGAAACTAATTTCAAAACTTGGCAACAAAAGATGTTATTCTTCTTAACCATGTACAAGATGGACAAATATGTGACCAAGGATATACCCGTCACTGCAGGGTACTCCTCCAAGCTAATCTCAATAGTGATTATATGTGCAAAGAGTGGATTTTGAACCGTCTGTGTGACCCATTGTACCAGGTGTACATCAAGGTGAGTACTTCTAGGGAACCCTAGATTGCCTTAGAAAAGAAGTGCAAATCTGAGAACACAGGACATAAGAAGTTCATTGTTAATAAGTTCATGGACTTAAAAATGATAGATCACAAACCTATAATGGAGCAAGTTGAGAAGCTACAACTTTTATCCCATGATATCACTGTTGAAGGAATGAGCATCTGTGAGCCATTCCACGTAGCAGCATTTATCAAGAAAATCCCTCCATCTTGGAACGATTTCAAGTGTTACCTTCTGCACAAGCAAAAGGAAATGACTGTGGAAGACTCCATGGTCAATTTATGGATTGAATCTAATAACCGCAGCACTGAAGGGGAAGGCTGAACCAAAGGTCAAGAAACAGAAGTTTCAACCCAAGAGTCCTAATAAGCAACTAGCGAAGAAGAAATTTGTTGGAAAATGTCACAACTATGGCAAAGTGGGTTACAACTCCGACGAATGCCGGAGCAAGGCTGACTCACTCAAAGGCAAAGTCAAGGCAAATGCCCACATAGCTGAAGACGGGCTAACATCAGTTGATATGACTCCTATGACGTTTGAATTTAACATGGTCGGGAGCAACTCGATGGAGTCGTGGTATGACACTGGTGCTACCCGCCACATCTATTTTGACAAGGGGATGTTTACCGCCTATCAGAAAAATAAACATGAGGAGCAATTGTTTGCGGGGAATTCGTCCACATGAAAGGTCGAAGGTCACGGCAAGATAATGCTGAAGATGACGTCTGAGAAAGAGATGACTCTCAACAACGTCATGCACGTGTCAGACATCTAGAAGAACTTGTTTTCCGGAGCTCTGCTTAGCAAGAACGGGTTCGACGTGAAGTTAGGATCCGATAAGCTAACTCTCACAAAACGTGGGATTATGTAGTCAAAGGATATGTAAAGGATGGGTTGTTCAAAATGTGTGTCCCCAAAATCGTAATTGATGTTTCAATGAATAAAAATCTTGTTGCTTGTGTTGTTGAGTCTTTCAATATTTGACATGAACGATTAGGACATGTTAATTGTAAGTCTATCCAAAGACTAATGAATTTAAACCTAATTCCAAAATGCAAATTAAACAAAGACAAATGTGAAGTCTTCGTACAACCAAAACTCACAAAAACGCCATCTCCACACGTGGAGAGCATAACCAAACCTCTAGGCTTAATTGAAACGGATTTGTATGATTTGATGTTTATACAAACTAGAGGAGGTAAAAAGTATTTCGTCATATTTATTAACAATTGTACAAGATATTGCTATATCTACTTGCTAAGAAGCAAGGATGAGGCCTTGGAGAAATTCAAGGAATACAAGTTGGAGGTTGAAAACCAACTTAGTAAATGAAAACCAAAACTTATAAATAAATGAAAACCAAAACTTATAAAAAACTAAAGATTATAACAAAGGGAAGCGTAAAAGACTCGCACCCGAGTTCAAAATTAAGGGAAAACAACAACAAAAATATAAACCCGATCCCGTCCTATAATGTACGAGAACCCCGGCTGACGACACTGTCCGGATCACTCAACAACATCCCTATTATGCGGAACATCTACAATATCGATATAAACCATTAGCTCACATTCTAGATATCAAAAGGACAATAAAGACACAAGCATACATAAGAAAGGTAAACACATAACATGCTCTCACACAAATGGTTATTATCTTTCATTAAGTTATCCATTACTAATTCAACTTCTTTTGTCACACGAGAATCTCCCGAAACTCGCCTCCGCTTCCGTCTAGCAACAAGAATAAATCAGTATTATCCATTACCTGCAGGCCTGGGTTGCAAGAGTACCTCCTAGTCTCCTATAGAACTAGACAAGTGGTCACCGCCTGGTTATCATACACTTGGGCAAATTACGGTAATAAAGGTCAATCCTAGTCCGGTTATCCGTTATAACAACAACACAAACAAGCTAATACAATCAATCTGATATATGGAATGCATCTTGTTAAGATTTTTAATCGTTTTAGGTCTAGGTTTTCAACAACTTTAGATATATGATAGCAAAAACTCGCTAGATCAGAGAAACACTCAACACACACGAATGGAATGACAAATGAGATCACACAAGCAATTTTACGAGGTTCGGGATAAACCCTAGTCCTCGGAGCCTCAAGATCGAGACTCAATCCACCAAGCCGAACCAAAATATCCAAGGGAAACTGTACAAGATGCAATCCAAAACCGAAGCGGGAAACAGAGCAAACAACAAGACATAACCAAGAACAGATTTGACAGATCTAGAACAACAACACAAGACGAGGAAGCTGCGAACACCTCCCTGCAACTGGACCACCAACGCCAACGACGCTTGAACCTTCGGTCTTCTCAATCGAACCTTGCTCTCGCAAACAACCAAACCAGAACGCTCGACCTTCGCCTTTGTTTTTCCATCCCCAGGACCTTCGGTCTTCTTTTTTCTCTCTCGCTCAACCCTCACTCTATATATCTCTCTCTTGTGTTTTTCCCTCTCTAATGGCGGATCTGTAATTCCCTAGCAGCTCTCGAAATAACCCTAGCAGAGATCTTCTTTTTCAATCTGTTTTTCTCCTCTGTGCAAAGCTGTGTATTTCTTACTGAGTAAAACATGTACAACACAACCTCTTGTAATTTTTCTTTTTCGTTTTGTTGTAGGGTTCTTTTTTGGGAGAGCCAAACAAAAAACTGGTCCACTTGTACTTGGCCCATTTCCTTGGATGAAAGAAGAGGCCCATACAAACACACATAAAAGAATAACATGCTACTTATATATAAAAAAGCAATATCGACCAGCTTGGGCATTTCCCAAGTTCATTACGAACCGTCCTTGGCTGAGCGAGAAACGAGTGGGGTACAAGGCCCTAAAGGCCTGCGTGCCAGCACTCGCAACTCGCACAAACCCTGTTGCCACTCAAACCCGAGACCCGATCTTGCTTTTTCTCAATGTTTTCCCGAAACGGACTTTGAAATTTCAATCTCGTTCTACAATTTCCCTCTTAATTTCCAAGTTCATTACTTAGTGAATTGAGCACTTCCGTCATCACCTCATGTACTTGTATACTCACTTCAGAATATGACATCCCCAAGTTGGGGACCTTCTTGCAACTCAACACACATTTAAGTGGATTTCAAATAGTCCTTAGGGCTAAAATCACATGTAAAACCAGCAGGTATAACATCACGTGTAATATTCACATCATTAGAAGACCTATCCTCTAAGTGCCCTCTTGATGCCAAAACCTTAAGCATTTAATCACTTAGTGTCAACAATTTCCGCCTTATAGGCTCTTTCGACATAACAATCATAATAGCATACTCAACCAAATTATTAGGCATGTATTTTCTACCTAAATCATGCATCTCAACCATATCAGATTTTCCAGCAAGATACACCTCAAAAGATTTAGTAGAAAATTTACTTACCTCCCCAAATTTGTGAGTATTTTCCTTTCCATGATTAGCTATCCATTCCACCTTGTCAACAACGACTCTTCCACCATTTTCAGCCTTGCTTGGCTGCCCCGGTGAGCTTTATTCTAGCTTTAGTCGCTGTTGTCCAAGTCCATGACCTATACCAGTCATTTCCTCCACCAGTTTCTCTTTCATAGAATTGACACTAGCTTCTGTAGCAGCTATAAACTGATGTGCAGCAGCCTTTCTGACTGTAGTTTGCTGCAAAACTGAATTTTTCTATCTAGGAAACTCAAGCAAACAGGTTAGATCACCTTTTACATGTGTTCAAGCTGATTTGGATCGACATTCATCCTTGTAGCATTAAGAATAGGAGAGACTATAACTTGGTATAACCCTCCTTTCCTAATGCCACGTATAAGAGTTTTGCCATTTTTCGTGACATCTCTTATACCACGAAATGAATTTATCCTACAATCCAAACCATCTAAAACACTTTAAGAAATCAGATTTCTCCTAAGGTTAGGTATCCACCTCACCTTTTGAAGTATTCTAACCCTCCCATCATGCATTTTAAATGGCACATTCCCAATACCCTTAACCTCTAAACAAGTATGATCTCCTATATAGCATGACACTATCCCCCTCAATCTCATGCAATGTTTCAAATAATTATTTAAAGGGTGTGGCATGTACAGAACATCCAAAATCAAGCATCCAGAAATCACACTCAAATTTAGCATCAATAACAACAAGCTCAACAAGGTAATTACACTATATTCAACAAGACCAGAAAATTCAGCATCTTTCTTATTCTTTTCATCAACAACTTTTTTCTTACAATCTTTCTTAAAATGTCCAATCTTATTAAAAATTAAAAACATTTTTTTGTCTTAAGATTGTCATTTTTCCTTATCCTTTTTCTCCCTATTTGCTATTGTTAGCATGAATTATTGTGATATTTTAGGCACGTTTTTTTAAGTGTATTTGATTCATATTGATAGTCTTTGATTTAGCAATGTTGCATATGTAAGCTAGATTTCCTATATTGTCGATATGGATGTCTATACTAGCTTTATGTTGAAATATAGGTGATTGAGAGTCATTTCCGAACGGAATCGAGAAAAGAAGAGTTGATTGAATATGTCCATGGATTGAGGGCATTATTAGGAGCAAATTGGAGTTCAACTTGAGGAATGCACGAGGCTAGGGAAGAATCACGTTCTTGCCCTAAACCACACTCTAAAATACGGCCGTACTACAAACCACGTTTAGTTCCACGGCCGTGGAAGTATGCAAAGAGAGGCGTGATGCATTCCAGTAACTATTACGGTCGTGGAACATGTGGTCCAAACCGTGACACAATCCACGCTCTAAATTACGGTCGTGGAATCTTCCACGACCGTGATCTTGGCGATCTTTTTCGCCATATTTTAAAGCCACGATATTTTGAAGATTGGGCCGGGCCGATATTTTATCTTGCCCTATAAAAAGACGGACGAAGCAAGATTCCGTCATCTTGGCTTAAGGAGAGTTTTGGCGATTTCCGCAAACGGCTTATTGATGACATGAATTATGACCTATTTTTAGGCATGTATTTATATAGATTTTCCTTTTATTTTGCATGCATAGACATACATTCATGGCATTTATGGTTATATTTACCTACTTTGCAAGAATAGAGGTCTACACAGAGTTTTATTGCATTTGTAGGTAATTTGGCGAATTATGGAGCAAAATGACACATTTAAGGATTAAGCCTTGAAGCGGGACAAAAAGGAGCATAAAAGGAATTTAGGACGCGCCAAAGTATTTTCTGATACTGTCGGACGCGGCCCAAATTATTCTCTGATACCGTCAGGCGCGGCCCAAAGTATTCTCTGATACCGTCAGGCGCGGCCCAAAGTATTTTCTGATACCTTATGACGCGGCCCAGAGTATCTTCTGATACCAGCGGATTCGACTTCTTTTCAGCCCAAATATTTAGGGTTTTATCTTTAAACCCTAGGTTTATCCCTATATAAATCGAAGAGCCTTCAACATTGAAAGGGAGTCAAAACCTCCAAAGAGAGTCAATTTCTCCGGACGACGGTGACAGCCCCGGACTTGGAGTTAAATTCTCCAAAGGATACTTAGAGAGGCAGACTTGGAGATCTTGCTATTTGGAGGGAATATTTGGGGAAGGACGCACTTCCCTTTTTGCAAAGTTGGAAGATTTTAGGGTTTCATTTGAAGACGGATTGACATCCCGTTCTTCTTTGTTTCTTGAGATTTGTGAGAGATTCTTATTCTATCCTACATCTATTGAACGCAAGTTACGTTTGAGTTTTATTGACATTGGTTTTGTGTTTGTTATTAAGATTTCAATGTTTTACCTTTTCTCCCTTTCATATTTAATTATTGATATCATAATGATGATTATTGGCTAAAACCCTTTAGCAATTCTAAGGTGAAGGGTTGATAGTTGTGGCTTAGATAATGATAGATCGATTGTAAATTGATTGGACCCTGAGAGTTAGAGAAATATCGTCGACACCCTAAATCACGGCCTGTTCTTAGGTTTCCACGGCCGTGATTCTCAAGAACTACCCGTGATTTACTTCAGTTTACGAACCTTGCTTTTACTTTAATCCAAAGTTAAAGATTTGCTTTAACTTAGTTTAGACTTGTCTTTTCTAGGTGGTAGTGAAGCCTCAACAACCTCTACCTCGATTATGAGTGTCACAACCTTAATCGGTTAAGTTAGTTTTGACCTTTGGATTACAAGTTTGGGTATTTGACATTAATTCTTGCCTTTAGAATCTTTCTATATTGAAGCCTCAACAACCTGTATAGAGAGTTTCTTATAGGTGAGTCATATAAGGTTTTTGGAACTTCACCGTACGATTACCTTACATTAGCATACCTTTGCATATCTCAACTCTGTCTTTATATCATTTAGTATATCTTGAATCGATTGCCACAATTAGATACCTGGATCTTTAGGGTTGCTGTTTTGCCAATATATTTGCAAAGCTTTACCCTTTTACTTGCTTGACAACTTTACAACTGAATTTGTTCCCCCCAAATCCCTGTGTTCGATACTTTGGAATACTTGCTAATCTACGCCGATCCGTACACTGCGGGTTCGCTTGCTTTTATTCTAGTTTTATAAATTTAAAGCTTATTTGTACACCTTTTTGGGCGAACAAGTTTTTGGCGCCGTTGCCGGGGATTTGGTCTAGGCCGAATTCGGTTGCCGGTTGTCAAGCTTGGGAGCTTGCTCTTGTTATTTGATATCCTTTTCTTGAGTATTCTTGCAGGTTTGTGTTCTTAGGTACATACGAAGTTCTTGTTCCGGCAACGGAACAGAGTTTCGCCAAAGAACAAGTTTTGGGAGCTTTTGTTTTTCTTTTAATCTCTTGGTATGAGTTTTTGAGGCTCTACTAGCTAAGTATGGCTCCATACGATCCAATATGGGTAGCAAAGCAAACGGCTAGAGCAGATTATTACGAATATTTGGTAGAGAAATACGCATTCTATTGGTTTGACAGCGAAAGAGAACGTGAACAAACCATTGAATATGAATTTGCAAAATGAGAAAAGCTGCACTACCCAAAGAAGGTTAAGAAGAAACCTCCCAAAGATGCGGAGGACTCGAAATTTGATGAATTGATGAAGAAATTTGATATGTTCGATGAAACAGTCAGAGCCTATGAGGAATATAATCAAAAAGTGATAGAAGACGCAAAACAGAATTTTTCTAAGATTGATAAAGCCAGGGAAAATCGTTCACTTAGAAAGGAGGAATTACAAGTTTCGAGCGTCCCTCCACTCGAATCTGAAGCTCCTCTTGAAGCTCTCATTGAAGAAGAGGAAGAAGTGGAACACCTAGACCCAATTGCTAATATTGTGGTCGAGATTGAAGAAGAGTCGGTTGTGCTTGAAGAAGAGGAAGAAGTGGTGAACCTTGGCCAAATTACTGAAATTGTGGCCAAAGTTGAAGAAGATCCAGCCGAGTTGGGAGATATTTCATGTGTGGATCATCATGCCAACATGAAACTTGTCCCAAGCCTTGAAGAACTTAACAAGGTATATTGTCTTACTTCCTTTGATATTCCTATTAAAATTTCTGATTTTTTCAGGAATGCTCCGGAGAGTTGGAGGTCTCTTCCAAAAGAACCTCCTAAAGTGAAGATGAAACCTCCATTGAAATTGCTGGAAGAAGATGCTCCTTGGACTACAAGGAGTGGAGTTAGCAAGCACTTCATCGTTAAGGCGAAGAATTGTCTTTTGTTCAAGTATGGGGTCATTCACATGACGAAGACCATACATCATCCCCAAGTTGGAGATGGGGAAGCTAAGAGGATTCTCGAGAAACTGATTTCTCGATCTAGGAAAGGATGGGATGCAAGGCTGAATTATGTCCCATTAAAGCATAGGAAAGCTAGGAGGATTCCGGTGAGAATCAAACCGTACAAGCTTGTACGTGGGAGATCTTACCACTTGCCGGTGAAATTAGGAACCGGAGATTTTTTGGAAGAGTTTAATGATGGATTTGAAGAGCAATCCAAGATGTTCAAGGTGCATTGAGTCATCTATGGACATAGGTCCAGCTAGCGACGTTAAACCAAGCGCTTCTTGGGAGGCAACCCAAGGTAATGAATCCTTTTCCCTTTTCTTTCTTAGATTAGAGTAGTTGTTTTTGCTTGTTTTTCTTCGATACCTTCCGGTATGTTTGTGTTTTTGGATGTCAGGAATAAGGAATAAGCAAGAGAAGATGAGAAAAGTCGAAAAGATTGACGAAACTTGGGCTCTTGTCGAGAGCAACAGAAAGTTCCACGGCCGTGGAAATTCCCGACCCGAAAAAAAAAAAAAAAAAATTTTTTTCGGAAAAATTTTCGGCGGAAAGACGTTCCCCTTCTTCGTTCTTTGACAATGATTGGAATATTCAGAATTCCCTATTGAGCTTCTAAAGATTTCCACCACCGCCCGATTGATGATTCGCCATCTTACATTGTGAGTATCCTTTTCTTCCTTTTCTTTTCTTCACATTGGGGACAATGTGAGTTTTAAGTATGGGGTGGAGGTATTTGCAATACCATTTACATGTTTTATGTCTTGCATCATATGATTTTGAAAATTTTGAAAATTTTTAAAAGTTTTGTGCTTCTAGGATGGATATGATCTCTATGATAACATTTATTTTGTGGAATAGCTATGATAATTTTGATATGCTTGAATTGATTTATGACATATGTGGGATTTGAATACTTTGTTAGAATTTCATGCATGTTTGATAAGTTGCTTTCATTCTAAATCATGTTGAGTGTTGAAGGTTGAAACCGCATATAAATTCTTACACTTCTTTATGAAATGATTAAGGCAATTCGACCTTTGTTTCTTCTTCTTATTTCATCTAGCCCCTCAATGAAATAATTGCCCCCCTAACCTATCCGGGAATTAGGAGGAGTTGAGTATTTGGCATATTTGATGTGGGAGGGCCATGAAAGCAATTTTTTGCATTCAAAGAATAGAAAAAGTTGTAGGTTTGGGGAAGTCAATCATGACGATGAGTAACTCGGCACCATTCACATAGCCGGGTGTTTGTGTCTTGCCAAAGTCGGATTGAGCGATATTCCTAGCGGATTATGGTATGTGCGCTAAGGGTTTGAGGCATCTCATGAAAATTGAGAAACGCCAATCTCCTAGGCTTCGGTTTTTGTGCACCTCTGTCCATAACTCCAAAAGTAAAATCGAAAAATGAAAAGAAGAGAGCGAAGCTCTAAGTTGGAAGTGCTGCGGGAACCGCAAAAGAAAAAGTAGAAGAGTTGGGTTATTCCTTTTCCCGGATTCATGCACCACATCCCTTATAAGTTTCCCTCCTTTCCGCATTCTTGACCTTACTTGAAAGTCCTTAAGATCATTGGAATGTGTTTGGCTTTGTGGTCTAAATTGGATTCCTCATGATTGATTTTGATATATTGCAAGTTATGATGCATGTTATGATTTTCTTACAAATTATGATTATCCTTTCCATGCTATATTTCCTTTTGACCATATGATGATTATCATTAGTTATGAAGCAACTTTTTGAGGGTGATCTATGAATAGAAACACAACCAAAATATTGTGGTTTTTCTTTATTTTTAAATATTCATAATCCATATCATCTTGTATTTTAAGTTTAAACCTTGCTTGGGGACAAGCAAGAGGCAAGTATGGGGTATTTTAATGACATGAATTATGACCTATTTTTAGGCATGTATTTATATAGATTTTCCTTTTATTTTGCATGCATAGACATACATTCATGGCATTTATGGTTATATTTACCTACTTTGCAAGAATAGAGGTCTACACAGAGTTTTATTTCATTTGTAGGTAATTTGGCGAATTATGGAGCAAAATGGCACATTTAAGGATTAAGCCTTGAAGCGGGACAAAAAGGAGCATAAAAGGAATTTAAGACGCGCCAAAGTATTTTCTGATACCGTCGGACGCGGCCCAAAGTATTCTCTGATACCGTCAGGCGCGGCCCAAAGTATTCTCTGATACCGTCAGGCGCGGCCCAAAGTATTTTCTGATACCTTATGACGCGGCCCAGAGTATCTTCTGATACCAGCGGATTCGACTTCTTTTCAGCCCAAATATTTAGGGTTTTATCTTTAAACCCTAGGTTTATCCCTATATAAATCGAAGAGCCTTCAACATTGAAAGGGAGTCAAAACCTCCAAAGAGAGTCAATTTCTCCGGACGACGGTGACAGCCCCGGACTTGGAGTTAAATTCTCCAAAGGATACTTAGAGAGGCAGACTTGGAGGTCTTGCTATTTGGAGGGAAGATTTGGGGAATGACGCACTTCCCTTTTTGCGAAGTTGGAAGATTTTAGGGTTTCATTTGAAGACGGATTGACATCCCGTTCTTCTTTGTTCCTTGAGATTTGTGAGAGATTCTTATTATATCCTACATCTATTGAACGCAAGTTACGTTTGAGTTTTATTGACATTGGTTTTGTGTTTGTTATTAAGATTTCAAGGTTTTACCTTTTCTCCCTTTCATATTTAATTATTGATATCATAATGATGATTATTGGCTAAAACCCTTTAGCAATTCTAAGGTGAAGGGTTGATAGTTGTGGCTTAGATAATGATAGATCGATTGTAAATTGATTGGACCCTGAGAGTTAGAGAAATATCGTCGACACCCTAAATCACGGCCTGTTCTTAGGTTTCCACGGCCGTGATTCTCAAGAACTACCCGTGATTTACTTCAGTTTACGAACCTTGCTTTTACTTTAATCCAAAGTTAAAGATTTGCTTTAACTTAGTTTAGACTTGTCTTTTCTAGGTGGTAGTGAAGCCTCAACAACCTGTATAGAGAGTTTCTTATAGGTGAGTCATATAAGGTTTTTGGAACTTCACCGTACGATTACCTTACATTAGCATACCTTTGCATATCTCAACTCTGTCTTTATATCATTTAGTATATCTTGAATCGATTGCCACAATTAGATACCTGGATCTTTAGGGTTGCTGTTTTGCCAATATATTTGCAAAGCTTTACCCTTTTACTTGCTTGACAACTTTACAACTGAATTTGTTCCCCCCAAATCCCTGTGTTCGATACTCTGGAATACTTGCTAATCTACGCCGATCCGTACACTGCGGGTTCGCTTGCTTTTATTCTAGTTTTATAAATTTAAAGCTTATTTGCACACCTTTAGGGGTGAACACTTATCAACGCCTATACCTCGTTTAGCCCTTGCTTGGAAGCATTGACATCTCGTTGGAGATCGAAGTTCGCGTTTGGGAATTGCCCTAATCTCGCACTTTTGGTGGAGATTACTGTTGAGATCTCCGGATTAGCGGAAGATCGAAGCTTTTGGAAGATTGTTGCAAGAAGATTTCTCTTCTTGTTTAGGTTTGATTTGGAAGACGGATTGACATCCCGTTCTCCTTTCTTTCCTAAGATTGTGATTGTTTGCCTTATTTTGAATCTACTGACAATATTTGTTCTTGGTTGTGACTCTGAGATTGGTTTGAAGTTTATTGAAAGTTTTCGGAAGTTTTCATCTTTCTATCTTTTAATTCTTGAATTGATATCAACATGACTGTTATTGGCTAGAAACCCTTAACAATTCTAAGGTGAAGGGTTGATAGTTGTGGCTTAGATGATGATAGATCGATCGTAAACAGATTAGACCCTGAGAGTTAGAGAGAATCGTTGACGAACCCTAAATTACGGGTTGTTCTTGAGTTCCACGACCGTGGAGTCTCAAGATCCAACCGTAATTTCCCTTAAGTTTACGAACCTGCTTTTACTTTAATCCAAAGTTAAAGATTTGCTTTAACTTAGTTTAGACTTGTCTTTTCTAGGTGGTAGTGAAGCCTCAACAACCTCTACCTCGATTGTGAGTGTCATAACCGTAATCGGCTAAGTTAGTCTTGATCCTTGGATTACAAGTTTGGGTATTTGACGCTAACCCTCATCTTTAGAACCTTTCTATATTGAGCCTCATCAACCTGTATGGAGAGTGTCTTGTAGGTGAGTCATATAAGGTTTTTGGAACTTCACCGTACGATTACCTTACATTAGCATACCTTTGCATATCTCAACTCTGTCTTTATATCATTAGTATATCTTGAATCGATTGCCACAGCTGGATACTTGGATCTTTAGGATTGTTGTTTTCCCAATATTTGCAAAACTCTCATATTACTCGCTTGATAATCTGCAATTGAATTTGTTCCCACCCAAATCCCTGTGTTCGATACTCTGGAATTCTTGCTTAACTACGTCGATCCGTACACTGCGGGTTCGCTGCTTGATTCTAGTTTTATAAATTTAAAACTTATTTGCACACACCTTTAGGGGCGAACAAGTTTTTGGCGCCGTTGCCGGGGATTTGGTTTCGGCCGAATTCGGTAGCCGGTTGTCAAGCTTGGGAGCTTGCTCTCGTTATTTGATATTACTTTGAGTGCATGCGCAGTTCTAGGAACACCGAAGATCTCTTGCCTCTTGATCAAGAGCTAGAGAAAACTTTAAGGCAAAAGCGCAAGGAAAAGAAGATGGCTGAAGGACACGAACGTGATCTTCAAGCGGAGTTGGCGGAGAAGGAAGCTCAACTCCAATGGAATGAGACTCTCCGCCAAGATGAGATGGATCGTCATCAATCTCAAGTTAACAATCAACAGGACATGATCTTTCAGATGAGGGTAGAGATGAGCGACCTTAAGAATAAGGGAAGCAAGAAATCCTCAAGGAAAGCATCAAGATCTAGAAGAAAAAGTCACTCATCCGCCGATGATAGTGATTCTTCCATGCCACCGCTAGAGGAGATTGATCCCACGATCAATGTAAATCCTTTCCATCCACAAGGAGCTGCTAATCGCCGCATTCCGCCTAGGAATGTGAGGATCGAACGTGTAGATAATGAGCCAAGAACTCTTGGCCAGCAGATGGATCCAACACAACAACCACGCCGCTTGGGCGTGAATTTCGATGCTGAAGATGTGCAAGGGTTTAGCTTCAACCCTCAAGTCATTACTCTTGTTCGCCAAAACCAATTTGGCGGGACAAACGCTGAATCTCCGCACCAACACTTGCAGAACTTTGAGTGTATGATGGAGACAATGAGACCGAAGGGCGCTACTACCAACAACTATAAGCTCAAGCCTTTCTTCTTCTCCTTGAAGGGGAAAGCGTTATCTTGGTATCAAGCTCTTCCTAGTGGGAAACTAGATACGTGGGAAGACCTTTCCGCGGAGTTCCTCACCAAATTCTTTCCGCCATCCAAAACGGCGGAACTTAGAGGTAAGATTAATGCTTTTTCCATGAGACCTAACGAAAGTTTGTTTCAATCTTGGAAAAGGTTTCAGGATTTGCTCTTGGATTGCCCTCATCATGGCATATCCAAACTTGCCTTGCTGGAGATTTACTACAAGGGGCTGGATGCGGGAACGCAATTCAACCTCCAATCCCTCTCATGTGGAACGTTCATGGACATGAGAGAAGATGACGCTTGGGACTTTATTGAGAAGCAAGCAAGAGTCATAAAGAAGTATTCCCACCGGAAAGTGGAGGGAAATCGTGTGGAGCAAGGAGCAAAGCTCACAGACGAAGCTCAAAATCAGATTTTCTCCCTCAACAATGAGATCAAAGAGTTGAAGGAGGCTATCAAGACCAACTTCCCAAAGCAACAAGGGAAGGATGTTGGTTATTTGGGCAACAACAATGGCGGCAACAACAATAACCGGAACAACAACCGGAATAACAATTGGAATGGAAATAACAACAACCGGAACAACGATTGGAACAACAATAGGGGTTCAAACAACAACAAGTGGCGCTCCAATCAACAAAATTCCGGTAACTCTTATCCTTCCAACTCAAATTCACTAACTCCACCTTCCTCTTCCTCTACTCCTTTGAAAAGCCAGGGGCAATCATCTAATGGAGGAAACACTTCGGGGAAGGAGAAGCCCGATCCCATATTGGAAACGATTTTGGGAAAGCTTCAAGGGTTGGAAAACCGCCTCATCAAGGTTGATGATCAAGTTTCTAAGGTTGATAAAGCTCAAAAGGTTTTAGAAAACCAAATGTTCAACCACGCGGAGAAAGTTCCTAGAAATCAAGGGAAGCTTCCAGGAAAGACGGAGGACAACCCTAAGGGAAGGGTGATGGCGATTACGACTAGGAGTGGAGTGACAACTACCGATCCGCAGCCTACGTTCGTTGAAGTCCCCGTAGAGAAGGGCAAGGAGAAGGGGAAGGAGAAGGAAGACGTCTACGTTCCTCCTCCAGCTTACAAACCTCCCCTTCCATTCCCTCAATCTAGAGCGCGAGCGCGCCTAGACAAACAATTCGGTAAGTTCATAGAACTCATGAGTAAGCTGCATATTAACATACCATTTATTGATGCTATTGTAGGTATGCCGGCTTATGGCAAGTTCTTGAAGGAGCTCCTCTCCAACAAGAGGAAGCTAGAAGACTTCGGTGAGGTCAAGATGAGTTCGGATTCTTCGGATCTCATCAAGACCATGAAGGAGAAAATGCCCCCAAAGCTGAAGGATCCGGGGTCATTTTGCATTCCCATTGGAGTGGGAGATGTCACATATGACGCTTTATGTGACTTAGGAGCAAGTGTGAGCATCATACCACTTGCATTGTGTAGAAAGA
Source organism: Fagopyrum homotropicum (assembly GCA_033239125.1). Classification (NCBI taxonomy): domain Eukaryota; kingdom Viridiplantae; phylum Streptophyta; class Magnoliopsida; order Caryophyllales; family Polygonaceae; genus Fagopyrum; species Fagopyrum homotropicum. The sequence goes on from BSWB01000005.1 coordinate 26,871,855, forward strand.
TCGGTTTAGGCGACCCTAAACCGGTGAAGATGACGTTATACATGACGGATCGATCCATCACTCGCCCCGTCGGTATTGTAGAAGACGTCCCGGTCAAGCTAGGTAAATTCTTTGTTCCCATTGATTTTGTCGTGCTTGACATTCCTGCAGATAGTCCGGTCCCGATCATACTCGGAAGACCGTTTCTTGCAACTTCCGGCTGCATAGTCGATTGCAAGAATGGTAGACTCGCTTTTGATATAGGAGAAGAGAAAGTAGAGTTCGTTCTTTCCACTCTAGTGAAGGAGCCAATCTTTGATGAGGATATTTACGATATCCAAGATGAAGAAGGTTTGTCAAGAGAGGAGGTAAGTGCGATTCTCTTCAACGATCCTTTACAAAAAGTTATCACTATGAGTCTAACCAATGTAGGGGAAGATGAAGAGTGCAATGAGGCAATTGAAGCCTTAGAAGCACAAGAAGAGATGCATGAAGAGGAGCTTGAGAAACTCCACGATGAAACTGAGAATGTCAGAATCCACGGTCATACTCTGTATTCCACGACCGTGGATTCCACAACCAAAATCGTGCCTCATTCCAGGGGATTATACGGTCGTGGAGAAGATGTGACAACCGTATTTCCCTTCCACGCCCTAAACCACGGCCGTGGAGGACAAGATCCACCCGTAATTTTGGCCATGGAAGAGAGTGATCAAGACATTTCTTCAACTTCTTCTGATTCTTCTCCAACACACTCAACACCCTTAGAAACTTCTAAGAAGACGTCGGATGCTTCTCAAGGATCGTTGGAAGCTCCGAAAGCAATGGAACTCAAACCACTTCCTACTCATCTAAGGTACGCTTTTCTAGGATCTAATTCTACCTTCCCGGTTATTGTTAGTTCCGATCTAAGCATAGATGAACATGAACAGCTCATGATTGTCCTCAAGAAACATAGGAAAGCTATAGGCTATACTATCGAGGACTTAGTAGGAATTAAACCCTCCCTATGCATGCATAAGATACTAATGGAGGAAGACTTTAGAACTTCGAGACAACCTCAAAGGCGGTTGAATCCGACCATGAAGGAGGTTGTCAAGAAGGAAATTCTTAAACTTCTTGATGCAGGTATCATCTACCCTATCTCCGATAGTAAGTGGGTGAGTCCAGTTCAAGTAGTTCCGAAGAAGGGAGGAATGACGGTCATCACCAACAAGAACAACGAACTCATTCCTACCTGAACCGTGACTGGATGGCGGATGTGCATAGACTACCGCAAGCTCAACAACGCAACGCGGAAGGATCATTTCCCATTGCCATTCATTGATCAAATGCTTGAAAGGTTAGCGCAGCATTCACATTTTTGCTACCTTGACGGCTATAGTGGTTTCTTTCAGATTCCGATACATCCGGACGATCAGGAGAAGACCACATTCATGTGCCCGTGGGGTACGTTTGCTTATAGGAGAATGCCATTCGGGCTTTGCAACGCCCCAGCCACCTTCCAACGGTGCATGATGGCCATCTTCTCCGAATACGTAGAGGAAATCATGGAAGTCTTCATGGACGACTTCTCCGTATACGGTTCCTCTTTTAACGATTGCCTTTCTAACCTTTCTCTTGTTTTGCAAAGGTGTGAAGACACTAATCTAGTTCTTAATTGGGAGAAGTGTCAATTCATGGTTAAGGAAGGAATCATATTAGGTCACTTAGTCTCTAGTAGAGGAATAGAGGTAGACAAGGCTAAGATAGAGACCATAGAGAAACTTCCTCCCCCAATTTCGGTGAAAAGGATAAGAAGTTTCCTAGGACATGCTGGATTTTATAGACGTTTCATCAAGGACTTTTCTAAGATATCAAAACCTCTCACTAATCTATTGATGAAGGATGCGGTTTTTGAGTTTTCGCAGGAATGTTTAGATGCGTTCAACACCATTAGGCAAGCTCTAATCTCAGCACCTATTATCCAACCTCCGGATTGGACTCTACCCTTTGAGATTATGTGCGACGCTAGTGACGTAGCTATTGGAGCTGTTCTTGGACAACGAAAGGAAGGGCGAACCCATGCCATATACTATGCTAGCAAGACGCTAGATGAAGCGCACCTCAACTACGCCACTACCGAAAAAGAGTTTTTAGCCATTGTCTATGCTATTGACAAGTTTCGCTCTTATCTTGTAGGTGCAAAGGTGATTGTCTACACGGATCATGCTGCGATCCGGTACCTCCTTGCGAAGAAAGACGCGAAACCAAGGCTAATTAGATGGATTCTTCTCCTACAAGAATTCGATCTTGAGATCCGCGAAAAGAAAGGTTCAGAAAATTCTGTTGCGGATCATTTGAGCCGTGTAACACATCTAGAGGACGACCATCTACCCATTGATGACTCTTTTCCGGACGAACACCTACATATCATAGAAGAGTGCATCAACGTGATCTCCAAAGGTAACGAACCATGGTTTGCTGATTTTGTTAATTATTTGGTTTGCCAGGAGATACCGCCCGGACTATCCTACGCACAAAGGAAGAAGTTCTTTAAGGACGTCCGGGAATACTATTGGAACGAGCCTCTCCTCTTTAAGAGAGGTCCGGATGGCATCATTCGGCGATGTGTGCCGGAAGATGAGATGCAAAGTGTCATCCGTCATTGTCATTCACTACCTTGTGGAGGACACGCTAGTTCGAATAAGACTAGCGCAAAGGTATTGCAATCTGGATTCTTTTGGCCTACTTTTTTTAGAGATGTGCAATCCTTTGTTTCTTGCTGCGATGCTTGTCAAAGAACAGGCAATATCTCTAGGAGGAATGAGATGCCCCTCAACAACATCCAAGAGGTGGAGATTTTCGACGTCTGGGGAGTCGATTTCATGGGACCATTCCCATCTTCTTGTGGAAACCAATACATACTATTGGCGGTAGACTACGTTTCTAGATGGGTGGAAGCAATTGCCTCTCCCACCAATGATGCCATGGTAGTGGTTAAGTTCTTCAATAAGACCATTTTCCCGCGATTTGGGACGCCAAGGACGATCATTAGTGATGGAGGTTCTCACTTCATAGCCCGTCGCTTTGAAGCTCTTCTAGCTAAGTATGGGGTTACTCACAAGATCGCTACCCCTTACCATCCACAAACAAGTGGACAAGTTGAGATCTCAAATAGGGAGATCAAAGGAGTTCTAGAGAAGACGGTTTCAAGGACGAGGAAGGATTGGTCTTTGAAGCTTGACGATGCATTGTGGGCATACCAGACTGCATACAAGACTCCCATAGGAACCACACCATACAACCTTGTGTATGGGAAGTCTTGTCACTTGCCGGTAGAGTTGGAGCACAAAGCGTTTTGGGCTATCAAGTGGCTGAATTTCGGCATGAAGGAAGCGGGAGAGAAGCGTCTCCTCGACATCAATGAGCTGGATGAACTCCGCTTGAATGCTTATGAAAACGCTAAGATCTATAAGGAAAGAGCAAAGCGTTGGCATGATAAGCATATCATTCCAAAGGACTTCAAAGAAGGAGATAAAGTTCTCCTCTTCAATTCAAGACTTCGCCTCTTTCCAGGTAAGCTTAAATCCCGTTGGACCGGACCTTTTCTAATTAAGCGTATTTTCCCCCATGGTGCAGTTGAAGTATGGGGTGAAGCGAGCGGAAGTTTTAAGGTGAACGGCCAACGACTCAAGAAGTATACGCCGGAACTCCAAGCTGAGGAGTTTGCGCCTACCGCACTCGAATAAGTGCGAGATTGGTCTAGCTACGGACCTTAAACAAAGCGCTTCTTGGGAGGCAACCCAAGGTATTGCATTTTTGTTTTTGTTATCGATTCATAGATTAGCTTAGTATAGACGTTTTTGCTTTGTTTTTGCCTCTATTTCTTCCGGTATGTTCGTGTTTTTGGATGTAGGATCAATGGAAAAGGAAAAGAGGAGGATGATGTTGAAGAAGAGTGACGAAATTTGGACTTTGGAGCTTTACAGAGGGTTCCACGGTCTAAATTACGGTCGTCATAGCTACAGTGGCCGTAATTTCCAAAAGCCTTTGAAAAATCACCAAAACCACGGTTCCGTACACTTCCACGGCCGTGGAACACCCCGACAGACCGTGATTTTCAAAATTTTGCCTGCAACTATATAAGCCACATTCTTCACAAATTCATCCCAAAAATCCCTCTTTCCACGACCTAAGTGCCGAAACCCCACGACCCCCTCTCAAATCTTCGTTTCCTAATCGTTTTCAACGATTCTTCTTCCCAAACTGCAGCAAATTCAACTACAAACAAGATCCAAGCGACGAATCGAACGGAAATTCACCAACAAACGCGCATTTCGGATTTTTCAATCCGAAAAAGAGGTTTTCTTTTCCCTTCTTGATTCTTGCTGATTTGGTTGTTTTTGTTAGAGATTTTTAGGAAGAACTGATTGAGATTGGAGGAAATTAGACTAGGACTGCCTGTTGTGGAGATTAATTGCTGATTTGCTGAGATTTGTGATTTTCTGAGACGAATCACGGTCTCTGGGTAAATTACGGCCGTAGTTTGCTGAAGAACAGACCGTAATTTTGAGCAGAATGGATTTTGTGAGAAGAGTTTCAGTTAGGATAAAAGAGAAAAAGAATGAGCAGAATAAGAAGAGGAAGGGTAATCCCTCCTCCTCCTCATCCTCTAGGGCACCACCACCCTCTTCACCTTCACCTCCATCCTCACCTTCACCTCCATCTTCACCCCCTCACCCTAGAGTCCCGACCATACACGACGACCATCTTGATGCACTTGATAGGATCAAGGAGAGGGCAATGATTGGCCCTAGATATTTGTTGTTGGAGGATCTAGCTCCTCTCAACATTGTTGATGACCTTACTTGGCTCTTGGATAGAGCCGGATTAGTTATCTTCTCGGCTATCCGAGAAGACGCTTATGAGGAGATTACACGAGAGGTTGTGACGTCCTTTGAGCACAACCACGTCGATAGGACCGTCTCTTTCCGCCTTATGGAGAGAGATTATCAGTTGAGTATCCGTGAGTTTGGGACGATTTTTGGGTTCCATGAGACCTTCAATGGTCGATTTCCGAGTGGTGTTTACCCCAAGGACTTTTGGAAGGAGGTTGCAATGATTTACGCCGACGAGGACCATTGGCAACCCGCTGATTCCAAGGCTAGATTGATGTACCATCTAGCCTTGAAGATAGCTCACCGTGTTCTTTCGGAGTGTCTCTTTCCTAGGACGGAGACGCCCCAAAAGATCAAGACGGATGAGCTATTCTTGCTGTATTGCATGCTTTATGGACGCCGTGCAGATTGTGCTACTCTCTTCGCTGCTACGATGAGCAAGCTCAAGAACAAGAAGAAGGGAAACATCGGATATGGTGGGATAGTTACCCACATTGCTAGGAGCTTTGGTGTTGATTTTTCTGCTTGCACCCGCATACCGGCCGTTCCTTTAGGGCTGCATGCTTTCATGGTTAGGGGTCTCATCTTCCCCACACATAGAGGTCCGCCTTATGCGGGCATGCCTTGGGAGAGTAGGACGGGTAGGGGTATAGAGTGGCTGTCAGAGTACTCCATTATGGCGGGACGCCATAATTGGAAGGAGACGTTCGCTGCGATGCATGCGAACAGGATAGTAGCTCCCCCTTATGTCCCACCACCGGTTGTCGAGGAGGAGGATATGGGAGATCAGTTTGAGAGTGGAGGAGGAGCCGAGCAGGAGTTTGGCACGTTTCCGGACCAGCCGGAGGCGGCCCCAGATGTACCTAGACGCTCTCCACGTCCAGCTAGAGCCTCAGGCTCGTCATCTCGCCGCGCTAGCGTGAGTGAGAGGCCCACGTGGATGACCACACCTCCCGCATGGTATGGCGTTCCCCCTCCTTGGTCTACAGAGCAGCCAGTAGCACCTCCACCAGCACCAGCACCATCCGACGCCCCAGCATGGTACAGTCAGGCCCCGGGGTGGTACGAGCAGATGCCGGATTGGGCTACCGGACTTTCAGAGAGAGTAGGAGCGCTGGAGATCCGGGCAGATGCTAGAGACGGACGTTTAGACGACCTTGACCACATGATGAGGGACGTCTACCGCCAGCAGTTTGGGCGGTTCTATGATCCGAGCTTCTCTCCATTCCCGCCGCCGCCAGCACCGCAGTGATTTGATGCATGACCGTTCGTTTTAGACATTCCCGCCACCACTTTGTGAGTTTCTTTTTCTTTTCTTTCTTTTCTTTCTTTCTTTTGAATATTAGGGACAATGTTCGTCCTAAGTATGGGGTGAGATGTACTAAAAGTTTGTAATAACTCTACTTACTATGCTTGCTTTCATTCGAGACTATCATTGCATGTTCATTATGTGTTTCACGTTTTATTATCGCATTGCATGAAAAAGAACTTAAAAAAAAACCATAAAAATTGAAAAATTTTGAAAAATTTTGTGCTTCTAATAAATTGAGATGATTTCTATGGTAATCACTACTTGTGAATTGAGTTTGATGACAATTGCATGCTTAAAAGAATTGTGAATTGAAAAGAATTTGAATGAATGAATTTTACCTCTTTTGCAAGTTTCATAATGTGATAAATGTTACCTAAATCATGTTGAGAAATTGAAGTTGAAATCACACTATAAGTTCTTATACTTCTTGTTGAAATGATTAAGGCAATTCGATTTTTCTTTCTTCTTTCTTTTGACCATTTTAGCTCCTCATTTAAATATTAGCCTCCTTTACCTGTCTGGAAATTTGGAGAAGTGAATGAAAAAGGCATGTTTGATGTGGGAGGGCCATGAGAGCAAAATTTTTGCAATCAAAAGAATAGAAAGAAATTATAGGTTTGGGGAAGTCAATCATGACGATGAGTAACTCGGCACCATTCACATAGCCGGGTGTTTGTGTCTTGCCAAAGTCGGATTGAGCGATATTCCTAGCGGATTATGGTATGTGCGCTAAGGGTTTGAGGCATCTCATAAAAATTGAGAAACGCCAATCTCCTAGGCTTCGGTTTTTGTGCACCTCTGTCCATAACTCCAAAAGTAAAGTCGAAAAATAAAAAGAAGAGAGCGAAGCTCTAAGTTGAAGTGTTGCGGAAACCGCAAAAGAAGAAGAAGGTAGTTGTCCACTTTCCCGGATTCATGCACCACATTTCCTTTAAGTTTTCCCTTCCCTTCCATATTCTAGACCTTTTCTTTGGAAGTCCTTAAGATCAAAAGAATGTTATATGACTTGGTGATCTAAATTGAAATTTCTTATGATTGATTTTGATAATGTTTGAAGGTTATGATGCTTGTTTAGAAGTTAAATTGATTCATGAATTTTCTTTTCTTTTTACTTTTTGATTGAGTGTGTGAAAGTTTGATAAACGATTGAGGCAAGATTTGAGAATGATCTATTCTTTAGAAGGCACGTTCATCCAAAAAAAGGTACACATATTTCATCCTAACTCTTGTTTAGAACTTTTTGAAAGACCTTGCTTAGGGACAAGCAAGTGTCAAGTATGGGGTTATTTGTTAGCATGAAATATTGTGATATTTTAGGCACGTTTTCTAAGTGTATTTGATTCATATTGATAGTCTTTGATTTAGCAATGTTGCATATGTGAGCTAGATTTCCTATATTGTCGATATGGATGTCTACACTAGCTTTATGTTGAAATATAGGTGATTGAGAGTCATTTCCGAACGGAATCGAGCAAAGAAGAGTTGATTGAATATGTCCATGGATTGAGGACATTATTAGGAGCAAATTGGAGTTCAACTTGAGGAATGCACGAGGCTAGGGAAGAATCACGTTCTTGCCCTAAACCACGCTCTAAAATACGGCCGTACTACAAACCACGTTTAGTTCCACGGCCGTGGAAGTATGCAAAGAGAGGCGTGATGCATTCCAGTAACTATTACGGTCGTGGAACATGTGGTCCAAACCGTGACACAATCCATGCTCTAAATTACGGTCGTGGAATCTTCCACGACCGTGATCTTGGCGATCTTTTTCGCCATATTTTGAAGTCACGATCTTTTGAAGATTGGGCCGGGCCGATATTTTATCTTGCCCTATAAAAAGACGGACGAAGCAAGATTCCGTCATCTTGGCTTAAGGAGAGTTTTGGCGATTTCCGCAAATGGCTTATCAACGCCTATACCTCGTTTAGCCCTTGCTTGGAAGCATTGACATCTCGTTGGAGATCGAAGTTCGCGTTTGGGAATTGCCCTAATCTCGCACTTTTGGTGGAGATTACTATTGAGATCTCCGGATTAGCGGAAGATCGAAGCTTTTGGAAGATTGTTGCAAGAAGATTTCTCTTCTTGTTTAGGTTTGATTTGGAAGACGGATTGACATCCCGTTCTCCTTTCTTTCCTAAGATTGTGATTGTTTGCCTTATTTTGAATCCACTGACAATATTTGTTCTTGGTTGTGACTCTGAGATTGGTTTGAAGTTTATTGAAAGTTTTCGGAAGTTTTCATCTTTCTATCTTTTAATTCTTGAATTGATATCAACATGACTGTTATTGGCTAGAAACCCTTAACAATTCTAAGGTGAAGGGTTGATAGTTGTGGCTTAGATGATGATAGATCGATCGTAAACAGATTAGACCCTGAGAGTTAGAGAGAATCGTTGACGAACCCTAAATTACGGGCTGTTCTTGAGTTCCACGACCGTGGAGTCTCAAGATCCAACCGTAATTTCCCTTAAGTTTACGAACCTGCTTTTACTTTAATCCAAAGTTAAAGATTTGCTTTAACTTAGTTTAGACTTGTCTTTTCTAGGTGGTAGTGAAGCCTCAACAACCTCTACCTCGATTGTGAGTGTCATAACCGTAATCGGCTAAGTTAGTCTTGATCCTTGGATTACAAGTTTGGGTATTTGACGCTAACCCTCATCTTTAGAACCTTTCTATATTGAGCCTCATCAACCTGTATGGAGAGTGTCTTGTAGGTGAGTCATATAAGGTTTTTGGAACTTCACCGTACGATTACCTTACATTAGCATACCTTTGCATATCTCAACTCTGTCTTTATATCATTAGTATATCTTGAATCGATTGCCACAGCTGGATACTTGGATCTTTAGGATTGTTGTTTTCCCAATATTTGCAAAACTCTCATATTACTCGCTTGATAATCTGCAATTGAATTTGTTCCCACCCAAATCCCTGTGTTCGATACTCTGGAATTCTTGCTTAACTACGTCGATCCATACACTGCGGGTTCGCTGCTTGATTCTAGTTTTATAAATTTAAAACTTATTTGCACACACCTTTAGGGGCGAACAGCTATGCCATCGGCATTCAAAACAGAATCAGTTTTAGGCTCAGATTTAGGCTCATGCTTAATATCAATCTTAGAGTTACACACTTTCAGAACTTCATTTTTCTATAAAATAGCTTCAGCTATCTTGTTTTTAGTCAAATCCTCCCTACTAAACTATATAACGTCTTTAAAAGTATCAAATTTAGAAGGTAAGGAATTCAAAAACAATACAACCTGGTGTGTATCAATGATCTTGTCACCACACCGCTCTAAATCTTGTATCTTTCTTAAAAACTTATCAAGATTATCACCTCAAGTTTCATTAACATTCGTCTTGAAAGTAAACAACCGATACAATAGTGAAATTCTACTAGGAAGAGATTTTACCAAGTAAAGTTCCTCCAATGCCTTCCAAAGGGATTTCACATTCTTTTTGTCAATCACTTGCCTAACCACCTCATCCGACAGCCTGATGAGTATCTCACTATGGGCTTGCTCGTCCATTTCTTGATTCTTTTCCTCCGAAGTCATGACCAAGTAGTTGCCCGTCACTGCCCTAAGACACGTTTCCTTTGTGAGAACAACCCTAATATTCACTTGTCACATTGCAAAGTTGCTTGAGCCATAATATGGCTTGATCTTTGTGTAACAATCTGTCATCACAACTAAACACAACCCCAAATCAGTTCTTATCAATTTGTATCAACATAAAGAATATCATTAAAAAACAAAACTAGACCAAGAAATGAGCAACCATGCTCTGATACCACTTTGTTAAGATTTTTAATCATTTTAGGTCCACGTTTTCAACAACTTTAGATTTATGATAGCAAAAACTCGCTATCAGAGAAACGCTCAGTACACACAAACGGAATGAAAAACGAGATCACACAAGAAATTTTACGAGGTTTACTCAATCTACTAAGCCGAACCAAATTATCCAAGGGCAACTACACAAGATGCAATCCAAAACCGAAGCGGAAAACACAACAAACAACAAGACATAACCAAGAACAAATTTGACAGATCTGGAACAACAACACAAGAACAGAAAGATACTCCCCTATGAGAAAGTTGCGAACACCTCCCTGCAACCGGACCACCAACGCCAACAACGCTTAAACCTTCGGTCTTCTCAATCGAACCTTGCTCTTGCAAATAACCGAACCAGAATGCTCACCTTCACCTTCATTTTTCCGTCTCCACGACCTTTGGTCTTCTTTTTCCTCTCTCGCTCACCAGCCCTCACTCTAGATCTCTCTCTCTTGTGTTTTTCCTCTCTAATGGCGGATATGTAAATCCCTAGCAGCTCTTGAAACAACCCTAGTAGAGCTCTTCTTTTTCTTTCTATTTTTCTCCTCTGCGTAAAGCTACGTATTTCTCACTGAGTAAAACATGTACATCACAACCTCCTGTAATTTTTTTTCTTCATTTTGCTGTAGGTTTTTTGGGGAGAGCCAAACAAAAAACTGGCCCACTTGTACTTGGCCCATTTCCTTGGATGAAAGAAGAGGCCCATACAAACACATATACAAAAATAACCTGCTACATATATTTACAAAAGCAATATCGACCAGATTAGACATTTTCCGGGTTCATTACGATTTGTCCTTGGCTAAGTGAGAAACGATTGGGCTACAAGGCCCAAAAGGAATGCGTTCCAAGACTCGCAACTCGCACAAACCCGAGACCCGATCTTGCTTTTTCTCAATGTTTTCCCGAAACGGACTTTGAAATTACAATCTCGTTCTACACAGCTAAGTAAGTCCAAGGGACTTACCTCACTTGAAGGTAACTCAAAGGTCGGCAAACAACTCAGTTTCCCGCAAGAAAGAAGGATGGAAATCCTTCTCAACAAGGCGTAACGAATCAGGAACGAAACGATTGCTAGAAGTCTATAACTTCTAGTCTCAATGATCTCTAAGAGATCTCCACAAGCTAAGTTCTCAACCTTAGTCTTACAGATCAAGAAGGGCCAACAACATCAACATAAACCAAGGGAAGGAACGAGGAAATCCAAGAAGGAAGCAGCTCACCAAAGACGGGAGCAACTGGGGGAGAACCTCAGGGGCGGCGCTGGATAGGATCCGCAGGGGCGGTCTGTGCAAGCGCGGGGGCGGGTACGGTGCACAAGCGATTGTCGACTTATTTGATAGCAAGGAACACATCAAAGGCCAAATATTGCTTCTTTTAACACACACACATGTCACAACTCAACCAATGGAGCCTGTGAACATCAACGAATCAACAACGGGAAGGCCAACAAGAATCAAGGCTCAAACTTGATTCTTGTGAAGAAGAAAAGGAAGGACGGAAGAAGAAAGCGAAACAGAAGGGAAAGGTATTCAACAACTCATGAACGTGTGGGAGAAACAAAGAAGGAGGAGACTTTCACGTCCAACAAGAGATCACAAGGAGGAAAGGCTGCAACTTTCGAGGTTGAAGAAGAACTTATGCAAGAAACGGAAAAAGGAAGAGAAAGAGGGAATTTATAGGAAAGGGTTGGAAAGATAGAAGGAAGGACGTTCTAGGGTTTATAATAACATAGGAAAGTCGGCCCATAAGATAGAAGATTGAATCTTCAATCTATGGAAAGAAACAAAACGGACGAAAAGTCAGATCGGCGCGATCTATGGCGAAACCACAGGGACAGTGAAGGCAAAAACTGGGTCTTACACGTATGTATAGCCTCGGCTCACCTAGACCGAAAAGACCGAACTGAAAAGTCTGGACCGAATTCCATTTTGGGCTGGTCGGAAAAGCCTCAAACCTAATAGCTTACGGTTGAATAAACTATAATTTTCAAGCACTATTGAAATACCTTTTTTTTAGTAACGCATGAATTTTTTTTTAATTTAATATGACATTTTTTTGTTTTTAAGAAAAAAAAAAAGAAGAGAGCATGATCCAACAATCAAACGATGTTCGGGTAACTAAGAACAAAGTACAAGGTCCGAAATCTTTCAAAAAGGGCAAGAAAGATAATTTGTTTGACTCGAATCGGGTTTGTCAATGTTTAACTAATGGTCGGAGATTCACGAGTTTTTTCTAAAAAAAAGTCATTGAATTAAGATTATATTTAAGATTTAATTAGTGAAATATAAAGCTTATACAAGGTGGCTTTTGTTCAGGTACGGTTCAATTAATGCGGTACGGCCGTGCGGCCGCCCGTACGGCCGACACGTGTCCCGAATTTTTTTTTCTCTTTCCGAAAATGAATGGAAATTTGTTTGAACTACCATGTTATAATTTATGCACTATTCTCCTATAAACTTTGAACTATTCCCATATAATCCATGAACTATTACTTTTTAATATATTTTATCAAATTATTCATAAATTAACCGTTTATATGTTATGAACTATTCAATTGTAATTCATGAACTATCATTTTATAAGTTATGCACTATCCTTTATAAATTTTGCATTTTGAACTATTCTATTATAATTGATGAACTATTCTATTATAATTCATGAACTATCCCATAATAAGTTTTGAACTATTACTTTCACTCCTTTATAAATTTTGCATTTTGAACTATTCTATTATAATTCATGAACTATTCTATTATAATTCATAAACTATTCCATAATAAGTTTTGAGCTATTACTTTCACTCCTTTATAAATTTTGCACTTTGAACTATTCTATTATAATTCATGAACTATTCTATTATAATTCATGAACTATCCCATAATAAGTTTTGAACTATTACTTTCACTCCTTTATAAATTTTGCACTTTGAACTATTCTATTATAATTCATGAACTATCCCATAATAAATTTTGAACTATTACTTTCACTCCTTTATAAATTTTGCACTATGAACTATTCTATTATAATTCATGAACTATCCTTTTATAAGTTATAAACTATTCCTTAATAAATTTTGAACTATTACTTTCACTCGTTTTTGAAGAAATTTTTTTTTTTTGGGACACGTGTCGGCCGTACGGGCGGCCGTACCGGAATAATGTGTCTTACCTGAACAACACCCTATACAAGGTTCCATTAGCTCCGTTTGTTAAATTATATAACTTATTTTACGATCAAGAGTAAGAACCAATATCAATTGTTAAATGAATAAAAATTAACGGTTATGATCTTAATAGGATTTATGTCAAATTTACTAAAAACTTGACATAATGACTGTTGTTTCCTGTTAATTAGAAATGAGAATACTAGTTGCCATATAGTTAATAAATTCATATATTCATGAATTCATTGCCTAATTAATATCACACTTATTCATTATAGATGGAGGACCATTCACTACCGATCTAGCCGCACTCATTTGTTGTTCGCCGGTTATCACGTATTAATTCGATATACATGGATGAGCACGAATGAATAACCACAAATGAATGACCATACATTTTTGTTTGATTTAACATGGTTGACACATGATGTATGTTCGTGAGCAATTAGATGAGCACACAAGTGGCACAAGCAATTACACAAACAAGTAAATGTTGGAACTAAATTATGAATTAAACATGTTTTTAACACATGGTGCGCCGGACACTTTTTGGGCATATTTTCGGTGGGCTTCGGCCATTTTCAACACCGGAAAGTGGGATCATTGACTTCGTCTCCGCGAGCTCTTGTTCGTGGTATATTCATACGTTAAATTTGAGTTCCGTTTGAATGAGAAATGAAGACCCGAAGTTAATGGGTTGCTTAATTGGCAATAACTTGGGAAAAAGTCAAGAATGGGGCAATCTCACATCGACTATATGGAGGGAAATCCTATAGGATATATAGACGAGTAATGCACTAAAGGCAGTGACCTTGAGTCACTACACATTTTCAATGGGGGAACGACGTAGGCAAACCACCACGCGCGCGCGATGAGCCGCTCCGCGTCGCGCTTGTGCTCATATGCTTGTGTCGTGCCCATTTGTGCAACAATCCAACGGATCAAAGCAGTCAAACGGATATCCGAAAGCCCAACAAAATGGGTCAGTCTACGCATCCGAAAATGTGAAAACGGTTGGGTCAGGTTGACTTCGGATTTTGGGACACTCAAATGGGACCAAAAATTTTGCACCAGATCCGTAACAAAGCTCCTCCTCTGCTCCTATAAAGAATGTCCCTACTCCTCTCATTTTCTTCATCCTAACATCGATCATCTCTTCTCCTTTTCCGCTCATTTCCACTGTTCTCTCGAGAGTGCAACACACTACCGGTTCGCAAGCTTCTGATAAATTACGATGGTCGGATTCAAAAACAGGTGTATCTTGGGATTCTTAAACACCGGTAACCGTCGTAATATGGGTTGCTTTTAAAATTAAGGAAATAGATTATATCTCGACTCTACTGAACTGATGCACTCGATTGGTATAAATTTTCAAACTTAATTTCTTTGTGCATTACAGTTTAACTAACGTGATATAGGTTCCTACAGTCTTATTCTAAAAAAATATGTTTTGTTAAATTGTTGTGCACAACAGTTTTTTGAGTGTTCTAGATAAGGCGCCGGAATATAAAACCGGGAATATCCGTATTATTTCAAAAAAAAAATTTAAAAGAAAAAAATATTATTTTCAAAATTAAATCGGGTTTCAAAATTTTTTTAAAATCCGATTTTGTTTTTTAAAACTTGCATTCGATTTAATCTTAAATAAAAAACAAGTCTATTCTTGTACGACCTTAGATATAACCTATACTACTCTGTTTTGAATTTCAATTTCCGTACAAAAATTGAAATATAAACTAACCGTGGTTGTTTCCGTGTAACAGAAATGGTTGATAACACCAAGCAAACTGATGATGGCTAGAACGCTCTTGAAAAAAGAATTCCAAATATTCTAAATATCTTGGATGTTGCTACAAGTGGAGGAAGCGGTGAGCCGGCACACCAAATTCAGTATGGGAGTGGTCTACCACCGGTTGTCCTATCAAACCCAAGGATCGGGACTGATCCACTTCAGAGCGGTGAACAATCCGGTCATGAACCTGTCCCTCAAAAAATACCAATGCATGGCTCTTTGAGTGCATGATTGTTGCCAGATAAGTTTAATGGAACTAATTCAAAACTTGGCAACAAAAGATGTTATTCGTCTTAACCATGTACAAGTTGGACAAAAATGTGACCGAGGATATACCCACCACTACAGGAGTACCCTGATAACACGATTTATGACGTTAGTTTAGACATCCATTTAGATAGTTTTTCCCGCTATTCATGCATAGTTTGTCATTAGTTCATGACTTTTATGTTCAATTCATGCATATTATCGAGATAGACGTCTACACGCACTATTGTCGGTTTTGTAGGTATTTTGGGGAACTTTTGGAGCTTAATCGATACATTCGAGGATCATTCCTCGCGATGACACACTTCCGGACTCATTAAGAAGCAAGCTAGGAGCTAAGGACAACACATAGGACCTTGTTGGTGCATGCCTTGCACCAACTCATGGCTCAACGATCAAAAGAGAGCTGAAACACCAAAACCACGGTCACTGGCACTTCCACACCCGTGGAATTGGGCCGTGATTCTCTCTGGACAGCTGTGACAGTTGTCCCACGATCTCCATAACTGACTCTTGCCCTTGATGGAGGATATAAGTGGTCCTTGCAAGCTGATGCAGAGAATCCTCTCCCACACTCTCTCATTCAATAACATTCCATTAGAGGCTACTCTTGGAGGGGAGCAAAAATACTCTCATTTTGGAGAAGAAGAAGAAGAACACTAGTCTTAGAGTTATTCATAGCTTTTGAGAGATTTTTGAGTGAACTTGTCAAGGATATTTGCAAGGCTTTGTAAGGAACAATTTGAACCTCTTTGGAAGGGTTGTAAGTCTTTCTTAACATTCATTCAGCTTGGTTTTCTTGTTCTACTTGCTTCATTACTCTTTCATTTCACTTTCTTGCTATGGAAGTCATGAATGTATGCTTGTTGAGTTTGATTGTTAAAATGCATGTTGTTGGCTAAATAGATGCGATTCTAGGGTAAGGGAATAATGGTTATGGCTTGGACTATGATATAATAGACTTAAATGTATATTTGGATGATTTGCTTGCTCGTACTTAACTGCTGATATAATCCACGGTCTGTTCTAAGACAACCACGGCCGTGGTTCTTTTGATCTGCCCGTGGTTTGCTTTTGTTGTGCTTGTAGTGATAAATCTGAATGTTAGGATGTTAGATTGTTGAAATCATAGTGTTTATTAAGCTTAATCTAGTCTAGGGTGACCTAATGCTAGCAAATTAAGTAAGGAAAGAGACCTACCGGTGATTTCCGACCTTGAGTACAAATGATGATGAACTCTAGGTATTAGTGAGCCTCACAAGCCGCTATTGGACTGAATGTGCTAGGATTGATTTTTAGGACTTGCCTTCCCGAGACTTACCCGGTAAGGAGAGGTTAGACCCCTAGATATCAATTCGGTTTGTGTAGATTTCCCAACCTTAGGCTCCTAGAGACTTACCCGGTGATAGGACCTTAGTTGCGGGATTAGTGGATCATGAGACCTACCCGGTGATTGATCCCATTGGAGAAACATTCCTTCCCAACATACCATAGCTAGTCCAAGATTGATTAGAAGCTTGAGTCCAATGCCATAACCGGAATTTCTAACCCCTAGAATCCTCTTTTCTCTCTTTGATCACATATCTCGTGTTTGTTTTGCTTGTTTGTGTTGCTAGCTTAGTTGTTCGTTTGATTTGTTAATCTTGCATGATTTGTGATCCTTGCTTGATCACCACAAAACCAATCCAAAAACATTTTGATTTTCTTTTCTTTATTCCTTTCTCTTTTCTTAAACTAGATTTACACTATCCTTAGTCACTATTTGATTCGATTTCACCTTAGTCTTTGCGTTCGACCTCGGAATACTATCCTCACTACAAAACGACCCATACATTGTGGGTTCGGTAGGAGTTAGGAAAAATATATTGAGTTATAAATTTAAGATTTTTGTGCTATACAATCTTAGCGTGACAAGTTTTTGGCGCCGTTGCCGGGGACTA
The DNA here is from genome assembly GCA_033239125.1 of Fagopyrum homotropicum. NCBI lineage: Eukaryota > Viridiplantae > Streptophyta > Magnoliopsida > Caryophyllales > Polygonaceae > Fagopyrum > Fagopyrum homotropicum. Next base: position 26,889,035 of record BSWB01000005.1, read on the forward strand.
GGTCTAGATTGAATCATTGTTTGTGATTCTTTATAGTGTAGGTCTTTCTTATTGCTTTTGATCTTGTTTGGTTTGTGTCTTTGATTTTCAGGACATCTCTCATTCTGTAGGTGCATGCGAAGATCTCGTGGCAAGGATTTAGCTCCATTCGATCCCAAACCAGAGAAAACCCTTAAAGCTAGATCTAAGAGCATTAAGAAGAAGAAGGAGATGACCGCAAGAGATCTTCAAGATAAGTTGGATGATGCCTTAGAGAAAATTAGGTTAAGAGATGAACTCTTGGAGAATGAGAGGCAAGAAGCAACTAGGAAGGAAATTGAAGAGATTAGGCAAGCTCTTGTACAAAGAGAGCTTAATCGTCAACAACCTCCACCGCCACCACCACCACAGCCGGCGGTTAATATTCGGTTAGAGCCGATCATGATTGAGGAGCCACAAACGTTAGGGCAACGTATGGATCCGGCCCAAAGAGTGCACCGTCCGGGTGTAAACTTAGGAGATCCCGCAGCCCATGATTATGAGCTCCGCCCTCAAGTGCTACAAATGATCCGGCACAATCAATTTGGAGGGATGGAAGGAGAGTCTCCTCATCAACACTTGATGAACTATGAGATCTTGATGGAGACTCTAAGGCCGCCTAGATTGGAGAACAACAACCATAAGCTTAGGGGTTTTTCCTTCTCACTTAAGGATAAAGCCTTGACTTAGTACCAATCGATTCCACTAGGGCGTGTGAGTACTTGGGAGGAGATGACAACCGAGTTCTTGACAAAGTTTTTCCTGCCTTCCAATACAACCGAGCTAAGAGGGAAGATAAATGCCTTCGTGATGAAGGATATAGAAAGTCTATTCAAGTCTTGGGAGAGGTTTAAGGACCTCCTCCTAGATTGTCCACACCATGGTATACCCAAGATAGAGCTATTGGAGAACTATTTCAAGGGGCTTGATGAGGATAGCCAATTCAAGCTTCAATCTCTTTCCGGTGGAACATTTATGGAGAAGAATGTGGATTAGGCTTGGGAGTTTGCAGAGAAACAAGCCTTGGTGATAGAGAAGTACTCCCATAGGAAGAGTGATGGGAGAAAACCGGGAGTTTATGAAGTTAGTGAAGTCACCATGAGCAACTACAAGCTCGATGCAATCAACAATGAGCTAAAGTCTTTGAGGGAGTTGTGTGCCACAACCTTGAAGAATCAAGCTAGTCCTCAAGTGCAAGTGCAAGCCAACTTGGCTTCTAAAGAGGAGGACATCAACTACATGGGAAGGGGAAATTTCAACAATTACCAAGGCCCTAGGAACTTCAACAACAACAGCCGGCAGTTCAACAATTACCGGCCTGATCACAACCATCCCGGGTTCTCCTATTCTAAACCGGATGGTGCCTTGAACCCTCCCGCTTCCACAAGCGCAACACCACCACCTAAGGCTTCACAAGAGCCTCCACCCGGTTTTGCTCTACCTCCAAAGGATAGAACCGAGATGATGTTTGAACAATTGCTTGGAAGGTTGAGTGAACTTGAGAGCATGGTGACTTCCATTTCTAAAGCTCAAAAGGTGCTAGAAGCACAAGTGTTCCAAAAGGCGAGTGAAGCACAAAGGGATCCGGGAAAGCTTCCCAGAAGGACCGAGGATAACCCAAGAGGCCAAGTGTTGGCCATTACAACAAGGAGTGGGCTGAGCATGAAGGATCCCTTACCCAAGGAGAATGCTAAGGGAAAGCAAGTAGTGGTGGAGGAAGAGCCATTGCAAGAAGGAGGCAAGAACAAGGATGATGAGCCAACATATGTGGCACCGCCTCCATACAAGCCACCACTACCATTACCACAATCACGAGCAAGAGCTCGTTTGGACAAGCACTTCGGTAAATTCCTTGAACTTATGTCTAAATTTCATATTAACATTCCGTTCATGGATTGATGACATGAATTATGACCTATTTTTAGGCATGTATTTATATAGATTTTTCCTTTATTTTGCATGCATAGACATACATTCATGACATTTATGGTTATATTCACCTACTTAGCAAGAATAGAGGTCTACACAGAGTTTTATTGCATTTGTAGGTAATTTGGCGAATTATGGAGCGAAATAGCACATTTAAGGATTAAGCCTTGAAGCGGGACTAAAAGGAGCAATAAAAGGAAGTTAGGACGCGCCCAAAGTATTCTCTGATACCATCTGACGCGCCCCAAAGTATCTTCTGATACCGTCTGACGCGGCCCAAAATATCTTCTGATACCGTCTGACGCGCCAAAGTATTCTCTGATACATGCTGACGTGGCCCAGAGTATTTTCTGATACCATCGGCTCGACTTGTTTTCAGCCCAAATATTTAGGGTTTCATCGTTAAACCTTGATTCCTACAAATGTTCGAGAGCCTTCAACATTGAAGGGTAGTCAATTTCTCCAAATGGAGAATAGAGGGAGCCAAAATCTCCAAAAGGGAAGATTTAGGTGGATGGTGACAGCCCCTGGATTTGAAGATTTTATTGCGTACAGGGAAGATTCGGAGAAGGACGCATTTTGGAGATTGTGTACTTCGAGATTATCTTAGGGTTTATCTTTGGAGACGGATTGACACCCCGTTCTTCATTGTTCCTTAAGATTGTTGTGAGGATTTCTATTCTTTTTTTCTGCATTCATTCAATACAAACATTTGTTATTGGATTTGAGATTGGTTATTTGATAGTCATTGAGTTTTTGAGGTTTTCATCCATTTTCTCTTTAAACTTGATTATTGAATTGATAATGATGATTATTGGCTAAAACCCTTTAGCAATTCTAAGGTGAAGGGTTGATAGTTGTGGCTTAGATGATGATAGATCGGTCGTAAATAGATTGGACCCTGAGAGTTAGAGAGATTTCGCCGACGAACCAAAATCACGGTCTGTTCTTGGGGTTCCACGGCCGTAGAACTCAAGATTTGCCCGTAATTTACACCATTTTACGAACTTTGCTTTTACTTTGATCCAAAGTTAAATATTTGCTTTAATCTAGTCTAGGTTTACCCTTTTCTAGGTAGTAGTGAAGCCTCAACAACCTCTACTTCGATTTCGAGTGTCACAACCTTAATCGGTTTAGTTAGTCTTGATCCTTGGGTTACAAGTTTGGGTATTTGAGATTAATTCTTGTCTTTAGATCCTTTTTCTATACTGAAGCCTCAACAACCTTTATAGAGAGTACCTTTAGATAAGTCATATAAAGCCTTGGAACTTCACCGTACATTGCTTTACCTTAGCATAGCTTTGCAACTCTTAACTCTATCATTAGTTCTTTAGTATATGTTAAATCGATTGCCACAATTAGATACCTGGATCTTTAGGGTTGCTGTTTTCCCAATATATTTGCAAAGCTTATTACCCTTTTACTTGCTTGACAACTTTACAACTGAATTTGTTCCCCCCAAATCCCTGTGTTCGATACTCTGGAATTCTTGCTTAACTACGTCGATCCGTACACTGCGGGTTCGCTTGCTTGATTTCTAGTTTTATAAATTTAAGACTTATTTGCACGCACGTTAAGTGGCGAACATGGATGCTATTCTAGGTATGCCGGCCTATGGAAAATTTTTGAAGGAAATACTCTCCAAAAAGAGGAAGTTGGAGGAGTATGGAGAAGTTAGAATGACAAAGAGATCTTCGGAGTTGATACAAACCATGAGGAAGGAGATGCCTCCTAAACTAAGAGATCCGGGATTTTTTTGTGTGCCAATTGGGGTTGCAGAAGTGCAATATGAAGCCCTATGTGATCTTGGAGCAAGTGTAAGCATCATCCCGCTTGCACTTTGCAACAAGGTTGGGCTAGGAGAGCCAAAGCCGGTCAAGATGACCCTCTACATGGCAGACCATTCCATCACTCACCCCGTATGAATGTTAGAAGACATACCGGTTCAGCTTGGGAAGTTCTATGTGCCAATAGACTTTGTTGTTTTGGACATCCCGGCGGACTATCCGGTTCCTATCATCTTAGGAAGGCCTTTCTTAGCTACATCCGGATGCTTGGTAGATTGCAAAAATGGAATCCTCTCTTTCAACATAGGAGAGGAGAACATTAAGTTCAAACTATCCACAATGATGAAAGGGCCAGCCCTTGGTGAACATGTGTTTAACATTGTCGAGCAAGAGGAATGTAGAGAAGTTGTGAGCTCGATCTTGATCAAGAACCCCTTGGAGAAGGTTCTTAGCTTGAGTTTGATGGAGGAAGGAGTTTAAGATGATTGCAATGAAGAAATAAAGGCTTTGGATGCATTGGAAAAGGAGACAAGAGCAGAATTTGAAGTGCACGAAGGTGTGCTGAACCACTGTAGGAACCACGGCCAAGGAGCAAGAACCACGACCGTGGTTTCACCCGTGGAACTCTCTGGAATGCTCAAATGTGTCAGCTTCTCAGATTCCACGGCCGTGGTTGTGCCAGAGGCTGTGATTTTGCCCGTGGTTTCCCTAGAAAATGGCTTAGTGGTTGATCAAGCTTCAAGGAGCCTTGGAGAGTCTTCAATGGCTTTGGATTCATCTAATGTGAAGGTACATGGATCGTCTCCAACCGATAAAGGTCCTCCTAAACTTGAACTTAAACCCCTCCCCTCTCATATTAAGTATGCTTTTCTTGGTGAAGATTCTACTTATCCGGTGATTGTTAATGCATCCTTGAGTGATGATGAGCTTGATAGATTGTTGCATGAGTTGAGATTGCATAGGAAAGCTATTGGTTATACCATTGATGATATAGTTGGCATTAAACATTCCTTGTGCATGCATACAATTTTGATGGAAGATAACCATAAACCTTCAATTGAACCTCAAAGGAGATTGAACCCTATAATGAAAGAGGTAGTCAAGAAAGAGATCCTTAAATTGCTAGATGCGGGAATCATTTTCCCGATTTCGGATAGTAAATGGGTTAGTCCCGTTCATGTTGTTCCTAAGAAGGGTGGTATGACTGTAGTAACTAATGAGAACAATGAACTAATCTCTACTAGGACGGTTACAGGGTGGAGAATGTGCATTGACTATAGGAAGCTTAATGTTGCCTCTAGGAAAGATCACTCCCCTCTTCCCTTTATTGACCAAATGCTAGAGAGATTAGCTCAACATTCACACTTTTATTACTTAGATGGTTATAGTGGATTTTTCCAAATCCCCATTCACCCCGATGACCATGAGAAAACAACATTTACATGTCCTTAGGGAACATTTGCATATAGAAGAATGCCATTTGGTTGTGTAATGCACCCTCCACCTGATGGCTATTTTTTCTGAATATATTGAAAACATCATGGAAGTGTTTATGGATGATTTCTCGGTTTATGGATCTTCATTTGATGATTGTTTAGTTAACTTGTCTTTGGTGCTAAAGAGATGTGAGGAAACCAACCTTGTTTTGAATCGGGAGAAATGCCATTTCATGGTTAGTGAGGGCATTGTGTTGGGACATTTGGTTTCCCAACGAGGCGAAGATAGAAACAATAGAGAAATTGCCACCACCTACCTCGGTGAAAGGGGTAAGGAGTTTTCTAGGACATGCAAGTTTTTACCGGAGATTTATAAAAGATTTCTCTAAAATTTCTAAGCCTCTCACTAACCTACTAATGAAAGATGTTGAGTTTGTTTTCTCCAAGGATTGCCTTGAAGCATTTTGTAGGTTGAAAAATGCCTTGATCTCCGCCCCTATTATGCAGCCTCCGGATTGGAGCCTTCCGTTTGAGATAATGTGTGATGCAAGTGATGTGGCCGTTGGGGCTGTTTTGGGACTTAGGAAAGATGGGCTTACACATGCCATATATTATGCTAGCAAGACGCTAGATGATGCCCAACTCAAATATGCCACAACCGAGAAGGAGTTGCTAGCGGTGGTTTATGCCTTTGAGAAGTTCCGGTCATATCTTGTAGGAGCCAAGGTCATTGTGTACACGGATCATGTTGCGATCCGTTATCTCCTCACAAAGAAGGATGCCAAACCTCTCTTGATTCGGTGGATCCTTCTCCTCCAAGAGTTTGACTTGGAAATTCGGGACAAGAAGGGTTCCGAAAATTCAGTGGCTGACCATCTTAGTAGGCTACCACCTTTAGAGATTAAAAGAGATGACATCCCGATTGATGACTCATTCCGGGATGAGCAATTGCAAATGGTGGAGGAGTGCTTGCTTCAAGTGTCTAGGGGGAACGAGCCATGGTATGCGAACATAGTGAACTATCTTGTGTGTGAGGAGGTGCCACCCGGTTTGTCATATGCCCAAAGGAAAAAGTTCTTCAAGGATGTGAGACATTCCTATTGGAGCGAGCCTCTCTTGTTCAAGAGGGGACCGGATGAAGTCTTTAGGAGGTGCATCCCGGAGGATGAGTATATAATTGAAATAATTTAGCCAAATAGGCTCTTTTTTATTTTTACTAGATTTGTATACTCCTTCAATTTTTACCACTTTTATTTAATGGTACGTAAAAGTAATTAATTCTTCTATTTAAAAAAATTAAAATATACATGATTTTGGCTTCATTTGTTATGTAAAATGAATCTATTTTTGTTTTTATTTTATTTTCTTTTGTTTTGCCTTTTTTATTTTATTTTATTTTTATTTTATTTTCTAGTATGAATTTCATACTAGAATTTTTCATACCAGAATTTTTATACCAAAATTTCATACCAGAATTTTTATACCAGATTTTCATACCAAAATTTTTATACCAGATTTTCATACCAGAATTTTTATACAATAAGTTTTCTGGTATGAAATTCATGCTAGAAAACTCATACCATAATTTTTTAATATGAATTTCATACTAGAAAACTCATACCACAGTTTTATGGTATGAAAATTCATACCAGAAAATTCTGGTATGCAATTCATGCCAGAATACTCATACAAGAACCATATCCAAAACACAACAAGGAGTAACGTAAGTAATCAACCTACCAAAATGAGAGCTTAAATTTCCACTACACCATAATTTTTATTAGTGCATATAAGCCTCCAATTTCGGTTACAGTGAACAAATACACATAATTTATTCTAACAGAATCACGAAACTAAGAAGATGAAGCAATCTTGGTCTTTGCGTAGAGCACGGAGTTTTTTTGGGTTAAGCCAAGGAGGTTTGGAACGATCCTGGCCGATAACTGAGCACATTTTAACTTGGTCCAAATCGAAGTGTGAAGAACTACCTCCGCAACGGAGAACTCGTCGGAGAGCGTAGGTTCGGTGGATCTTCGTCACCTTTGTCAAATCTGACCTTTGGCGATGAAGGAGGCGATGAAGAAGAACTCGGATCTAGGGTTTGAAAGCCAACCCTCTACAATAGGTGGTGAAGGAGAAATCCAGATGTAATAGTGGTTCCAAGTGTGGCCGGCAAGAATAATAGAGGGAGACGAGGAACTGAGCAGGCCGACTTACTAGATTAGGGCTAGAGAGTGGCTGAGAGCGACTGAGTAGGCCGCACCACAAAGAACTGGAGAGTCTGGAGGAGCAGGCGCCAACCGGAGTCGGCGGCGGCAGAGGAGCGACAAACAACGACGAGACGACCGACGGGGTGACTAGGTCCGAGTTGATAAATATGGTAGTTAACTCATATTAGAGAGGGGAGATGAGTGGAGGAGGGTGCAAGGTAAAAATCGATAGACTGAGAGAAGCAAAAACGGCCGAGGGAATATTCTAGTTTTGAACAATTAAAAATAAAAGGGTATATTTACTAAATAACATTATAGTAAGAACCTAATTAATAGATTAAAAACTGAAAAAAGGCTTACTTACCAAATTTAGTTAATTGAAAGAATTTACACAATTGCGTCATATCTTAACACGAGAATATAAAACTTCATTTTTGATAGGATGTCTAAAACGATATCGATAACCTTCGATCGAAACTAGCGGTCATGGGTCAACCAGTCGATAAGTGGGTGGGTCAAGAAGGTTGAACCCGAAGACCATTCCAAAACAAGGCTAGAAGCCTTTCACAAGGCGATCCCACACGGTTACTAACATCAACTTTGACCAAGTCCACATATCGACTGTGAACATATCTCAACTTTGACCAAGGCGAAGACCATTGATTATACAAACATATATCCATAATTCTTCCACTCCCCTATTGAGATATGTTCACATTGATTATACAAACATATATAGTTTGATTAAGTATTTGATGAAAACCCGAAGACCATTCTCGTGGGAAAATCAATTAAGAAAACGCATGCTATCAGTAATCGGCATTATTTTTTTTATATTTAGTAAGAGTTTACCACAACTGCAACAATCATATTCTTATTATTACTTTAAATTTTAAAATATGATTTTTTGGTAATTAATATGATATTTTTTTTAAAGCATGATAATTTGTAACCCCATTCATATTTATATTAATTAATATTAAATTTAATATAATTACGATTTAGGATTTTCATCACATACTTAATCAAACTATATATGTTTGTATAATCAATGTGAACATATCTCAATAGGAGAGTGGAAGAATTATGGATATAATGACATTTATGTTTACCTTCTTATCAAGTCTGGTCTACATCAGTATGACCCGACCCAGACTAGTCTTCCGCTTGCATACTTCATTTTACTATAGCAAATAATCTACAAATATAACAAAATTATGTTCAGGATTTTGGCTATGAATACAACCTAAACTAACAAGACAATTTTGTTAGATGTCATGCCTGACAAGATAGCCTAATCGAGTTTTATTAAAAACTTTAATCTAGAACTAGCAAGTTCAATATTATCCATGGGTTTGTAACAAAAAAAAAAGATGTTTTTTTTTTTACAAAAAAAGTTTGTGATCCAAATTCTAGTAATAATAACCATGGTTGATTTACAACTTTGTTAATAATAATCATATAATGATTTTTTTAGCTAATTATTAAACTAATAATAAAAAAAAAAACTAGAAACTTGTGGAGTTCGGTCTAGCTAAATCGGATCTGTTCTTAGACCTTTAAACAACTCCATTTATAACAAATTAAGCAATCATAGACTAAACAATGAAGGAAAAAAAAGAATAGTGTATAAGCTATATACTTGATAAGTTTTAATGTACGTAGTATAAAAGCTATATACTTAAGGGCTTGTTCATTTCCCATATCAGATATGAGTATATCAGATATCGGTATCAGTATAGATATCATAGATATGGATATGAGATTGATATCTCATATCTGATACTTGTGTTTGGCAAGATGGTGAGGTGTATCAAAAGAGGAAGACGGGGGAGAGAGGTTTGAGGGAAACGTGAGAGAAAATGACTGTGATATCTCTCAATTTTTTAAGATATCAAAAACGATAAAAAAAGTAAAGTTTTGATATCTAGGATATCACTTTAATATCCATATACTCAATTACGAAACATGGATATCGGATATGTGATATCCATACCCAGGATATGGGAAATGAACGGACCCTAAGATATATTTGTGGGTGTGTACAAGTACAATTCTTGCACAAAAAGAAAGGTACGTATACTTTTGGAAGGTGGTAGGTGAACATTTGACAAATTCATACGATATAAATATAGTTTTGCATGATGTTTGATATATAGACATTACTCTATATTGAAAGAAACAAAAGAGAATGTACAATTCCACCACAACCATTTATAATTCAACTTTATTAATATTTGAATACTGTTTTTACTTTCACCCTCTATTTTGGTTCTTCTTTTATAATTATGTTGTATTCTTAGTATTTCTCTCCTCCTAGCTTGCCTGACTACCAATTGTTAGCTCTTACCATATAAAATGAGAACAAATTGTATCCGTTAGATCGTTAAGTAGATGACTGAGATTAGGCGATATTAAAGGGGGAATAATCGTGTGATTAGTGGAACAAATATTCACCGGACCTGACTCATATATTCGGCGGTATAGTCACGTATATTCGGTTAGGAGTATGAACCTCTCACGGTCACACAATCTGGCAAAATGAACGTTTCAGATTAAAACATGCTCATTTTCCTAAACAAAAAACATAGCATGAAAACATGTTATCATGAACATTGTATTCTTCCTTGCATGAATGAATGATGTTTAGATTAATCATCCAAGTTGAGACCTATAAATAATATGAGGATGATTGTACAATGTTGAGATGCTTATCATACTAGATGATAACGTGATTTATGACGTTAGTTTAGGCATTCAATTAGATAGTTTTTCCCGTTATTCATGCACGGTTTGACATTAGTTCATAACGTTTACGCTTAATTCATGCATATCTCTAGAAAAGACGTCTACACGAGCTTTTTGTCGGTTTTGTAGGTATTTCGGGGATCTTTTGGACATTAATCGATACATTCGGGAGTCAAGCCTCATGGTGATACACATCCAAAGCTTTGAAGGAACATAATTGGAGCAATGAAGGACACAAAGCCCCTTATTGGTGCAAGCAATGGAGCAACTCATGGCTAGACGATCATAACAAGTCTCTGTTGAAGAAAATCGGACCAACACTCAGGAAAATCGTCCGATTTTTCTGACTGGGTCGATTTTCTGGCCTTTGACAGCTTAAACCACGTGTCCCACGATCTCTTTGTCCGGCCCTTGCTCTTGATGGAGAATATAAGTGGTCCTGCAAGCTGTTACTAGCGGATCTCTCCCACATTCTCTCACACACACCTCATTCCATTGGAGGATAGACTTGGAGAAGAAGAAAAACTCTCTCATTTTGGGGAAGAAGAAGAACACCAAAACTTAGAGTGAAAGTGAATTTTTGAGTGATTTTTAGTGATTTTGGTTGAAGAACTCTTGGAAGGATTGTTAGGAACGTTTTGAAACTTCTTTTGAAGGGTTGTAAGTCTTGCTTAAACTTATATTCAGCTTAGATTTCTTGTTTTACTTGCTTATCTTTCATCATCTACTTATGAGAACCATGTATGCTTGTGTGATGATTTTGGATCTTGAAATGCATGTTATTGGCTAGTTTGTTGTGATTCTGGAGTGATGGATTGATGGTTATGGCTTGGGTGATAATAGAATGGACTTATATGTTAGTTTAGGATGATTCGTATGCACAAAACCTAACTCAGACAGAAAAATCGACCTGTTCATAGGTTAGATCGTCGGATTTTTCTTATGATCCATCCGATTTTTCTCTCTATTGCTCTTTAATTGATGAATCTGTATGATAGGATGCTAGGTTGTTTAAATCCTAGAGTTTATTAAGCATAATATAGCATAGGGTCACCTAATGCTAGCAACCTAAGTGAGGGAAGAGACCTACCCGGTGATTTCCGATCTTAGATACCTAAGATGATGAACTCTAGGTAGTAGTGAGTCTCATAAGCCGCTATTGGATTGAGTGTGCTAGGATTGTTGCTTGAGACTTGCCTTTTCCGAGACTTACCCGGTAAGGAGAGGTTTGCCCCTTAAGAAGAGTCCGGTTTGTGTAGAATTCCGTACTTTAACCCCTTGAGACCTACCCGGTAATAGGAGTTAGATGCGGGATTAGTGAAGCAAGAGACTTATCCGGTAATTGCTTCCATCAGAGAAACACCCTTTCCCAACACCGCAGCTTTTTCCTTAGAATCTTTAGAAGCTTGAGCCCAATGCCATAACCGGAAATCTTGACCTCTAGAATCCACTTTTCTCTCTTTGATCACATATTTTGTGCTTGTGTTACTTATTTGATTTGCTAGCTTGAGTTGTTAGTTTGGTTTATTATCTTGCTTGATTTGTGATCTTTGCTTGATCACCTCAAAAACCCAACCAAAAATATCACGATTTTCATTTCTTTATTTCTTTCTCTTTTATTAGACTAGATTCACACTATCTATGATCACTTGTTGATTTGATTTCACCTTAGTCTTCGTGTTCGACCTCGGAATACTATCCTTGCTACAAAACGACCCATACACTGTGGGTTTGCTAGGAGTTAGGAAATTATATCGAGTTTATAAATTGTAAGACTTTTGTGCTACACAATCTTAGCGTAACAAGTTTTTGGCGCCGTTGTCGGGGACTAGGTCTAGATTGAGTCATTTTTGTGATTGTTTATAGTGTAGATCTTTCTTGTTGCTTTTGATCTCGCTTGGTTTGTGTCTTTGCTTTTCAGGACATCTCTCACTCTTTAGGTGTATGCGAAGATCTCGTGGCAAGGATTTAGCTCCATTCGATCCCGAACCGGAGAAAACCCTTAGATCTAGATCCAAGAGCATTAGAAAGGGAAAAGAGATGGCCGGAAGAGATCTCCAAGCTGAGTTGGATGAGGCTTTAGAGCAAATTAGATTAAGAGATGAGCTCTTGGAGAATGAAAGGAGACTTGCCAATGAGAGGCAAGAAGCAACTAGGAGGGAGATTGAAGAGATTAGGCAAGCTCTTGTGCAAAGAGAGCTTAATAGTCAACAACCTCCACCTCCACCACCACCGCAGCCGGCGGTTAATATTCGGGTTGTGCCCATTGCTATTGAAGAGCCACAAATGTTAGGGCAACGTATGGATCCGGCACAAAGAGCACACCGTCCGGGTATGAACTTAGGAGATCCCGCAGCCCATGATTACGAGCTCCGCCTTCAAGTTCTACAAATGATCCGGCATAATCAATTTGGAGGGATGGAAGGAGAGTCTCCCCATCAACACTTGATGAACTATGAGATCATAAGCTTAGGGCTTTCTCCTTCTCACTTAAGGGTAAAGCCTTGGCTTGGTATCAATCTATTCCACAAGGGCGAGTGAGTACTTGGGAGGAGATGACAACCGAGTTTTTGACTAAGTTCTTCCCACCTTCCAAGACTACCGAGTTAAAAGGGAAGATCAATGTCTTCGTGATGAAGGATAGAGAAAGCTTGTTCAAGTCTTGGGAGAGGTTCAAAGACCTTCTCCTAGATTGTCCACACCATCGTATACCGAAAATTGAGCTATTGGAGATCTACTTCAAGGGACTTGATGAAGATAGCCAATTCAAGCTTCAATCTCTTTCCGGTGGGACTTTCATGGAAAAGAATGTGGATGAAGCTTGGGAGTTTGTTGAGAAACAAGCTTTGGTGATTGAGAAGTACTCCCATAGGAAGAGTGATGGGAGGAAAGCGGGAGCATATAAGGTGAGTGAAGTCACCATGAGTAATTTCAAGCTCGATGCAATCAACAATGAGCTTAAGTCTTTGAGGGAGTTGTGTGCTACAACTTTGAAGAGTCAAGCAAGCCCTCAAGTGCAAGTGCAAGCAAACTTGTCTTCCAAGGAGGAAGATGTGAACTACATGGGAAGGGGCAACTACAACAACTATCAAGGCCCAAGGAACTTCAACAACAACCGGCAATTCAACAATTATCGGCCTAACTACAACCATCCCGGGTTTTCCTATTCTAACCCGGATGGAGCCTTGAACCCTCCCGCTTCCACAAGCGCAACCCCACCACCAAAGGCTTCACAAGAACCTCCACCCGGATTTACTCAACCCTCAAAGGATAGAACCGAGATGATGTTTGAGCAATTGCTTGGAAGGTTGAGTGGTCTTGAGAGCACGGTGACTTCCATTTCTAAAGCTCAAAAGGTGTTGGAAGAACAAGTGTTCCAAAAGGCGGGTGAAGCTCATAGAGATCCGGGAAAGCTTCCCGGAAGAACCGAAGATAACCCAAGAGGCCAAATGTTGGCTATTACAACAAGGAGTGGGATGAGCATGAAGGATCCCTTACCTAAGGGAAATGACAAGGGAAAGCAAGCGGTGATAGAAGAAGAGTCATTGCAAGAAGACAGACGAAAGAGCAAGGATGATGAGCCATCATATGTGGCACCACCTCCATACAAGCCACCACTACCATTCCCACAATCACGAGCAAGAGCTCGTTTGGACAAACACTTCGGTAAATTCCTTGAACTTATGTCTAAATTGCATATTAACATTCCGTTCATGGATGCTATTCTAGGTATGCCGGCATATGGCAAGTTCTTGAAGGAAATACTCTCCAACAAAAGGAAGTTGGAGGAGTATGGAGAAGTGAGGATGACAAAGAGGTCCTCGGAGTTGATTCAAACTATGAAGGAGGAGATGCCTCCTAAGCTAAGAGATCCGGGATCTTTTTGTGTGCCAATCGGAGTGGGAGAAGTGAAGTATGACGCCCTATGTGATCTTGGGGCAAGTGTAAGCATCATCCCGCTTTCACTTTGCAACAAGGTTGGGCTAGGAGAGCCAAAGCCGGTCAAGATGACCCTTTACATGGCGGACCGTTCAATCACTCACCCGGTTGGAATCTTGGAAGACATACCGGTGCAACTAGGGAAGTTTTATTTGCCCATAGACTTCGTTGTTTTGGACATCCCGGCGGATTATCCGGTTCCTATCATCTTGGGGAGACCTTTCCTAGCTACTTCCGGATGTTTGGTGGATTGCAAAAATGGAATTCTCTCTTTCAACATTGGAGAAGAGAACATCAAGTTTAATTTGTCTACAATGGTGAAGGGTGTTAGCATGAAATATTATGATATTTTAGGCACGTTTTCTAAGTGTATTTGATTCATATTGATAGTCATTGATTGAGCATTGTTGCATTTGTGAGCTAGTTTGCCTATATTGTCGATATAGATGTCTACACAAGCTTTATGTTAATTATAGGTGATTAAGAGCCATTTTCGAACGGAATTGAGCAAGGATGAAGTTGTTTGCAATGTCCATGGATTGAGGGCATTCTTAGGAGCAAAAAGGATTCAACTTGAGGAATGCACGAGGCTAGGGAAGAATCACGTTCTTGCCCTAAACCACGCTCTAAAATACGGCCTTACTACATTCCACGTTCAAGTTCCACGGCCGTGGAACCATGCAAGAGAAGCGTGGTTCATTCCAGTAACTTCTACGGTCGTGGAATCAAGTGTTCAAACCGTGTTGATTTCCACGCTCTAAATTACGGTCGTGGAACCTTCCACGACCGTGATCTTGGCGATCCTTTTCGCCACACTTTAAGTCACGATCTTTTAAAAGATTTGGGCCGGGCCGAAAGTTTATCTTACACTATAAAAGGACGGACGAAGAGAGATTCCGTCACCTTCGCTTACGCATAGACGCATCCTACGTTTACACTTGGAATTGCCCTAATCTCGCATTTGGCGGAGATTGTGTTTAGGAGATTTTTGCGCTTTGTCATTGGGATTTCCGTATTGACGGAAGATCGAAGATTCGGAAGATTGTTCGCAAGAAGATTCCTCTTCTTGTTTAGGTTTGATTTAGAAGACGGATTGACATCCCGTTCTTCCTTCTTATCTAAGATTGTGTTTGTTTGTTCTATTCCGAATCTAGTGACGATATTTGTTCTTGATTGTGACCTTGAGATTGGTTTTAAGTTTATTGAAAGTTTTCGGAAGTTTTCATCCTTCAATCTTTTAATCTTTGAATTTTATATCAAGATGACTATTGTTGGCTAAAAACCCTTAACAATTCTAAGGTGAAGGGTTGATAGTTGTGGCTTAGATGATGATAGATCGATCGTAAACAGATTAGACCCTGAGAGTTAGAGAGAATCGCCGACGAACCCTAAATTACGGCCTGTTCTTGAGTCCACGGCCGTGGAACCTCAAGAACTAACCGTGATTTCCCTTAAGTCTACGAACTTGCTTTTACTTTAATCCAAAGTTAAAGATTTGCTTTAACTTGGTTTAGGCTTGCCTTTTTTAGGTGGTAGTGAAGCCTCAACAACCTCTACCTCGATTGTGAGTGTCACAACCTTAATCGATTTAGTTAGTCTTGATCCTTGGATTACAAGTTTGGGTATTTGACATTAATTCCCATCTTTAGAACCTTTCTATATTGAAGTCTCAACAACCTTTATAGAGAGTGTCTTGTGGGTGAGTCATATAAGGTTTTTGGAACTTCACCGTACGATTACCTTACATTAGCATACCTTTGCATATCTTAACTCTGTCCTTATATCATTAGTATATCTTGAATCGATTACCACAGCTAGATACTTGGATCTTTAGGATTGTTGTTTTCCCAATAATTTGCAAAGCTCTTACATTACTTGCTTGATAATCTGAAATCGAATTTGTTCCCCCCCAAATCCCTGTGTTCGATAATCTGGAATACTTGCTAATCTACGCCGATCCGTACACTGCGGGTTCGCTTGCTTGATTCTAGTTTTATAAATTTAAAGCTTATTTGCACGCACGCTAAGTGGCGAACAAAGGGGCCAGCCCTAGGTGAAGATGTCTTCAACATTGTTGAGGAAGAGGAGTCTAGAGAGTTTGTGAGCTCAATCTTGCTCAAGGATCCACTTGAGAAGGTTCTTAGCTCGAGTTTGATGGAGGAAGGAGTTGAGGAGAGTAGCAATGAAGTGATCAAGGCTTTGAATGCATTGGATGAGCTACCAAGTGTTGGATTTGAAGTACTAGAGGAAGGGAGAAATACCTGTAGGAAAATCGAACAGAGGGTGCAAAAATCGGCCGATTTTTGCATAAATCCTGAATTTTCATCCGATTTTGCAAATACCGTAGCTGAAATCGACCACCAGATCGGCCGATTTTCTTCACAGAGGGTCGATTTTCCTGAGTCTTTTGAGCATCATCCAAGTGTTTGTGAGCAATCATCAAGGGACTTAGGTGAGGCTTCCATGGCTTTGGAATCATCTCAACCTACATTGTATGGATCATCTCCAACCGATAAAGGTCCTCCTAAACTTGATCTAAAACCTCTTCCTTCTCATTTAAAGTATGCTTTCCTTGGTTCAGATTCTACTTATCCGGTGATTATGAATGCATCTTTGAACGATGATGAGCTTAATAGATTGTTGACTGAATTGAAACTGCATAGAAAGGCAATAGGATACACCATTGATGACCTTGTTGGCATTAAGCCCTCTTTGTGCATGCATAAGATATTGATGGAAGATGACCATAAACCCTCTATTGAACATCAAAGAAGATTGAATCCTATAATGAAAGAGGTAGTCAAGAAAGAGATCATTAAGTTGCTAGATGCGGGAATCATCTACCCGATTTCGGATAGTAAATGGGTTAGTCCCGTACATGTGGTTCCTAAAAAGGGTGGTATGACCGTAGTGACAAATGAGAATAATGAACTAATCCCTACTAGAACGGTTACAGGATGGAGGATGTGCATAGACTATAGGAAACTAAATGTGGCCTCTAGGAAAGATCATTTCCCTCTTCCTTTCATTGACCAAATGCTAGAGAGATTAGCTCAACATTCACACTTTTGTTACTTAGATGGTTATAGTGGGTTTTTCCAAATTCCTATTCACCCGGATGACCAAGAGAAGACGACATTTACATGCCCTTGGGGTACATTTGCATATAGGAGAATGCCATTTGGGTTGTGTAATGCACCCGCCACCTTTCAAAGGTGTATGATGGCTATCTTTTCTGAATATATTGAAAACATCATGGAAGTGTTTATGGATGATTTCTCTATTTATGGATCTTCATTTGATGACTGTTTAGCTAACTTATCTTTGGTGCTTAAGAGATGTGAAGAGACAAATCTTGTCTTGAATTGGGAGAAATGCCACTTCATGGTAAGTGAAGGCATTGTGTTGGGACACTTGGTGTCCAACCGTGGCATTGAGGTTGATAGGGCTAAGATAGAGACGATAGAGAAGTTACCACCACCTACCTCGGTGAAAGGGGTAAGGAGTTTTCTAGGGCATGCCGGTTTTTACTGAAGATTCATTAAAGATTTCTCTAACATTTCTAAGCCTCTTACTAACCTACTAATGAAAGATGTTGAGTTTGTTTTCTCCAAGGATTGCCTTGAGGCTTTTTGTAGGTTGAAGGATGCTTTGATCACCACCCCCATCATGCAACCTCCGGATTAGAGCTTACCATTTGAAGTGATGTGTGATGCAAGTGATGTGGCCGTTGGGGCAGTTTTAGGACAAAAGAAAGATGGGCGTACACATGCCATCTATTATGCTAGCTAGACGCTAGATGATGCCCAACTTAACTATGTCACAACCGAGAAGGAGTTGCTAGCGGTAGTGTATGCCTTTGAGAAGTTTCGGTCATATCTTGTTGGAGCAAAGGTCATTGTGTACACGGATCATGCTGCGATTCGTTACCTCCTCACAAAGAAGGATGCCAAGCCTCGCCTCATTCGGTGGATCCTTCTTCTTCAAGAGTTTGATTTGGAAATCTGAGATAAGAAAGGGTCCGAAAATTCTATGGCGGATCACCTTAGTAGACTCCCACCATTGGAACTTGAGAGAGACGACATCCCGATTGATGACTCATTCCGGGATGAGCAATTGCAAATGGTGGAAGAGTGCTTTCTTCAAGTGTCCAAGGGAAATGAGCCATGGTATGCCGACATTGTGAACTACCTTGTGTGTGAGGAGGTGCCACCCGGTTTATCCTATGCCCAAAGGAAAAAGTTTTTCAAGGATGTGAGGCATTACTATTGGAGTGAACCGCTTTTGTTCAAGAGAGGGCCGGATGGAGTCTTTAGGAGGTGCATTCCGGAGGATGAGATGGAGAGTGTGATTCGCCATTGTCACTCCTTGCCATGTGGAGGCCATGCTAGCTCACACAAGACGTGTGCAAAGGTATTGCAATCCAGTTTTTATTGACCTAACTTATTTAGAGATGTGCAGAATTTTGTAGTGGCATGTGATGCTTGCCAAAGGACGGGCAACATCTCAAGGAGGAATGAGATGCCCTTGAACAACATACAAGAGGTGGAGATATTTGATGTGTGGGGTGTGGACTTCATGGGGCCATTCCCCTCTTCATGTGGCAACCTCTACATCCTATTGGTGGTGGACTATGTTTCGAGATGGATGGAGGCAATCGCCTCTCCCACAAATGATGCCAAGGTTGTGGTGCGGTTCTTCAACCGAGTGATCTTTCCTAGGTTTGGAACACCAAGGGTGATCATAAGTGATGGAGGAAAGCACTTCACTAATAGGAACTTTGGGACACTTTTGGCTAAGTATGGGGTGACTCATAAGGTGGCAACACCTTACCATCCCCAAACTAGTGGCCAAGTGGAGATCTCCAACCGGGAGATAAAAGGGATCCTTGAGAAGACGGTTTCTAAAACAAGAAAGGATTGGACTATGAAGCTCAATGATGCTTTGTGGGCTTATAGAACCGCTTTCAAGACACCGATTGGCACCACTCCCTACAAGCTAGTTTATGGTAAGTCTTGCCACCTTCCGGTGGAGATGGAGCATAGGGCATATTGGGCTATAAGGTGGCTGAATTTTGACCTCAAGGAAGCCGGTGAGAAGAGGTTGCTAGACATGAACGCTCTTGAGGAGATCCGGTTGGATGCTTATGAAAATGCCGGATTTACAAGGAGAGGACCAAGCGTTGGCATGACAAGCGTCTCATTCCAAAGGAGTTGAGTGAGGGTGACTTAGTGCTTCTCTTCAACTCAAGGCTGCGGCTTTTCCCCGGAAAGCTCAAGTCAAGATGGACGGGTCCTTATGTTGTGAGGAAGATCTTTCCTCATGGAGCGGTGGAGATAGGAGGAGATCATTGTGGTAACTTTAAGGTGAATGGGCACCGTTTGAAGAAGTACATCCCGGAAGCCCCGGTGGAAGTGATTGCGCCACTTCACCTTGAGTGAAACGCTCCTGAATTTGGTCAAGCTAATGACCTTAAAGAAGCGCTTAATGGGAGGCAACCCATTGGTACATATTTTTCCCTTTTATTTTTCTTGTTTTTGTTTGATCTTGCTCTTGGTGTGCTTTGTTTTTCTTTTGTGTTTTTGGGTGATATATCTTGTTGGTTGTCATGTGTAATGAGATGTTGGAGGTCATGTGAAAACCTCATAGAACTGCTGAAGGTACAAGATCCGAGCACATGGATGAGGAAGAAAGCACCCAGGAAAATCGGACTGATCTTGCACAAAATCGGCCGATTTTTCTGGGTAGTTGGTCCGATTTTTCCTTCTGTCAAGGAAAGTGATGATCTCCAATCAAGCATGGGAGGAGCGGACGTGGAACTTGGACGGCTTGCAGTGCCAAGCGCGGGTTCCGACACCTTAATGAACATCAAGAGCTCTCTACCATCCTTGATCGATCATCCACCATCACTATTCGACGTGAACCGAAATACCAAAGCATCACCAATTTTACATTGTGAGGACTCTCTTTCACTTCTTTATTTAGTTTTCACATTGGGGACAATGTGTTTCTAAGTATGGGGTGGGGTTTTCATGATCACTTGCATGATTAGCATCTAGGATAGTTTAATATTGTCACATGTTTCATTATGTCTTGCATTGTACATACATATTTCGAAAAAATCCAAAAAAATCAGAAAATTTGAAAAATTTTAGTGCTTCTAAGCTTGGGAATGACCCTTATGATGAGATTGTCTTGTGAATTGGCTTTGGATGACCTTATGTGTTGAATAGATAAATGCATATGTGGACTTGAAGTACTTATCTTGAATCCCATGAATGATTTGTGATCATGAATGTTTGCCTTGATTGGATTGAGGATTGATAGTCGAAATTACATGCTAGTTCTTGCACATCATTTAGGAGTGATTAAGGCAGTTCATCTTTCTCTACTTCTCATCTTGATCATGTTGTTTGAGCACCTCAATTGTTGAAAAATTTGACCTCTTTTGACCCATCCGGGAATAGGAGCATGCTAGTGTGTTGATGTGTGTGAAAAGCAAGTGTGGGGTGAAGTTGTTGATGAATGAATGATGTGAATGAAGTGCTGAATTTGTTGTGAAAAGTGTAGAAAAAAAATATAGGTTTGGGGACGTTGGTTTAAATGACGAGTAACTCGGCACCATTCACATAATCGGGTGTTTGTGCCTTGCCAAATTCAAATAAACCGATAGTCCTAACGAGCTTTGGTATGTGTGCCCGGTGTGGATGCACCTCGAAAAATAAAAAAACCCGAGGACGGCTAATCACCAAGGTTTCGGCTTTTGTACACCAATGCCATTTTCTCAAAAATAAGTGAAAAAGAAAAGAAAACAAAGAAAAGATGGAGAAAATTATACACTTGTTGGGAAGTTGAGCAAAAACGAAATTGTGGAGTTAGTTCCTTTCCCGGATTAGCATCACATGACCTAAAAATTCCCACCTAATCACAACGTTTCTTAGCCTCTTCTTTCCTAAGCCCTTGTGACCTAATTGCATGTCTGTAAGACTTAGTGATCTAGATTGGATATACTCATGATCATCTTGACTTCTTCATTTTCACCTCTCATGCATGCTTTCTAGTTAAGTATAATTGTCTTTCCATGCCTTCATTCATTTGATGCATGATTGCTTGTCCATTGCCATGAAACATGACTATGAAGGTGATCCAATGTTAGAAGCACGATTCCAAAAAGATTTTGTTGTTTTTCTGCATGCATAAATCATGTCATCTCTTAGTCTATAGTTAAGTCTTGCTCGGGGAGGAGTAAATCTTAAGTATGGGGTATTTTGATAACGTGATTTATGACGTTAGTTTAGGCATTCAATTAGATAGTTTTTCCCATTATTCATGCACGGTTTGACATTAGTTCATAACGTTTACGCTTAATTCATGCATATCTCTAGAAAAGACGTCTACACGAGCTTTTGTCGGTTTTGTAGGTATTTCGGGGATCTTTTGGACATTAATCGATACATTCGGGAGTCAAGCCTCATGGTGATACACATCCAAAGCTTTGAAGGAACATAATTGGAGCAATGAAGGACACAAAGACCCTTATTGGTGCAAGCAATGGAGCAACTCATGGCTAGACGATCATAACAAGTCTCTGTTGAAGAAAATCGGACCAACACTCAGGAAAATCGTCCGATTTTTCTGACTGGGTCGATTTTCCGGCCTTTGACAGCTTAAACCACGTGTCCCACGATCTCTTTGTCCGGCCCTTGCTCTTGATGGAGAATATAAGTGGTCCTGCAAGCTGTTACTAGCGGATCTCTCCCACATTCTCTCACACACACCTCATTCCATTGGAAGATAGACTTGGAGAAGAAGAAAAACTCTCTCATTTTGGGGAAGAAGAAGAACACCAAAACTTAGAGTGAAAGTGAATTTTTGAGTGATTTTTAGTGATTTTGGTTGAAGAACTCTTGGAAGGATTGTTAGGAACGTTTTGGAACTTCTTTTGACGGGTTTTAAGTCTTGCTTAAACTTATATTCAGCTTAGATTTCTTGTTTTACTTGCTTATCTTTCATCATCTACTTATGAGAACCATGTATGCTTGTGTGATGATTTTGGATCTTGAAATGCATGTTATTGGCTAGTTTGTTGTGATTCTGGAGTGATGGATTGATGGTTATGGCTTGGGTGATAATAGAATGGACTTATATGTTAGTTTAGGATGATTCGTATGCACAAAACCTAACTCAGACAGAAAAATCGACCTGTTCATAGGTTAGATCGTCCGATTTTTCTTATGATCCATCCGATTTTTCTCTCTATTGCTCTTTAATTGATGAATCTGTATGATAGGATGCTAGGGTGTTTAAATCCTAGAGTTTATTAAGCATAATATAGCTTAGGGTCACCTAATGCTAGCAACCTAAGTGAGGGAAGAGACCTACCCGGTGATTTCCGATCTTAGATACCTAAGATGATGAACTCTAGGTAGTAGTGAGCCTCATAAGCCGCTATTGGATTGAGTGTGCTAGGATTGTTGCTTGAGACTTGCCTTTTCCGAGACTTACCCGGTAAGGAGAGGTTTGCCCCTTAAGTAGAGTCCGGTTTGTGTAGAATTCCCTACTTTAACCCCTTGAGACCTACCCGGTAATAGGAGTTAGATGCGGGATTAGTGAAGCAAGAGACTTACCCGGTAATTGCTTCCATTAGAGAAACATCATTTCCCAACACCGCAGCTTTGTCCTTAGAATCTTTAGAAGCTTGAGCCCAATGTCATAACCGGAAATCTTAACCTCTAGAATCCACTTTTCTCTCTTTGATCACATATGTTACGCTAAAGAGTGTGCACGCAATAAGCCTTAAATTTATACTTGTTATATTTATCCTAACTTCTAGCGCACCCGCAGTGTACGGGACGTTTGTAGTATGGATAGTATTCCGAGGTCGAACACAAAGACTAAGGTGAAATTGATTCGGTTTTGTGATTAAGTTTAGTGAAGGTCTAAGGTTAGAAAAGAGGGAAACAAAGAAATGAAAACCTCAATTGTTTTTGGTTGGATTTTTGGTGATCAATCAAAGATCACAATTCATGCGAAGTAAACAATCAAACTAGATTAAAAATCTGCACAAATGAACAAACCAAACAAGATGATGATCAAAGAAAGAGAAGACGGATTCTAGGGGTCGGAAATTTCGGTTATGGCATAAAACTCAAGTCATCTATTCATTCTTTGGATCTCACTATGATATGTTGGGATTTAGTGTTTCTAATTTGGGATCAATTACCGGGTAAGTCTCATGATCCAACTAGTCCACTTCTAAGATCTCATTACTGGGTAAGTCTCTAAGATCTTAAAGATAGGAATTCTACGCAAACCGGATTGTTAATTAGGGATCTACCTATCCTTACCGGGTAAGTCTTGGAAAGGGAAGTCCTAATCAACTATCCTAGCACATCTAATCCAATGGCGGCTTATTAGGCTCACCATTACCTAAGGGTTGCTATTTTAGATTCTAAGGGCAAGGATTACCGGGTAAGTCTCTCCTAACACTTAGCCACTACACTAAGTCACCCTAGAATAGGTTAAACTCGGAAAACACTTAGGGTTTCAACAATTCATAGGTCTTAGGCAAGGTCCGTCGAACCAGCAAAATCACGGTTTGTTCTACAAAAACCACGACCGTGGTTCTTCAAGAACTACCCGTGATTTCTAACAAGAACTACGTTCACAAACAAAAATCATCCAAAGATAAATCTAAGTCCGTCCTATCATAGTTCTAACCATAACCTTCCTTTCCTTACCCTAGAACCACATCAATTTAGCCTACAACATTCATAATGGAACTCAAAACAAACAAACATGAAATCAAAACATCCATTGCAAGATAATGAAAGAAAAGGGATGAACAAGTAAACTTAATCCAAAACTAAGCTGAAGATTAGAATTAGAACCACTTACAACCCTTTCAAAAGAAGGTTCAAAGACTCATACAATCTCTAGAAAACGAAATCCGAAATACAAGAAAGCTATGGTGAGTTCTTCTCCTCCTCTTCAATGGAGTTCTTCTCCTTCTCTTTGACACTTTCCTTCCTAGAAAACCTCTTGATTTTTGAGAATATATTTGTTAGAAAAATGGATAATGGATGAGTTGCTCCCAAACTACCCCAGCTGCCTCAAACAATCCATGAAGGACCACTTTTATAACAAATCTCTCATGAGCTGGCCATGAGAGTCGTGGCACAGCTGTCACGAGAATCTGGCAAAATCCACGGTCATTTCCACGGCCGTGGTTCTTCAGAGAACCGTGATTCTATGTAGAAACTTTGCCTTGGATCATTGAGCTGTGGTTTGGTGCATGGTTTGTGTTGGCAAGGTCCCATGAGTCCTTCTTAGTCCTTGGCTTGTGTCCTAATGAGTCCGAGGACGTGTCATCTAAATGAACGATCCTTAAACGCGTCATTTTAGCTCTAAACTTCCCGAAATACCTACAAAACGCACACAAGTCTGTGTAGACGTCTATCTCGACAAAATACGCGAATTGGTTGCAAAACGTCCTGAACTAATGCTAGATCATGCATGAATGAGCGAGAATTCTATCTAAATGTACACCTAAAACTGTGTTATAAATCGTGTTATCAAAATACCCCATACTTAAGGTTTGCTCGTCCCCGAGCAAATTCCCACATATAGACTAGAAGATGACATGATTTATGTATGCAGGAAAATGGCAAAATCTTTTTGGGTTTGTGCTTCTACTATTGGATCACCTTCATAGTCATGATCAATGGCAATTGGATAAGCAATTATGTATCAAACAATAAGGGCATGGTAAGACAATTGTACTTAACTCAAAAGCATGCATGAAATGTGAAGATGAAGAAGTCAAGAAGATCAAGAGTCTATCCAATCTAGATTACTAAGTCTTACAAACATGCAAGTAGGTCATAAGGGCTTGTGACATAAAAGGCCAAGAAACGTTGCAATTGGGCGGGGGATTCTCTAGGTTATGTGATGCTAATCCGGGAATGGAACTAACTCCACATCCTTGTCCTCGATCAACTTCCCCCAAGTGTATATTTTTCCCTATCTTTCTTTCTTTTCTTTTTCTTTAACTCATTTTTGAGACAATGGCATTGGTGTACAATAGCCGAAACCTCGGTGATTAGCCATCCTCGGGCTTTTTCTCTTTTTCGAGGTGCATCCACACCGGGCACACATACCAAAGCTCGTTAGGGCTATTGGTTCATTTGACTTTGGCAAGGCACCAACACCCGATTATGTGAAGTGTACCGAGTTACTTGTCATTTAAACCAGCGCCCCCAAACCTATATTTTGGCTACACTTCCACAATAATTTCAGCATTTCATTCACGACATTCTTTTCATTACATCTTCACCCCGCACTTGCTTTTCGCACATTTCAACACACTAGCATGCTCCTATTCCCGGATGGGTTTAAAGGAGGTCGGTTTAATATCAATTGAGGTGCTCAAGCAATCATGATCAAGATGAGAAGTAGAGAAAGATGAAATGCCTCATTCATCCCTAGATGGTATGCAAGAACTATCATGTAATTTCGATTTTCAATACTCAATCCATTCTGGGCAATCATCATGATCACAAGTCATTCATATAATTTAAGAGAAGTAGTTCAAGTCCACATATGCATTTATCAATTCAACACATAAGGCCATTCATAGCCAATCACAAGACAAGTTTCATCATTAGGGTCATATCCAAGCCTAGAAAGCACAAAAAAAATTTTAAATTTTCTGATTTTTTTTTTTTTTTGAATTTTCGTTTTAAGTATGTACAATGCAAGACATGTGCAAAATATTAGCCTATCCTAGATGCTCATCATGCAAAGGATCATGCAAACCCCACCCCATACTTAGAAACACATTGTCCCCAATGTGTAAATAAAGTAGAGAGAGTGAAAGAAGGTTCTCACAATGTAAAATTGTTTGCTATGGTATTTGGGAATTCTCAAGTGAATTGATGTTGGATGATCCTTTCAACCATGGTAGAGAGCTCTAAGCATCCTTCAAAGCTTCGGAACCCGCACTAGGCACCGCTAGCCGTCCAAGTTCCGCGTCCGCTCCACCCATAATTGGTGAGGGTGTCATCATCATCATTTTCATTGCCAAGAGAGGCTTCCAATGCCATTAATGCTCTAGCACACACACGAAGGTAGACAAAACACACACAAAGCACACAAAAACAGAAAAAATCTAAGCAAAAATGAAAAGGGAAAAATGTTACCAATGGGTTGCCTCCCACCAAGCGCTTCTTTAAGGTCATTAGCTTGACCAAACTCAGGAGCGTCTATTCGAGGTGAAGCGGGGCAATCATGTCTACCGGGGCTCCCGGAATATACTTCTTCAAGCGATGCCCATTCACCTTGAAATTTCCACAATGCTCCCCTCCTATTTCAATAGCTCCATGGGGAAAGATCTTCTTCACCACATATGGCCCGGTCCATCTTGATTTGAGCTTTCCGGGAAAGAGCCTTAGCCTTGAGTTGAAGAGAAGGACAAGATCTCCTTCACTCAACTCCTTTGGAATGATCCTCTTGTCATGCCACCTTTTGGTTCTCTCCTTGTAGATCCGGGCATTCTCATAAGCTTCCAACCGGAGCTCCTCAAGGGCATTGATATCAAGCAACCTCTTTTCTCCTGCTTCCTTGAGGTCAAAACTTAGCCACTTAATGGCCCAATACGCTCTATGCTCCATTTCCACCGGAAGATGGCAAGACTTGCCATAGACCAACTTGTAGGGGGTGGTTCCAATTGGTGTCTTGAAGGCAGTTTTATATGCCCATAGTGCGTCATCGAGCTTCATAGCCCAATCCTTCCTTGTCCTAGACACCGTCTTCTCGAGGATGGCTTTGATCTCTCGGTTGTAGATCTCCACTTGACCACTAGTTTGGGGATGGTAGGGTGTTGCCACCTTATGAGTCACCCCATACTTGGCCAAAAGTGCTCCAAAGTTCCTATTTGTGAAGTGCTTCCCTCCATCACTAATGATTACCCTTGGTGTTCCAAACCTAGGGAAGATCACCCGGTTGAAGAATCGCACTACCACCTTGGCATCATTCGTAGGAGAGGCGATTGCCTCTACCCATCTTGACACATAGTCCACCGCCAATAAGATGTAGAGATTGCCACATGAAGAAGGGAATGGTCCCATGAAGTCTACACCCCACACATCAAAAATCTCAACTTCTTGGATGTTGTTCAAGGGCATTTCATTCCTCCTTGAGATGTTGCCCGTCCTTTGGCAAGCATCACATGCCGCTACAAAACCTTGCACATCTCTAAACAAGTTAGGCCAATAAAAACCGGATTGCAATACCTTTGCACACGTCTTGTGTGAGCTAGCATGGCCTCCGCATGGTAAGGAGTGGCAATGCCGGATCACACTCTCCATTTCATCCTCCGGTATGCATCTTCTAAGCACCCCATCCGGGCCTCTCTTGAATAGAAGTGGCTCACTCCAATAGTAATGCCTTACATCGTTGAAGAACTTCTTCCTTTGTGCATATGTAAGTCCGGGAGGCACTTCCTCACACACCAAGTAGTTCACAATGTCGGCGTACCACGGCTCACTTCCTCTAGCCACTTGGAACAAACATTCCTCCACCATTTGCAATTGTTCATCCCAGAATAAATCATCTATCGGGATGTTGTCTTTCCCAAGCTCCAATGGTGGGAGTCTACTAAGGTGATCCGCCACGGAGTTCTCGGATCCCTTCTTATCTCGTATCTCCAAATCAAACTCTTGAAGAAGAAGGATCCACCGAATCAACCTTGGTTTGGCATCCTTCTTTGTAAGTAGATAACGGATCGCCGCATGATCCGTATAAACTATGACCTTTGCTCCAACAAGGTATGAGCGGAATTTCTCAAATGCATACACCACCGCTAACAACTCCTTCTCGGTGGTTGCATAGTTGAGTTGGGCATCATCTAGCGTCTTGCTAGCATAGTAAATAGCATGAGTGCGCCCTTCTTTCCTTTGCCCTAAAACGGCCCCAACAGCCACATCACTTGCATCGCACATGATCTCAAATGGTAGACTCCAATTCGGAGGTTGCATGATAGGTGCGGAGATCAAGGCGTTCTTCAACCTACAAAAAGCTTCAAGACAATCCTTGGAAAAGACAAAATCAACATCTTTCATTAGTAGGTTAGTAAGAGGCTTAGAAATTTTAGAGAAGTCTTGAATGAACCTCCGGTAAAAACCGGCATGCCCTAAGAAACTCCTTACCCCCTTCACCGAGGTAGGTGGTGGCAACTTCTCTATCGTTTCAATCTTAGCCCTATCAACCTCAATGCCGCGGTTAGACACCAAATGTCCTAACACAATCCCTTCACTTACCATGAAGTGGCATTTTTCCCAATTTAAGACAAGATTTGTCTCCTCACATCTTTGCAACACTAATGACAAGTTAGCCAAGCAATCATCGAAAGAAGAACCATAAACAGAGAAATCATCCATGAACACTTCCATGATATTTTCTATGTATTCCGAAAAGATAGCCATCATACACCTTTGAAAGGTGGCGGGTGCATTACACAACCCAAATGGCATTCTCCTATATGCAAAGGTACCCCATGGACATGTAAAAGTCGTTTTCTCTTGGTTATCGGGGTGGATAGGGATTTGGAAGAATCCACTATACCCATCTAAATAGCAAAAATGAGAGTGTTGAGCTAACCTTTCTAGCATTTGGTCAATGAAGGGGAGGGGGAAGTGATCTTTCCTAGAGGCCATGTTTAATTTCCTATAATCAATGCACATCCTCCATCCCGTAACCGTCCTAGTCGGTATTAGTTCATTATTCTCATTAGTTACTACCGTCATTCCACCCTTTTTAGGCACTACATGAACGGGGCTAACCCACTTACTATCCGAGATAGGGTAGATAATTCCCGCATCTAGCAACTTAATGATTTCCTTTTTGACCACCTCTTTCATTATAGGATTCAATCTCCTTTGATGTTCAATAGAGGGTTTGTGGTTATCTTCCATCATTATCTTATGCATGCACAAAGATGGCTTAATGCCAACCAAATCATCAATAGTATAACCAATGGCCTTCCTATGCAATCTTAGTTCATGCAACAACTTAGTAAGTTCATCATCACTCAAGCATGCATTAACAATCACTGGATATGTAGAATTATTACCAAGAAATGCATACTTTAAATGAGAGGGAAGGGGTTTAAGTTCAAGTGAGGGAGGACCTTTTTCGGTTGAAGAAGATCCAAATAAGATTGGATGAGATGAATCCAAAGCAAGGGAAGACTCCCCATGGCTCCTAAAAGCTTCATCATCAAGAGCTGATTCAGGGAAAACCACGGTTGGAAACACGGGTTGCTCATCTTCCACGGCCGTGGTTCTTTGCAAGCTTGCTTCTCGGAGTTGTCCAGAAAGTTTGACGGCCGTGGTTTGTAAATCTCGACCGTGGAACTTGCAGCTGTTTACTACCTCTTCGTGGCTTTCAAATCCAACTCTTGGTTCCTCTTCCAAAGCTTCCAAAGCTTTGATCTCTTCATTGCAGGCCTCTTCAACACCCTCCTCCATCATGCTTAAGGTGAGAACCTTTTCCAAAGGATCCTTGATCAAGATCGAGCTCACAATCTCTCTAGATTCTTCTTGCTCGACTATGTTGAAGATATCTTCATCAAGGGTTGGCCCTTTCATCATTGTGGAAAGCTTGAACTTGATGCTCTCTTCCCCTATGTTGAAGGAGAGAGTCCCGTTCTTGCAATCCACTAGGCAACCGGAAGTAGCTAGGAAAGGTCTTCCTAAGATGATAGGAACCGGATAATCCGCCGGAATGTCCAACACTACAAAATCAATAGGCACGTAGAATCCTCCTAGTTGCACCGGAATGTCCTCTAGAATCCCAACCGGATGAGTGATAGAACGGTCCGCCATATAGAGGGTCATCTTGACCGGATTTGGCTCTCCTAACCCGACCTTGTTGCTAAGTGCAAGCGGTATGATGCTTACACTCGCCCCAAGATCACAAAGGGCCTCGTACTTCACATCTCCCACTCCTATTGGGACGCAAAAGGAACCCGGATCCCTTAGCTTCGGAGGCATTTCTTCCTTCATGGTTTGGATCAATTCCGAGGATCTCTTGGTCATCCTTATCTCCCCATACTCCTCCAACTTCCTTTTGTTGGAGAGTATTTCTTTCAAAAATTTCCCATATGCCGGCATTCCTAAGATAGCATCCATGAACGGAATATTAATATGTAACTTGGACATTAGTTCAAGGAACTTACCAAAGTGATTGTCCAAACGAGCTCTTGCTCTTGATTGTGGGAATGGTAGTGGCGGCTTGTATGGAGGCGGTGCTACATAAGTTGGCTCTACATCCTTGCTCTTGCCTCCATCTTCTTGCCTTCTTCCCTCTTCTACCACTACTTGCTTTCCCTTAGCTTGGTCCTTGGGCAAAGGATCCTTCATACTCAACCCACTCCATGTTGTGATAGCCAACACTTGGCCTCTTGGGTTGTCTTCGGTTCTTCCGGGAAGCTTCCCCGGATCTCTATGTGCTTCACCCGCCTTTTGAAAGACTTGTGCTTCCAAGACCTTTTGAGCTTTAGAAATTGAAGTCACGGTGCTCTCAAGTCCACTCAACCTTCCTAGCAATTGCTCAAACATGACTTCGGTTCTATCCTTTGAAGGTTGAGGAAAACCGGGTGGAGGCTCTTGTGAAGCTCTTTGTGGTAGAGTTGTGCTTGAGGAGGCGGGAGGGTTCAAGGCTCCATCCGGGTTAGAGTAAGAAAACCCGGGATGGTTGTGGTTGGGCCGGTAATTGTTGAATTGCCGGTTGTTGTTGAAATTTCTTGAGCCTTGGTAATTGTTGAAGTTGCTCCTTCCCATATAATTCACATCCTCCTCCTTGGAAGACAAGTTAGCTTGTGGAAGCACTTGAGGAGTTGCTTGGCTCTTCAAGGTTGTAGTACACAACTCTCTTAAGGATTTCAATTCGTTGTTGATGGCGTCAATCTTGAAATTGCTCATGGTGACTTCGCTCACCTCATATGCTCCCGCCTTTCTTCCTTCACTCTTCCTATGAGAGTACTTCTCAATCACTAGAGCTTGCTTCTCCACAAACTCCCAAGCATCATCTACATGCTTCTCCATGAAAGTCCCACCGGAGAGGGATTGAAGTTTGAATTGGCTATCTTCATCAAGTCCCTTGAAGTAGATTTCCAATAGCTCAATTTTTGGTATGCCATGGTGAGGACAATCTAGGAGAAGGTCCTTGAATCTCTCCCAAGACTTGAACAAACTTTCTTTATCCCTCATCACGAAGGCGTTGATCTTTCCTCTTAAGTCGGTGGTCTTGGAAGGTGGGAAGAATTTGGTTAAGAACTCGGTTGTCATCTCCTCCCAAGTATCAACTCGCCCTTGCGGAATAGATTGATACCAAGCCAAGGCTTTATCCTTAAGAGAGAAGGAAAAAGCCCTAAGCTTATGGTTGTTGCTCTCCAATCTTGGCGGTCTAAGAGTCTCCATCAAAATCTCGTAGTTCATCAAATGTTGGTGAGGAGACTCTCCTTCCGTCCCTCCAAATTGATTGTGCCGGATCATTTGTAGAACTTGAGGGCGGAGCTCATAGTTGTGGGTTGCGGGATCTCCTAGATTCACTCCCGGTCGGTGTGCTCTTTGCGCCGGATCCATACGTCTCCCTAGGGTTTGTGGCTCCTCAATAGCAATGGGAACAACCCTAACATTGGCCGCCGGCTGCGGTTGTGGTGGAGGAGGTGGAGGTTGTCGGCGATTAAGCTCTCCTTGAACAAGGGCTTGCCTAATCTCCTCAATCTCCCTCCTAGTTTCCTCTTGCCTCTCATTGGCAAGTCTCCTCTCTTCCTCCAAGAGCTCATTTCTTAGCCTTATTTGCTCTAAGGCTTCATCCAACTCAGCTTGGAGGTTTCTACCGGCCATCTCTCTCTCTTTTCGGATGTTCTTGGATCTAGATCGAAGGGTTTTCTCCGGTTCGGGATCGAATGGAGCTAAATCCTTTCCACGAGATCTTCGCATACACCTAAAGAGTAATAGATTTCCTGAAAAGCAAAGACACCAACCAAAGAGAGATCAAAAGCAATAAGAAAGATCTACACTAGAAACAATCACAAAATAGACTCAATCTAGACCTAGTCCCCGGCAACGGCGCCAAAAACTTGTTACGCTAAAGAGTGTGCACGCAATAAGCCTTAAATTTATACTCGTTATATTTATCCTAACTTCTAGCGCACCCGCAGTGTACGGGACGTTTGTAGTATGGATAGTATTCCGAGGTCGAACACAAAGACTAAGGTGAAATTGATTCGGTTTTGTGATTAAGTTTAGTGAAGGTCTAAGGTTAGAAAAGAGGGAAACAAAGAAATGAAAACCTCAATTTTTTTTGGTTGGATTTTTGGTGATCAATCAAAGATCACAATTCATGCGAAGTAAACAATCAAACTAGACTAAAAATCTGCACAAATGAACAAACCAAACAAGATGATGATCAAAGAAAGAGAAGACGGATTCTAGGGGTCGGAAATTTTGGTTATGGCATAAAACTCAAGTCATCTATTCATTCTTTGGATCTCACTATGATATGTTGGGATTTAGTGTTTCTAATTTGGGATCAATTACCGGGTAAGTCTCATGATCCAACTAGTCCACTTCTAAGATCTCATTACCGGGTAAGTCTCTAAGATCTTAAAGATAGGAATTCTACGCAAACCGGATTGTTAATTAGGGATCTACCTATCCTTACCGGGTAAGTCTTGGAAAGGGAAGTCCTAATCAACTATCCTAGCACATCTAATCCAATGGCGGCTTATTAGGCTCACCATTACCTAAGGGTTGCTATTTTAGATTCTAAGGGCAAGGATTACCGGGTAAGTCTCTCCTAACACTTAGCCACTACACTAAGTCACCCTAGAATAGGTTAAACTCAGAAAACACTTAGGGTTTCAACAATTCATAGGTCTTAGGCAAGGTCCGTCGAACCAGGAAAATCACGGTTTGTTCTACAGAAACCACGACCGTGGTTCTTCAAGAACTACCCGTGATTTCTAACAGGAACTACGTTCACAAACAAAAATCATCCAAAGATAAATCTAAGTCCGTCCTATCATAGTTCTAACCATAACCTTCCTTTCCTTACCCTAGAACCACATCAATTTAGCCTACAACATTCATAATGGAACTCAAAACAAACAAACATGAAATCAAAACATCCATTGCAAGATAATGAAAGAAAAGGGATGAACAAGTAAACTTAATCCAAAACTAAGCTGAAGATTAGAATTAGAACCACTTACAACCCTTCCAAAAGAAGGTTCAAAGACTCATACAATCTCTAGAAAACAAAATCCGAAATACAAGAAAGCTATGGTGAGTTCTTCTCCTCCTCTTCAATGGAGTTCTTCTCCTTCTCTTTGACACTTTCCTTCCTAGAAAACCTCTTGATTTTTGAGAATATATTTGTTAGAAAAATGGATAATGGATGAGCTGCTCCCAAACTACCCCAGCTGCCTCAAACAATCCATGAAGGACCACTTTTATAACAAATCTCTCATGAGCTGGCCATGAGAGTCGTGGCACAGCTGTCACGAGAATCTGGCAAAATCCACGGTCATTTCCACGGCCGTGGTTCTTCAGAGAACCGTGATTCTATGCAGAAACTTTGCCTTGGATCATTGAGCTGTGGTTTGGTGCATGGTTTGTGTTGGCAAGGTCCCATGAGTCCTTCTTAGTCCTTGGCTTGTGTCCTAATGAGTCCGAGGACGTGTCATCTAAATGAACAATCCTTAAACGCGTCGTTTTAGCTCTAAACTTCCCGAAATACCTACAAAACGCACACAAGTCCGTGTAGACGTCTATCTCGACAAAATACGCGAATTGGTTGCAAAACGTCCTGAACTAATGCTAGATCATGCATGAATGAGCGAGAATTCTATCTAAATGTACACCTAAAACTATGTTATAAATCGTGTTATCAACATATTTTGTGCTTGTGTTACTTGTTTGATTTGCTAGCTTGAGTTGTTAGTTTGGTTTATTATCTTGCTTGATTTTTGATCTTTGCTTGATTACCTCAAAAACCCAACCAAAAATATCACGATTTTCATTTCTTTATTTCTTTCTCTTTTCTTAGACTAGATTCACACTATCTATGATCACTTGTTGATTTGATTTCACCTTAGTCTTCGTGTTCGACCTCGGAATACTATCCTTGTTACAAAACGACCCATACACTGTGGGTTCGCTAGGAGTTAGGAAATTATATCGAGTTTATAAATTGTAAGACTTTTGTGCTACACAATCTTAGCGTAACACTAGAGTATGGAGATTCATGCCGAAATGTTTATTGACCTACTTGTGATGTTATTGTCCAAATTATGGTGATATTGGGTAATGTAAGCAAATAGCAAGTACCATGTGATGCTTATGTTGCCTAGTATCATCATAATTACCATCAAGCTTAATCAACTAGTACACATATAGCAAACACGATGTGATGCATATTAGTTGACGTAACGCCTTATGTGGTCACAAAGCTCACCTAACTACACATTCTATCTTCATATTTCTCTTCAACGATTGAACATAACTTGTTTGAGCATGCTTATAGCCATGGTTGGGAGTAATAGCCCCAAACCTAGTATTTTCTCCATATTTGATACTTGATTTGTAATACTCTACTTGTTACTCAGAACCTCCAAAGATTTGATCCATTGATCACCCTTTTTTTTTTCTTTCTTTTACACACTTAGACCTTACTCTTGAACTTGATACCTTCAGCTATATAAAGTTCTCTTAGGAATCAACCTTGATGCTAGTATCATATACTTGCATGGACAATGACCGTGTACTTGAGGGAACGTGTGATTTTTGAGTGTGTCTCATACTCACACTAGTTATAAGGGAACAATTTAAACTATTGATGGATCGTGGAAGTTTACCGAAGTATAAACAAACACCCTTGCAAGGATGCAAGATTAGATGTAGTACAATCGGGTATCGAATTCTCAAGGACCATGCCTGTATTGGTTGGAACACATAAACATATATATTAAGCTAAGGGGAAATAAATAGAGATAAATAGGTTTGAAGTATCAAAATACAACGAACATAGAACAATTTGTAACACATTGTGAGGTGATATGATAAGGGTGAATGATCTAAGGAAATGTATATCCCCGCTGTGATAAATCAAATAGTAACAACATATGTGAACGACGAGCCTTGACAACCTGAAATATGAAATATCTAGAAGTAGATATCAAAAACATGATATGAATGCATTTTGCATTATAAGAACATGTATCATCCCAAAATATGTATAAAACAACATGAATAAGATGGTTGAAAACATGTATCTTTTGATGCTATCAAAACACCTCATACTTAACTCTTACTTGTCCTCGAGTGAGTAATATGAAAATCAAAAGTTGCGTTTGTATAACAAGAGCATGCCTCGGCTAAGAAAAACAATCAGCCTTTCAAACTAAATCATCATAATATCAACCACCGTTCAAGGGAACGAGAAAAGATGATTTCAAAACTTTTCAAAACTCTCACATGATACATATGCTTAACTCATCTTACAAGAATGTATTTAGGTTCATCGTTCAAGCTCAACAAAAAGACAAAGGTCCTACCATAGGCTGGTCAAGGCGTTCTTAAACTCTACCATTTGTCAAAGAAAAACTCAAATATATGGTGTAAATCATGAGTTCTTTTGTAGGTTTTAACGGGGATGATAAAACTAGATCGTCAACCCTCTCTAATTCCAAAACTGGATCGTCGGGTTCGGACTTCTAACTATACTACTCAAAATAATTTTCTTGTCAATAAACATGGTAACCGAATATGTATTAAGTGTCAAGAAAAAGGACATATGATAAAAAGATGTCCTAGTAACATAATTTTTCCCATTCTTCCTTTCTTAAAAGATTTATATGCTAAAATGTACAATTTTGACAAGGCAACATGTACACTTACACGAAGGGAAGAGGGAACGGGATTCATTGACAATATCTCTTCTACTAACCCCGTAGATTTTATGGATAGAAGTGATAAAACTTTAAGCAAGGAAGAAGCAAGCATCCAACCGAGTTCTTCACCATAAGAGGTTGACAAGATCACACTCGATCTCAAGATACTTACTCAACTCAAGATGAGGAGGATCTTATCGAGGTATCCTAACTTGCGTTAGTAATACTAAAATTAATTCTCCTATGAATGATGAATCTTTATATTTGAATAATGAATCCCTTGCTAAATTTTCTTCATCCCCTATATCTCATGATGGTATCCCCATGTCCCTTATATTTCTAGCTGAATTTTGTGGACATATTGTTGATACATTGCCTTCAAAATCTCATGAGTATACTCTTATCTCCCATATCACATGCTGAATTATTAGAGGATGTTACTAAATATTCACCTACCAAATATCATGTTGAAAATCTTGTGGCGATTGGTGAATATTCTCCTTTGAGGAATCACAACATATCTCCAGTATGTTGAATTTATTGGTGAAAGTACTAAATCTCCTTTCTTAGAAGATCATAATATCTCTCCCGCTTTGCATGCTGATTTTATTGTTGAGAGTGTTGATATTTTGAGATCTCTTAACATTCCTCCTATGCTACATGATAACTTAATTGAGAAAAGTGTTGAGTATGCGTCCATAGAATATCATGATTTATTTCACATGCTAAATTTTACTTGGAAGTTCTCTTGATGATTCTAGTATCACCCATTACATCTACTGATTTTAGGGAATTTAATGTTGAACTTTGGGCTGCAAGACTTGATGATGATCCTATTGCCTATTATACAAACTGAATTTTATGGGAGCAAGATCATAACTTCTGAAGATAACACCATTGTATATCTTCATTTGTTTAAATAAATTTGTTGAGTGCAAAACTGAGACATGTGACGCTATTGAGTGCTCAAGCACTCGAAACCGTACAAGATCTAGTAAAAAACAAATAAGTAGTATTTAAGAGAGAGAGAGAGAGAGAGAGAGAGAGAGGATGAACAACAAGACCAAGCAATCACGGTGTACCATTTGTCGAATGGACCGGTAATTGTTCTTGATCTGAGTTCCATTTCACCGCTCACCAATCACGCAAGCACGGCCATAAGTTTTCCTACGTTGAGCTTCGTCTATTCCGAAATTATGTCCTACTTCCATAACTTAGGACAAATTAATGCATTTTTGGACAATTTAGGAATTCTTTATTTGTGCTTGCGCATACCCTAGTCCCATGTCGAGCGTCATTGTGTGTCATTGAAAAATAGGATATGTTTCGACGGCTATGAGTGTATGACAACATTGGTTAGTGATATATATACTCTAGTCTCACCTACTGGACCCCTGTATCTCCATTTCGAGAAATTTTTATCATCATTACATAATGAGAAACTGAGAATTACAACCGCTGAATATTGCAGTCATCCTAATGGAGTTTGTTTGCTTGTGATATTTATAGGACCATCCCCCGAAATCGTCCTTCTTGATAGTTCCCATACTAGAAGGATTTCATTCGAGGTCAAAACCTTCTAACAGAGGAGAGGATGATGTAGGAGCATCTCAAGCACCACCCATGGACACAAGATCACATTCAAGATCACCTATAAATGCAGGAGCATCTCCCATGGATGTAGAAGCACATCTATGACCAGAAATGAAAGTAGGAACATGTTCCGAACATCTAGGACCAACCACGAAAGTAGGAGCACATTCTGAACCTCCTAACAAGATGAGGAAGATAGAGGCAAGAAAAGGAAAGCAGATGCAACTATGAAATCCAAGGCCTCGAAGAGGAAATAAGAACATTATCAAGAGGAATAGATGGTTGAGATCTTTCCAAGCTAGAAGATCAAGAATGCATGTGAAAATGATCAATCATGTTCTAAGGATTCAACAGAGGAGAAGACTCATGGGACCCACAAGGACCCATCTTCCAACACAGCCATACTTTGATGGAAGGAGACCCGGTCCCCTCACCCCATCTTGGACCAGCCTCGGCTCCTTGAAGTTCGAGTACTCATGCAAGCATTTCGTCCACCTCCGGACATCCATGTGCGCGTGAGAGGAAGTCATGCAACACTTCCTTTAGTTCATGTAGTTCATGCATATGTGAGGGATAGTTATGTCACAAGTCATGCATACGCAAAAATGAAGCTATGCCATGAGTCATGCAAGTCATGCCCTATCCATATGAGAACGGATCATTCCTACTATGCCTATCCATGCTAGCTCACCACATAGGGGCCACAATCTTGAGACATACTCTTTTCGGGCCCGCCCATCGGAATCCATGACCCACATATCCAACGAGTGGACCAGTTATACAACTCCTCTTGATCATCAACATCATCATGAACCATGACCCATGACCCATGAAGGTCATTTCGGACCCCTACCTTGCATGTAGAAGGCACGCCAATGGGGATAAATCGGGTATCCTATTTTATTCTTTCATCCCATAAGGACATGTTTAATTATGGGTTAGTTTTGAGGGCTTTTAATGATATTTTCAGTGCAATTTATTTTACTTATTTGCAAATAATTAAGTCTTCTAATAGGGAAGCTTAAATATAGATTTGGAAATCATATCTTTGGATACTTGAGGTGAATCTTAGAAGATCTAATCTTATTAGAATAGAGATCTTATTTTATTAGTTTCTTAGATATAGATCCTATCTTATTTAGATTAAGATACGAATCTACGGGCTGGATTAAAAGGCCCATATGACCGTCCATCTTACCAATAAGGCTGACCCCTTCTCCTATAAATAGGAAAGTCGTGCCTCTTATTTTCTCATCTTGACTGAAATACAATTTTGTTAAACACGTTGTGTTAACTTTGTTGTGTCTACCGTCGTATCCATGCGCGGAGAGCAAACTAGAGTAAGAGAAATCTTGCTCACAACTCGCTTTCACTTGTTTGAGTGTTTTCTACTTGCCACGGTAGAGCAGGGTGCTTCAACAAGCACATGAAAACCTCCAGGTGCTCTAGGATTATCATGAACGCCTATTGTATTTGGGGTAGCGAGAAAGACTCTACAGAACTTCGTTGGTTGTGTATTAGGTAAGATCGTGTCCTAATAAGATTTAAAGTAGCTTATTAGGGTTCAACCTTACTCTATCCAACTATCGATCCATTCCACCATCGGATCATCTTCTTTTCTATATCTCTTTCTTTTGTTGTCTTTTCTATCGAGTCTTTGTAGGTGTCGAAATATCGGGCCACTACACGGGGAATACCCCATATCACTGAGGAGGTGAAAAAGAAATTCAACAATTGCAAGAGTTAAGGAAGAAGATACACAACTATGTCGGAGTTAGCATATATAAACTCGTGGAACACAAAGGTTGTTGTGTATGGCGATACACTCAACATAGAAGTGAAATGTGTTCAGAAGTATGATGGCAAAGATATAATCTATAATTCACAAAGGATAATATTGCATGATCGGAAGCAATTAAATTTGTGAATTGAAGGTGTTAATAACATTTCATGTCAAAGTTTTTGTGATACTAGGGGTAAGGTACAATATGAAACATCATGACTGATCGCAAGAATCGGATTGTATATTTACTTAGGAGGAGTAAAATATGAGACATATAAATATAAGCATGAGGAGGTGAAGTTAGTATAGCATTCCAATGAGGTTAAAGTGATGACATGCAAGTTAAGTGAATAAAGCTCTGCTCAAGAGAGTAGTACTTACCTTCTTTAATAAAAATCATCAAAAGGTTATATAACAAACCTGGTATGTAATGGTATCTATATATGGATCTAGAAGGTTCACGGATACATGTTCACTTGAAAGAAGTGTCAGATTGGTTGAATGAGAATTTATTAAAAGTGAAAGAAATTTCTATACTATAGCATGTATATACAAGATCAAATGAGATGTATTGAGACCTCAATCTATAGTCGTGAAGAACGAGAAAGGATATGGACATTATGGAATTGTAGAATATTGTCAGACTTGTTAGTAAGTCAAGATTGAAAAAAAAGGTTTGGAATAGAACTTCAGCTGTCAAAAGAGCTCGAATGGATATAAGAAAGACCTCACTGAGCTTCATTAATCAGGTGAGATTAAGACCTACTATGGTCCAATTCATGTTTATCAAATGTTCATGTATGACAACAATTGGTACAAAATGACTAAGATGATGTTGTAAGAAATAGTGTATGTATAAATGGAAAGATTTTTTTTTTGGAAGGGATTTATATTAGTAACAAGAGCGGATTTACATGGAGGGGCAACTTGCCCTAGGGGAACAAAAGGAAATCCATAGAAATAAAGAGAGAAGACTAGTTAAGATGAATGCCAAGAATCTTGACCCAAGCAAGAGAGTTATCGGATATGTCCTTTCAGTGGCTCGACGTGTGAATCTTTGTAATGTTGATCATGTTGTGAGCACAAGTGGTTGCATGGGTGATTTTTTTGTTGTATATGATGTCGTTTCTGGCCTTCTAGATGAAGTAGATGAGACTTGTGATGGTGGAGAGACGAACATGGCTTAGAAGATTGTCTTTCCAGGGAGAGAGATTTGCAATCCAGTTCCAAATGTTGTTGTTGTATGGGTATGGGTGGGCTATTCTAAGCCATCTTTAGAATAGATCCAGAAAAGTTTAGAGAAGCTACAATGGTGGAGAATATGTTCTTCATCCTCAATGCTAGTACTATATAGTTTGCAAGTGTTGTCAAGGACAATGTTCCAATCAAAAAGCTTTGTGAGAGTAGGAAGGCGCTTATGGTAAGCAATCTAGGAGATGAAGGAGAATTTAGGGATACACAGTCCCTTCCAGATGGCGCTTAAAAGAAAG
Organism: Fagopyrum homotropicum; assembly: GCA_033239125.1. NCBI lineage: Eukaryota > Viridiplantae > Streptophyta > Magnoliopsida > Caryophyllales > Polygonaceae > Fagopyrum > Fagopyrum homotropicum. The sequence goes on from BSWB01000005.1 coordinate 26,929,926, forward strand.
GGAGTGCTGGGGGAAGACGGTTTCCAGCATAGATTGTAAGCAGCCATTGTAGAGAATTTACCATGGGAGCCGGATGTGTTGGAGATGAAATATGCTCCATTCATGGTTGTAGTAATCTCATCCCGGACTCTGAGTATCTGACTCTAGATGAAGCTATGCTTATAGCTTGAAGTGATGGGTCAGATAGAATGGCCTTTTAGTATGTTCGAATGAATCCATTCAGTCCAGAGGTTTCTATTGTGGTTGGGCAAATCAAGCTCAAAGATGAGCTTAGCAAGGCATGTTTTGTTCCATGAAAGAATCTCCTTGAAACCTAGACCACCTTCCTCCTTAGAGAGACAAATAGTACTCCATGAAACGAGAGCACGAGAGCTAGAATCAGTGCCAGCCCTAAGAAAGGACCGTAGCAAGCTTTGAATCTTGTGGATAACAATAGTGGGGATGAGCAAGGTCGAGCACCAATAATTATATAGAGACATCAGGATTGAAGTGATGATTTGTTTTCTTCCTACATAAGAGAGGTTCCTCATGCTCCAAGTGTTGATCTTATTAGTTATCTTAGTGATAAGGGAAAGGTAATCAGCAAGACGGAGCCTTTTACTTCTCACATAGACGCCAAGATACATGAAGGGTAGTGAGCCAATTGGAAGGCTGGAGGCAATGGCCAGATTGTCACGTTCAGGATCAGAGAGGCCTCCAATGTAAATTGAGGACTTGGAGAGGTTGGTGATGAGCCCTGAGTAGTGACCGAAGAAGTCAAGTGTGCGTCTTAAGATCTTGATAGAGGAAGCATCGCCCCAACAAAATAGGACAAGATCATCTACAAAGCATAGATGAGTGATACGAGGAGAGGTGCATTTGGGGTGCACGTTGAAGTCCGGAGTTAAGGTATTAACTCTAATCATTAAAGAGAGAACTTCCATGGCGATAACAAAGAAGGGAGGCGAGAGAGGGCAACCTTGACGAAGTCCCCTAGTTCTATTGAAGTATCCATGCAAGGACCCGTTAATATTGATGGAGAAAGAGGTAGTTGTAATGCAAACAACTATAAAACGAATGAAAGCGTAAGAGAAGCTCATCCTTGAGAGACAGTAAGAACAAATCTGTGGTCGATCATGTCAAAAGCCTTGGATATGTCAATCTTCATGGCGCAACGTTGAGAGATGTGTCGTTGGTTGTATCTTTTAAAGATTTCCTGACAAATATGAACATTGTGTTTGATGGATCTACCTTTGACAAATGCTCCTTGGTAACTGCCGATAAGGGAGGGGAGGGTAGCATTAAGTCTGGAAGCAAGGATCTTCGCAATAACTTTTTACACAGTGTTGCAGCATGAAATTGGTTTGTAGTCAGATGGAAGGGTTGGGTTTGCCTTTTTAGCAATTAGGGAGAGGGCAGTATGGTTGATGTGGTGAGGAAGGTTGCCAGTGCGGAAGAAATCTTCGATTGCTAAGCAAAAATCATTGCCAATGATAGCCCGGGAAGATTTGAAGAAGAGAGCATTATACCCGTCCGGCCCCGGCACTTTGTGATCACCAATACTAAACAAGGCTTGTAATATGTCATTTGGAGAAACAATCTTGCAGAGAAGGGAAGAATCCTCCGGTAAAATGGAAGGGAGAGGGCAATTAGGAAAGAGATTTTGTGAGTTATGATGGGTAATTGGATTGAGGATCTTTGAGAAATGTTTGATATTGATAAAGGAGATCTCAACCATATTAAAAGAAGGTCCACCTCCTAAATTATCGGGATCTTGGATACTCTTGATAGCATTTTGTGCTCTCCTTGTTTTAATGCTTTTGAAAAAGAATCCACAGCATTGATCACCATGTTTTGCCCAGGAAGCTTTGAAAAGTTGAGTCAGTGTGGTGCGGAGGCTGTCCTGCGTGGTGTTTAGGAGGGAAATGAGAGATCGTTCAGTTTCAACGAGAGTGGCATTTTGTGGGTTGGTTTGAATGCTCGTTTGAGTGGCATCAAGCTGCGTTTTGAGATTCTCGATTGAAGAGTGGAGGTTGTCAAGGGCGATACTTGGGAATCTCTTAAGGGATCTCTTGAGGTTCCGGAGCTTGGTGGAGAGGCTAGTCATCCTCCCCAGGCTCGTGCTAGAGTGACTTGTCCAAGCGTTTGATACAATATTAAGAAAGTTTTCGTGAGTAGCCCAACTATTGTTAAAACGAAACTGTCGATAAGGAGGTACTTCTTTTGCTTCAAGATCCAGGATAGCAGGAGAATGGTCAGAGGTGAATGGGTTCGCGAAGAGAGCTTTAGAGAACGGGAAGTGTGAATCCCAGTGGGAGTTGATGACAATCCGGTAAAGTTTACACCATATCTTGGAGGCCTCCTGTTTGTTGTTCCATGTAAATTTGTGACCAGAGTAGTCATGATCAAAAAGAGAGTTCCTGGCAAAGCATTTTGAGAGCTCCGTAGATTGTTTGGTTAGGGAGATGGGGCAGTGAGTGATTTTCTCATCAAGGCTTAGAGTTATGTTGAAGTCACCTAACAGTACCCATGGCATGTTAGAATTGAGGAGGGATATGGTGATGATGTTGTCCCTGAGGGGGGAACATTCGTTAGGTAGGTTATGAGCATAGACAAAGGAACAGTCGAGCTTCGTGATAGTAGGGGTGTTGAGAATGGTAATGTTACTATGAATGATTTGTTCATTTTGAAAAATGGGGGTGAGGAGAATGAAATTTGGATCCACCATATCCAAATGCGTCATTTATGGCCAGGGGTGATGTTTGAGGTTTAGTTCCAACTTGGAATGAGAGATGAGAGCTTGCTCATCTTATCTTCAGAGATCTTGGTTTCAAGGATGGGCATTAGATCAAGATTGTAACGTTTTATTAAGTCACGGATGACCTTTTGTTTGTTGGGATGGTTAAGGCCACGAATGTTCCATGCTCCGATTTTAATCGACATGGAAACCTTGGGGTGAAATGTTAGCATCCTTGATGCTTTCACTAGAAGCAGGAGGGTTAGGGAGAGAAATCGGGCTTAGGGTTGGAGCTTGAGTTAAAGGCAGTGGGAGAGTGGTAGAGGTATCTTCAGGATGAGGAGCATTAATACTTGATGTAGGTGGAGGGTTTGTGGAGGAAAATGAGTTGTGAGTTTGGTTCGTAGGAAAGGGATTTGAAGATGGTTTAGGATGGGGAGTTTTAGGAGTAGAGGAAGAGAGAGTTGGAGGAGGAGCCTGGAGGGTGGCTTGAGTTACATTGATGCGAAGAGAGTCATCAGGTGTGGGAAGCAAGGGTTTTAGGTTAGAGGAGGGTGAGGGTTTTGCCCTTTGTGGTTTGACAAGGGCATTGTTAGAGCCTTTTGAAGTTTTGCAGCGATGGCCAAAGATGAGGCATGACGGGAAGTGCTCCGGGAGCCACTCGTAAGTGATCTTTTGGGTTATGACCTCATCATCGGGACCCTTGAAAGTAATCTCACGTAGCAAGGGCTTGGAGGCTTGGACTTCAACGAGAATCTTGGCATACCCGAGCCTGTCGTGGTTTGCAGAACAATGGTCTGTAAGCAGTCGAATGCCAATAGCTGAGCCAATTTTGGCTAGCATGTGGGGCGACCAAAATCTAATATCAAGCTCGTGAAGAGAAGCCCATATTGGAATCGACGTAAGGTTAGAGTAATCCAACGTCATTCCAAGGGTCCAACGCTTGAGGAGCAAATAAGTGGATCCATTTATGATTCATGGGCTGCCAAGAAGGATGTTGTTCATGTCTTCTTCGGTTTAAAAGTGGAAGACAAAGACTCCATGATCATTTCGTAGAGTATTTGGCTTGGTGATATGATTCCAGTGGAGAAAAGCGTAGTTGATCATGCGTTGGTATGCTAGGGTTTTACCCATGGGGAAGCCAATAAGCGTTCGCGACCATTTGGATAGAGGACCAGAAACATCATCATTAGTGAAATGAATGATGCCATCCTCAATTCCTGGGGAGTAGGGAAGCGGCACATGGTCCCAAGAGGCCGCCTTCGTCAAAATACTTTTGAAAGAGGCTTTTGGGGTCCCAGCCGACATGGCGCATTGAATGGACTCTTGAGCATGGGGGGAGCTGGAGAGTCAGAGGGATTTTGAAGTTGGGTGTTTCATGATGAGGCTAAGGGTTCCATGATCGATAGAGAAGACGTAGTTGGATTTGCATGGTTTGGTACACATACAATATGGATATCAGTGTCTTGAGTAACCAGGGGGTGTTCTTGTGGGTTAGAGACTTTTGTGGGAGATGGAGAGAGAGGCAGAAAGTCTTCCTCAAAGGAGATGGGGAGGGGGCGATGTGGTGGAGAGGAGTGGTTGCCCAAGGATGCAATTCGGTGGTTGTTGGAGCGGATGAGATCCTCTGGGACAGGTTCGAATGGGGCTATCAGGTTTTGGGGAAGAGCATGAAGCAACATGTCGATTTGGGCTACGGTTAAGGTCTGAGATTTTCAGGGAGAGTTTCTTTGAGCGTTTTGAGCCTCCCATGACATAGGAGAGAGATTCAGGGTGGTTTGCCGGAGGGAAGGAGGGTGGCAAGGCTAGGGAGGGGGTTGGTTTGCCTCACCGGAGAGGGAGGGGGCGGGGTCTAGGGCATCTGAGGAAAGCGAGCGTTTTTGTCAAAGGAACCTATCTATATATATTAATAAAGTAGAACCCCTTTTGTCCACATGTCAACCTATTAGATATGACACCTAGGACTTTTTGACAAATAATTACAACTTTGCCATGTATTATTTACAATCATGCCATTCTTTAATAATTAATTTAAATCAAAAATTAAATACTTCTCATCTCAAAATGCCAAATCATCATGAATAAATTACACCTCATCTATCATTTATGACACATAATTTAATAATTTACACACACAACTCCTCTCATCATTTTTCACAACTGATAATTGCAATTAACATGAATACAAATTTATAAACTCAAATTGGCATGTCATGTTTCATCCCTCAATCATCGTGGGCGAAGTTCAAATGATCAGGAATTCACAAATTTATAAACTCAAATTGGCATATAACACAACAAAGTATAGCCATTTTCTCTGCAAAAACTTATACAACATAGCCATTTTCATTCATAACTCAACGAAGATGCAAAATATGATACATGTATGAACAAATTATATGTATATCATGGATCCCCCAGAATCATTTGCATATGGGACTATTTTTCATTTGCATCATGAATCAATTTCAAAAATCTAATAATTGGATCTCTTTGGTTACTCTTCATATGAGAATGTTGAATTATTCTCAAGCTTCCATCTGTTACTCAATTCAATGAGTTCTTCATGTAGTTGGAACAAATTTAGTAGTAATTGTGAATGTTTTTTATAATCTAAACAATCAATGAGAATTAGAAATCAAAATAAATTAAACAATATCTATAACAGTCACACGTGAGGTAATACAACGTATTTGAGAACTCCAGCATCTCATCCCACCCAGGTTCAACCACGATACCTCAGTTTGAATTTTAGGGTTACAACAGTAAGATTTTGTGTTTGTTACCAAAATCTACATCCATATCCAACAAACTGTTATCAGGATATATGAACGTATATATCTCTTATAATCTACAAATTTGTTTCCAACAAATACTTTTTATTAGTAACAGTATATGTTTTCGGAGTTGAACTAAAATGATATTTGTTAATCATTAAAACATCACCAATTTTGTCAACGTGTCAACCTCTAAGGCCGTCCACATCAGCATTTTTTTCAATTTATTTACAGATTTGCCACAACGTATTTACAAATTTGCCATTAATTATTTTATAAAAAAAATTTTTATTAGAATTTGTAAACAGTCATCATGACACATCAATTTTATTAAATAAAATAATTAAAAAAATTAAATCTACTTATCTACTTATCTACCCATTAAAATTAACAAACTGATCTATTCTAACTCGATTTGTTGAGAAAATCTAACGCAAATCTTCTAACAGGATTTGACACATTTGTTAAATTTAAAACTAAATCAAATTTTGCTCCTCTATCTTTATATAAGTAAAAGTGATAATATATTAAGGTATAAACATAATACTCGAATAATAATCTTTGTAATATAATTTTAATTATGTTCTTTTATTTATTAAAAAAAATAATACTCACATGTTAGTCATATTAATTAATAAAAAATAAATTTTATTATAAATTAATATCAAATATATGATGCATGAAAACTACAATATTTTTTATTTAGACAACCCCGCACAAGGTGCGGGCAGTAAACTAGTTCTATTATAAATGGAAAGATTGATTTCTTAATAGAAGTGGTGAAGAAGCTTCTTCCAAACGTGAAAGAGTGTTTACTATATGAAGTGAACACGATTCTTATGAGGATACATGGTATCAATTGTTAAAAACTAAGCATGCATATAAGTTTCCCTATGTTGGTGAAAGTAACATCGATCAATCAGATACGAGTGATTTAGATAATAGATGAACGAATTGACCGATAAAAATAATATCTTAACTAAGGTATGATTGTTTCCGAAAGAGATCAAACAAAATTGATTGAGTGACAATTGTGAAAGAATAGAGGAATCACCCTAAGCGGTGATATGATTACGATTGTTGATTAAGGAATAGATAAGCAGTAATCATTATCCTTCAGTTAGAGTGCTATAGACTCTATTTAGAGCTATATGTGTCTTGTTTGCGCTTTGAGCGATGAGTTTGTGTTTACTAAGTTGAAGAGATAATCGTCCATGAGATGAGAGAGTAGTTACTCTCTAGTGATGATGAGTATGGAATTTATGCTAGCACGAGGTGAGAAGATATGTTGTTCTTGTAATTTAGATAATTTAATGTTACGGTGAAGAATGTCCAAAGTTAAATGGTTAAAGATGTAAAAGCTGAGATTTTCAATCATAGTTAATCGTGATTAATTAAGTTAAATTGTGATCGACTAAGCTTAACAGTGATTATTGGGTATTGATGCTTACTTATATATTGGGGTACATGGGAGCTCCGATTATTAAAGTCATGCTTAACAGAAGGGTTGATATTCCGTTTCTTGACAGCTAAGAAAAACAGTCCACGTGATATATATTACGGGTTTTGTATTCCAATTTTGAAATATTTGAATACCGGATTTCTTAACCGCATTTCAACTAATTAATTTCTACAAATTTTATTAAATTATATATATATAAAGAATGTGAATCGCAGTTGGCTAAATAGCCAATTCATCAGTTGCATTTCCAAAACCAATTTCGATTCATGAGTGAAAAGAAGAATGAATGGTGGATACAGATGTACGTGTACATCAAGTACATTTCTTTTAATGTGTCTACACATGTGTACATCTTCGTCAATTCATCAGACAATTTCAATTCACTTTCATTTCATTCGTAACTCTCAAAAATACTGAGCCATAGACGAAGTTACTAAGCCGTAGACAAGAGAAAAATCGTTCGACCTCACATACATACACTCAGTGGTATACTTCTCATTTCTAATCCATTTTCAAGTCCATTTGTACCGCCGAGTTTATTATCTTGTTCTCATCATCCTGATACCAATTTGTTTTCTATTTATAACTTTTGGATTAAACTTTCGTTTGAACTGATAACGTAATGCCGACAGACCACTGTGAGCCATTAAATGTGATGTTTGATACAATGCTCTTACTTTTGCATCGTCTGAAGCCCATAATTTCTTTCTGATCGTCAATCTGGTTAGTAACATATAGGACATGAATTTATTCGTTTTTCCATATTGAGATTTGACCTAAATTAACCTTAGACTTGTCAAAATGGACATTTGAAAATTGCATTATGATCATATAACTATTTTGGTGATCATTGAATATTTGTTTGATAAACTTTGATGACAAATTGGTTAGAAAATACCTTCGGACAAAATGTTATGTTGGCGATGATTATTTAATTAATTAATTATATAATTAAATTTAGCTTACGAGAAGTGTGGTAGAGCTAATAAAATTATATACAAAGTTTAAATGATTGTTGAAATTAGAAGTTAATTTAAGGAATGCTATATTCCTACAATGTGTCGTAGAAGACGGTGAACTTGTTACTTAATAATATCGATGGTTGGAAGTTGGACCAATTCTAGGTAAGTCCTTGTGACTTACTTAGTTAACTTTCTCGCAGATTGAACCAGTTGAGGGGTCACTTGTTTGCTAGCAGGTTGGATGTTATATACTTACATGTTTATAAATATGACATGCATATCATGAATATGTTATATCTTGATAAGTGATATGTTCATATGATAAATATAAACACCACATGTTTTAGTACACTGAATAAAGTTATATGCGCACGTGATGGTATAAAGGTCATTCACAATATACCGTATCTTTAATGATAAGTGATGATTTATAATGGATTAAGTTGTTGGTGTGGTGTGTAGAAAAGTAGCTACACTTACATGACACAATTATATCATTAAAGTGGGTGTCGTTCCTCACCATGGGTCGGCTATATATCATCAAGCGGACGCCATTAGTCATGATAGATCGGCTATATATCATTAAAGTGGACGTCATTAGTCTCGATGGGTCGGCTATATATCACTAAAGCGGACGTTATTAGTCGAGATGGGTCGACTATATATCATTAAAGCAAATGATATTAGTCACGATGGGTCGGTGATATATCATTAAAGCGGACGTCATTCCTCACGATAGGGCATCTATATATATCATCATATTGCCAACATCACTTAAAATGTGGTTATGCTTCCCTATGGGAATATTCACGACACTCGCGATATGACCGGTCAATATAAATATCACTAAACTAAGCGAAGTTGGGTTGAAATTTATTTAACTCATATCATTATGAGAATTTCTTGTCATTATATGGTGATTTGTTTATATGTTTCACACATTGTCTTCGCATGATAAATTATATACATGATTATGTGTTATTGAAGATCTCTCAACGATAGCCTAAGGATCATTAGCTAACGGTGTATACCAAACTCTTTTTAGGTTGTCTTTATGATAGGAATACTACAAGGATATCAGCTAGAGATGGTGGTCAGCCGAGGCAGTGCGTGTCACAGTATGGTGAGTTGGGGTTATTTGTGTTTGTTAAACCGCATGTAGGCGGATATGTATGCTCACATGAAAGTGGTGTTGTAAGTTGTTGATGATGTAGGTTAAAGGCTCCTAGTGTGAAGTTATGTTATTTTGTTACGTGGTTACATACATTAAATGGTTTTGATAATGTTTGTTAACCAAATAGGTTGAATGTGTTTTAACTTTGTTGGGCTTCTAACTGCAAGGTCCTACAGGCGAATTTGATATAAAAATATAACTAATGGGACCTATTGTGCGGTCTTTAGCCTAGTGACATCTTGGGTTGTTATAAACCCGGTTGTTAAATATATATTCTTATTTCATACCATAACATTGATTCTCACCGAAACTCAACCATATATATATATTTCCAGTGAGTGAGGAGGTTTTTGGTTGAGAGGAGGTGAGGAGAAATTTGGTTCATTTTATTGGTACTACCGATTCATTTTTTATGTTAGCCGTTCATTTTAGTTTTGAGAATAGTCTTCATTTTTTAAAATCAAGAATGAAAAAGGTTAAATTTTTAATATAAAATAAAGTGTTAATGTATTAAAATTGAACTAGTAGTATAATGGTGTGTTCGGAAAGGGATTATTTGAGGTTGTTTTATATTATATTTAAGGAATTATATTTTAGAATGTGTTTTGTAACAACCGGGTTTTGAACTCTAGTTGAGTCAGAACGCGACCGCGGTAAGACAGCCGATCATGCCCGGTCTTTTGTAACCGTCGTTATACTCTTTTTCCTTTCCGAGGAATCGATATTCTCCCTTCCTTATCTGGCAGCCTTCTTATCCAAACCCTAGTTGTAACCTTCCTCCCTTTCTTCTTTCACGTAACTTCATCTTACTTCTTCCCTTCTTTTTCATTCAATACAGGAGAGAGATTCTCCTCTTCCTAATGAATGCCAACGGGCTATTGTACCACGAGGTTGGTTGGTACCTCTTCTAGACGATATAGTAAGTTTCTTTCTCCTTCTTCTCCTCCTTTTTTACTTTTTTATCCTCCATCAAGGTTATCTTGATTCCTCTTTCTTTCCTTATGTTATGTGTGTCGTTTGCTAGATCAACGAGTCTTGTTGGTGTCTACAAAATAGGAGTTGAAGACCAAGAAGAAGGAACCGCAGTCAAGGAGTGCAAGCATCCTTCTGCACGACGATGGACGCAACGAACAACGATTCTCAACTTCTCCTGAGGTCACGTTTTCTTTCTTCCGCGGTGGCGTCTTGACGCCTGTCACCGCGATTGCGCCCCAACATCACCGCGGTCGCGCCTTGTCACCGCGGTCACACCTCTGTGTCGTTGCGGTCGCGCCGACACCTTTGGTCCCGCGGTCGTGCCCTCTTTTCCCGCGGTCACGGTATCTAACAAGTCGATTGCTAAGTCGATATTTTGACTTGGGAATAGAATCTAGGTATATGATTCCTCCATTCTAGTTACCTTATGATTGTATTATGATTATGCAAAGGAGTGTCCTTTAGTATATGATGGTTTATTGATCTTGTAATGATCAATGAGAATTAGTAGAGAGAACTTCTAGTAGTTGGATGGTTAGTGATGTATTGCCTTGGTTTATATCAGGCGATTGAGGATTCTAGTACGGATCAGGATTCGTGTGTAGTTGGACTTAGCCCATTACATGTGTAAGTCTTTTGACTTACATAGGTGCAGTCTTATATTGGTTAAATGGCATGAGTGGTGTTTGTTGTATGTGTTTATCTTATGACAACGGGATTAGTATGACTTATTTAATATTGCTCCAAGTTAACGGGAGGTGGCATCATTTTCCCAGCTCCTAAGGGAGATTAGGAGTTCTCCGCGACTAGCACATACAAGGTATAGGGGGAGGGCACTGAACCACTCCACATGGTATATGGGGAGGTGCGCTGAACCACTCTTGTTGGTTCACGGGGATGGAGGCAAGGTCTTAGACTTCTCATGCAATAAGCATAAATTGGATTTAAACAGGAATGACCTTAACGAAGATAATAATCGAATCTGTGAGAGCATGTTATGTGCTTCTTTTCCGCTTGCGTGTGTTTGTGCTTTTGTTATCCTTCTAATTTGTAGGTTCTTAGCTAGAGGTTTATCCGATGTTGTTGTATATGCTTTGCAGGATGGGGTAGCTGCCGAGTAATCTGGATGGTGTGGTTAATTGGGGTTCCCGTACAAGATTGGACGGGTGTGGGTTATATGATATTTCATTTCAATTGACTTTAGTAGTATAGTTTATGACATTAATGTTATACTCGGTTGTGGGTCTTTTGTGGATCATGACATTGCATGTAATTCATTTAGTTTTGGTATTTTTACATTTGTGTGTTGTTGTAACGTCCGGTAAAGTTGTTGTCGAGCTAGGGTCGGGACCCATTGTGAGGTCATAACCCGTAGCACCCCAAGTTTGAGATTTGGGGTGTTACAACATGGTATGAGAACTCTAGATTGACAACAATGGCACTCGTAATCTTTTA